>CM064058.1:14915828-15556507 GCA_032594955.1 Panicum miliaceum | reverse complement strand
GCCATATGCCCTCATTGCATGCCACTCTCTCGTTGCGATCATGCCCCTGTCTGTGATCCTGTCCCAGCATCACCCAACGACAAAAAGAGCATGATTGATTGGAAATCAATGTTACCATTCTTGAGCAGCAGAATCGGCTTTTCATGGTCGATACGATGTGTACGGGGTTGCATCGTTGCAATGTTGACACGTCAGACTCTTTATTCTTTAACATACTAGTATAAGTGATTCTGCAGTCACGCGTTGCAAAGAAACAATTGCCCAAAATGACGATCGTACCAGTGTGCCAACCGCCACACTCTGAAAAAGAGATGCTACGTGGCAAGTGGCAGCTGGTAACACCCGTCTCGACGTTCCTGACATCTAATCGGAAGCTGACACATAGCCTTGCAGTGCCCTGTAGCCAGACACGTATTGGGAGATTGGGGAAGAACACATGACCACAGACATGCATTTATTAAACGCATCATCTGCAGGGGAGACACCTACACAAACACAACCTAACCAGCGCTGCTCAAACGGTGCCTCTCTGCTCTTGCTTCTTGGCGGCTGCACACGACACGGTACCCTCATGCCACGCGCGCTTTCATCTCCAAGCTTGGACAAAACAACGTGCACCAGCTAACAGCAGAGTGAGCGCGTGATGCGTGCTATCTGTATCTGCTTTAGGCTTTAGCACTTGCATGCATAATGCATTATCTGCCGAGACTTGTCAGCATCTGATGATTCGAACGCTCGCCAAAGCTAAAAAGCGTTCAATAACAAAACACTCCAAAGGCGAGAGGGGGAGCGAGCTCGGAAACACCCGGAGGAATCCCTGAAGTGGTGGAAGGGCATGTCGGGGCGCCGTCAGGCGTCAGCACGCCACTCACGAGAGCGTGCGCAGATCCCCCGCGTACCACCAGCGAGCGCGACGCGGGCAGCTCGTGACGGGCAGGCAGCAGGAGTGCGCGCGCTTTCGCCGTTCCGCCGGTGCACGGCCGGGTCGGTTGCGACGGTGGACGAAGCGACCAGGGGCCGCCGAACCGCCGCTGGTCCAGGCCACCACCTGACGGCTGACGCCGCACCGGGGGAGATCGATGTGACGGACCCGTGGACGGACGGTCGCGGCGAGGCGCCCTAGCTTGTCGCCGCGCGAAACGGAACCCACGACACGAACCAGGGCGGGCGGCGTGTGTGCGCGCGTCCTCCGGCGCACTGCCCAGCGCGCGGGCTGTCCTCCCCGGGCACGCGAGGAATTAGGCCAGCGCGCTCTCAGCGCCCGGTCCTGTGGCTAGCGCTGCCTCCCAAAGCAACCAAAAGGGCGCGCGGGGGGGCGCGGGCGGGCGGCACCACCCGCATCGTCCGTGTCCCTATCCCTTCAACAACTTAGCGCCGGGGGGCAACTCGGGATCGCCCCTTTACAAGCACACTCGCGCAGCAGCACCCCCCACCGGAAACGTGCAACGCGATCGCCGCACCCTCTTATTCGCCCGATTGCTTCGGGGAGGAGCACTCGTGCCGCGCGTGGGGTGAGAGCGTCAGAGCGTGCGCGCGTGGTCGAGAGAGAGTGAGCGGCTGGTGCCATGGACCGTCGGGACTCGGAGGCGAGCGCGCCGGCAGCGGCCGCGGCGGTGCGGGCGGCGAGCGGCACCGGCGGCGATGGGGCCTCGGCGGCGCCGGGGCCCGGCGACGCGAGCTTCGACACCAACATGACCAACATGGTGATCATCCTGGCGGCGCTCTTCTTCGCGCTGCTGTTCGCCATTGGGCTCAACTCGCTGGCGCGGTTCGCGCTCCGGTGCGGGGGCCGTGGCGCGGCCGGGGACGCCGGAGGCCGCGGCGGCGGCGAGGGGGCGTCCTCTGCGTCATCAGGCGGCGCGTCCTACGTCCGGGGGATCAAGAAGCGCGCGCTGCGGAGCATCCCCGTGGAGGTGTACGGCGGAGGCGGCGTGGAGGGAGGCGACGCCGCCGGGGCGGGGGAGGAGGACGTGTGCGCCATCTGCCTGGGCGAGTTCGCGGACGGCGAGAAGGTGCGCGTGCTCCCGCGGTGCGGGCACGGGTTCCACGTCCCCTGCGTGGACGCCTGGCTGCTGTCCCGCGGCTCCTGCCCGACGTGCCGCCGCCCCGTGATGGACGGCAGCAAGCCCGCGGCCTCCAAGGCCGGCGCCGCGGGCCAGAGCCGGCGGCGGCCGGATGGCGACACCATCGCCGTGGTCATCGCTTGATCCTCTCGAGGGGAGCAGAGCAATCGGAGCAGGCCTAGTAGCGGTAGGCAGGCGCACAGGCAACCAAGCAACGAAGCAAGGTATAGTTCTGGACTTCCGGGGTCCGGGCCCCGGGCCCGTGGATAAGCTCATGTAAAAATATCTCCGTAGCCGAGCGCCGCATCATCCGATACTATCAGGCGACGAGTGACCCACCTTGCATGTCAGGTCAGGTGTCGCTACTTGGAGTAAGCTAGTAGTAGCATCGTAGCATCTTGCCGTCCAATGTATCACAGCTGCCCGATTCTTCTCTGGACGTGTTCGACCTTCGATGGCGCGTCGTACAAAAAAAAATTTTGTTGCATACGGCATACCCTTCAGACACGCCCATGTCACCATGTGGCCACGTGCATCGGCGCTGCTCGTCGCCGGCTCGCCGCCGGCGAGGGGCTGTTGGTTTGGGCTGCCGCACGCCTGCAACCGGAACGGTGGCCGCGCGCCGGCCGGCAATCGGGCAAGACGTACAACCACCAGGTGCGAAATCAATTATGCGGGGTCGCTGCGTGAATCACGGCATGCCTTAACCTGGAATGGAAGCGACGCCGACGACTGCGCGGCTGCCGCAACCGCCGGGATCACTCCGTCGCGCCAATGGCCACGGCTAGCTGCCCCGGCGCGCGCTCCGTCGTCGTCACCCGGCGTTCACGCGACGCGCACGGGGAGGAACCGGCTCCTGAGGCTGAACCACCGAGGGACCGGGCACGTAAGACGCTTCCATGATTCCATCAGCGCGCGCGCGCGTGCAGTACCACACTGGAAAAGTGCCAAGATCCCTCGCACCCGCAGAAAGGGAGAAGGGAGAAGACAAGTGCCACGCCGTTTTCACCCTACTGCGCCGCTTCCTCTCCTGTCAAGAGATGCAACCCGAGTAAAATATCTGGTGTGGAAAGAACTGGTGGCAAGATATCTCAGGATTCGAAGTTTCGCCCTAAGAAGTTTGGAACCTTGGATGAGATTTTCAGATCTCACAAAATTTTCTCAAAGTCCAAATACCACACAGCGGTTCTAAGTTGGGACACGTTCATGGAAAATTCTGAAGACAAATGCAGTTTCTGGGCACGTCTGACCGCGCGAGATATGTGGGCTGGTTCATATTAGGTAAAAACAGGATCCATAGGTTTGGCTGCCACAATTATAACTGCTTCTCAACACAACTGATTTATTTACAGATGAATACTATAATGCCAGTTTTTAAGGGCACCACTTCGCATATCTATTTCGATTTCCCATTTTGATAGATAATGGAAGAATTCAAATAAGCAAAATTATTGGTTCTATTTTGTGCAAGGCCGCCGATACTCCTCGGTACCCTCTTGTCCAGGTGCCGGTGGAAAAGGGTTGAATTTCCTAATCCCGTGTCCAAGTTAGTCTACCAAAATCAGACCATGGCTAAACAGGGGTTTTATCTTGAGCTCGGGCCGTGAGTCGTTGCAACACGGCGGTGGCCGGTGTGGGGAAGAAGGACAGGAGCAGAGAGTGATGGGCTGATTGCAACGAAATATTTTGGGGTGGGTAGAAATGAAGATGGCAGAATGGTCTTCTTTTTTTTTGAAATAAAAAATGACCTTTCTTTTTTCCGCTTTCTTTTCGTAGATCATAGTTAAACTCGAAGGTGACCATAGTACTTCACATACTTGGACAGTTATGAATGAAATTTTAGCTTAGGCTTCCACACTCGTCATACTCTATTTCCCTCCACTAAAAGAAATACATGGTGATCGAGATTCTCTCCTTTATATCCAATTTTCGCGCACTCATCATCCTCTATATCGCCTACTTTATACCAACTGCCAATAGTGGGAGCCACTTGTCAGAATTATTTCATTTTCCCCTCCCCTTCTTCCTTATCCACCGCCCCCCTCTCCCCTCCCCCATTGCTCTCTCTCTCTCTCCTCTCCCATCTCTCCGCCCCTATCTCTCTGGCGGAGCGCGCGGCGAGCCTCCTCCCTCCGCCTCCCACGCCCCCCTCTCCTCTTCTCCCCTGTTCCCTCTCCTCCCCGTGCGCGGGCGCGGTCTTCCTCCCCGGCGGGGCGGCTTGCGCACGACGGCGCAGGTGGCCGTCCGCGGTGGCCCAGCTCCCCGCCCTCCTCCCAGGCTTCATCTCCTCGTGGCGGGCCGCGAGCGGCCTGCGCGTGGCCGGCCGGACGGATCACGGCGCGCAGGGGCTGCCTCCTGCCTCGATGCGCAGGGGCTCCGGCGAGCAGGCGAGGGCGGCCGGGGCGCTCGCCCGCGAGCACGGGCAGGAGCGAGTATGTGTGGCCACAACGGCGGGCGCAGAGGCCGGGAGCGGCCCCCAGCGCGGGCGGGCGCGGAGCAGGGGCCCCGCCCCCGGTGGCGGGCCTCTCGCGCGGCTTGGTTCCCTTCCTCCCCCCTCCTCTCTCTCTCTCCCCCTCTCTCCGTGCGGGTTCGTGGCGGCGGCGGCCGGATCCGCGCGCCCTCTCTCTCTCCGCTCCCATGGCGGCGACGGCCGGATCCGCGGCCGGCTACCCCGCTAGTGGCGCGGCAGAGGAGGAGCAGGGTCCGGAGCCTCGCGGCGCCAGATCCCGGCGGCGCTCGGCAGGATGGCGGCTCCATGGGCGAGTAGGGGCGGCCGCGGGGCGGGGCAGTTGGGCGTGGCGGCAGGAGCAGGCCGACGTGGCGCATAGCGTGCCTCCTCTCCCTCCGCTGGATTTGGCGGAACAGGGAGCGTTCGCTACCGATAGCGGAGGTTTCCAGTACGCCGGTGCAACGTTTTCAACGCTAAACGCTACCGCAGGATGGCCTAGAGTTTTGTTTACAGGACTCAGCTCTATTTCTACTGGTTATCTTGATTCTCTTTATTTTTTCCGCACTCATCATCCTCTGTATCTTATTCTTTATACCAACTACCACATATTTTATTCAATCATCATATATATCTTATTCTCTATACCAACTACCACATATTTTATTCAATCATCCATATATCTCATCCTCCGTACCAACTACCGAATATTTTATTCAATCATCCTCTATATCTCATCCTCTATTCCAACTACCACATATTTTATTCAATCATCCAACTACCGTATCATTTTAACAAACATATTTCTTTTTTATCTCTTCCTATTCTTTTCCTTTTTCTTCCTTTTCTCTCTCTTTTCTTCTCCCCTTCCTTTCTTCCCCCCTCCTCTCTGTTCACTCCGCCCGTCTCTCTCTCTCCTTCCCCCCCGGCCGGCTCCCCTGCCTCCCTCCACGGCCTCCTTCTCCGGCGGGTAGTAGGATCAAGAAAGTACAGTGACAACCCTACTGCTGATGATGAAAGAGGTTTGACTTAAGATAAATCTAAGTAGACTTATATTAAGCGCTGGAGAGCAAGAAAAAGGGGGTCCGAATGCTTGAATTTCAGTTTTACGGAGATTGAACTCCAGTATCACGTCTCAACTAGTATTTCCAATCTTGACCACATTCCACCTTGCGTCCAACGAATCAATGTTCAGAGCCTCAGCCACATGACAGTGACTCTGAAAAGCCAATGTGCATAGCAAAACTGAAAACATATCTAACTCCAGAAGTTTCCACCAAAAGACTAAATATCTCCCGCAAAAGAAACACCAGTTAAATAAACGAGCTGGTTGACCAGACAGGTCTTCTCCTTTAAAATCCAGAAAACAGTTTGATTTCATCAGGTTGACTGTATACGCCACACCAACGGGCGGACGCCATCCCTTGCCGGCACCCAACACATCAGCCGCCGCCACCTGTAGCAACTTCGTTCTCCATTGCGCTACCTCCCGGGTTTGCTCCTCCGTCAGCAGAATTGACCAGTTGGTTAACCGATGAGAAAAAGAAAACAGAGAAATAGACATACAGGATCACAAGTATCGGCACTTTTTGACAAAAAGGCACCACTTTGGGTATCCCAAATAGCTCACAGAAATGCAGAAACAGACATATGGCATGACTTGGAAACTCTGAACTGCAGATAAAAAAGAAACTCCTGTAACATCCCAAGTAAATCTAGCAAGAGGAACCGGTTGGAAAAGAATGATTCAGCATTGAAGAAAGGGAAGAGAACCCTTGGACTAGGTGTATGACATATATACTGATCTGTTCTGCATATTTGATCTAGTAATATTTAGTGACAACACATTCCAACTGCTACCATGCTGCCAAATTTGCGGGCCATGAAACTCACTAAAAAGAAGTTATAGAATATTTTCAGGAACACATATTAGCAACATAAAACATTGATGATGTTCTCCAATCAGTCCAAGCATACAGACAATTAATGCTTCTTGTTATATGTAGACACATGCTAATATGGATATCACTTACTACAATTGCAGTAGACATCACATTCCACGCTAGGATATTCCTTGAAAATGCGCCGAATTTTCTTGCATGCACTTGATGAAACCAAGTCAGACAATCTGACAGTCATTCTCTTAAGCACTGTTGCACATCGCAATAGTAGCTCCAAGAAATCAATTTTGTGATCTTCTCCTTTGAGGCCCGCAATTTCTACCACTTCAAGATCAGTCAAGGCGACAATTTCACTTCTCCAGTTGTTTGGCTGTTCACAAGGACAACTTTTTGAGCATGTTTTTTCCACCTGAAAGGAAGGAAGTTTGGAGTAAAATGTATCATTAATGATGTGTGTTCAGTGGCCATCTAAACAACATAAACTGAAAGAATTCGGTGAGTGTTTACCAAGTCCTCTTCCACGAACAACCTAAGCCTTTGTATAACTGGTCGAATTCGAAGCAGATGAAACACCATTGGTCCAAAAGCATGCCCCTCTGCCAAAATATTCAGATCCAAATCAGAAAAATTTGCAAACGGAAGCTGTGCTATCGCTTGCGCGAAGTCCAAGTCTTGATCAGTCAGTTCTGGCTGCACATGACAATGAATTAGTTAACATCATAGCAACTAAAACATGCTGAACAATTTAGTCATGAATGAAAGCCAAGTAGTAGAGGAGGTCGCAGATGGACACACCTCTGCGCGCAACTGGATATCGACGCACGGCGGGCGAGCTCTGCGCCGGCCGCGGGCGGGCGAGCTGCGCACCGGCCGCGGGCTCTGCGCCGGCCAGGGGCTAGCGAGCTGCGCGCCGGCCTCTCCCTCCCAGCGCCGCCCGGTCCCCTTCTCCTCCCTCTCCACGCCGCGCCGTAGATCTAGGGCCGGTGCGAGCAGATCCGAGGAGGCCGGCCGGGGGCCAGTGGCGGAGCCAGGATTCTAGAGTTGGGTATTCCCGCTTTCCAAACAAAATGAATTCGAAGGTGAATCCGAAGAATATACACCATTGCTGAAAGTTGAATTCATCCATACACCAAATAAAATGATATTGTGCGTGGAAGATCTAGAGCTCGAGAAGAAAGATTGCGAAGGAAAATCAGCGGAAGGAGGGATCATATGATCTGTTTTGTTTGATACAATATAGAAGCAAATGCAAATGTGCAATTGCATTCATCTAAAGGACGTGCACATACTGACATACATGTACTGGAGGCCATATAGATCGGATTAGCGTGAGCAACAACAGATCATACTCCTATCACACTCTGGGTAATAGGAGTATATGGTTTAAGCCAGTAAAATGGATAACTAGTTAACCAACATGCTAACAGTCATGAGCACCGTCACTTCAAAAAACAAAAAAGTTATGAGCACCTAAATCTGTTCTACAAAGGGGAGACTGAGGGCGTAGGAATGAGACGCTGAGCTGTTGATCTACTCAGAAAACATATTTTATTGACATATTTGTAGGGTATTCCCGGGAATACCCAGGAATATAGCTGGCTCCGCCCCTGCCGGGGGTGAACGAGCTGCGCGCCACCGCGGGCGAGCTCGGCGGCGGCCGCGGGCTCTGCGCCGGCCAGGGGCGAGCGAACTGCGCGCCGGCCTCGCCCCTTCCCCTTCCCTCGCTGGCGCGGCGGCGCGCAGCCGGCGGGCCGGCGCGACTCGAGGGCGGCGGCGGACGAGCTCAAGGGCGGGGGACGATGGCGTAGAAGGCCCAGCGGCCGCGCGGGGCGCGGGGAGCAACGGCTGGAGGAAGGTGGGGCCGGCGAGGGGTACAGCGCTCCTCCTCTATAGGAATAGCGGACTCCTTTCCCGTCCGCTTGTTTAGCGCATCTTTTACCGTACCCAGTGCGGAGAAATTTACGGTATGTGCGTACTGGAGGACGACATAGCGTCCCCCAGTGCGAACAGCCTTAGGGGTGCCCATGCTCAACCATCACACGCCAAGCCAGCTGGACAGTCACGAATCAGAAACAGATCCTCCCACGACAGAATCAGTCCAGCGACCCCGCCACTTGGGCACGGTACTACCCAAGGACATTTGAGAATCAATCGACATCAATCTTTTGCAAAACATGATCCAGTTAATGTACAGTTTGTACACTACTCGCGACTCTCTGCTTATCGGTCACCGACGTCACGCTCACGCGTCGCGAAACATCAAACGGGGAAGCAGCTAACGAAGGTAGTCGATCAGCTGCACCCGCGGCACCGTCGGCGGCGGGCGCCGGGCCGGGTCCGCCGCCGGCTCCTTCCTCCTGCGGCGCTCCCACGCGCTCCTGAGCCACCGGAGCACCGGCCTCAGCGCCTCCAGCGAACGGGCCAGCACCTCGTGGAGCCGCCAGAACCTCGCGCCGCGCCGCCTCTCCCTCCTGATCGGGCAGCGCCCCACCACGAGTCGCGGACGAAGGCGCGCGCGCACCATCACCAGCTGGCTGCGGCTGCGCGACCCGGACGGGGCTGGGCTCGGAGTAGCACCGGCGCAGGACGATGGCCCGGTTCAGCTGCGCCTCGAACGCCAGCCGCTCGTACTCGTCGAGCAGCGTGCTGTGGCGGCCCCCGGCGCTCGCGTCCAGGCTGAACCGCGACATGGCGTCCTCGGCCACGCCGGCTCCGCCGCCTGGTTCCCCCTCCTCCATGGCAAACGGACAATGCTAGCTTCTGGCCGATGCTAATGCCACGGCGGCCGTCGACGGTCGAGGGCCGCGCGCGCGCGCGCGGTATTTAGGCACGCTGGCCGTCCCTCCCGGTGCCGCGGCCACGCCAATATTTTGCGCGAAAGCTTGCGCGAGCTTGACGTGGGAAGGACGGCAGGGATCGGTAGTGCACTGCCGATCGAGCGAGCTTGTTCTGCACGGATCGCCAGGATTATCAGCTGAAAGCGCACGGCTCTGATCCGTCTTGCAGGCTCGCAGCTCTGCATGATCGCAAAAGGGCAGCTGGATTAACGGTTTTGTGTGGTGAGGTGTCGTGATCTCGTTCGCTCATCGGCTGCAAGCGCTATTCAGGGACGTGTACGCATGGGATCAAACACCCTTACCTAACTTACCTTAAGGCTGCACCGTCACAGTAGTGTACGAGATTCTTGATCTGTCGTTCTCATTCCCCAGCAGGGGTAATTCCGTGCGCTTTTGCAAAGCATGATGTAAAGTTGCAGGCTGCAGCCGCAAGCAATCCGATGCTTTGTGAAGCCCGTTAATATTCCTGAAATAGCACTGCTTGCTACTGCAACACCATGCTCCATTCATCATCTCTAACACTTTGTCCCTCATCGTTCAGGCCTTTTTTTTTCTTTCCTTCCCCGAGTTGATAGCAGCAGCAGCTTCACTGCACCTGCATTCCCAGACTTCTCTAATACGTTGACATCCGGTGGCCCGTATCGGACGACAAAAATCAGCAAAGTTTTGGTCCCAACCGCAAGACAAGTTGTGTGTTTCGAACGGATTTTCCACTATGAGCGGAGACCAAGCCACCACGGTCCACGGGCGCCGCGAGTCTGACCGCGACGAACAACACGTCAACGCTTGCGCGGGGGCGGGCAGCGAAGCCGGCAGCCGCGAAAGCCTCCTCTCCCAAATCTTCTCTTCCTCTCGTCCTCTTCGCGCACCCGAGATCCTCCTCCCCGCCTGCAGCGATAGGACCGAACCAATAGAATAGAACCCTACGAAATCTCGAGCTGAGCGGCACAGAACGCGTCGGCCAGGCTCGGATCCCCCCGCCAGATCCCGACACGCCGGCGCGCCCCGCCACGCCCTCGCCGGGGATCTCGGATCTCCCGCCGACCCGCCGGCGCGTTGCGGCCGGTGCGGTACCCCGTCTCCGCGGCGCGGCCGGAGTCGACGTCGAACCGGCGCCTGACGCTGTAGCTACCTCGGTTCCCATGGGCGCCCGCGGGCTCACCGCGCTTGTCGTGCTCCTCCTCGCCGCGGCACTGCTCCCTAACCCTGCTTCGGGTTCGGATAGGAGGATTCTGGAAGGCCAGAAGCCCAGCTCCGGCGAG
Organism: Panicum miliaceum; assembly: GCA_032594955.1. Taxonomy (NCBI): domain Eukaryota; kingdom Viridiplantae; phylum Streptophyta; class Magnoliopsida; order Poales; family Poaceae; genus Panicum; species Panicum miliaceum. Next base: position 15,545,998 of record CM064058.1, on the reverse strand, counting down.
GTGAGAAACCTTGTCATGCAATCCAAGTTAGCATGCTAGATTAGCGTCCTCGTCAAAGTCGTCATCAGTATTTTAAAGAGAATTCGGATTCAGAGGTTGTTTTGTTTGCATCTCTTCTCTCCAGGACGCCCCTGCACCCACCGGATCTCCAAAGGGCGACCCCCCGAAGGAATCTGGACAGTCGTCGGCTGCCGGGCAGAAAAGCGAGAGCCACAGGCATCAGAAATCGCTGCCGCTGGCACCCTCACCACCAAAGGATACCAACGTACATTCGGCAGAGAAGGGAAAGGAAGGGGGTGAGCCGCAGGCCTCTGCATCACGGCCGCCGCCGCCACCGGCGAAGGAGACTGATTCGCATAAGGCCAGTCCTGCACCAGGAGGTCCAGGATCGAATGGTGAAGGTGAAGTGAATGTTGGGACGAACCCAGATGACACAGGAAGTCAGGTGAAGGAGGAGATGAATAAAATGAAGGAGGTGATGGAGAAGTGTGATGCCTCACATAAGTGCTCCTCCGGAAAGGAATTCTCTGCTTGCCTGGTTTCTGATAATGGTAATGCCTCGAGTCCTACTGGAAATTCAGTACTATAATTCATTATGCCATTGCATTCTGAATTTTCCTGTGTTATCAGATTGCCATGTTAGTAATGTTTGAGCTGAAACTAGAAGAATGTTGGCTTGAATTGGTAGCTCATAAAGGCTCAGATGTATTTTCTATTTAACTTTGATAAGGGTAAAAGCCACGGGTTTCATTACATGTGTTCTGTTTAGAATAATTTTATTAGTGTTCCCTGTTGCATACATAATTTGGTGATTGTATTTACCACGAGATTTTTAGTCACAGATGTGATCGTGTTAATCTTTTGTGACAAATGCCTCACATTATCTTTGTAGCTAAAACTAGTCAAGTTGTCTTAAATCAAGAAAACAGTGAGGCCATAAGATAGTTAACAGGTTTGGATATCCCTAAGTTGTAGATATTTCAAAGGTTTTCCAATGTAAACATAATATGCTCCAACCAACCATTGATGGAGTTTATAAAGTGCGTTTCTCAAGTGTCATACCATGGTTTACCACCTAAGTGCATCATCCTACTAGAAATCTTATTTTTCATATACTGGTCTTTCCTCAGAAGATCAGGATTCAGGGCACAGGTCCCACTGGCGGTGACAATAAAAATATCCTGTACAATGACACTAGGGGTGAACCTTTTCCATTCATGCCATTATGGACAAGTCAGGCGGCACTAAATGGTTAATAGCTATGTTCAGATTTACTATATAGATCTGGCAGTTTTGTTTCCTAAAACAAGTAACTCCAAAAATTTGAACTAATGCTGAAAACAACTATTGATACATAAGCTGAGATTCTCTGAGGGATGATAAAGAAGTTATTTGGTACAAACTTGATTTTTCTTTCTGTGGCTTTGAGATATATCAATAGACAGAGAAATCATAGATTATGTAACTTGTAACATATGTGACCTACACTGTCATGAATATAACATGGGCCTTTTGTTTATTCTTGCAGCTTCAGTTGGGTCATTTGTTATTACTGTCCAGAATGAAGGGCAGAATGAGATTAACGTTACTGTCAAAGAGCCGTCAAATAGGGATATTGATAAGAAGCCTCTACATCTTGCCAATGGCACCTTTGGACAGGTATGCAATTTAGTCTTTTACAAGATCTGCTCCAGGTTTCCTTGAATACACAGGTATTACATATTGTAATCAATCAGATGGTGGAGTTACCTGAGCGACCGCCGACCGATCAGACTCAGGCACCTGCAAACTCATTTCTGGGTCAAATATGGCGTGGCATGTGTTGGTTTTAATTTAGGGCTTAACATAGTTCTTTATTCTCACCTCATGCGTTCATGTGGGGACCTGTAGTATAAGGGTATGCGCTTTCGTGTCAGTGAGACTGGGTTGATATCCTGTGCATTCTGTTTGGAATTGGCAAGTCACATATGACCTACCAAACTAACTACACTATACTAGGCCTTTGAGCAAAAGAGTCCGTACATATCTGATACAACAACATGATTATCATATTTTAAGATGATTAAATGCATGCTTGTCTTAATATAATAATATTTTTTAATTCGTATTCCACGTTTTCTTGTTTGAAATTTTAGTATACGTGCTGTTGTTTTTATTTTCTTATCCACTAATTTTTTGGGTCCAATTTATATCACCAGATGAACATAAAATATAGCAGTCCAGATGGTTGGAATATTACTTTAGATGGTGGAAATGAGGAATGCTCCATACACATCGGGCAGTCAGTAAAGAGGCAATCGGTTTCTGATTTGCAACAACAGTTTCAAATGTTTGCAGCCTATGCAACACGTTTGAATCCAATATACGGAGCCTACATTTTCGTGTTCACTGTTGTTCTGGTGGGCATTGTGTACGCCTGCTGTAAGTTTGCAAAGAGAAGAGGCAACGATGGGGTCCCTTACCAGCAGCTTGAGATGGGAGCTCAAGCATCAAACTCTGCAGTGGTGGACAACACCACAAGCACCACAGATGGCTGGGAGGATGGATGGGATGATGACTGGGATGATGAAGAAGCACCTGCAAGACCATCGGATAAAAAACCTACTAGCAGTGTCTCCGCAAATGGTCTGTCTTTGAGATCACAGACCAATAGCAAAGATGGTTGGGATGTTGATTGGGATGACTAAGCTCCTTGAACAGAACGTCAAATGTACTTGTGAAGTGAGAAACAAGATATACTTCCATCTGAACAGCTTGCAGGAAAGAAAGATCCAACTAAACCTGGCACTGAATTTTCTCATGCTTGCCAAAGTGACCCATATCCTGGACAGGTGAAGGATTGCCTCTCTTCATACGGTTTGTACAATAGTATCCACTATTACTTTTGCCTCTGAGCTGATACACGAACCATTAGTGGTACAATTCTGATTTTATTTTCTGGTTGTAACACCACAGCACAGTTTCTTAGTATATGACCAAAACACACATTTTTATTCGTTGGAGGTAATCATTCTTTATTGCACATATTTCTGAGTTCCATAATCATTCATGCTGCATGCTTGGACTAGATGGAAGCAGGGCATGCTGAGCTGCCATATCAGATACATAGTGTGCTTCACACATGTTTGATACAGCTTGTGTCTGAATTGTGGTAGTACCTATGCACATTGTACTGTCACTTTTAGAGTTGTGCAGGTGCAGGGGCTAGGGGGGTGGCCTTTGGACCTTACTACAGTTCCACTGGTCACCACGTAGTCACATGCATTCCTTTTCCTTTTCGCTTTCTCTGTTTGTTTGTTTACCTTTTGCATTATGCCTGCTCCCATTCTCTTGCATCTTCGCCCTTTCCATTTCGTGTTATATGGACACACTATGGATAAGATCTGTGGAAGAGACAGAGTTTGGTGGGTGCCTTTTTTCTGAATTCCATTTGCTTGGTGTGCACATGTATGTCGCAGCTTGTTTGTAACGATGGTTCTGATTGGTCTATCGATGTCTTTGAGTTGATGTTGTCTATACCCATTCCATTTGGACATAACTTCCCCCAGATATTTATTGAGTTTTGAGCCACTACCATGAACTGCTGCTGTACATTATGCTCTAGTGAGTTGTTCCTAGCATGTTCTTGTATCGAAGGTCCAGAGTGGCTGATTGCGCCAATCATTGATACAATTATGCACCGGCCTAGTTCAGGGGCTTACCGGCCTGGCTTCAGATTTGGTGTGCAAACTGTTCATGTGCAAGTTTGTTGTTAGGGTTTTCTGGGACAGGCATAAAGTTGTTATACCTGAGCTTTCAGGTATTATGTTCTACCTGGCTGCTTCTACTTGACCACTTCAGTACTGACCAGAGTTGCAGTTGATCTGTTGAAGTGACGGAACTTCGCCATGGATCCCTTGTGATTTGCTGCTGTATCTGCTAAAATTCTGTTGGGCATTGTTTTTTCGGTTTAGCCTTTTAGGGATATCATATCCGTGCTCCTTGTTAACCTCATAGCTACCAAATATCTGTCTGTACTCTGAAATCATTTAACTAGTGATTGATCTGTAAATGGTCGACCTGCTAAGAACAACAATGCCTTTAAGGGTGTGTTTAGATCCTGTAATTTTTTGGATAGCAATTTTCAACCAAAGATCAAAAGAACTAAACATGATCAAATTATAAAACTAATTACATGGATGGACAAAAAATTGTGAGACGAATATATTAAGCCTAATTAATCCGTCATTAGAGGTTGTTTACTGTAGCACGACATTGTCTAATCATAGTCCAAATAGGCTTTAAAAATTCGTCTCGCAATTATACATGGGGGGTTATGGAATGAGTTTTGTCAGTTATCCACATTTAATACTACTAATTAGTGGTCAAACGTTCGAAGTTGTTGTAGTGCTGAAATTTTTTTTAAGATCTAAACACACCCTAGGTCTGGTAAGAATCCTCGAAAATTTTGATTCGTGTAGATCTATTTCTTTTTTCAATTTTTGGATAAAGACTTGCCGACAAAAAGGAAGAAAAAACAAATTGCAATTGCTAGGGTGGAGACCAGATGTCCAGATCAGATGGCAACTTTTGCAGCAGCAGGACTGGAGGACCAACTGGACCTGCATGGTGGCGTGGTGGGATACAGTAGCTTCTGTCAATAAATGAAGCTCCGGGGTCCGGGTGGCAGGCCGAGGGCATCACCACTTCACCAGAGCTGGCATGGGTGGACGGCTCTTTTCTTTCCCTACCCCACCATCCATTTCTCTCCAGCTTTTCTCGCAGTGGTCGTTGAGCAACTGCCGCTGTTTGCTTGGCGGCCGCTTGGTCACTGGCTCATTGCTGCGGCCTGCGGCGAGTGAAAGGGCAAAAGAATTAAGAATCTGGTGGCCTTGATGTTCTTGTTTTACTACAGGTGACAAGGAGAACGTCACAAATTCGAACTGCTTGACACAACAACTCCTTTCCTTTCGAAAGTTGGTGCATTGACGCGATCGTCGTTCGGAATCTCCAGCTCATCAGTTCATCCGGGTACTGCTCAACAACTGTGTACTGCGTGCTCCTTGCCTTGTCCAAATAGTACTAGCAAGTTGCAGCGAGTACGCGAAGGACGCACACAACCAAATAAATTGCTAAGTATAAAAAAAACAAAATAAATTGCTGCACAAAAAAAATGGCTGCAATTTGTAATGCCACGCAAGGACAAGCTTGGCTGCCAAGGCCTGTTTCGAATCCAAGAATTTCACTTCAATAAACAGTCAAATTCTCACGTGATTCCCATGTTCAAAGCCGGGCCTAGCGAGTGGATGGTTATTTTGTTTAGCAATGCTATAAAATTAAAAGTCCATATTCCTACTAATTTCGAACTCCTCAACTAAAGAAAATGATTTTTGGGTAGTAATAATTGAACTAAACATGTTCCTATGAAAAATCTCATAAATCACCACTAGTGGAAACAGGCATGGGCTAAAATCTTATGCTAACATGCAAGTAAGTCAATTTGATTTTAAAATGCTAAAATCTTGTGCTTATCGTATTTGTGCATGCTAAGAATATGAAACCACCTGGTGCATATAGTCGGTAACCCTCACAAAACCAGCTAATCCGGCAACAAGAACAACACAACATATTTGTACCGTGAACCACAGCTACAAATCAAACAACGGATGAGCACCTCTCATCTCCCATATCTACCTGCTGGCGTCCTCCTCCTCAGTCGTTGTTATGAAAATAGTAATGTTCTCCTCAGAGTCCGGCCAATATGCTTAGTGGTGGATAGAATTAAATCACGCCAATCAATTTGATTAAAAAAATGCTAAATCTAAATGTGAAATCTCATAGTTGTAGGACCACTACCCTGATCTTAGGAGAGTATTAATACGGATGGTTTTCACTACATTTAAGAAGCCAATAAACTCAATAGCGATATGGATCCTTTCTCGCCTCTTTTCAGTCACATGACTTATGCTTGGTTATAGATAGACTTATCAAGTCAATTCTATTATTAGATACTAAAATATCCTTTTTTTAAAAAAATCATATATCTATGCTTGCTTAAAATATGAAACCTAGAGACATGAGGGGTCACCATCTGTTGCTTAGGGAAGAAAATTGCAAGCGGTTTTTTTTACTTCCCTCATGAAACCAGCAAAATCTGACGACAACATGGACCCTTTACCTTCTTCTCCTCCTATTCATATGAATTATGCCTGTTTGTTGATAGACTTATACGTTATTCTAGTAAATTTGATCTTAGATTGATGACATTTTTGCATAGTTAAAAAGACTCATGTACTCATACTTGCTTAAAATACGGAACCTAACCCTACCCCCCCTCTCTCATGAAAATAGCAAACACAATCCTCCTAATCATAGGAGTATTGCGGATAGACTTACATCATGCTAGTCAATTTAATCTGATAATCTGAAAACACTAAAAGTTCGAACTCCTCGAATTAAAAGAAGTGACCATGCGATGTTTTCGTAAACAATTTTGCCCCATAATCCATGAATCAAACGCATGCGAAGATCCTCAAGAATCACCGCCGGTGGAAACATACGTGACTACGTGAGTGCCGTCACCCGAGTAGATTTATTTTTAAATTCTAAAATCGTATACTCGCAATGGAAAATAATCCCGTGTCTCTGTGTTTGAAAGAAGACACTCCCGTATCTTTCTCTTGTGTGAGCTGTGAAACAATCTCGAGCGAAACGATGGCCCCCACTGCCAGGGGAGCATTAATTGCAAGCGGTTTCCCACTCCCCCCACGAAACCAGCAACCCGGCAGCAAGGACAGCAGACGACAGTGCATCTGCGCCGCGAACCGCCGCTCCAGTCCAATCGATGGACGAACCACGCCTCCCATGATCCCGCCGCCCACCTCCTCCCCCTCCTCCCCCGCCGCCGCGGCAATGGCGGTCGCCTCCCGCCACCGCCTCCTCCCCGTCCTGGTCCTCCTCGCCGCGGCGGCCGGGGCGGCCGCGGCCGCCACCGTGAGCGACGACGTGCTCGCGCTGGTCGTCCTCAAGTCGGGCCTCTCCGACCCGGCGGGCCGCCTCGGGCCCTGGTCCGAGGACGCCGACCGCGCCTGCACCTGGCCGGGGTTCTCCTGCGACCCGCGCACGGGCCGCGTCGCCGCGCTCGAGCTCCCCGCGGCGTCGCTCGCGGGGCGCCTCCCGCGGTCCGCGCTGCTCCGCCTCGACGCGCTCCTCTCGCTCGAGCTCCCGGGGAACCGCCTCTCTGGCCCTCTCCCGCAACCAACTCACCGGCCCCATCCCCGACGGCATCTGGTCGCTGCCGTTGCTCAAGTCGGTGGACCTCTCCGGGAATCTGCTCTCCGGGAGCGTGCCCGGCGGGTTTCCGCGGAGCAGCTCGCTGCGTGTGGTGGACCTCAGCCGCAACCTACTCGAAGGGGAGATACCGGCGGACGTCGGCGAGGCCGGCCTGCTTAAGTCGCTTGACTTCGGGCACAACTCACTCACCGGCGGGCTGCCGGAGTCACTGCGTGGGCTGTCCGGGCTGAGTTCTCTCGGCGCCGGTGGCAATGCTCTATCAGGGGAGCTCCCGGCGTGGATTGGGGAGATGGCGGCGCTGGAGAGGCTGGATTTGTCTGGCAACCGCTTCGTCGGCGACATCCCGGACGCCATTTCGGCCTGCAAGAACCTCGTCGAGGTTGACCTCAGCCGGAACAAACTCACCGGGGAGCTCCCATGGTGGGTGTTCGGGCTGGCACTGCAGCGCGCCTCGTTCGCAGGCAATGCACTGTCAGGGTGGATCAAGGTTCCCAGTGATGCTGCTGCTGCCCTGGCAGCACTGGACCTGTCAAGCAATGGGTTCACCGGTGCGATCCCACCTGAGATTGCCACCTTTGCAAGATTGCAGGACCTGAACATGTCCTCGAATTCCATGTCGGGGCACCTTCCTGCAAGCATTGAACGGATGTTGCTGCTTGAGGTGTTGGATGTGAGTGCGAACAAGTTGGACGGGGCTGTACCACCGGAGATTGGAGATGCGGTGGCGCTCCGGAAGCTGCTGATGGGGAGGAATTCACTTACTGGAGGCATTCCGGAGCAGATCGGCACATGCAATTCCCTGATAGCTTTGTAAGTGATCTTTTTCGCCGACATTACCCTGTTTCTAGTGCTTGTGCATACATGTTTAGTGCTTGACTAGATGACTACTAGCTTCCTTTTGTTTGTTCTCGTGTTAGTTTTTGCTGATTCTCTGCTTCCTAGGTTGTAGATACCATTTAGAAAGCGATAGGTATGTCTTACTTGCTGTCTGGAAGCACTAAACTGAAAACATGGGTGACATCTTTGTCTTGCTGCTTTGCTTGTATCCCACTGTCTTGGTCCATGGTTTTCTTGGATACACTAAAAAACACAAATCAAATTCCTCACGAATTTTGTTGCTGATTAAAAAATTGTACTCTCCATTTTTAAATACATGATGATTAGGGCAAGCTAATTAGTTAAAAAATCAAGCAATTGGCTTGCCCTAAAATATATATTTAAAAATGGAGGGAGTTTTACAGGAAACAAGGTAAAGCATGCTGCACCGCTTCTGTGAATTACTAGGCACTAGTTCAGGTGATGGACATGTTTTTTTTTTTTTTTTTTTTTTTTTTTTTTTTTTTTTTTTTGCTTTGCAGGGATCTGTCTCACAACAAACTTACAGGGCCAATTCCTATATCCATGGGCAACCTGACTAGTCTTCAAACGGTTGATCTCTCAGAGAACATGCTGAATGGGAGCCTGCCGACAGAACTCTCTGACCTTGCCAGCCTTCGTGTCTTGAATGTCTCTCACAATTTGCTATCAGGAAGCCTCCCCATCAGCCGCTTTTTTGACAGCATCCCTTATTCTTTCATCTCCGACAATGCCGGCCTTTGCAGCTCACAGAAGAACAGTTCCTGCAATGGTGTAATGCCAAAGCCAATTGTTTTCAACCCTAACTCCTCATCAGACCCCATGTCGGATGCTGCCCCAAGTTACCTGAGTAACCAGCACCAGAAGAAGATGATATTGAGCATTTCCACACTCATCGCCATTGTGGGCGCAGCAGTCATTGTCATCGGTGTGGTCACCATCACAGTGCTCAACCTCCGTGCCCGTGCAACAGCTCCCTGCTCTGCGCTTCCCACTGCATTGTCCGATGATTACCATAGCCAATCAGCCGAATCTCCAGAAAATGAAGCAAAGTCTGGCAAGCTTGTCATGTTTGGCAGAGGCAGTTCGGATTTCAGTGCCGATGAGCATGCATTGCTGAATAAGGATTGTGAGCTTGGGCGTGGAGGCTTTGGTACTGTTTATAAGGCAGTGCTCAGAGATGGCCAGCCAGTGGCCATCAAGAAGCTGACAGTTTCAAGTTTGGTCAAGTCAGAGGATGAATTCAAGCATCATGTCAAGCTTCTAGGCAAGGTGCGCCACCATAACATTGTTACCCTTAGAGGTTTCTACTGGACTTCCTCACTGCAACTCCTTATATATGAGTTCATGCCTGCTGGGAGCTTGCAACAGCACCTGCACGAGTGCTCAGAAGAGAGCTCGCTTTCATGGATGGAGAGGTTTGACATAATCATCGGTGTGGCCCGCGCACTTGTTTACTTGCACCGCCATGGTATAATCCACTTCAACCTGAAGTCCAGTAATGTCCTGCTAGACACAAATGGTGAGCCAAGGGTTGGAGACTACGGTCTTGTGAACCTGCTGCCCATGCTGGACCGCTACGTGCTGAGCAGCAAGATCCAGAGCGTGCTGGGGTACATGGCGCCAGAGTTCACCTGCAGAACGGTCAAGGTTACAGAGAAGTGCGATGTGTACAGCTTTGGAGTGCTGATCCTTGAGATTCTGACAGGCAGGAGGCCCGTGGAGTATTTGGAAGATGATGTCATTGTGCTTTCCGACCTGGTCAGAGGCGTGGTCGAAGAAGACAGGCTGGAGGACTGCATGGATCCACGGCTATCAGGTGACTTCTCGATGGACGAGGCCATGCTGATCATCAAGCTGGGGCTGGTTTGCACGTCGCAGGTGCCTTCCCAACGGCCGGACATGGCTGAGGTGGTCAGTATGCTTGAGATGGTGAGGAGCCCGCAGGGTACCCCAGAGGATGATCTGGTCTGAGACCAATTTACTAGACTCTCCTTTTTCATTCGTTTTTTGGGTAGATACATGATAGTAGTAAGTTAGGGCAGTCCCAACCCATAGTTTCTATGGGTAGTTTCCATATTACCATATCATCAAGACACTGCTTATAGACCTAACCTCCCATGCATAGTTTCCATAGCAATTTCTATCCAGAGCAACATTTAATGATTGCATGCAAGCAATAGAAACATTGCATGCATAGTTTCCATAGCAGTTTCTATCCAGAGCAACATTTAATGATTGCACGCAAGCAATAGAAACATTGCTTGATCTGTTGTGGCAAGCAGCCGTGTATCCTTTGTACAGCTCAAAAAAAGTATGTGCTCGACAACACACAACAAGCAACTATTTTAGTAGCAAAATATCTGTAGATTATATCAATCTAATCATAACTTCAATGCAAAGACCCACCCTGATAATAAACTAAATTAGGTCCAGATACGTAATAACCATGACAAATTCGGTAGCATACATTGCTAAGCCGCATGGTTAGCAAAACGCATAGTAATCTCTGGTAGCAATGCCATAATATATAGGTAATATTTAAGTGCAAAATAACTGCACATAGTAGTCCAGCCTCATGTGTACAGAACTTCACATGAACTTCAACCCCTTGTGCATGCTCACATCCAGCTGCAACTTCAAATCCTGCTACAACTCCATGCGCACAGCAACTCCAGTATAATGCAACTTCACATCCCGCTGCAAGAAAAAAAATGAGAGCCAAATGTCAAAAATTAGTAATGGAACATTGTAGTATACAATTATTAAACAGCAATATGAATTATACTAGTACATGTAACACAGCTTTTAAAATGATGCACAATCACCTAATTAGTTTGAATTCCCAAACTTGTGTCAGATACGCTCAACCAAGTCTGATTGAAGTTGTCTATGAGTACCTCAATTTGGATTAGCAAAAAGAGCCAGCCTCATACACTCCAATGCTTTGGTCCTCTCAGCCATAGCTTCTTCACTAAGATCACTTGTGGAACCACACAGTAAATCTTTGTAAAGGTCTAACATTTTAGCCTTTGTTTGTTCCTGGGCTGTTTTATGATTAAGCTTGGCTACTTCTAGCTTCTTGTTTGCCAAATTTTGTTGTGCTTCTGTCATCTTCTCGGTCTTGGTCTTGCTTCAATGAATTTGTCTAGTTTCTCTCCAATAGCAGAAATAGCCTCTGGTGCCTTCCGTTTTCGGTTGCGCTCATCTTTAGCCTTTTTATGCCCAACAGGACGCTCTTTCGGAGAAAAATCTTCTACAGACACGACATTAGCTGGCGTTGCAGGGCTGCCCTTTTCCTTGTTAAGTTTCTTCACATATGCAGCCCACTTTCTCTCATGCCGCACTACCCTCCATATATGTTGCAGTAAAAAAGGCTTGTCATTATGTTCAGAAGCATAAATCTGCGGTGCTTGATCTGTCCTTTGGTCATCACTCTCCCCACTTTGGAACACTCTAGTGGCCCTAATCCAGCAGCCATGGAACTCACTAACTAGTTTCTTAATGCGATCCCAACAAATTTTCAATTGGTTACGATTCCTCCTACGATTACTTGGTGTGGTGTTGTTATATGTATCGGTAACATCTGCCCAATACTTATCAGACTTCTTATCATTTCCATCAACAGGGTCAAGTGAATTATGCAACCAAGCACTAGCCTACAAACCAAATAGAGGACAGACATGTTAGAGAAGGACAACAAAAGAAACTCAAGGATGATATCCATATAGACACCAGATTTACAAGCACAAAAAAATTACCAATCTAACATCTTCCTCATGTGACCAATTCAGCCGTTTGTCGGTTCTAGCAGGCTCCGGAGTTTCATCGCCATCAATATCAATTGTTTCCTGGGCTTCTATACCATCCTTTGCTAAGCTACTTCCCTTTGGTGATGGAGTGCCTCTAGTGCTTGGACAACCAACAAAATGAGAGTTCTCTTGAAGCTGACTAGCATTGGGATAGGTAGGATACGGATATGGCATCTGTAAAGAGTTCACAAATCCACCCGGTGGATACAGCCTAAAAAAAGGGAAAATCACATATATTTCACCTAGTAATATGCACTTAGTAAATCGGTAATGACCAAAAAATTTATAAGACAACTAAAGGCACATATGACATAACTAGTTGATTATGCAGTACTAGTTTTATTTACTGTTTCTAAAAAAAAATCTGAACATCATACTTGCATATCACTCAAAGGCACATATGGCTTTCAGTTTTAACTGCATAGTGCATACCACATCTCGGTGATTTGAACATCACTCAAAGCATTTTATTTTCTTACAGGTATTTCCATTGCATCATAGAAAAAAATAAGTTAAATAAAATCACTAAATCGTACCATTCAAAGCTGCCAGGAGATGAGCCGCCAAGAGATATCCCTGTCCAAAATGCTGATGGAGTTGGCTGGCCGCTGGTTCCACCACCTGTGACTGGAGCTTCATCGCCTGGACCACCAGCAAGAGCCCCAGAAGCAGCGCTCAAACAACTAGGAGAAGCACCAGTGCGTGCGGAAGCCACGGCAGGAGCACCGGCGGATCTCTTGGAGATCGAAGATGCCTTCCTTGGTTTCTTTTGCTGCGAACCTGATGAATCCATCTTGAACTCTTATTGACTCTCCTTTAGATGGAATGGGGATTGATTTGGGCGCTAGGTCAAGGGGCTGGAAGTGGGGGAAGATGAAATTGAGCCAGCAAATAGGTTGTGGGGCTGGAGGTGGCTGGCGCTATGGGATGGAGGTGGCTCGCGCGGGAGATAGGAGAGGGGGATTTGGCCTTTGCCGCGCAGAAATTGAAGGCGAAGGCGGAGGCGGCATGGCGCACGGACTGCTGGGGAAAAACATCGAAAGTTTGCGCGGGAGCGAGATGGGAGGTGGCGCGCGTGGGACGAGCGGGCAGAGGCGTGCGCGCGCGGCGGTGTACGGGGAGAAGGGGAGCACACCGGATCTGAGGATGAGGGAGGGAAACGAGGGTGGAAACGATGGCGTCCCCCAACGCGATTTCTGCACTGTCTACGCGTGTTGGTGCACAAGCCGACTCGATTTCTCTCCTGAGAAACGATTTCTTCTATTTTTTCCTTCTCTCCTCATTTACTCCTATGCCACCTCAGCTTTTTTGCCTACATGGCACCATAGTTAATGCTATGAAAACCATCCTAGCTGGAGGGTTGGGACTACCCTTAGGACTTGCCTAGTCGGCTTAGCTTGTCTGCAATATTTAGGGATGTAAAGCTGCTGCGTCTCTTCAGACTTAAATTATTGGTCCCTTTGCGCTCAACACCTCGTGGCCCATGCTAGTGTTGCTTCGAATTGTAGGCAAAAGAAGTTCATGGATCGGCTCCGTTAATACTGTTATTGGCTGGCTATACTAAATTATTCCTTTCTGGAGAAATTTTTGCCCACGCCCTATCTGTACATCTCGTCCTGTTGATCGTATGATTTATCAGTAATTCAGTATCTGCTCGTCATATACAGTTCACGCTCCTTAAGAGCCGGGCCTCACCGCCCAGCTCAGTCACCACTGTTTCCCAGCAGCAGCGGTCTGCTTCAGCAGAAGTGCCATGCCATATTAGCCGAGCTGGGTGCATTCCCTGCTCCGGCGAGCCTGCCTGGCATGTAAGCACCGTCCCGATTGCAGAGATGGCACCGTGTCGGCACTCTGAAGTCGCTGCACTCCTGCCTCGCCGTCGCCGGGGGAGCGGAAGAGCATCCAGGGAGCCAGGAGCGAACAGTCAACGGACCCGGCCTTCGTTTTGCCAGCATCTGGCTAGGACACCAGTTCGCCATCAAACACCCAAGATGAAAAGCTACTTCCTCCATTCCAAATTATTAGTTGTTTTAGTTTTTCTAAATAAATTGATTTTGCTATGCACCATTATTTTGGCTCTCTAGATACATCAATTTTGCTATAAACTTTGCTATGCACCTAGATAGCATAGAAAAAAATCAATATATTTAGAAAAACTAAAATGACTAATGGATGGAGGAGTGAAACCAAAGCCATCTGCGGAGGGTAGGACTATGTCAGAGAAGATTTCTGCGCCGGACTTTTCGTTGTTGAGTCAACCCATCAAGCTTTTACTTCTCACTGTACCCTCCTCCCTGAGCATTGGCCGCACTGTAAAAAAAGGGGAAAAAATGAAAGAAGATGTCAGTAGGACGGGCGAGGAAGACCACGTCTCTGTGCAATATGCTACCCTATCATTTACTAGTATAAGAGTTGAAACCTAAGTAAGGATTATCTTTCAGAAAAGAAAAAAAAGGCAAGTATCACTGCAACACATGTGATCTTTTATGACGTTCCATTTATGCCACAGAAAATAGAAATTATGTCACATTTCGCAATTTATTTGTGACTCTCGCGTGACGAAAATTAGTTCGTCACCTATACCCCTAGTTCGTCACCTATACCCCATAATAGTTCGTCACCTATACCCCGTAATAAAAGGTATTCTGTGACGAAAATATGTTTTTTCATCATAAATTTTGTGACGATTCTTGTATCGTCACTAAGTGACAGTTTTTCATCATTAAAGATCTATAAAAATGCAGTGACGTGGTAGCACTTTCGCGACGATTTGAATCTGATGTGGCAGCACTTTTCCGACAGTTTGGTTCGTTATTAAATATTTAGTGGTCCGGTATTAAATATTTCTATAATCACTTTTCAGACCCATTTTGATTTTACCCAGACTTCTTAAGAATCATTTACACATTTAAACTTGATAATACAAATAGATGGAAAGAATCTCTGAAAGCAAGTTCTCTAGCATCCACTTGGAAGAAAATAATTATGCAGGTAAACATTTTGCATAGTTCATTTCTCAAGAAAATAATAAGATCTGAACCCCTTATTGCTGCTTTCATCAAACCTCAGAATCTTCTGAAGAATATGGAGCTGGCATTTTTCAATTAATGAAGCATAGCTTCCTGCATAAATAGAACTATAGTAAGTAAAATTTCTTTAGGTTGCTATCGAGAAGACAGATGGTTGTTTGTTTAGATAATGACAGAAATGCATGCTTAAGTAAAGACATAAATAGCATATAATATGTGGCTGTCTGATAACCATGAAATTTGATAAGCATGAACAATCAACACAGGAACCTTTTATTCATCAGGTTACAGACTAAAGCTTGGAAAGAAGTGCAAAATTTATAGACAATCAAATAATTTATACATGAACTAGAGTATTGATCTCCAGGCCCACCAATCACAGAACACCTCATCAGCAGGTTGTGGCAAGATATCAGGGAGTCCATAACGGCAGAACAGGAGAGGTCACAAATGCTTGGAAAATACACAGCCCAATAGGGTGTGCTACATAGTCTCATTCTCTTAGTCATGCATCTAAAGCATATATGCAAAAGAAATGCTTTAGCATAAAAAATGAGGAGGTGCCAATCAGATTGCAGGTGAAATTATTATACATTCTAAAGGCAAGTGCACAAGTGCATAGAATATTGAACATATTAGAAATAAAAATGTCATGCATTGCCATACTAGATTGAGAGTTATGTTGCTGGTAAATAATAAGTTTGTCGACCTAGATGAACAAAGGGAATCGTTCTTTTGAGTGGACAGTTATGCCACTGTCCAGAACACTGATTACAATCAATCCAAAAAAAAATGAAATTTGTTATCAATATACAACAGCGCTGCTGCAACCATCTGATAGCCTTGAAGATGGCATTTTCTGAAAGCAAACTAGATTTTCAAATAATATGCAAGAAGATAACACATAACAGAAACATGGAGCAGTTGAATCCTTGTTTACTAGTGGCTACCACACCTACTGATCATTATAGCATTGAACATGGTACAGAATTATATATTGGGAACTATAATTGTTTCACCACCGTCAAAACCTCTGCGACAGGAATCTTAGAGGAGCCAGTAAATCTGTCCATTGCAACTCAACGAGTTGGACTGCTACATAATCTTGTAGAACAAAAACTTTTGCAGCGAAAAAGCACTCAGGGCATCAATTCAATCATGGCATAAAACTAGTTAATTTAATACTGCAACCACTGATGGGGAGAAGGGTGGAGGGGTGCGTACCCGATAGAGGGCCCTATACGCATATCCGGAAAATCCATCGTGATGTACTAGCGCTCGGGCATGCGGTGCTGCTAGGCTGGGACAGCAATCGTTCCTTCTCCTCAGCGGACAGCTCCGATGGTGAGGTCGTAGGCGCAGATAACCCCGTCGACCAAGCCGATGCCATCTCTCGATCTAGATCTCGAACTCGGCGAGGAAGGGCAGGAACAGGCGGCAACGGCAAGGGGACGCCCGCTCGGGCGGGGATTAGCGGAGGGACGGGGCCAACGACTGCCCGGCCGGGGACGGCCGCCGCCTGGTCGGGATTCGCGTGTGGCGATGACGAAATTGATGGCGCTCGCGGGCGCAGACAGGCGGGGAAGGCCGGCGACGTCGATCTATCGCGGGATAGTGCCGGGGCCGACGCGCGGCTCGGGAGGGAAGCAGTGGCGGGGGAGCGGCACGCATGCCGGGAAAGAAACGATGACGGCGGCGGTAGGAGGCGGAGGTCGCGGAGGGGCAGAGGCTGGCAGGGAGTGAGGAGGCAGGCGGCGGTGGAGGCAGAGATAGGGTTTTCAGTTTGGCCGGCGTTTTATTCATCTAGAGATCGGATTGAATCGTTGCATCGGAGATCTACGGACGGAATAAATCGGGCCTTAATAAAAAAACGGTCTGGCTTGATTTCTGGGCCCGTTTAACTTTTTTTCTTTTTTATTTTGTGGCACCAATATAAAGTAACAAAAAAATTTAATTATTATCTTATATACATCAACTCATTTTTATATGTAACGGAATACATATAAATTGTTTTGTAGATTTTTAAAAAATTTAAACTAATTTACTATTTTCTATAAGTTAAATAAATTTTTACATGGTTACCAAAATTAATTCTGAACTGAACTATGTGTACATCTAATAAGATAAAAAAATATGAAAAAATATTTATTTAGGCTCAGTGGTAAGTTGGTTGATTGTCTTCCTTATGGCTATGGTTAGAGTCCCTCTTTGACCATTATTTCTGCCGAATTTAATACGAACACGTTGACACAACTTAGTGGTTATTTTTTTAGTGTCCGACTCTTCCTTTGACCTTTTTTTTCCGAATTTATTGACGAGCTAACTGCTGTGACACTTGCTTGTTCTCATAGAAAAATAATAATAATAGCATTCGTCTCTAATATATCATTGCAACAATTTATGACGATTTGTGAATGACCTTAGTGACGGCATCTTATTTTCGTCACTAAACCATACTAGCCTGTAGAAAACGTCATAAATTAGAATGAGGTTACGACGTTTTGATTAATTGTCACGAGCAAATCGTCACACAAGATCATATTTTGTAGTGTATCGACGATGTATACAAAACAGGGTTCAACGCTGAACATACATAGACCCAGTTCGATCTCGACAGCAGGACATGCAAGTCATAGCGTCGCCATCGCCGTGGACTGACCGGCTACTGGTCTAACCATTATTATGCTACTATAGTGCTACAATATATGGAAAAAACTAGTTCACTCCATCTCCATTCTCCAATGTTTGGTTCGATTGCTCCAACTCTAAGCATCAGTCAACATCAAACCAGAATTCCCTGCGTTCTCTTCATCAGCCATGCCTCTTGCCTTCATCCTCCTCATGTACCTCTGACAAGCCCTGCATGTTCCTGCATATTCTGCAGCAATGGATTCCATTTCAGCCGGTGAGACGCTCGTCGGCGATGCCAAACTCGTCTCCAGCAACGGCAGGTACGCGCTCGGCTTCTTCCACCCGCTGGGCAGCATGTCCTCTTCCCCAGAGATGGAAACCCCCAAGCCCTGGTACCTAGGTGTATGGTTCAACAAGGTCTTGCAGTTAACTCCGATATGGGTAGCAAATAGGGAGAGCCCAGTTATAGGCCCTCACAGAATGCCAAAGCTCGCCATCACCCAAGACGGCAACCTTGCCATCTTCAACGAGGCCACTGAATCGATGGTCTGGTCGACCCGTGCTGGTATCACGGCCAAGAACACTACGGCCGTGCTCCTGGACAACGGGAACCTCGTATTAAGGGACACATCCAACTCCTCCACTGTCTTATGGCAGAGCTTTGATTACCCTACTGACATCTTGGCCCCTGGTGCGAAGTTTGGCCTAGATAAGATCACCGGTTTAAACCGCCACCTTGTTTCCAAGAGGAGCTTGATAGACCCATCTCCTGGGCGCTATTGCCAAGAACTAGATTCTTTCGGTGTTGCCCAATTTGTCTACAAACTATGCAACACATCCATAGTGTATTGGTCTAGGTTGCAATGGAATAAGCAAGACTACAACTTAGTGCCAGAATTATCAGGAAAAGATCTGTTTGAGGTGAAGTTTATCAACGACGACAAAGAGGAGTACTTCCAATACAACTTGTTAGATGAAAATATGATTGTTGTTAGCCTTTTGGACATATCTGGCCAGTTCAAGCTGCTCGTCTGGGTTGAGGACACGCAAGAATGGACACTAATCTTTGTCCAACCTCAAGATCAATGTGATGTATATGCTACTTGTGGACCATTCACTATATGCTACAGCAACACACTGCCACCCTGTGACTGCATGAGGGGATTCTCAGTAAGATCGCCTAAGGAATGGGAGCAAAGAGACCGAGCCGGTGGGTGCATACGAAATACGCCATTAGATTGCAGTACCATGAACAAAAGCATAACTGCAACAACAGATAGGTTCTACTCCTTGCCTGGAGTTTCATTGCCTGACGAAGCCAACGTTATTGCATCAATTGGCAGTGCAGACCAATGCGCACAAGCATGCCTGAATAATTGCTTATGCACTGGCTGGCAAGGGGAAGACACTCTGGCTGATCGCTTCCCGGCGCTGCTAACCCACTGCCAGACCGACCAGCAGACTGTGGCCGAAGTCTATCAGTGCGGGTTACACTCTGTGCTCACGGCGCGGCTGACCAATGCTGCACAAGAAGAGCTCGCGCAGATCACTGAAATCTTGGACTCCTGGGCACCAACTGATGCGCTGGACCAGCGGTTGAGTCCGTTTGCTGACCCCTCTGGGAAGCTACACACGTCGGCGCTCTACAAAATGATGCGCTCGACGCAGAATGTCCAAGACCCGCTTGCTGCGTTCATCTGGCAAAACCGTGCTCCACCCAACAGTTCTTCGCCTGGCTCCTAACCCGTGAGAGGATTCAAAGCCGCGCGCACCTGCTGAAGAAACATGTGCTCACTGATGCTACTTGTGAGGTCTGCAATTGAGGCGAGGAGACGGCAGCGCACATCATGTTTGAATGTGACTTTGCGGCTTCTTTCTAGGCTGCCATTCGCGTCGCTCTGCCGCCCCAGATGACAACAATGAAGCTGCACCTTGTAGACCCGCCGGCGCATCTCCCGACAAATCACTTTCACACCTTCCTTCTGCTTTGTTGCTGGCAGCTGTGGAAGCGTCGCAACAACGTTGTCTTCCGCCAGCAACACGATCAATTGGGCGCCATGCTGCGAGCTGCCCGGGAAGAAGCGAGAACTTGGGGCCACCGCCTACCGCAGCGTGATCTTTCTGTTAGCTTATCCTGGTGTTCTATAGAGTCCGCAATGTAAAACCAGGTCCAAAATGGTGTAAAACTTTAACTCTATCTTGATGGGCCATTCAGGGCCAATGCAATGAAATTCAGGTGGGGGATTCTCTCCCCTCCTGGTGACCGTCAAAAAAAAATTGCTTATGCACTGCATATTCCTATTCCAGTGGCAATAGGTGCTCCCTATGGTACAAGGGCTTGCTAAACACCAGACGCTACGCTGATGGAACAACCAGTAATGGGGAAATCCTGTACCTTCGCATCGGTGCCAAAGATGTAGAAAGCTGGATAAATAACAAGAGAAAGGGAATGATCATTGGGGTTGCTACTGCTGTAAGTCTTGTAGGTTTGGCTGTAATTGCAGCTTTTTTCGCATGGTTTCTAGTAATGTGGAGAGACAAGATGAAACAATCTTTTAGCATATCCGATGATGCTCAAGGTGGAAATGGAATTGTTGCTTTTAGATACACGGATCTTCAAAAGGCAACTAAAAATTTCTCAGAGAGAATAGGAGGAGGTGGTTTTGGATCTGTGTTCAAAGGCTTCTTATCTGACTCGACAGCTATTGCAGTGAAGAGGCTTGATGGTGTACGTCAAGGAGAGAAGCAATTTAGGGCTGAAGTGAGTTCCATTGGAATCATCCAGCATACCAATTTGGTTAAGCTAATTGGGTTCTGCAGCGAAAGCGATAGGAAGCTGCTTGTATATGAGCATATGCCAAACCACTCTCTTGATGCACATCTTTTTCATAGCCATTCCATGGTCCTAACTTGGAGTACCCGTTACCAGATAGCTCTTGGAGTAGCAAGAGGTTTGGCATACTTGCACGAGAGCTGCAGGGATTGCATCATACACTGTGATATTAAGCCAGAGAACAAACTTCTTGATGCATCTTTCATACCTAAAATTGCAGACTTTGGGATGGCAAAGTTTGTAGGAAGGGATTTTAGCAAAGTTCTGACTACGGTGAGAGGAACCATTGGGTACCTTGCACCTTAATGGATCAGTGGAGTGGCCATTACAACAAAAGTAGATGTCTACAGCTATGGGATGATGTTGATTGAAATGATATCAGGAAAGAGGAACTCATCATGTAACGGGAATACTAGTGATGAAGTTGAATATTTCCCTGTGGAGGTTGCAAGTAAACTTGTCGTCGTAGATGTTGGGAGTTTGTTGGATGGTCAATTACACGGTGACGCCAACTTGGATGAAGCTGAAAGAGTCTGCAAAGTGGCTTGCTGGTGTATTCAGGACAATGAATCGAATCGGCCAACAATGGGTGTAGTAGTACAAATTCTCAACGGTTTATTAGAAATTGATATGCCGCCAATGCCAGGACTTCTTCAAGCTATCGTAGGAATTTCAGCGTAGATATACCCATACATGCCCTTTTCTTCCTCTTTTTTTCCTTGTGCTTGTTTCTATTGTATATGCACATAGCCTTGGCAAAGGGCTAACTGTATCTATACTATAAAGAACCAAAAGAATTGAAATAGCAGTTTACCTTAAATCTTAGCCCCACCTTTCACATAGGGTTCAGTAATCAGAAAAATTTTCATCGTCAAGACGCATGACAGGATTGGTTAGTAGATTTTGCAGACTATTATTTTCAGATCAGAACCAAGTGACAAACTAAAAGACTATTAATTATATAGAACTTGGAGAAAAAATAACAATTAACAGACTCTTCACTTGAAGAAATTTATTGTTAAAGATACCCTGCGTTAGGAGATGATTCATGTCTGAAGTATACTGGAGATGAACTTGTCCACCATGCAGAAAAACCATTAACTTGAAGACTTGCATGGGTAGAGGATGCAAGGCCGAAGGGAGCACCGGCAAGCGGCAACCGCTGCGGATGAAGCAGCAGGGCCGGGGGAGCACCGACGGCCGTAGCAGCAAGGCCCGAGGGACCATTGGCGACCATGGCAGCAAGGACGGACCTCGCCTGGAACTTGACGGGAAATTTCTCTTCCGATTATTCATTTTCGCAAAGATTTTGATGGATTGGAGTTGGGGAGGGTTAGGGTTTGCTTACCTCAACTGATTGCTATTTAGAGAGATTCTTGGCATGGGGATTCACGGAGGCGGGCAAGGAACTGCAGGCGAGCGCACCGCAAACACATATGGAGGTGTGATACAAAGTGAAAAAATATTACTAAATAAACCTATTAAAACTAGATATTGATAAATATGTATCTTTTAGAGTATTGCGTTAAAATATTTAATAAATGAAAGAGAGTATACTTTTATATTAATTCTAACTAGGTCGTGCGATACCACTGGTTGATAGGCTAGTGTATTTAACAGAGATAAAAACTACAATTAATATCCTATTAGGACTGCCCTCATGCTAGCAGTAGCGCAGAGTCATGGATCTTGTGCCACTCTATTCAGTGCAATATCCTTAGGCATATCCTTAGGCCTCCTTCAAATGGAGGCCATGTCGCTAGCAGTGTCTGAGCTGGCGGAGAGAGAAATATAAAAAACCTTTCCACTAACGAGTACTCCCTCTATCCCTAAATATTAGTCGTTAGGAAACCGCGTGCCTGTGAGAGGATCCCTTGAGAGCGACTAACATTTAGGAACAGAGGGAGTAACTCTTTGATCTAAATGTTAGTCGCTATGAAACCGTGGCTGTGAGAGAATCTCGATTCCCGAGCGACTAAGGAATAGAGGGAGTAACTTTTTGCTAGCTGCTGGCGCGCTTCCAGGGTGGTGAGAGAGGGCAGCCGGCAAATCGAGGAGGTTAGGAATTAGTTTGTCACTTCTTTATTGTTTCTCTCCACGGGTCACCGTTGGACAATGCAAGGCCTTATTCCACTAATTTAGTAATTTAAACTCATGGCTACAATAAATGC
Source organism: Panicum miliaceum (assembly GCA_032594955.1). Taxonomy (NCBI): domain Eukaryota; kingdom Viridiplantae; phylum Streptophyta; class Magnoliopsida; order Poales; family Poaceae; genus Panicum; species Panicum miliaceum. The sequence goes on along the minus strand of CM064058.1, from coordinate 15,523,395 downwards.
ATGAGGTCCTCCATGCTGATGGCATCCAAAGATTCCAGCTCTCCTGGGGTTGCAAAGGAAACATCCGACGAAACAAGGTTCTCCATCTGACCCTTGAGTGGCCAGCAGTACCCCGCCGTGAACTCGACCATGCTCGCTGGCAGCAAGCACGCCCTGAAGCTGTCGAGGGACGTCTGCACCACGAAACGGCCGTGGCCCCTGTCCACCTCGGCCACAGACGCGTCGTCCCTGGGGCACGCCGGCGTGTGGTCGCCGAAGTAGGTGGTGTGGAACAGGGACGGGTCGTCCTCCACCCGGTCGACCTGCTTCCTCGCGCCGCAGCCGAGGTCGTCCCTGTAGGCGCACCGGAAATAGAACCTCGGGTTCTTGTGGTCCTGGATGCTCTTCTCCCCGTACTTCCTCCACGCGTAGCCGTCGTTCATTGCCGAGCTTGCTACGACCCTTGCTCGCGCTTCTGCGCATCGCCTCGCCGATCTGGAAAGCAGCACCACGGATACAGGCCGGAACGGAATATAACATTTAGGAGGGACATGCACGCTATCACACGCGTACCTTCTCTTGGACCCGGCTGGAGGCCGAGCTCCCAATCCCAACCCTTGCCCCGTCTTGCCATCGTCGCCGGCGCCGGCGCCGCGCACCGCGGCCCGAGCGCGGTCGATGCAGCAGATGATCTGCTCGGCGAGCTCTCGCTTCCCCGGATCCACGCCCGTGGCCTGGAGGAGGGCCAGCAGACGGACGGCCGCCTGCCGCGCCTCGGCCAGCATGACGCCGCACACTGCAGAAGCACGATCAGCCGTCGCCATCGCAATCCTTCCTACCGTGAAACTAGCTGTCTCCCTACTGGAATGTAGCAGCTGGTTGTCACTACAGTAGCGTGACACTGTGTTCTACTACGTGCCGGACCTTTATATGGTAGCAGCACCTCGCCAGTTCAACGCATGGTGCCACGATCCGGGCCGCGCCGATGCGCGGTGGATTCGGGAAACGTGCGGCGAATCCACGCCGAGTTTTAATCTTCCCGGGCGGCCGCCTGCGACTTTGGCGGCGTTGTCAACTCTTACGTCGCGGCATCATCTCCCAAGCAAAGGGCAGCTCGCGTAAACGACAGGTCCGCCCGCCCGGGCGCGCAGGTAATATCATCCTATGGCTGGGAATGGGCCGTGATCCTTGCCCAATCCTGATCCAGCCCGTACAGCCTCCCCGCGAACACGCGACGAGGTGAGGCGGCGTGCACCACCGGTGCCGCGGGAGCGGGATCACAGGCAGCAGCTGGCAGCCATCTAGTATCTTTGCTTTAAACGTGGAGCCAAAAGCTGTGCAGTGATTGGGAGGCATCTGGCATCTCGATCCGCCGCCTTGGTTCATGCCCAAATTAAGACGAATTGGTTTGCCTCCGATCCAATTTGACCTGGAGCGTACTATACTAGTACCAGGTTGCTACTTTGATACTATTTTCGGTACTCGGTCGACGCCAAGCGAGGCTGTGCCTGGGCAGTGTTTAACCTAGTGAAAGCATGCATCGTGATGCGAAATGCTCGGAGCCAGTAGATTAATTGATGCTGCTGCCACTTACTTCCGTATATAAAACTCCGACCATCAGTGAGGGTAACCATATTCCGGCCTCAAATAGGATAATACTAAGATTATCCTAATACAGCTGGATACACACTACTGCTTCAGTGGCATCAACCTGGCAGCAGGCCCGGATAAAGAAAAGGTTGGCAAGTGGATGATGCATACAAGCACAGATCCAGCCAAATCCAGGCTTTCCCGTTAGCTGGTGGGTAGTTGACTGCATAGATTCCAGATAGCTGGAAATGGGTATTTAATTAATAAGCCGATAGAACATCGAGATATTTTCTTATGTATAGTGGTAGATGAATATATTTAGAATTTTAGATATGCATACTATAAGGGGTTAATTTAGACTAGTAGTTTCAATAATGAAGGAGCTGAATAATTTATATATACAAGTTTTCTTGTTAATTTAGATTATCTTTTTTGCAAAATAGATAAAAAAATTAGGAGTTACTTAAGTCATTTCTCTCGACCCTTTTCTCCTGTGCATGTTTTTTTTAAAAAAACACAGTGTAGACGCCGACACTAGCTTATGCACGTAATCTAAAATAATCTGAGCACCTTCTAGAATAATCTGAATAGTGCATATACAAGTTCACATATATGTGCATGAATCTTAATAGTGCAAAAAATCCTCGGGCCTATCTCTTATCTATCTCTTATCTAGGAGAAGAGAAATTTAACGGTGCTTGGAAATTTTAAGAGACGTTGATGGGTTCAAGATCCAACGGTTAAAAAGTAGGAGGAACCTATTACGAAAAACCTAAAATGTGGACCGGAACCTATTATTTGGGCCAGGAACTACTCATGAAAATAATGCTATGGGTAGTTTGGTATTTACCTTTATGGTTTTTCATTCAGTTCAATAACACGATCGGTCGGAGTCAGTCCAAATCTCGTCATCTCCCTCTACATCATCTCAGCCGATGCCGCTACTGCCGAGGACCAGGCCCCCGTCACCGCATGTCCCTTGGTCCAGGGATGGCGGCGCGGCACGAGCGAGGCGGGTTCCGGCTAAGCGGCGCAGCACTAGCATTAGGGAGCGAGGACGGCCGGGAGGCGCGGCGCCGACGTTGGGGCACGGGGATGGCCGGGCGGCGTGTTTCGATGTCTGGATGGGCGGCGGCGCTTAGCTGTATAGGCTAGTAGTTGAATAATGAAGGATATGGATAATTTATTGTACAAGTTTTGTTGTTAATTTAGATTATTTTTTTGCAGAATTGGATAAAAGATGAGCAGTTACTTTAGGTCAGTTTTTATAATAGCATAGGTGGGTAATTTGAATATACATTTAGAGGTTATTTTATATTAGTTTCATTGCAGAGGTGGGTATTTTTTTAGAAAACGGATCGAGTAGACATTATCCTCACAACTTCTAATAGTAACTTTTGCAGCACAATTTTCATGAGAATGTTGTTAGGAGAGCTTCTGCTAATCAAAATAAACTTGACACGTAGTCATTACCACTATTTTCTATGCTGCTTAATGTAGCATCATTCGCCACATTTAGTGGCTGGTGCCAATAAGGGAAAACCGATGGAGAATGTCAAGTAAAGAAGATGGAGCTAGCTCAATCTATCCGAAGGAAGAATGGGATGTCTAGATCGACAAATGGGACGCCTAGGGGTAAAACTTGAAACCACTTTCATGTGGCACTGTGGCATGACTGCATAAGTTCAGGTAGGGTGTAGTACTATGAATCTAGACGCCTTCCACAAGATGTATAGCTATTAGCTAACACGAGTTTAGCTATTGCATAGACTAATGGACTCACAATTTTGACATAAATTCACAATGAGATGCCTTTTAGGTACTCAAAAAATAGCATCCTCATATGTATATATCTATATATGAGCAATTTTGAGAGGCTGAGCTGGCAAATCTTGAGATTTATGAAGTCACAGTATGCACTTTGTTGTCGGCATACCCATAGCCTAGCTACATTGAAAAAATATTGTTAAATTTTGAAGTACATACTGAAAAATGTTGTTGCAGGCACCCGTCCGAGTCGAGGATTAAAACCTGGTGGGTAGGTTCTATCCTTTTATTTCTCTCCACCCTTTCTCACGTGCATGTATTTTTAAAAGAAAACATAATGTAGACGCCGACACTTATGCACATTTAATCTTATTAATATACACACACTTTATCTCTATGAGCACCTTCTAAAATAATCTGAATAGCGCACATACAAGTTCATATATATATATATATATATATATATATATATATATATATATATATATATATATATATATATATATATAACTTGTATATGTGCGCGTGCGCGCGCCTGAATATTAATATATATAGTGCAAAAATCCTTGGGTCCACTTTATCTAGGAGAAAAAATGCCTTCAATTGGAACCAGGCCTGCACCGTGTACATACTTACAGAATAATTAACATGCTACTGATGAAGGTCAAAGTTGATGAATTCGTTGATGATATCGAATGAGCTCTCGACATAGCAATCCCAATCAAAGTAGCGGAGCAAGGCCTCCAGCTCCGAAGAAGCACAAGAAACGTCGGCCGACGAGTTCAGCCTACTACTATACAAAAACAACGCATCTATATCTCATAAATAGCTAGCTCTGGTACAAATAGAACTGTTGTTTGATCCCTGCTCGACATATATATGGTGGGTGCATCAAATACAAAAAAAAGGTTGTTTTGGGTGTGGAGAAAGTGCAATGAGATCCAGTATATGTCCAAAGAGAAACCATATTCATCTAATAAATTGTTGTTACAACAGGAAAGCTAGTGCAATTAACACCATATACGCATGTTACGATGCATTATTGTTGGTGCTAATAATAATAAGCTAACTCTTGCCGTGCATGCAAGAATCGTCGATACTAGATTATTATGGTTCGACTTAGCTTCTTGAAAAATAAGTAAACTGGAATATGATCACAGATTAGACTGCTACCTACCATCTGGGGCCCGGGGAAAATTTGATCTGATCTCCATCTCGCGACATCGTTGGCAACGAAGAAGACAAGTACTCATCATACGCGTAGCTGTGCATAAAGACAGACATGCTGTCTTCTTCCTCTTTCCTCAGCCCTGCAGGGGCAGCGGCGGCCATCACAGATGGAGGAGAAAGCGACGCCTTTGTGAAGTCGAGAACCTGCGAAGCGCTACTGCTGCTTTGGCTGGGCTTGTCCGGGAACAAAGTCTCGCACGTATGCTCGTTGATCAGGGTGACCATGAAAAGTGGAGTAGGGCCGCTGTTGCTTTGCTGCTGAACGTATTTCTTTGCTGGGCACTTGTGGTCATCGCTGTAACCACATTTGTAGTATAACCTGAAAATTAATAACCGAACATACGAACATAAAGTAAAGTCTGGAATGTCCCTAAAAAAGGTCTAGAATGCAATCACATTGAGATACAAATAAATTATTGGCAAGGAGATTACGACATTTCATGTACTGGTAAGCGCTTGCTTTATATAATCGTAAAGAGAATTCTTAGTTTTCCTTGTTGCAGCTGACACACATCTACTTGTCAGATGAGCAAAAAGCCAAAATAAATTATGTTTAAACTTAAGTCAAATCTTCATATATATTGCCATGCACTTGAATAGCTAGACAAAATTTCTTCTGAATATGCTTGCCGTTTTTGTTTTCCATGCCACTTAATCCCTTGTTTGAAATATTATGTCATCCCAAAAAAACAAATTATTTAGTTTTGTTTTAAGTCAAAATATTTTGAGTTTGACCAAATTTATAGAGAAGCGTTTCAACTTTTATAATACCAAATAGGTACTTATTTCATGATGAATCTAATATACTTATTTGATATAGTAAATATTGATACTTTTATCTACAAACTTGATCAAATTTAAGTTAGATTGTCTTAGGATAATACTAGAACGACTTATATTTTGGAACAAAGGAGTACACCAAATAAACATCAGTAGGTCGACCCATGAATTAAACTGCATATCTAAATGTTTATCAAGTTTAAGAACAAACTTTTATATTCCTTTGATTTCAAACCTTTCCTGTTACATAATATGTTGGCAAAAATCTAGCACACCCATCATCAACAATAGAAAATTAAAAAAAGAATACATATTGCACTACTTGATGGATCTTAGGTATTGTCTGTTAGTTTCAGCTATTGTAAAAATCTACAAGTTGCAATCCACAATCTACAAGCCGAGACAAACAGGGGGCTTAGTTTAGCTTTATTAGCCAGAATCAGAGTTACTGGAAATTTAAGATGCAACTACTCCACAAGACGACTATCCTTGAGGAAACGTAACATCAAGAAGCTAAAACGCCAATATAAAATATACTTCCGATGAGAAGCGAATTAAAACATCCCCAACAAAGGCGTAAGCAGAAGCTAAGGTTGAGGAAACGTAACATCAGGAAAGCTGCTGGAGGAAGCTAAACAAGCTAATACCCAAATGGATCTAGCACTATAAATCATAAATAAATATCATATTAAACAACAAGACGAAAATAAAATCCATGACAACTCATGCGTACTTTTTATTGAATATAAGTAGTCCCACCATGTAGTAGTTATTTTCTGTAAAGGAGTACTTTTTTAACACAAAGGTGTAGTATATTCTTCTCAGTATTGATTGACATGAGGAAACGGATGGGCATTCATAATCTAGCCAGTGAAAGATCTGGAGAGAAATTAAAGTGACTTGGAGGAGTGTGGATGATGCATCATGGAGCTCCATTAAAGATACATACCTTGGATATTCAGCATTGAGGATGTTCTTCTCACCATATTTCCTCCAGTGGAAACGATCGTTTTCTGGTGCCTCAGTCACTATCTCCTTTCTGAATAACAAGATGGAAGAGGAACTGAATTCAATTTCACTGCACGACCTACTAGTACAAATTTTCCTACCCAACCATGAAATATAGATCCCGGCTTGTACCGGCCGTGCGCCTATATATGTGAGACACATGTACATCATATATATGCCTCCCCATACGAACTTATTATTGGATATAAAAACAAGATCCTGAAACACCTGATGAGATCTTTCCCTTTCTTTTGTAACGTGGATCTGAATTTCTAGGCATAAACTAACGTTCCATTTTTCTACACGCCCTCGAGAGTGAGTTTATTTACAAATGGTGCAAGAAAGAGCAGCTAATTATATATGGCATGAATTAGTTCCATTAAACCCAAATGAGTTTTACAGAATTACAGATCTGCTAATAAATCAACATCACTGATCCTTCTCATGCAGATCCCCATGGTTATATGCAGGCTATAGATTCTAGCACCACTTATTGTAGCATGCATGCAAAACGCAGTACAAATAATCACACAGGTTTGTAGCTAGGACTCACATTGGGAGCGCATCTCCATGCCTGCCTCGCCGGTGCCTCACCCTTCTGGTATGGGCGACGACGGCGCCATTTCTTTCACCGGTGCCTCCATCGGAGTAGTAGGCAGCCATGGCCACCGCCCCGACCTCGGGGGAGGAGGGACGCTCCATCTTAGACTGGAGGAGGGAGAGCAACGACTCCATGGCGGTGGATATCTCGCTCACCTTGGCCACCGCTGCGTGGCGTCGGTCAAGCTCCGGGATGAGCTCCACCTGCTGCCTGAGCAGATCCGCCAGCCTGGTGCCCCTCCTGAGCTCCTGGATCGCCGCGTCCATCCTGTTGGAGGAGGAACGCGGCGGCTGCGACTTCTTCGCGGAGTTGAGCCGCGTTGACATGGGGGCCGGGGGCTCTTCGCTAGGTGGAGCAGAGCTGCAAAAATGTGAAAGCTGGGCTGGGAGCCTGGGTCTGGGGTATGGATACGAGCTGTTGTGTGTAATGGGTAGAAGAAAGGGCTCAATCATCGAGATTTGAGAGATAACACAACGATTAGACGTGTGTACGGTTTTTATTATTTTTAGGCTGGCAAATAAATTAATTAAACTTGTTATCTGTCGACTAAAGATTGAATATGTATTGCGTGCATAGATGCAAGTGTTAGGTATATGGTGTAGGTATCACGGTGTACCTGAATATACAATTGACCATACTTGGGAGATCATCCAGGGTTATCTCAAATCTTATGTACTAGCATGGAACACAATGACCACAAAAGGTGGAGACGAAAAATCGGAGTTCTTTGTATTAAGAAAAGTCTACACGTATATATGGGCAAGATGGTTATTGGTCTAGCCTCAAGCCCTCAATAATCATATGTATTCTTGTTACTTTGTATGTTGATCTATACGCGAGGTGCTCAACTTGTAAGGTTTCTTTTCGTGGAATATGCTAACCCGGATTTGAGTTCTAGACTCAGCATGAGTGTCAGTATCTTTCTAAATTTATTTTAGAATTTAACCGGCACTATTCTTTCAATGGGAGGCGACATGCTCCTCGACAGCAAGGTGCCTATGGACCTGTCAATCTTGAGATCTACTGATTCAGTCTCTCGAAGGTGCTCATTGGTTAAGGGTTGTGTGTGTGTATGTGAGCGCCTGAGACGCTTGTGGTGACTTCATCAATCTTGAGATCCGCTAACTGAACCTCTCGAAGATGCTTATTGGGGTAGAATTGTATGCATGTATTAATATGGATGAGTGTGCGTGCGTACGTGTATGTGAATGTCTGTTTTGTAAAAAAGTACTGTATGAGACTTCTCTGTAAAATTAATTTGTTGACCAAAGAAGAAACTAAGAGTATACTTAGAAAATCTACACCTAAGTTGTCATGTGTGGCAAGGAAAAAATCTCCAAGTTTTGGTGTCTATTGTAGAAGCCTGCAAACTATTTTGAAAAGTGTTGCAAAAAAAAAACTAAAACTGTGCCTTCTATGCATGTAACATTTGGCTTCATTATGTCAACCTCAAGTAGGGTGAGAAAGTTGTAGTTTTCTTTTGCAACATTATGCCAAAACAGTTGCATGTCTTTGCAATGTGTACAAGAAGTTACAGTTTTGTGCAACATTTATCAAAATAGTTGTAGGTTTTTGACATTAACTCAAGAAAGAACCGGGCCTTCCAAGTTCATTCACGAAAAATCTGTGATTAGCAGCAAAGTTAACTTTGTAAAATCAAGTCAACTTATTAGGAGGTCCGTCTCTACATTACCCGTCATGGATATAAAAGTATACATATCTATCACATCGAACTCATGTATCTTATTAATTACCTCAACAAGACACAAAATATACATATAGCCTTTGTCCAAAGGTGCGTCTTTTGGACTATGTGTGATGGCGCCATCTCCATATAAGTATTATATATTCCCTCTCCTTATTTTAACAAGTTTATTATGTTTTGGCCTAAAATGATCACACACGGTTTCCCTCCTGAACGTTTAATTTCCTAGCTAGTTGCTGTCAACAAGAATGGCCGAATCACTTGCAGGACTAATTGGAGCGAGCAGGGATTTTTAAAGTTCCCCGTGGTGCATGCGTATGGGCTTCACGTGATTTTTGCCGTGATCCATACAGCTGTTGAGCGATGCCGGCAATAATAATAATAATAATGCAAGAAGGGTGACGTCGGCCACTGTGTGGTGCAAAAATAAGCGCAACCATGTGGCGTCAGGACTGTTGCATCACCTCGGGTAGCGTCAGCAGCGTGACATACTCGATCGATAGCTCCAAGCGTTCCTTGCCTTTCTTTATTAGAAAAAAGTCCTTCTCTCCGTGCTCGTCGGTAATTAATTATTTGCCCTCTTGGAATTAATGGGAGAAATTCGGGAGTAGTCCCCTAGGTTTGAGCACAAACCTATCATCGTCCTATTTTTGATGCATTGGTTAATGGTTACAGAGGTGACATATTCTAGCTATAGTTCAGGTGACTGCCACCACACATGCTTTCACACCGCTTGGCCGTTCATGCAGACCATGGAGGTGTTTAGATCCAAAATTTTAAATTTTAAATAAATATTTGCACACATATATGACGTATTAAATGTAGTTGAATAAAAAATCGCATACACGGATGGTCCGTAAATCGCGAGACGAATCTAATAAGTCTAATTAGGTCGTGATTAGACAATAAAGTATTACAGTAATGCTACAGTAAATATATTCTAATAATATATTAATTAGACTCATTAGGTTCGTCTCGCGATTTACAGACGGAATCTACAATTAATTTTTTAATTAATCTATGTTTAATATTTCAAATGTGAAAAAATTCTATTTTAAAATTATTACAGAATGCATTTAAACACCCCCGAATTACAATTTTCTCCGCTAGCCTACTACTACACACTCGAGTCCCTTTCTGTCCCACGCACTGTTAAGCAATCCAACTTCCAAAGCAGCCAGGTTCCAGCAGGCACACACCTGCTATGCTAATGAAAAAAAATATAATAAGAGGATTAGTCAATGGTGTAAGCACACCAATCAGGATGCCGCTTGCCGCCCACGTTCCCGACCACTGGTCAGAACGCGCACCCGCTCGAGGTGCTGAGTACGCGTTGCTCTTGTCCGGCCACGCGTGCCACAGGTGACGTCAGGTCGTCGACGTCACGGTAGTGCGGTCAGCCATGCGACGAGAAGCAACGCCTAGTGGAGCTTAATTTGGATGGATGATTGCATCCATCATGTGCCTTCAAACCGCCCGGCGTCCAGGCATCTTAAGATCACAATGACAGTTTTATTTTAGCAATCTAGATACATATATTTTATTATTTATCTAGACATAATTATATATCTAGATGCATAGCAAAATCTATATATATAGATTTTTCAAAACGACCTATAATTTGGAATGGAGGGAGTAGGTCATTAGTCGTACTCACTTCCTACGCATTATCATAATATCAGGATGGGTCGGGCTTGAATCAAATGGAGAAAAGTCAAATCCTTAGAGCATCTCCAGCAATGACCCTCAAATAAGACCATCTACTTCTTGAGTCAGGGCTCTCTCTATTTTTTGAGGGCGAGTAAGGGCTCTCTCTATTTTTTGAGGGCTATTTTTTTAACATCAACTCCAGCAGTGATCTCTAAATCATACCCTCTTCTTTTAATCTAAAGGGCGGGACTCATTTGTCAGTGGATAGGGGGCTCCCCACAGGGTGAACCCCAAAATGGGGGGAAGTTGCTCTTAGAGCTAGAAGTGCTTGCCTGGAGAAGAAGGTTGCACAAAATATCGTGTTAGAGCTATGTGGCCAGATTTGCCTCATATCATTATACACACGGAACATAAGTAACTTATATATCAGTACTGATTCAATGACACCGAGGGCGATAATAATGAAGATAACATATATAGCAGAGACGAGCCTAGTTCGATTGGAGCCATAGGATTTGGCAGCAATGCCAATGAGCATGCGGGTAGGGGAGTGGTCTAAGGAGATAAGACTAAATATTGGTGGAGTGAGAAGAATGTAAGATAGATTGTGCAGATTTATATTCAGCAGATAGCAGGGAGGCAACTACATTGGGATGATAGATTGGAGATGGCTGGCTTGTTCATGAGCTGCATGTGGTAGTCCAAGCAGAACCCAAATTCTAAGCCTCCCCACAAGTAAAACTAGTTCGTTTTGCCTACCGGTATCAGGAGCCATTGGATGACGCATATGCTGCCATAAAAAAATCAATAGCCAACGATGAGCTACAGGCTGCAGCCCACGACACTAGCTAGCAACGTTTAAGAGCCCATTTGGCACCGCTCCGTCCAGGGCAGCTTCAGCTTCATACTATAGTGCCACTGTACTGTGCTGCACTGTAGTGAGAAGCTGAAACAGACTCCGAGGTGCTACAGTCAACTAGGAAACATGTGAAGCTGGTGAAGCTAAGTTTCACTAGCTTCACTGGCTTCATGCTACAGTACACTACAGTGCATGAACAGTTATGAAGCTGAAGCACTATAAAGCTATACCAAGCGAGCCCTTAGTCCAACTTACCATTGTCTTCCGCCGCCCTAACCTAGCTCTACCAAGGATATGGCCCTAACCTAGCTCTTGTGCCGCCCAACAATGCTCCTCCACCACCCATAGCCTCAGACGCCTTGCTACGCACATCCATGCTGCCCCCACCCACATCCACTTCCATTGTTGGCTGATGCCAATCTCTATTCCCGATGAACACGCTCTAAACCTAAGGTCAGCCCCAATGCACAGTTTAATTGTATAATTATCAAGACTGAGAAATAGGTAACTGTGCCGACTGAGTTTCATCGGGATGAAACTCCACTCCTCTCTCATCCCATGAAAGTCCCTCATTCTATCTCCTCACCATGTCAGCAAAATTGATGATGTGACATATAATTTAATGCTATGAAACTTCCAATAGAAGTGGTCTAAACCTACATCCCCCGATGATTCTCAACCGTAACCAATTAAGAAACAGTTGCATCCCTGTGATGGTGCGCTGATGGTGGCACCTGGTATGATGAGGTGGTTGAAGACAACAACCCTTTTGTCGATTGTAGATCGGTCGCTGCCACTGTCACTTAAATGTAGGATACAACTGGCGACAACTGACCGGTGGGCCTCCATTACTTAGGCAGCAGAAGGATAAGTCTCTGGACGAGTCTGACTGACTCCAAATCCAATCAAAAAGCATATATAGTCCAAGCGCAACATGGTTTCAAGCTAAGATGAACTTAATTAAGCTCCAAACAACATAATACTTGTAACAAATGCCATTTCTACTGAAACAATTTAACATGACCAATCAGATTTTGAAACCGTCACCGGCCGGCAGTTGTGTATTTTCATAAGAAGACATCTCCCAAAGAGATATCAGAATTTTGGACATGTTTATTTTTTTTGAGATTACACAGTACAACTCAGATACTTACAATGCACGCACACTCACCCCTATAAACACACGAACGCAAACCCTACCTATATGAGCATCTTCGAAGACCGAGCCGGCAAATCCTCGAGATTGACGAAAGCACCACAAGCGCCTCGCTGTCGATGGGAACGTCGCCTACCACTGAAAGCACAAATGCCGTTAAATTCTAGAATATTCGCTCCCACGGGGAGTCAAACCCAGGACCTGAGGTGCTACTTAAGATCTTGTAACCACTGGGCTACAAGTCCTTTCGCTTGGACATATTCATTCACCATGCATAAATATATACAAATTAGAGCAATGAATAAATAAAACAAATTCATTCTAGTTATTTGTCTCCAGCGGCTCCATCGATCCATGCTTCACTAATTAACAGTATTTCCACCGGTGCTCTCTTTTCTGTCCCACTCTAACCATACGCCCATCATTTTGGCTGCTAGCCTGTCTACATACGCGTGGCCGTGTGGGTCCAAGATTTGCAAAAATAACAAACTCAATCAATGGTGCATATTACACGTGCACGGCTTTTCAATATGATGTTTGCCCTTATTGAGGGACTGTATATTAGCGGGACAACCATGCATTATTCTTCTGGACAAATCTTCAATCATAAATGTATGCAGATTATGGCATCTACTGTGTTACCATAGATCCTGCTATACCATACAATAACGGAGTGGAAGTTAGCGATAGGTTTAACAAATCGGTGGTCCTGCCCCGCTAGTCCCACCTAATGCATGCATTGTGTAACATGTGTTCACGCGGCTCATGCCCCTTGGTAATACTATATGTATTTACAGCATATGTATTGAAGTCGGGATCGATCCGGCCGGTTTAACATTCAGATTATTGGTGTCAGTGTTGAGTTCTTTTATGAAATATAAAATGATATTTTCGATCATCATTTGAGTACTTGTCTAAATTGATTATGGCCCTTAAAATAAAGAAGAAAACCAAAAACAATAGTCCAATTAATTTTGTATTTACCCGCCCCCCCCCCCCCAAAAAAAAAGAACAAATAGATGAAGTGAAAATGGAATATTAATTCCATATATATGGAGAGCATGCACCTATATATTTTGCATTGGAATACAAATTTGCTCTACAATGATGGACAAGTTTTTAAGTTTTACATATGTTTTGGTTGATTAGGTCAATCATTATGACTCTGTAGCTAGAATAGTTTTTTGACAATAAGTTCATATGGGTTGGTCGGTTGGACCATCGATATCGCAACTGAAGAATACTTATTTAAAGAAAATAATTGGCGGTAGTTGTGTAGCAATGTTATATCTCTATTACTACTAAATAAGAATATCATGGACACAGAACACTTTTTTTTTGAGGAAGATGGACACAAAACACTTGGAAAGGCCTCTAGGGTTCCAAGCAGTGGCGGATAGAAATACAGGGTTACTAGGGTCATGACCCTAGATGTGGACCGAATTTTTACATTGTGAATACTGTACACCCAGAAGACTTAGCGTATTCGGCCCACGGAGTGGCCCCAGGCGCTGGGCCGGCCGAGGTCCGCCCTGGTTCCAAGCTTTGCTTCACCCAATTTCAAGCTTCATTTCTGTCTACTTGATTGATCAACTGCCATGACACTTTTTTTTCAATAATGCTATTTTATGGTACTAATCATCAATTGCTTGATGACGACACCCTTTCCTCTCCTTCAGGCTTCAGCGGCGTGTAATAATAACGATGGATGAATTTGAAATATATCTTACCAAAAAGTTGTGAATACTTTGGCCATTGAAAAATATCGTCAACATTCTAGTGAAGAATAATTAGTATAGGTATATTAAAAACTCTTATCAAAATTGTGCCTTGTGAGAATGTCGCAAATGTCCAAGCGGTTCAAAAAATCTCTATATTTGTGCATTTTGTGCAAAATCAAATCTTTATGTTGACTGATGGCAGGAGCCTCCTTCTTGTGAAATCCAGTCGATCCCTTAATAAAATTTTGCAAACAAAAAATAAACATGACTTTAAATCTATTCCCATCACTACGGGATTCGCCTTATTTGCCGTGTGCCAAAGGCACATGGCAAAGCACCCAATACACACGACAAAGACTTTATCGCGTGCCACACACGGCGAAGATCTCACGGCAAACTCCGGCTGGCAAAACCATATTTGCTATACTAATTTTGATCAAGTTTGCCGAGTGATTTTTTCCTGACACTCGGCAAAGTGAATTTTTATCGAGGGTATTTGTTTGCCGAATGTTTTTTGTGTGACACTCGTTAAAGAGTTGTTTGCCGAGTGCCCGATAGAATGCACTCGGCAAACTACCGGGCACTCGGCAAACAGACGGTTTCGGCTTCGGTAGAGATAGTAATATATGCAAATCACGCAGGTCGCGCACCATTTTATTACACCTCTTAAATTTAAGAAGCTTGATGGCTGACAACAAAACAACAGAATTTACTGCATACTAACACATTTCTCACTCAAAATTAAGCTACGATCCGTTTGGCCTGACCAATACCGACCTGTCTGTACACTGATCATGCATATTTCTGTTAAAGAAGACCAAAGTAAACGAAGTCCTGTCCGATTAATTCGTCAATGTCAAACGAGCTCTCGCCATCGCAAAGCGTCCAATCCAAGCACCCGTCCAGAGGATCCCACTCCATCGAGCAGCTCATACTCGTCAGCTCCGGCACCGATGTTGACCGGTCGATGAACTCAGACTCATTGTCCATGCCTTGCAGTTCGCCGTCACAGGAAGGCCACGGCGAACTGCAAGGCTGCCCGTCTCTACTGCTGGAACCGAAGTTGATGACGAACGGCGCCAGCGGCTCGTCGTCGCCACGGCAGCAGGTGTGGTCACCGAAGTAGGTGATGAGGAAGACGGAGGGGTCGGCCTCCGACCTCTGCACCTGCCGCCTGGCCGCGCAGCCGTGGTAGTCCTTGTAGGTGCAGCGGAAGTAGAGGCTGTGGACGATAAAGATCATCAGAAGTTCAGCGATGCACATGAACTAAGCTGATCTCTCGTATTCATGATCGCATTCAGATTATTCAAGGTGTTTGATTAATTAGAATCTTGAAATGATTAAACAGATCCGCACCTCGGGTACTTGCTGCCGTGGATTTCCTTCTGGCCGTACTTCCTCCAGATGAAGCCATCCTCCATTGTCCGTCTCTTCTCAACTCTTGTTCCCCTCTCTCCCCTGCAGCATGGTATTGGTATATATGTTAGTATTCTAGCTAGCATTGAGCCTGAAGAATGAAGATGAAATCATCAATCATGAGCTTATTGCTCACCTCGTCCTTTTGGAGCTCGTCGCAGGAGGAGGAGCCGGGCCGTAACCGCGCTCCGGCTTGCGCTTCCTGGTACCGCCGCCGGTGAGTTCCCGGAGGCTGCGGGGCGTTGCGACTGCGCCAACCGCCGGCTGCTGGCCGACGAGCAGGGCGTGCAGAACAGCAGCCGATTCCCTACCCTTGTCAACAAGCTCCGACGCCGCACAAGCTGGAGCACGGGTAGCCATTGCCATCCTTCTCCCCCTGACTCTCGCTCTGACAGTGATCTGATGATTCTGCTGATCCCAGTCAGTGATCTCTTTTGTTTTTTCTCGTGCCGAATTCAGGCGTGGAGTACTCCTGGGAAAAGGAGCCGGAAGACTGAATATAGAGCCGCTGCAATGAGCTGTGTCACGCAGTAAGACTGAGGACTTACGTGTCACGAGAGTGTCATCACCATGACCCTCCTCTTTCATCCCATGACTCTACTCCTCTTTTCTCTTCTGTTATGTCTGCAAATTTAATGTTCATGACACTGCTATGATATTTCTATTAAGATTGGCTTTAGCTTGTCTCCTAGCTACTAGATAGGGGTAAACCTAAGGGGAAGCAGCGTGGAATTGCACGGTGGAGGCGACAGACTACTAAGTAGATTATAGGAATTTAAGCACGCATGTATAGTATGTTACTGAAGCTGCCCGTCACTCTGCTGACCATGTATTGTGTCGTATTCTCTGTTCATATGCCACGTCGCCTCCCTTCTATTGGTCTCTCTACGGAGTAGAGTTTTTTCTCAAATAAAATAGTGCTTTCATTAACAAGGACATTCTGTTGGTCTAAACAGCCGTTTAGTCTATTTAAACACTATTTAAACGGTAAAAGGTCACCCGTAGTGTTGTTTAGGCCCTAAACGGTGAATTAAACAGTTAGACCATTTAAACCCGTTTAAACCGTTAAAAACTATTTAAACCGTCTAAACAGAGTCGAGTTAAACATGATTAAATGAGCTAAATGACCATTTACTTCATAATTTAGTCAATAGGAGGATTACAACTACCACATTCAATACCAAACTAATTAGCATCGTAAGTAAGTATATGAAGTGTTGTGGGATTTAAATTTCTTCCAAAAAGATTATTTGGTAGAATAGATACCGACTTTCTAGTATACTTGACATTTACGTATATAAATATGTATATTTTAGTGTTATTATGCCAAACCGTTTAGGCCATTTAACGCCTAAACACTAAACAAAGGGTTTAGGAAAACACTCTCAGGATTACAATCCAGTTTGATAAGTAGTGTAAGAGTGGTTTAGCTGGAGTGATTAATCTAGGGGGCCACGCGGGCGACAATGCTTAGTAATTAACAGCGTGGTTGGTGGTGAGATTGGAAATCGGCACGACCAAGGGGACGGTGCCACTTGCAATTGCCAATTGCAGGGTCAACTACTTGTGTGTCCCTTGACGAACAGAAGAGGCCCTGCTGCTGACCGTGATCCGAACGCGTGATCTATAGGTACGTAGTGACTTAAAAATTCGATCCCGCGTGGAGTTTGGATACACTCCAGCTTGCAGCTATATAGGTGCACATGCGTTTTGATCCCAAGTCAACTGGCAGCCTGCTGCGTGGGAACTTGAGAAACGGAATGTCACCTCTGCAAACGTAAGAAGAGTGACGTATCGCAGATTTTGAGTCAGGAGGGGGACAGTCTGAATTCCAGCTTGATTTAAATTTTTTCATGGCAAATTGATATAAAATTTTCAACACGACAAATTAATATAGGATGCAATAAAAGAGTAGATAGAATCATTAAAAGCGCACAAGCATAGGTTAATAAGGTGTCTTACAATTGCAAACATGTTAAAATTTAACAACTAAGTCTAAAATTTGCATCGTCTATTCTTAAATGAACAAATTGTGTACAAGTGCCTTGAGTCACAAAATCTTAAGGTGGGCCGTGGATCACCGGGACACCGGCCTCCTGAATACGCCAATGCCTAACGATGCTACTTGGTCATGATAGCTAGCACTATAAAGTTTGTTAGGTTTCTTGTGATGGAATCTACCATACTACCAACAAGATTCGAGTCTCAAGACTCACCAAGAGTGCTCGTATTTTCTTTGGTTTATTACAAAAATATAATGGTCTTTTTTCAGCGACAGGCAATAAATTCAACAATGAGACGTCTACAATGACTGTACTTCTCAATCTCAAAATGTACTCGTTGTTTTTTAGGATATCATAGGAGTAGGTGTATGTATTTATATGGGTAATAAGAGTACATGCATCAATATTTACAGAAAAATGGTACCATATTGATAAAAGAAACATTAATCGCCATCATAATATGAAGGGATCGGACCTCGATCATTTTTCTTAGTTGATCTCTTTTTTAAGAAAAAAACTGTAGCTAATAACCCACGTTAGCCTATGATGCGGTTGTATCGCAACATGTGAGCTTAAAACATGCACGGTTCTAGCTATAGATGCCTTGCCACTAGGGTTGGAGCCGACTCTCACCTCGGTTGGACTCGGTCTGGGCTCGTTAACTTAACAAGCCAGCTCAGCTCGGCTCGTTAACAAAATAAGTAAAATTGTTGGCTCGGCTTGACTTGTTAATAGCTTGAGCTAGCTCATTAAGCTCACGAGCCAGATGTAAATTTATAATTATCACCTCCATAAATTTAGGAGGCTGCGGTAGAGACTAAAATTTTAGCTTGGCCATAAGTATTGTGGTAGCAGCATGCATAAAAAAAAGAATAACGAAGGCTGCAATCTTGTCCCTTTTACCTCAGTTCCATTGCAACTTGCATAATAAACTTCAAGTCCATCTGACAATGTCTCGTCTAAAAAATGCAGGCACATGCTAAGTTTTATGCACATGCAAATATTGAATTAATTTTATAAAGAATTGTACTAATCTGACCCTATTTGAGTTGTGCACCAAGTGAAGATAAAATGAATAGTTAGTTTCTTTCTAACGTTTTCTAGCTCGATTGAATCGTGAGCAGTTCACGAGTTGGTTTGAGCCAGCTCGTTAACAAAACCTGCTCGGCTAGTTAAAAAAACCTATGAAGCCGAGCCGAGCTAGCTCGCAGGCTTCAACCTTCCCGCCTGCTGCTTAAAACTTAATCAAACGCCACTAACGCTCCACACCAACCCAGTGAAAGTGGATATTTAACTATTTATCATCCTTACGGATGACACCTCTTCAAAAGTCATCCTTACAGTTGCCTCTACATAGTTGTCATCCCTGGACAAATAAAGCAACATTTTTGCCACTTTTGCTGACGTGTCGCGCCAACTCACCATGCCAGCGTGGATCCGAGACGCGAAATGACCGACCCAGCCTCTGCCCTCATATATATGTTAGCCATCTCATCCCCTCTCCCATGCGACTGACACATGGGACCCGCATGTAATTATCATCTTCAACCTCTAGCCATCCTTTTCTTCCTCACGCCCTCCCACTACGTGAAAACCTCAAATAGGTAACGAGGCATTGGTAACGGGCGCATGAAGCCTGTTATACGTTACAACATCGGTAACGGCCGTAAAAAAAACGCATGTTACCAATAAGCCTGGCAGGCTCGACCCCGACGTTGCCACCACAAAGCCCATTACCGATAAGGTATCTCTGGTAACGGGTGTTGTAAAGAGCCGTTACCAGCTTCATTCATAACGAACGTTGAATATAACCGTTACGAATAAGTCATATATCCGTAACGGTCGCTTAAAGGCCATTACGAATAAGTCATCTATCCGTAACGGTCGCTTAAAGGCTATTACTGGTAGGCACTCTGGTAACGGTTGTTATGTTTGGCCATTTAACGCCCGTTACTAGTGTCGGGGCTCAATAATTGAAGCTGGTTAGCGAGTGCTGGCACTGTAGAAGCGTCGTCGTCGCCTCCCGCAGCTGGCTGCTGCAGGCGGAGAGCAGCAACTGGCCAGCGGACGTCCACCCAGCGCCGCCACCGCCTTTCCCTCTTCCTCCGCGCGCGCGCCGTAGTCGCCGGGGGCGGGACCGCAACCGCCGCCTCCTCGGCGATTTTGGGCAGCCATTATTCTGGCCTTCTACAACCGTCTCCCGGGCCCACGACTTCCTCACCGGCGCTGAGCGCCTCTCCCTACGCCTTTCCTCATCAAGGTAAGGAATTTGCCTCTCCTCAACAACCACCCTTCTCCTCTTTAGATTTTGATTATATATTTCTTAAAAATCATCTCCAACTTGTAGATGGACGATGATCGGGCTTGGATGTACAGACAGCCCCGAGTTTGGGAGAGGTTCTTAAGCGGGGTCAATGGTTTTCTTGCTCAAGCAGAGGCGAACATGAGAAATCGGGGTGTGCCTACAATGTATTGCCCCTGTTTTGATTGTCTCAACCAGAAGAAGTTCAGACAACGGGACAATATTTTCCATCATTTGATCACACGTGGATTCACAAAGAATTACACGTGTTGGAACAAGCATGGTGAGGAAGGCCTTAATGAAGGCGAAGAAGGATGCCTTAATGAAGGTGAAGCGCGACGCCATGCTCAAGGCCTTAATGAAGAGGCAACACGACGCCATGCTGAAGCCCTTAATGAAGGTGAAACGAGTGCATAATGACTTAACTCATTGATTTCTCATTGTTACATGATAAAGCAGAATGCCTTAACTCCTTGATTTGTCATTATTATAGGGGAAGAAGAATGCGGAAATAACTTTGAGGAAGATGAAGCATTCCCACCCGTTTTGATGCGGCATGAGGATATGACTGACCAAGAAGTTACGGGTTTCAATGATGATGATGTGTTGCCTCGTGTGAACAATGTTGATCAAATGGTGAGAGATGTTGAGTTTCAAGGCGTGTACACAACTTCTGAATTAGCGAGGCTGAAACAATTCGTCGAGGATTCAAAGAAACCCCTCTACCCTAGTTGTCAGAAGTATTCTCGCCTTTCTGGTGATCTCAAACTTCTGCAGCTTAAGGCAGGTCATGGTTGGACCGAAAAAATTTTCAAACAACTATTGGATCTGCTAAAAAACATGCTACCAGAGGGAAACCAAGTGGCCGAGTCTGTCTATGAGGCTAAGAAGATAATTTGTCCTTTGGGTTTAGAGGTTGAAAAAAATCCATGCATGTAAGAACAGCTATGTGTTGTTTCGTGGAGAGTATGAGGACCTTGACCATTGCCCTAAGTGTGGGTTCGGTCGGTACAAGAGGATAAAAGATGGCAGAGATAATGCCGATGATGGGAATGAGCCCGTGAAGATCAGAGGCAAGAAGGGTAACAGAGGGGGTCCTGTGAGGGTGGCATGGTATTTTTCCATCATTCCCCGCTTGAAATGCATGTTTGCCACACGAAAGGAGGCCCAACTCTTGCGTTGGCATAGGGAAGGCCAAAAGAAGAAGGGCGATTGCAAGCTTAGGCACCCCTCAGATGCAGCACAGTGGGGTAACATTGATTCCCACTATGGTTGGTTTGCCGATGATTGCAGGAACATTCGGTTTGCTATGAGCATCGACGGCGTGAATCCATTCGGTAACTAGAGGTCAACGCATAGCACCTGGCCTGTCGTGCTATCAGTGTTGAACCTTCCACCCTGGCTATGCAAGAAACGGAAATATATGATGTTGTCAATCTTGGTCTTCGGGCCAAAGCAACCCTGTGACCATATTGATGTCTACTTGAGGCCATTGGTTGATTATTTGAAGACACTTTGGAAGCCTGGTGTTAAGGAGGTTTGGGATGAGTTCAAGCGTAAGGACTTTACATTGCACACCATGTTGTTCACCACCATCAACGACATCCCAGCTCATCACAACCTCTCCGGACAGAGTAAAAGGGAAGGTGAAGCTTGCCCCCACTGCTTAGATGAAACCTGCTCATTGTGGCTGAGAAACTTGAAGAAATTTGTATTTATGGGGCACCGTCATTTCCTCCCCAAGAAACATCCATACTGGTACATGGATTGTCAGTTTGATGGGGAAAAGAAGAATTGAACGACGCTTCCGCATGTGTCCGGAATGGAGGTCCACTTGCAAGTCAAAGGCATCAAAACTATCGAGGAGTTATCAGAGAAGACCATCCTTGGCAAGAGAAATAAGCGAGATGGTGAAGAAGAAGATGGGCAAGGGGTGTGCAACAAGAAATCAATACTATGGGAGCTAGAGTATTGGGAGTTATTGGATGTGCATCATTCGATTGACAACATGCACGTCGAGAAGAATGTGTGTGAGAGAATGTGTGGAACATTGTTACAATAGATGGGGAAAGGAAAAGATCATGAAAAATGCAAGGGAGGATCTTAAAGATATGGGCATTAGGTCGGAGCTCTATGCAGAGGAAACAGACACGGGGACGAACATTCCCCTACAAGTACCTTCAGGCTACTCATCAAACTTCAAGAGGCTAGTGTCAAAGATGGAGAGACAAGAATTCTGTGAGTTTTTGCATGGTTTGAAAGTACCTTCAGGCTACTCATCAAAGTTCAAGAGGCTAGTGTCGGTGAAGGACATGAAAATTAATTTCCACTTGATGAAATCTCATGATTGCCATGTGTTGATGAAAACTCTTCTTCCTGTTGCACTTAGAGGTATCAAGACAGTACATGTTCGCGAGGCTATCATGAGCTTGTGCTTTTTCTTCAATGCAATAGAACAGAAGGTGATTGATGAGGATGCACTGTTGAAGTTAGAGAAAAGGCATTTCGAGACCTTATGCATGCTTGAAGCTACTTTCCCACCAACATTCTTTGATCTCATGGTCCATCTAACAGCACATCTTGTGAAGGAGATCTTTTACCTTGGCCCATCTTACCTTCTTTAAATGTTTCCATATGAGAGGTTCTATGGCTTCCTCAAATCATTGGTACATAACCGGTCATTTCCGGAGGGAGCCATGGTTCGTGGCTATGGTACCATCGAAGCAGTGGAGTGGGCCATGGGTTATATGGACCTCCAAAACCCCATTGGTGTGCCTCATTCACGGCATGAAGGTAGGCTTGCAGGTGTTGGGACCTTGGGCAAAAAGTCAATCACTCCGTGTCAAGAATCCTTCAACAAGGCTCATTTCACCGTGCTACAACAGACCGACGTAGTTACACCGTATGTCAACGAGCACATGCGACACCTACGTGAAGGTAATCCTAACTGTAATGAGCCTTAGGTTGCAAAGAAGCACATGCAAGGCTTTAACACTTGGCTCTGAGATTATGTCCAGAAAGGCAGCATTGCTATAACCGATAATGTGATAAGAAAACTAGCAGTGGGGCCATTATTCACTGTTGCAACATACCAAGCATATGATATCAATGGATACACGTTCTACACCATGGCCCAGGATGCCAAGAGCATCTATCAAAATAGTGGTGTGCGTGTAGATCCGTCGACAACGACATGGAGACAAACACATATTATGGTCAAATAGAGGAGATCTGGGAGCTTGACTATGTAGGATTCAAGAGCCCTGTTTCGGTGTTGATGGGTCAATGGGAAGAAAGGTGTGAGCAAGGACAAATATGAGTTTGTTAGTGTTGATCTACGGGTCTTTGGTTACAAAGGTCAACCGTTTGTCTTCGCCAAGGATGTTCAGCAAGTGTTCTATGTACCCGACCTTGCAAAGAAGAATTGTATGTGGTTATGCCTGGAAAAAAGGATTGTTGGGGTTGAAAATGTTGTTGAGGAGGACGAATACAACCAGTTTGACGAAATTCCATCCTTTGACACTTCATACATGCCCCGACTCTTGGCAGATGATAAAACACCATACTTGCAAACCGACCATCAGGAAACAATCATGTCCATAAAGCAAGGAAAAAACAATGAAATTGAGCCTTTTTGTAGAATTTATATGAGTATTGGTGAAATTTGAATCCTTTTGTAATATATGATGTGTATTGGTGAAATTTGAATCCTTTTGTAATATATGATGTGTATTGGTGACATTTGAATCCTTTTGTAATATATGATGTGTATTGGTGAAATTTGAATCCTTTTGTAATATATGATGTGTATTGATGAAATTGAGCCTTGTTAATTTATATGTGTTTAGGGGCCTGAATTCAGGTGCTGAATTCATTCTGTTATTTGATCAGTGGTAACGGGCGTTACGAAATCCTCATCAGTAACGGGCGTTACCACAACGCCTAACGCCCGTTACGAAATCCTCATCAGTCCACAAATTCCAAGCTCCTCTCCAGTTTGTTACTTCCAGTCAAGATCACAGAACACATGAAATATTTGACAACCAAGATCACAGAACACATGAAATATTTGACAACCAAGATCACAAAACACATGACATATGAAATATTTTACACAGTTTTCATTAATCTTCCAGTCATGTTAGTTCTTGCTTCACCAACACAGAAGCTGCAACATTCAGCTTCCACCAAAATCAGCTTCAACTATCAGCTTGTTTTCGTCGACTAGATGTTAGTTCTTGCCTTCTTGGCCGCATCTGCAAGTGCACGCTGAAGTGTGTTTTTCCTTTCCTTTTCGTTTGCAAGCTCATCTGCAAGTGCACTGACCCTCTCCTGTGATGCTGCTAGATTGTTGTGCAAGTCCCAGAAGCTCATCATTTTAAGAGGGACCTGCAAGATAAAAAAAAACTAGAATCATAAGAATGGTACATTGAAAACTACCATTTATAAGACACCAACACATGCTTTGCTAAAATGTCTGTTCTTTGGATGATATAATAATCAGAGGGATGCATATCAGTCTAGCTAAGCTACCGCTGAGACATGAGCTGTTGCTTCCAACCATTTTAAGCATAGACCCTAAAGTAGTTGCTTGATTGATTGCCAAAATTCTGATGCGGCCGTTTGCTAGAATTTTCTATTTCCCTCAAGAATTCTATTAAGTTGCCCATGCTAATCAGGAAAATACTGCAAGGTGCTACTGCCAATGTGATGCAGTAGATGGTAACAAACTTTTGAACAAAATTTAACAAACTTCAGATAATACTTTGAACAAAATTTAACAAACTTTTTTTTGGCATGTATCAACTGAAAGCTACCGAGCTTTTCAAAAGAGCATTTTATTTATGTTACCACATATCTTGGTTGCACTCTATCATTGTAGGATGTTGACAAAAAAATTTGGCCCCAAGTTTTGGCACATTTCGCGGTTTTGGCCACATATCTTAGAGCATGTTTTGGCTGCCGCTCCCATGTTTCGAACCCGAGACTTGCAGCTCTAGCACAGCTTGCTAGTACCACTACACCACTTTGGTGTTTGTTGAATTTCATAGAACTTTTGCTACTTGTTTATATACCCTATTGGAATGAAGAACACATGAATAGTTCGTATTTTTCCTTTTAATCTGCAATCAAATTTTGTATCTAGTATTCCTCCGTCATACGTAAACCAAATTTGATGATTTTTTTCTAAATTTTTCTAAAATCGCCATCTTCCATTATTGACATTGTCTAGTATAGATTTTCATTTCACGGATCTATTCATAAGCCTTATCTTGTTCCTTATAAGTACCACATACAAAAAAATAATTGTTTTCCACAACCATTACTAATGAAACTTTGTATTTCATAATATTAAGGTGAACACAAGGTTATGTTCAAATTTGAAATGCATATGAGTTCGAACATGTTGTAAAGTATGGAAAACTTCAATGTTCAAGTAACATTGTATGAAACTATGTGAGAGATGTAGGCATTTGTACACAATGAATATTCTTACTTTATCGAAAGCATTTGAAATTTTTATGATAGGTTCAGGGACCCAAGTTATGTTGCCACATCAATTTGTACAATGTTTAGACTATATTAAGATGTTATTAGAATTATTATATCATAAATTTGAGATACATGTTTGAATTATCCCTATAAACTTTTAAAGTTATGAACTATCTCCAAGATATGAGTTTGAATGGAACATATGAGCATCATAAGCATCATTTGGGCATAATTGAGCATCGTTGCATCAACATTCGTTTAAGTTCATGCATTTTTATTTATACAACATTCATCATCTTCTAATATAAGTTCCATTTTTATTGCACAACTATGACTGATGTTATTTTATTCAAATACTAGATGACAAATGATGAATTTTTAATATTTTTTTAAGAATTTTTAGGTGTGTTTTTCTGATCTCTAAAATTAGTGGAACATTCAGTTTGGACTATTTTTCTTTTTTCAGTTGTGATCAAACCATAGCAGCTCCAAGGGTGATCCAGGTTTTAGGTTGTTACCTCTTTTTTATCTTTCCAAAAATATTTTTTGTTGAATTTTTGGACTCGACTAGCTTAGGCATTTAATGTCAGCAAGTTTAATTTCAAAAAAGTGGTGTCGGGCCCACGTGTCAGCGTCATTGACCTTCTAGAATCAGTAACCGCAGGCGCCATCGGGCCAAATTTCAAATCGCACGAAACCAAAACTCCCACCTAAATTGAAAATAATACCCATGGATTTCCACCACCCCTAGTCACCAGTACAAGGGCAATCTAGTAATTTCCCCGCCACCATCTCTCATCCCCAACACCGCAGGGTGAGAGGAGTCCCGCAGTCTCATCCTCTTCCTCACCGCCACCGCCGCCGCCCTCTCGCCGCTCTCCCTGCTCGCCTTTGCCGCTCTCCCCGCTCGCCTTCGCTGCCGCAGCCCTGCTCTTCTCCAACCCCCAACGCGCGGCTCCTTGTTTAGGGTTTTGACCTACAAACCCTAACCTAACGACGGCGACGCGGCTCCTGGCATGACAACGGCGACCCAGCCACCCCGAAGACGGTGACGCGGATCTGGCATCCCAGGCCACGACGACGACCCAGCCGCGAATCCGGCCAGGCGACGGCGACCCGGCCACCTCAGGCAACAAGGCGACCCGGCCACGAGCACAAATTACTTCATTCACGACACAGGTCAGTGCTCCTCCAACCTCCAACGCTCTCTCTCTCTCTCTCTCTGCCCGGCCACCCTCTCGTACTACTTGAAATTTATTTGTCAGGATTGGGGTGGACTACTTGAAATTTATTTGTCAGGACTGGGGGACTGCTTGAAATTTATTTTCTAGATTTAAGCTACAATTATTTGTCAGGATCCATGCTTTGCTTGACTTGTCAAATTGTAGCCTTACTGGTCATGCATATGGCCTTCTTGTTTGCGGACCATTCCAATTCTTCGCCAAACCTTACATGGTGACCTGCAGGATTATCTTTGGGATTTGCCAACTGTATGGTTCATAGATTTGTCAAGGAATTTACCTTTTCAGAGCATTTAATGAAACATACAAATTAACTGTTTTAGAGGTCATTGTGGTGAATTAGTAAAATAAGGAGCACATATTTGACATTGATGACCATCTATCGTGTTGTATCCTTGATTGCTATGGTTATGTAGTTCCCAATTTATTTTCTATAATGCTTTACTTTTCTATATTAGATTTCATTAGAAATGATAAGTGGACTAATACACATATGCTTTGCATTTTAGAGCCTGCAATCTGCAGCTGCTTTTTCAAAATATTTTCTTAGTTTGGAGGCAGTGCATGTTGCTAGCTACTTTAAATATGGGTAATTTTGACATGAAGAGATAACTTACAGTTATCATGTTATATTGCAGGATTAAGCAACATTTGGTCTACTCACTAATATACAAGCATTGCTTCACCCTATCAAAATGGTTAGTACCTATCCCCAACCAGTATATAATTACTAATGCTTATTTTGAATGCTTATACTATAAAGAAAAAAATACTTGGTGCATATGGTTCAAACTGAGTTGAGAACTTTTAAAAATAAAATGTTGCTATCAGCTCTACTGACAACCTGATATATCATCTATGCAGGCTCACTCATCAATGAGCTCCTCTAGTGGTAGTGCACCTGCTACACAGGCCAACAGTGCACCAGCTACACAGGCCAACAGTGCACCTGCTTCACAGGCTCACTCATCACACACTGCTGGGAGTAGCACTCGAGCCCGCAGGTCAAGGACACCAACCAAATGTCCAGAAGACAAGGTGACTGCAACCGGACTTGATGACCAAGGTTGGCCTACCCCAGATGCTGCGAGGGAAAGATTCGTATTGGTCTGTGGCCTCATTGCTCGGGAGAGGGTGTCAACCAACATCAAGCTTGAGTATCTCACACTGGAAGAGACGAAAGAGTTGTTCACTGTTTTAGAGGAAAAGCTAGAGTACCCGGCCAATCTATCCACAACTGATCGCGATAAGGCAATTAAGTCAGCTATGAAAGAGATTGCAAGTTTGCAACGGCGATTGAAGGCCCATTTAAGAGTAGATTTAGTGAGACAAGACAAGCTTCCCCTTGAGAAGCATCCCTTTTTGAAGCTAGAAGACTGGGCGCCATTTGTGTAGACAACCAATTCTCCATTTTTTGAGCAAGTGAGCCAGGAGATGAAAGATAAGAGAGCAAAGCACAATAAGCCACACAAGACGGGCAGAAAAGGTTATTATGGTAAAAGGAAAGAGTGGCAGGAGGAGGATGAAAAGCTAGCTGCAGAAGGAAAAGAGAACCATTGGGAGCAATATCCTGGCCGTTCGAGGCCATATCTGCGGGCAAGGTCAGAGAAGAACACTAGTGGAAGCGGGGAGATAACATTCAGTTCCCCTCTAGTGGCGAAGGTAGCAGATAAGGTGAAAAGAATTGCAGCTCAAGCTAGCGATGGTTCTTTCACTAGGGTTAGGGAGAATGATGTTCTGACCGAGGCACTTGAGAATCCAGAGCATCGAGGTCGGGTTCGAGGCATGTCTAGTTCAGTTGGCTGGGGTAAAGGGTTTGGCGAAGAGTTTGCTGGAATGTACAGGAAAAAGAAGAGGAGGAAGTCTGATGAGGACAAGGAAGAAATAGTCTGTGAAGCAATCACTAGAGTTATGGAGTTGCTAAGAGTTGCAGGCGTGCACATAACGGATTGTCTGTGTATCCCCCAATCAGGACACAAGAGTAGCTGCGAGGAAGAACCACATGTCAACGAGGACTACAATATTGAGGATCCACCATCTGAGCCGGACACAACTGATTTGCTGACAGAGCCAACAAAGTGCAGTCTTTTGGATGGCAGTGGGTATGACATGGAGCTCGCATTAACCACTGTCTATCCAAATCAAGATACTTGCCATACGGTACAAGTAGAGTATGGGTATGCTGTGGTGCAACCTACTTACGTGTGGGCCAATGCGAGGCACATCAACCTGCCTACCCTAGTAGGGGATGAGATCACAACCCTAGGTGATGCTCTCTTGCAACAGATACAGTGGTCAAGGCTGAGAATCGTTATACCACCCAGATCGAGAGCTCCCACCTCTGCAGCCACATCAGCTGGTACAACTTCAGATGGAGTTACTTCAGCTCAGCGTTAGCAAAAGCAGCCTCAGCAGAAGCAACCGCTCAGCCAGCAACCTAAAAATAAATTGGTACCACATCAGCCTCAGCAGCAGCAGCTCATCCAACCTCCGCCCCAGCAGCTCATCCAACCTCCACCCCAACAGCAGCAGCTCAGCCAACCTCCACCCCAGCAGCAGCAGCTCAGCCAATCTCCGCCCCAGCAGCAGCCCCAGCAGCAGGAGCAGGACAGCCAACCTCTGCCTAAGAAGCAGCCGCAGCAGCAGGATCAGCTCATCCAACCTCCACCTCAGTAGCAGCCACAGCAACAGGAACCTCAGCAACAGCCACAGCAAGAGAAGCTCATCCAAAGTAACCCTAAAAATTCAAGCGTTGATGTTGTTTGGACTACGGCTAATCCAAAATATAAGCCTGGTGAGCCTATGTTGTCAGAAGAGGCTTTAAAGGCTGTTGGGCCAAGTTGTGAAGCCTTGCATGCTTACTTCATGCAACAAAGTGCGAATGGTGCTCATGGCATTCCTGCAAAGGTGGCTGCATCCTACTTTGAAAGTGATGGTGAATTAAGCATCACAGTTGGATTCAATGACCTGTATGACCTTTTCAACTTGGACAGTCTGGACATTAGCTTGTTGAGGTGCTAGCAATAGTAAGTCCCTTCAAACTAAAATTGATAATCTTTAATTTTTATCAAAAAATTTATGCTAATAATTTGTTTATTTGTAGGAGAATGAAAAAACAGGCAGAGGAGATGCACTGCAATGTTGGGTTTTTGGACCCACAGGTATTTTCGGCCACACCTGTTCAGCTCCAGACCAATACTGTAATAGAAGCAATTAGAAAGGCTATGAAGCACGACTTCATGGTGGGTCCCTACAATATTGGTGGCCACTGGGTACTAGTGATCATTGCTATGAAGTGGAATGTTATTTGTTATTTACATTCTGCTAAAACTTGGCCAAAGCGAAAGTTCAAGGATGTTGCAATTATTCTAAACTGGTAAGTATTTATAGGTTTGTTCACAAAACTTCCATCTCATAATGTTTCTAATCGATATTGTTGATCATGCAGGGCCTATTCCGGACACCTAGATAAAAAGATGAAAACAAAGTCAAAAAGCAAACCTAAACTCGAGCACAAGATAGATTTCCCGGTAAGAGCGAGGTTTTTTTTGGGTCCCTTCGTACGTATTTGGTACTGCCTTAACTTGTGTCATTTTGGTACCTTCATGCATTGCGCTCAGCAGCCATCGCGGAGCATGTTGTGTGGATTCTATTTTGCATTGAACATGTTGGACCTACTCGGTGACATAAGCATACTGAAAAAGGCATCTGTAGGTATATACTGCTCAGCCTTGTCTCTCCTCATATTCTCCATTTGATTTTAGAAACTAATTTTTACTTGTATTCTCACTATAATTATATTATGCAGGATTACAAAGTTCCCACCGGACGGGCAAATCAAGGAGCGCTAAGGATGGTCCAGGGGATGCTGTGCGAGTTCATTCTTAAGGAGATCATCGACGCAAAGGGCGAATTATATGATGGTCTAGCAGATACCCTGTGAGTTAATTGTAGATTCAGTCTTGCAGTCACAAACTTGATACTTGTTGCATGTGTCTGATGAGGAACTTGTTGACTTGATTCAACCACAAACTTGATGTGTATATATGTGATGTGTATATATGTTCTGAAATCTATGATGAGGAATCTACTGTGATGTGAATGAGCTGGTGGCTGCCAAATCCTAGCTGGTTCCCCAGGATGCAGCCAGAAAAAAGGCCAGTGCATGTGGGGGTGACACAAGTCTAGGTAACCGCTGTTACCTATAGGATACATAGGTAACGGGCTTACTTAAAGAAGCGTTACCTATATGAAACAAATGTAACGGGCCTTACTTAAAACCTGTTACAAAACCTGACCAGTGGGCCCCGGAGGAGACGCTTTGGTCATGGGTAACACCTTTTTGTAACGGGTCTGCAGAAACGACCGTTATATGTAGCGAAGGTAACGGGCTTTACTGAACAACCGTTACAATAACTGACAAGTGGGTCCAGAAGGAGACCTGGTAATAGATATACGCAACTGTCGCTAATAAACGCTTGTTACAAAATATGTATATTGGTAACGATCTCATGTATGCACCCATTACGAAATTTCTCTGTGGGCCCACAAAAACAACCATTTTAGATTACTGGTTACTACGGTTCGTAACGGTCTTCATTAAATGCGCGTTACAAATATTTGTTGCGGGTAACGGGCGAATTTTGACCTATCATTAGTAACGCAATAAGGGTATTGGGCGATTTGCCCGTTACCAAAGGCTATTACGCCCATTACAAATCACTGGTTCTCACGTAGTGTCCGCCTCCTCCGATGACGCCGACCCCACGCCCTCGGCCACCGCGACCACTGTCACCGCTGCGCAAGCGCTGGGGCCCGAGCCTGAGCTGGCAAGATCATGAACATGGCCGTTTTAGAGAATGAGAGAGAGATGGGGGAGGACTGGCCATCCTTCTGTACCTCGACGCCATCCTCCCGCGACGGACCAGCTCCACCTCTGCGGGAGCTCAGCAACTCGCCCTCGCCACCTTGGAGGAAAAGCCGCTCCGTTCTGCAGCCTGGAGACAGTGACGACGGCGGGAGCACAGCGTCGAGTGGGGCGATCGTGGACTCGTGCCGCCTTGAGGAGCTTCATCGTAGAACGTTGCGGTGGCTTGCCACTCCAGCCACTTTTGCTAATGAAGCTCGCCCTTGCGCGGAATCGTTATGCTGCTTTGCATCAGCAAAAAAATTGCACAAGAGGAGAGGAAAGAAGATTGGTTGAACTGGTGCCTAACTACTTGATTCGGGAGCACCGAAGTTAGAGCAAAACAAGTATAAAAAATATAGAGCAAAATCAATTGCTATTGCTATCGCTATTGCTTTGCTCTGCTTTCTTGGGAAGAGCAGGTGAAAAATTTCTTGCTTGCGGACAAATTTTTAGATGTTAGAAAAAATATCCGGCTTCACCCTCCTCGTCGATGGGGATCAGATCAACATTATTACACACAGTGATAACCACATCATATTCTCACAAAGTGTTTAAAGTAAGAAGCAAGCTTATTGAAAGTCAATCCGTAAACTAAAAGGCTATCCATGGGATGCGAAGAAACAAAGAGCCGACGTCTCCAGCAAGCGACGTCTTCTTTTGATCCTCACTGCGCTGCAACTGCGCCAAGTGGTGTAGTCAATACGTTCCCTGAATAAAACCTGCAAAAAAGTTTTTGGTTGACATTTGTTAAACACAACATCGTTCCTACAGAGCTAAATAACCCAACACACAGCTGATATGCCTGTCAACAAAAGTTAAAATTGGAGCATGGAAAGTGGAAAGATGCTTGGATTAGAGCAGGAGACATGACGTACGGAGGTGCTCCGGTTGGTGGATGTCCGGTTGGTAGGGACAAGCTGCAGCCACATGCCTTGAAGGGCAATGAGGAAGAAGATGATGGCCAGAGGTTGAAGATGATACTTACATGCGGGTCCCACACGTCAGTGGCATAAGAGAGGGGATGAGATGGCTAACATACGAGGACAGGGGGTAGGTCGGTCATTTCGCATCTTGGATCCACGCTGGCACGGTGAGTTGGCGCGACATGTCAGCAAAAATGGTAAAAATGGTTCTTTATTTATTCGGGGATGACAAATATGTAGAGGCAACGTTAACGATGGATTTTGAAGAGGTGCCAAATAGTTAAATGTGCCCCGTGAGGGACCCAACCGGCCCCCACCAACAAATCTGCTGGCACCATCTGCACCCTGGAGCAGCGCGGCAGCGTCTTCGTCCTCACCCTCACGGGCGACAGCGAGCACCGTCTATGCCACACCCTCATCTCCTCCCTCCGCTCCACCCTCGCCTTCGCCGCGGAGACCGCGGCCCGGGCAGGGCTCGGGGCCGCGCTCGTCACCGTCGGCGAGGGCCGCTTCTTCTCCAACAGGCTCGACATCGAGCGCGAGGGCCTCAGGGAGCTCATCGATGCGCTCCGCATGCCCACCGTCGCCGCCGTCACGGGGCACCCTGCCACCGTCGGGCTCCTCCTCGCGCTCTGGCACGACTACCGCCTCATGCGCGAGGACCGCAGCGTGCTCTACATGAGCGAGGTCGACATCGGCCTGCACCTCCCGCCCTACGTCGCGGTCGTGCTTTGCGCCAAGATCCCCGACTGAAAGGAATCGGTGCTCGTAGCCTAAGAGGAAGAGGAGGTGAATTAGACAAACTTAAAACCTTAACCGATGGCTCCAACTAATTTCCACAAAACTTAAACTACATCATGCTATCTAGATGTGCAACTATGGTTCTTCTAGTGTGAAAACCTCATCCCAAAGAGTTTTGCAACTTATAGCCAAACCTAGCAAGATACTATACTAAGAAAGTAAAGGCACACAAGTTGCAATATGAAGTGCGGAAGCTTAAGAGTAAAGGATGAGGGGAAGCAAACTCTCGACACAAAGATTTATCCCGTGGTTCGGTTAGGCACAAAGCCACTCCTACATCCATGTTGTTGAAGCACTCACAAAAAGTATTGCTTCCTGGCAACCAAGTCTCTTCCGGGACTGAACTTGACTTGCCACAAAGGCTATGTCAAGTCACCACGGTCACCTTGATCCCGCTTTCCACTAAGGAACTTCTCCACCAAGGAAGGGGGTCTCCACGTCCCCGCACAAAGCCGTCGACGCCGCTCCACACTAAGCCGGAGGGTCGTAGACTTGCTGGCAAGCCACCACAGCTCCAAGGGGCCGGCACACCGAGATACACTTGTGGTTCATTTCAAGAACCAGCACGCAAGGTTCACACCTTGCTTCTCTCACTCTTTACAAGAGCTAATCCTAGCACTAAGTCTAACAAAGCTTGTGCTAACCTAAGGATGTGATCAATATGCTCT
Organism: Panicum miliaceum; assembly: GCA_032594955.1. Classification (NCBI taxonomy): domain Eukaryota; kingdom Viridiplantae; phylum Streptophyta; class Magnoliopsida; order Poales; family Poaceae; genus Panicum; species Panicum miliaceum. Next base: position 15,489,593 of record CM064058.1, on the reverse strand, counting down.
TGGGTGATTTGGAGGTGTTCTTCAATGTGTCTAGGGTTTCTCCCGAGCTACAGCACCCTCAAATAACCCGGGGTGAGGCATATATATAGCCCTCCAACTCAATAGAGTCGTTACTAGCCGTTTTGCCTTTTCTGCGCATAGCGTCGATTCAACCGACCACATGCGTCGGTTTAACCGGTCGCACACATCTTCAAGCTAGCCATTGGACGTCTGACTTCAGAATCTTGCTTGCGTCATTACACCGACGCTTGTACCGACGCCCTGTCGGTTTAACCGACTGTGAAGATGAAACTGGGCTAAGCTTGCATAGCTCTCTGATGATATGGTTAATGCACCGATCCATGGGGTGTCGATTTAACCGGTACTGAAGGACCCTCTACAGTGCTTCGAACATGTTCTCTGATGAACCTAACAATGCACCGACGCCTTAGAAAAGAACCCGTCGGTTCAACCGACAATGAAGGGTTTTTCCTGACAAGACCAGCATACTAATTCCAATTGCACCGACCCGTGCAAATTTGCTGTTGTCGGTTTAACCGACCCGTTGACTATATCTGCCACCTGTCCAAGTCGTCGCTGAGATCTCTGCATTTTCACTGCGCCCATTGTGTCTTGGAGACGATTTGGACTATCTTGAAGATCGTTTGGACTCCATCCATGAAATCTAAAAATCCTACAAACTTGAGCTCACAAACTCGTTAGTCCCATTGATCGTGTTGTCACTCAATCACCAAAATCACAATATTACCGACGCTAGCGCGCTCCGCGATGTCGTGCTGCGGGGCAAGAAGGTCACGGCCGCGGAGGGCAAGGGGATGGGCGTCCTCGACGCGGTCTGCCCCTCCGCGGCCGAGACGGCGACCGAGGCCTTCAATCTCGCCGAGCTGCTCGCGGCGAGGAAGTGGGACGGCGGCGTGTACGCGTCCATAAGGATGTCGATGTACCCTGAGGCCTGACCTGGCCTTGTCGAGGAGAGTGACGAGGTGAAGGGGAAGCACTGCGCTTCCTTGCTCTGACGCCGTGATTGTGACTCGAGTGAGGTCAGTGTACGCGTCCAGAAAGATGCTGCCAAGACTAGTGAAATCACATACAATTTCAGTTAGTTGGTCTGTTATTCCAGTGCTCATGCCAGTTTCACTCGCTGGAAACAAGTACTTCATGATTCCAGTGCTCATGCCAGTTTCTGTAAAACCGATATGCATTTCTGGTGATCCGCTGTACCAAAAATTGCTGCCTGGACAGTCAGCTCGCGTCACTGTACGATGCTCTTACTAGTATGTGTTTATTGGTGATGCGAGTTGTGCGATTGGATATTTTTGCCCGACTTCTGAGGTATAGTACCACATTGTTTACGAAATCTGGACGTACTTGGTCAACACATGCTGGAAGATACCAATAGAAGAACTGCAATTGCTTTGATCTGGATCGCGGCTCATTGTCTAGTCTTGTTTTTTTTTTTTGAGATAGCCCGCTTGTGAGGGTACAAGATTTCCTAGTCTTGATTGGATCACCTGCTCGATACCATATGGCATCACACGAAATCCGGATTTATGTAAATATACTTGTCTGGATGTGCATACTCTAGCAGATACTCCTAGGCCTTGCATTGCTGGGGCAATGGCTTTGTTCTGGACCGGGGCCATGTGCCAAATCATGGCTGAATCACTCGCTACCGGAATCAGTAAGTTTGCCGAGTGCCTGGAGGCACTCGGCGAAGGTCCAAATACACTCGGCAAAGGGTTTGCCGAGTGTAACACTCGGCGAACCATACTCGGCAAACTTTCCCTCGGCAAACAGTGGGTTTGCCGAGTGTCGATTGTCGGGCACTCGGCAAATCCTTTGCCGAGTGCCAGAAAACACTCGGCAAAATATAACACTCGGCACAAAGGCTTTAACGGTCTGCGACGGTAACGGCTGCTTTGCCGAGTATCAGACGGCCGACACTCGGCAAAAAGGCCAATCCCGCAAAAAAATTTATGACGCCTTTGCCGAGTGTTTTGGAAATGCACTCGGCAAAGACGTCGAACTAACAGAAAATGTACAAAATGAATAAAAAATTAAAGAAACATAAATAACCTGCAGAGCCTGCATCTGTAACTGTGCAGCGGTAGGCCGTGCCCATATCGCGGGGCTCGAGTTCGTGCTCCTTGCTCGGATCTGGGAGAGGGTGGGAGTACTGGCACTGTCGATCACGCTATCTCCAATCCAATACCTGCCATGCTTCTTCCCTCCTCCCACCCTCATCACAATTTCAGGATCAATATCCTGAGAGCTCGGATCGAACTCTGGCCCATGAACCTCCCTCGCCATTGCTGTGTACTCGGTGACGCGGCTGTGGATGCTGGGATGGCTGTATGCCTCGGGCGGGTCCTCCGGGTTGAAGTCGATGTCTGCCGTGGCCTTGCCCTTTTTGGACATAACCCATGCCTTGAACCGGGAGCACTCCTGGCCTTCATGTGATGTTGTCTGCGGCAAAAATACAAAAGGATTACAAAATATGCAGTATTATGTGTATTATGTGTGAGAATAAAGAAATGAATTCACGTACCCATTTTCTGTCAAGAACGTGATGGAAATAACATGGATTCAGGCTTTCTGGATGTTATGCATGGCATATGTCGTTCTGAAGTCAAACCATTAATGCAAAATGCTGTTCTTCAAGACACATATGACTACTACTCCATGAGAAGTTCTGAATGGATTGTTCACTTAGACAATAATCTATGCATGCTAATCATTTTCCATTTCATCACCTTGTTTGAGTTGATGATTATTTCCAATTTACAGGAGGTTCCACAGTCTACACGAGTTCAATTAGAGAAAGAGCTTACTCTGGGGGCGGCGGGCCGCGGGCCGCGGGGCGCCGGGGGCGGGCCGCGGGGCACCGGGGGCGGGCCGCGGGGTGCCGGGGCGGCACTGGCGGCGGGGGGCGGCGGGCCGCGGGGCGGCGGGGCGGCACGGGCGGCTGGCGGCGGGGCGGCGGGGCGGCACGGGCGGCGGGCCGCGGGGCGGCGGGGCGGCACGGGCGGCTGGCGGCGGGGCGGCACGGGCGGCGGGCGGCGCGGGCAGCGGGGCGGCACGGGCGGCGGGCGGCGGGCCGCGGGGCGCCGGGGCGGCACGGGCGGCGGGCGGCGGGGCGGCACGGGCGGCGGGCGGCGGGGCGGCACGGGCGGCGGGCGGCGGGCGGCGGGGCGGCGGGGGCGGCGGGCGGCGGGCGGCGGGCCGCGGGGCGCCGGGGCGGCGCGGGCGGCGGGCGGCGGGGCGGCGCGGGCGGCGGCGGCGGGCAGCGGGTGGCGGCCGCGGTTTCGATTTTGGGATAGAGTCCGGGCCGCGCGCGGCGGTTCGGCTGAAAACGTAAGTCCGGTTCTTTGCCGAGTGCCCGCGATCTGGTACTCGGCAAAGTAAAGATTCAATTTTTTTAAATCTGTTGGCGCACGAAATTCGACCTGCCAGGTACATTGCCGAGTGCCTTGGATCTGGCACTCGGCAATCCAAGGCACTCGGCAAAGAAAGTGTTTTTCTTTTTTTAAATGAGGAGGAGAATACTGCCAGTGGGCCCGTGTACCTTCTTTGCCGAGTGTCTGTGGAAAACACTCAGCAAAAGTAACTTTTGCCGAGTGTTTTTTTGATACACTCGGCAAAATACACTAATATTTCCAATAACCTGTTTTACAGAACTTTTTCTAATATACTTGGGCAAAATCGTGTCAACATCACTCAACAATGGATAAATTATTTTTCTACTGATAATGTTCTATTATTTCATGCAGTTATAGCGCAAATTGCATTTATATCTACTAAAAATCTATAATTGCATTTAATCAATAAAAAATAGTAAACGCATCCGAAAAATTTCCAAATTTTGACACGAACCAATCTGTGTTGTATATTGCCTATAGAAAAAAATTTGAAGCCAAACCTTAACTCAAGTGTCACTTGGACTCCAAATCTTATTGTGTCCTCTCTAACTTCTATGAATCCTTCCAGGAGATGAGTCGGCTTCTAAGCATCATATGTCAGAAATTGGGCGAAACCTTCTCAATTTTTTACCACAGGCTCCACACATAATATCTTGACAAATCTTGTGATTTTCAGATTTTGTTTGTTTTTTTTAGAATTTAACAACCATTCAACCACACGTTTGTGGTCGTGTTTTTTAAAAACAATGTTCAAAATTTCTTTTCATTTCCTAGTTGAGACCTCAATCCGGACTCCATAATATGGATATAATTTTTCCACTGATTATAATCCATCATTTCATGTACTTGCAGTTAAAATCTGACATGAATAAAAAAATTCCTATTAATGCAATCATTTCATTAAAAATAGCAAACAGACCACAAAATATACCAACTTTTAATATGGATTACAAAATCTCCTACGTGGGGAGTAGAAAAAGTGTGGAGGCCAGGGGACGAAATTATTTTTTGGTTCGCCGAGTGCAAAACCAAACACTCGGCGAAGTCTTGTGGTTGCCGAGTGTTCATGGTGAGGCATTCGGTGAAGTAATATGTTTGCCGAGTGTGCGCGTGTGGCACTCGGCGAACTGCCTCTTTGCCAAGTGTGGGCGTCCAACACTCGGCAAAGGACTAACAGCCGGCCCAGTCCGGTGACGAACGGTGCACGTGCGATGCACGCGCCGTTGATTTACCGAGTGTCGGACGTTTGCCGAGTGTCTATGAGCGGTTTGCCGAGTGTCGTATTTATGGCACTCGGCAAACGACCTTATTGCCGAGTGTAATATGTTTGCCGAGTGCCCCGTTGAATACACTCGGCAAATAGGCTGTTTGCCGAGTGCCCGAAAGAAAGCACTCGGCAAAATTTTTACACTCGGCAAATTTGTTGTTTGCGGTAGTGACTGGATGCGAGGCTCGTCGCGCCGCAACTCCGATGCCCAAACACGGTCAAACGTTTGAGCGAACATGGCAGCCCGGCACCGTTGCGGTGCAATCTCTTTGCCTCTTCCATCATCCATTTTCAGATCTAGCTCCCGTGGTCAGAAGCTTCGATCCGTTCGGCAAATTGAATAATCTCTCGTCGATACGTCCGCTATATGCTGCCTGCTGCCACTACGAGTCCACGACTAATCTGCCTGCCTTGTGAGCTGCAACTTCAGTCTGCGTGAATCAACTTCATCCAAGATCCATTCATCGGATCAGCCGAGAAATCGTGTGCTACCGATAAACATCAAACAAAAATAAGAAAAGCATGCACAATTGCATCGACGGGTATAAAAATCCATCAATCAAATTGAACTGTTTGTCAATGACCTCAGCCAAGCACAATACATCTGGCTCTTCATTGAGAGGTGCATCATTGGGAACATCACCATCTTGGCCAAAGTTTTTTGGCCCTAGAATACCTTTAGGATTGGCTTGGCACGACCAAGGGGGTGCCAATTGCCAATTGCAGGGTCAATTACTTTTGGTGTCCCCTGACCCAAACGTAACCTATAGATATGTACTGACTTAACAATTCGATCCCGCGTGGGGTTTGGACACACTCCAGCTTGAAGCTAAGGTGTGCACATGCGTTTTGATACCAAGTCAACTGGCCTGCTAGCTGCGTGGGAACTGAGAAAAGGAAACTTTCCGTATGACATCTTTCTAGACGTAAGACTGCTTAGTCATGGTAGCACTGATGGCAGAAGCGTTAATCACTATTGTGAGCTAATCCATGTGACAAACTTTGTATGAAAACTTGAGATCTGAACAAGACCTTCAACATTATAGTTGATTTTTTTATCTGAAGTTGTTCAAATGTCCAAAAAGTTTATCAAAATTTTAGGCAATGATAGGGAAAGGAATAAAAATATCTATTGCATTAGCAATGAATTATATGTTGGATTCTATGAAGGTATTGCGTGAAGGAGCTGGCACAATACTCGCGAATTTTCATATCATTTGTGTACTGCTTGTTGGATAATAGACAAGGATGAGAGTTATTAGGAGCAATCATGGATAAGGATTTATGTGGTAGTATATACACCCTCTGCCTCACAAGGAATGCAATCCTAAGATTTCTAAGACAAATTAGTGGTGAAAGAAAATGACTTTATTAGCAAGCAAAGCCTTATACATATATGCCTGATACCTCATGACCCATCACCGAAAATGACTTAGGTGCCACGAATTATTAGCAACAGTTTCCAGGTTGTTATCACTGATAACTGGACATAACTTATGATCACATTCACATCCATCATCCATGGCCTCATCACAATCTCATTCAAAAAAATCAATCATTAGTGGATCAGCTAATTTTCTATAATCTTCAATAATATTAATAACGGAGTGTTAAAAGAAGCCACCACGTTCGCCGATAGAGCCTAGAAATTCCCACGTTAATCAAAGAGAAGAATTTACACCGTAGGATTTTATGAAGAACTAACGGTCTAGACTAATCCAAAGAATCCATGTTAAATACGACCAACAAATATATACATTTAGAAAAAAAAAGAAAAAAGTTACACTTTAATCTAAAAAAGAGAACAATATACACAATCGGATTTTATGAAGATGTCTAGATTAATTCAAAGAGTCTATGTGAAATACGACTAACAAATATATATACATTTATTTAGAAAAAAAGAGAAAGATGTACGTCGTGTATGGTTGTAGAGCCAAGTTATAATTGTAGATCAATTTGATATTTAAGAATTAGAATTTGATTTCAAAAAGAGAACACCACATGCCTTATATCTAAATCATTGTTCTACGTGGATGCGCATATATGGAAAGTAATTGCTACTTTAGTTGTAAAAAATATGAAAGCCACAATTATTCCATCGAGACATAAGATGTTTACCATGTATTCTATATTTATATATATCTACACATGCATGCTATCCGTATATACATTTTCTGGTGGATGAGTCTTCCGTTTCGTGCGAGACTAACAAGGTGGTCTTCCATCGTAGGGGCCGCATGCAGATTGATCTTCACTGCCCATGATTTCTAGCTGTGTTGGTGTCAATATAGATACGATGTGGCAAACAAACATAGCGTAATATAAGAGGTGTTTTTGACCTAAGTTTCCACGCAAGTGCAATAGGTTCGAGAAAGTTTCAGCTACATGTATGCTCTTTCGTGTCTAGCAGGTCAATGCAGGAAGCGATGAGCGTTATGTTTTTTACGATTAGCAACTAGCTTATTATGAAGTATAAAAAATTACAACATGATTAAGAAAGATATAACATGACAAAAGAGTCCTTGCTGCATATGATTAGTAATGTGCAAATCCTTCTCTTTTTTAATTAATGGTATATAGGTAGGGTGGTGAAAGGTCTAAAAATTTTGCCGACATTTTAAGAATCGGGGGATAGGATTGGGCTCATATTTTATATATTTTTAAGCAAAATTGATTAAGGGTTGATTGTCGGGGGATATTAGGACCATAATCCATTACCACACCTATATATATGAGGTACACAAGAGTCCATACAAAATGATCATAGTGGATTCAAGTCATAACGGATTGATTTTCTATGATACAAGGGTAAACTAAAAGCATCTCAGGATGACACACCTATAATGATTACATTAAGTGCGTAGTATATAAGTGCCAAAGTGAATTAGTGTTCGTAGAATCATCAAGGTGCAATTAGGAGATCGAGGAGATCCATTGTGTCCTAAATTTCTAGCACCTGCCTAGAGAAAGATCACTGGAGCAAATTTGAGAAACATAATAAAATAGGTGAATCAGCTGGCCAGGGTAGAGAGGCTTCCTAGCTACGGGAGGACACGCAAGGCATTGGTACACGTCAGTGAAATAATTTTAGAAGTAAAAGCTTTTTGCAAAATCATAGAAACAGTAAGTGAAATAAAAAACTATGAAACAACTAAAAACTAAAGATCCATATTAAGTCCAAAAAGACAATAAAATTTAGTGAAACTAGCATCATGACTACATAAAAGTAACTGCCAGGTTTTTTAAACAAGTTAAGCAAATTAATATATTTTGATACATATTTTTATGAGACTATTTTCATAAGTATCTGGAAGAAAAAGACATAAACAAATGACTCCTGTAAAATCTAATTCATAATAACTAAAGTTTAGGCAAAAATGAAAAAAAGAATCAAATACAATATTAGGAAAAGGAACACTAGTGAGCAAAGGAGAATAGAGGAATTATAACATAATCCCTACTCTCAGTCTAAATTGGGGTACACTGATAAGGACTGATCAACCAAGAGTATGTTGAAGCACCATCAAAATAAGGCGTATGCATCTAAAATATGTTTGCACATAGATATTACCTTTTATCATGTAAATGTTTTTCACAATGAAATAAGATGATAAAAAGGTGATATCTTAAATTGGGCTATTTGGAAAAAATGATGACAATGATACAACAAAACTAAATCACTTGAATACATTTAGTTTTAAGTTAAAAGGATCCCAAATATTATTATGAAACAACCTAGCTACCTGCACTATTTGCGTGGGCCACCTTGCTAGTTTAAGTAAATATATAAGATTTATCTGTGAATTACCCTGTTATAGGGTGACACACGAATACTACTTTGTCTAGGATGCACAATAGAGGTGTTATTAGGATATCTTGTTCTATGACTTGGGCATTGAATCTTAGTAGAAATAGAGCTCCTACTTGCATGCATGAAGGCATTATTTTTAAACAAAGGGGTGGAAACTAAATCGTGGATCAAGCAAAGAATGGACAACTCAGCGAACACAAAGGTTATCCAAACTTGTAAAGGGCAATTAATCTTGTGTCTTTTTACGACAATGCACAGTGGAAATACGAAGAAACTATGGGACCAACAACAATACGACATCTTGGTTATTTTTGTACATGAAGCCATAGAGAAAAAAACAACTGCTGACATGTAGCACCCAAGGTACGCTTACTTGCATTGGGTTGAGACAGTGGAATATATATTATTGTCATCGCTCACCAACTTTTTATAATTTAGAACAGCTAAGCTAGTATCTTATTAATCTAGGGATTTGTTTATCCACGAAGAACGTGGGCATCGCGGCAGATTTTTTTTCCTCAAAAAATTCAGATGGCAGCAGAGCTGGTGATGGCATCGATCGAGGGTGCGGTACACCTAATTAACCGAACCCTTGCGTCACCGTGGTCGCGTCAGCAGCATGGCGTCCGCTCCATTTTTGTCCTCTCGTAAAGCCCAGCAGCCTTCGTGTGAGAGATTTATATATATGTGTGTGTAATGCGTGCGCTTTTGAAAACAAATTGATCGTCGTCTTTTGACGTTGTACGTACACTACCGGAATCAGTAATTTTGCCGAATGTCCAAAGCACTCGGCGAAGGTCCAAATACACTCGGCGAACCCTACTCGGCAAACTTTCCCTCGGCAAACAGTGGGTTTGCCGAGTGTCGATCGTCGGGCACTCGGCAAATCCTTTGCCGAGTGCTAGAAAACACTCAGCAAAATATAACACTCGGCACAAAGGCGATAACGGTCTGTGACGGTAACGGCTCCTTTGCCGAGTATCAGACGGCCGACACTCGGCGAATACTTAAGTTTTGCCGAGTGTATTTTACATATGGCACTCGGCAAAGAGGCCAATCCCGCAAAAATTTTATGACGCCTTTGCCGAGTGTTTTGGCAATGCACTCGGCAAAGACGTCGAACTAACAGAAAATGGCCTCTTTGCCGAGTGTTAACACTCGGCAAAGTATCTTTTCCCCTACTGAAAAAACAGAAATTTTACGTATAAACGACCCCTCTCAAAAAACAACCACAGAAGCACAGGCATATAAATTACACCACAGGCATATAAATTGCACCACAAGCATCACAAGCACACAAATAACATTCACAAGTTCTCGTCGAAACAAGTAATTCACAAGTTTTGCATCACAAACACTTTAGTTCACAAGTCACTGAGGAGGATGAGGAGGCTGAGGAGGCTGAGGAGGATGTGCAGGTGGCCACTGCCCCCAGGAAGAATCTGCATTGGACGCCGCCGATTGATTCTGTACAAAGTTATAGAGATTGCATTAGTCACTTTTCTAGTGTAAGTCTGTAGTGCCTGTAGTTTCTAGTTTAACTCTAGATTGATTGTAAAGTTGAGAGTGACTCACAGGAGTAGCTGCAGGAGGTGGTCGAGGTGACGGGAATAGATTCGGTGGCATAGGTGGTGAAGTCTGACCTAAACTGTGAAAGACATTCTGCATGTATTGGAACATCTGCTCCGTCCTCTGCCTTTCTAGCTGCCGATCCGCCTCGATCCTCGCCTCTAGTTCCTCCCGGCGCTTCCGTTCTACCTCCACCTGGGCCTACAATATTTCATCCCAATGTCTTATTGCCAAGCAAAAGATATGTACAAAATGAATAAAAAATTAAAGAAACATAAATAACCTGCAGAGCCTGCATCTGTAACTGTGCAGCGGTAGGCCGTGCCCGTATCGCGGGGCTCGAGTCCGTGCTCCTTGCTCGGATCTGGGAGAGGGTGGGAGTACTGGCACTGTCGATCACGCTATCTCCAATCCAATACCTGCCATGCTTCTTCCCTCCTCCCACCCTCATCACAATTTCAGGATCAATATCCTAAGAGCTCGGATCGAACTCTGGCCCATGAACCTCCCTCGCCATTGCTGTGTACTCGGTGACGCGGCTGTGGATGCTGGGATGGCTGTATGCCTCGGGCGGGTCCTCCGGGTTGAAGTCGATGTCTGCCGTGGCCTTGCCCTTTTTGGACATAACCCATGCCTTGAACCGGGAGCACTCCTGGCCTTCATGTGATGTCGTCTGCGGCAAAAATACAAAAGGATTACAAAATATGCAGTATTATGTGTATTATGTGTGAGAATAAAGAAATAAATTCACGTACCCATATTTCCCTTTCATCGACCCCTGCCCCGACCCCTGCCTCTAGCAAGGACCTGTGCCCCCTCCGTTTCCTCGACCTGTGCATCACCCCTGCCTCCACCCCTCCCTCGACGCCTCCCTCGACCTCTCGATGCGTCTGACCTTGTACCTGACCCCAAAGGTGCAGCTTTTAATTTTTCGTAAAGCGCTGCAATCTTTCTCGTACCGCCCACCATTGTTAAATCACCTGCATTTACCAAGAGTAAACCAATTAGCACAAATAAACAAAACATAATTAGTAAGATGTGCAAAATAATTATTTGGGCATGCCATTTTAATTATAGTTTATCAATGGCATTTTTAAAGTAGTAATTTCACAGGAGGAGCACTGAACCGTGCTAACAAGCCAGGCTGCACTCATGTAGCAGCATCAGTACGTGTATCAACCATCGATTGAAACTCCATGCATTGTGAGGATCTAAATAATGTGTCAGCATAAGATACTGAAACTCCATGCATTGTGAGGATCTGGATCAATAACATCAACTGTCGATAGACATCACACAGGGGCCAGGTTAAACTGACTAGTAAACAGTCACCATAACTATCATTCTTATACCTCACGCATTCTTATACCTTAGATGGCACGATGGAGGGTGAGGGACGCCGGCCTAGAAAGGCGATGGGACGTCCGGCGGCGGCGGGAGCGTCAGGGGCGGGGCACCAGGGTCTTAGGACGCCGGTGGCAGGGGGGCACCGGCGAGCGCGGCGGGCGGGGCGAGCGCGGCGGGTGGGGCGCCGGGGCGCCGGGGCGAGCGCGGCGGGCGGGGCGAGCGCGGCGGGCGGGGCGCCGGGGCGACGGGCGAGCGCGGCGGGCGGCGGCGGCCGGCAGGCAGCGGGCGGCGGCGGCGGCGGGCAGCGGGTGGCGGCGGCGGGCGAGACTTTCGATTTTGGGATAGAGGTCGGGCCGCGCGCGGCGGTTCGGCTGAAAACGTAAGTCCGGTTCTTTGCCGAGTGCCCGCGATCTGGCACTCGGCAAAGTAAAGATTCAATTTTTTTAAATCTGTTGGCGCACGAAATTCGACCTGCCAGGTACATTGCCGAGTGCCTGCGATCTAGCACTCGGCAAATCTTCTTTCTTTGCCGAGTGCCAGATCCAAGGCACTCGGCAATGCCACGTTTTTCTTTTTTTAAATGAGGAGGAGAATACTGCTAGTGGGTCCGTGTACCTTCTTTGCCAAGTGTCTGTGGAAAACACTCGGCAAAAGGGCGGTTTGCCGAGTGTTTTTTTTATACACTCGGCAAAATACACTAATATTTCATGTACCTTCTTCAATAACCTGTTTTACAAAACTTTTTCTAATATACTTGGGCAAAATCGTGTCAACATCACTCAACAATGGATAAATTATTTTTCTACTGATAATATTCTATTATTTCATGCAGTTATAGCGCAAATTGCATTTATATCTACTAAAAATCTATAATTGCATTTAATCAATAAAAAATAGTAAACGCATCCGAAAAATTTCCAAATTTTGACACGAACCAATCTGTGTTGTATGTTGCCTATACAAAAAGATTTGAAGCCAAACCTTAACTCTTAACTCAAGTGTCACTTGGACTCCAAATCTTATTGTGTCCTCTCTAACTTCTATGAATCCTTCCAGGAGATGAGTCGGCTTCTAAGCATCATATGTCAGAAATTGGGCGAAACCTTCTCAATTTTTTACCATAGGCTCCACACATAATATCATGACATCTTGACAAATCTTGTGATTTTCAGATTTCGTTTGCTTTTTTTAGAATTTAACAACCATTCAACCACACATTCGTGGTCGTGTTTTTTAAAAACAATGTTCAAAATTTCTTTTTTATTTCCTGGTTGAGATCTCAATCCGGACTCCATAATATGGATATAATTTTTCCACTGATTATAATCCATCATTTCATGTACCTGCAGTTAAAATCTGACATGAATAAAAAAATTCCTATTAATGCAATCATTTCATTAAAAATAGCAAACAGACCACAAAATATACCAACTTTTATTATGGATTACAAAATCTCCTACGTGGGGAGTAGAAAAAGTGTGGAGGCCAGGGGATGATTTTTTTTTTGTTCGCTGAGTGCAAAACGAAAGACTCGGCGAAGTCTTGTGTTTGCCGAGTGTCCAGGGTGAGGCACTCGGCGACCTTCTTGAATTGCCGAGTGTGGGCGGGTGGCACTCGGCGAACGGCCTCTTTGCCGAGTGTCGGCGTCCAACACTCGGCAAAGGACTAATGGCCGGTCCAGTGGCCGGCCCAGTCCAGTGACGGACGGTGCACGTGCGATGCACGCGCCGTTTATTTACCAAGTGTCGGACATTTGCCGAGTGTCTATGAGCGGTTTGCCGAGTGTCGTATTTATGGCACTCGGCAAACGACCTTATTGCCGAGTGTAATATGTTTGCCGAGTGCCCCGTTGAATACACTTGGCAAATAGGCTGTTTGCCGAGTGCCCGAAAGAAAACACTCGACAAAATTTTTACACTCGGCGAATTTGCTGTTTCTGGTAGTGGTACATGCAGCAGTATGCTTATTAATCTGCCGATGAGCTGGGCCCATCACGTCACATGCATGGTTTCACACCGCCCCAGGCGCCCAGGGCTGAAAAACAAATTGGCGTTTGCTCTTACTGTATTAAGCAAGCCGGGAGAAACGGTATTACCCACATTTAAGCAACCACCACCTTGCAAGCAAGATGGCGCCATTTGCTTGCCACGTTCAGAGTTCAGAAGTTCGTTCTCAACCAGTGATCATTATCGCATGGATCTCGCCAAATGGTCCAGGGTGCGGCGCAGCCTCATCAGAGAAAAAAGAAAAGGCTTCGACTCGCTTGTTGCCTTGACCATGTGGCACATTTGGAAGGAACGGAACGCCAGGGTTTACAGGGATACCGAGCTCCCACCGCTGCAAAGACTACGATTCATCAAGACGGAAGGCAATGACTGGGTGGTCGCCGGTGCCCGGCAGTTAGGTAGTTTGTTTAGCGAGTAATCCTCTTAGCTCTTTTATTGTTTATCGGCCTTGCGGGCGCTCCGTGCGCGTTGTAATTTAATTGCATTTTATTTCTTCTACTTAATACAAAGATAGATACGTAGCTCGTATTCGAGAAAAAACAATCGCATCGATCTCAGCTTCAAGATGTGCCTGATGCATCGGTGTCTTGCTGCTCAGGCGCCAACGCATTGCGCATGTCGGCACATGAGTAACCATGCAGCCGTCAGATAGAAATTTTTTAATAATGGAGAACAAAACAAGTGGCATCTCGGTTTTGGATAATGTGCTTGCTCGGCTGCCATCGAGCACCGATGGCAGTTGTTCATAAAAAAAAAGAAAAGTTAAGATGGCAGTTGGTTCTATTATCTTTTTTCACAAAGAGCTTGTTAATGCTTTTATTAGTTATACAAGGATAACACGTTGGCGCACCCTAACACATGCACGGATATACCTGTTGCCGCAAAAATCGAACTGTGAATCTTGTGGAGCACGACACGCTAATATGTGGGAGCTCTGCTTATCTCCTATGCAGGTCTTGCTTTCGAGGTTTGGGATGTGCCGGTCAATTTGACCTACAATTGGCAAGAAATAAATAAATTTAATCACTAAACAATAAGGAACGCATCAGCTGGTATTCCGAAGAGTTCCATAAAATGTGTAGGCCATAATGTCCCATATTGAAACAGGTCATCAGCTAAGAAGCCGATTCATAGGTAATAAATAAAGCTAAGAATAAAACTCATCATAAAGAAATGCATCTAGCCGATAGAAATTAGCCTAACATCGTTATCAGTTGGATCGGATCTAACTGAGGCAATGCTGATAGCAGGATGATAGGTTAAATAAAACCAACCGATGAGTCTAATTATGGTGAAGAATATCCTTACCAATATTTATTAAGATTGTCCAAATCTAGATCTAGTCAGCTATTAGATAGGCGATGAACTCCTCTGTAAGCCGAGACGATAAGAACTGGATCAATACGGGATAAATTATGAAATCCATTAAGAACCAGCAAGAGATCGGATGATATGATGGAGCCTTATAAAAACTTGATAGATATCGATAACTGATGATATCGGCTAAATTAATAAAAAATCGGAACGATGCAGCCTTGCTAGATTTAGATGAGGGATAAATTGGTAGATAAACTAGACAAAACTACAGTCATGCGCCAGTAATTACAGCCTAGAGAATCCGAAAACAAAATCTTACGAGCAAATCGGAGATTGAAACGATGAAGCCTTGTTCACCAGAGATTGAAAACTACTATTACTAGTACTCCTAGGATTTTGGCGATGTGCCGAGAAAAGTTGTATTGATCGATGATTCCTCGTATTGACCCTGACTGCTTCTATTTATACTCTGATATCAAGAGATTCATAGTTGATTACAATATGCTAAAACTTAAAAAGAAACCACTGCTATATCTCTAAGACTCTTTACAAGGAAATTGGATTAGTTCAGAATCTTTTGCTGATGTCATCATCACAGTTCAATTCAAATTGCAACCATTCCTATTCTTGACCTGGTCCGCTCCGCCTTTGGCCATAGCCACATCATCTTTGACCATGATTTCTGACAGCTTTGACTCGAACACACCATCAGCTTATTCAAGTATTGCTCATCGGCTCTTCCTTGACCTCCCTAACTTTCCATAAATATCCTTGCAAATTTTTGGCTCAACAATACCATACTACACAGTCACACAGTCCCGAATGTGTCACTTATTACTCGTGCATCAGTTTTACGTACTTGGCTTGTTTGAACCTTATTGGTTAGGAAATATCCATCAAGGCTAAGGGTGTCATATTGGGTTAGATCTTTTTCTACACGTGAAAATAAATAAAATGGCAGTAAAACTGAGTTCCCATATAGGGGAACCGCGCGCCCTCAAACATTCCTATCTAGTGAAAAAAATTATAGTCTCCCATGCATAGGAATGTAATCCCCTAATCTCAAAAAAAAAAGAGAGAAACTTGGTTCCCCTACGTGCCACTAGATAAATTTTGTAATCCCTTTGTTGCCACTTTTCTGCTGCTTTCATCATCAAATGTCGGACGTTGTTGCAGCGGTTGATGTTGTACTTGATCTGAAATGTCGTCTTTACTCCCTGATTGTACTGGCGAGGTGGCCATCTCAAAGATCAACTTTATAGATTGCATATGAGAGTTCACTGGTTCTGATTCCTACCCATGCCAACAGTGTCATGCATGACAATACGCCACATTTTTTCCATGAACCATGATGATGCCCCCACCTTCGATAGAGATCCATATACGCGAAGCCGCGGACCAACAACGTTTATTACCCCTCTCATTATCTCACGCCATAATTTGGCCCTTTCAATTTAAGAGCCTGATGTTTATTTCATATACTAGTAGTACAGGCTGCACAGATCAAATTAAGCTAGCTACCGTTCTCTGACACCACTCCTATTGAAACAATCCAACGTAATCGAGAGAGGAGAATTGGCCAATGTCGTCAAACAAGCTCTCGCCGAAGCCCATGTCGTCCCAGATCAAGCAACCGTCCAAAGGATCCCACTCCGGCGAGCTCATACTCGTCAGCTCCGGCACCGGCGGCGGCGTTGACTGCTCGCTGCTTGATTCAGGCACGTTGCCCATGCCCGCTCGCAGCTCTGCTTTCTCCTCCGGCGAGTGGCACAAATCTGATGTCTCGCTGACCACCAGGCCGCCGTCGTCGTCACAGGACGACGACCAGGGCGAACCGCGTAGTAGTTGTTGTCCGTCGTCGTCCCTGGTGCTCGCGCCGAAGTTGATGACGAACGGCGCAGGCGACTCTGCGGCGTCGTCGTCGCGGCAGCAGGTGTGCTCGCCGAAGTAGGTGATGAGGAAGACGGAGGGGTCGGCCTCCGAACGCTGCACCTGCCGCCTGGCCATGCAGCCGTGGTCGTCCTTGTAGGTGCAGCGGAAGTAGAGCCTGCACATGCGAACGAGTAGGTGGAAGATGAAGATCAGTGATTGGTCTCTTGCGTGCATGATTGCCAGTCGGAGGGGTTTAATTTGATGAGGAGTTCAGATAATCTTGTAATCAGAAGTTCAGAACAGGTCTCCACCTCGGGTGTTTGCTGCCGTGGATGTCCTTTTGCCCGTACTTCCTCCACATGAAGCCGTCCTCCATTGTCCGCCTCTTCTCAGCTCGTGTCGTTGCCCTCTCGCCACCGCTCAGCCTGGAGATCATCATCAGTATGTCAACGTTCTACCACAAGACCTGAAGACGATACAGATACAGCAATCACTCATGCGGTCATGAGCTGAACTGAACTATTGGCTACCTCATCCTCTTGGAGTTGGAACTCGTCGCCGGAGTAGGAGCCGCGCCCTGCTCCGGCTTGCGGCGCTTCCTGGCGCTGCTGGCAGCGTCCTCCGTAGCGCGCAGCGCCGCGAGAGCTCGGTCGCAGCAGCGGAGGATCTTGTCGACCAGATCCTGAACCTGAAGGCCGTGGGGCGTTGCGCCTGCGCCGCCAACCGCGGGCTGCTGGCCGAGCATGGCCCGCAGAGACGCAGCCGATCTCCTCCCCTTGGCGACGAGCTCGGATGCTGCAGTAGCGGGGGCCGCCATTGCTGCCATCCTTCTCCCTTGCTCTGGTCTGATCTGACCAATCTCTCTTTCTTCTTTTTGTCTTGTGCCGATTTCGGGGCGTGGAGCTCCATTTATAGAGCTGCGAGCTGAGCTTGCCGCCCTTGATTACTGACTGACTGATTACGGTGTCTACACTGCCTCAGCTTACGGAGGGTGGAACTGGAAGCAGCGTCGTGGAATCGATCGGGCAGGGTAGACGACAAATTAAGTATGCACGCAGGCGTCGTGTTCGCTGGTGCTCATGTGCCGCGAGTTGTGGTTCTGAAGAAAGTGTGGGTCAGAATGACCCCCCACGAAATTGCCACTTGCAAGGGGTCAGCTTTCCCCTGATGACCCAGCGAAATGGGGTAGAGAAACTCCTATCGGGTAGCTGATGGTGACTCAAATCCTGACCCATAGATGTAGACTGACCTAAACGTGAGCTCTCTTACCCTTCTGAGTGCAGGCTTAACAATTCAGCCTTGCGTAGAATTGGAATACTATACGTGCAGTCCGCCAGCTTGCAGGTGTGAACCCTGGCGCTGGTGTGTTGCACATGTATAGTTGGTCTGATCGATGTCAACTGACCAGCTGCGTGAGAACGGGAGAAGGGAAAGCTATAATATGTCAGCTGCGTTAGCCCCTATCATTATCATTTGGGGGAATCTCTATCGGTTTCCCAAGCCAATCCCTTGAATTTAACATGTGACGCAAGCTTGTTTTTTTTTCCGCTAAAAATATGAAGTATGACTTCAGAGAATAATGAAGAGGTCATGGCATGTGCACCCTACTATTTACACATCGTCGGATCTGATCTGGAACTAGACACTAGAGCACAGAGACATGGAGCAAGAAAAAAGTTTGTGGATCAACCTACTTAACTTGGTTGTAGGGTTTTACGGCCAAAATCCACCCATATTTCTAATCTTTCAATTTTATCGGTGGATACCAACAGGAAAATTAAAAATATTAACTCAAATGCCAGCAAAGACTAAATGCACAAATTCCTTCACAAAGAACAACACATCCAAAACTAATTCAAGTACTAACATTCCTACACAACAAAAGAACCCAATAGATGACGACTACACACACTTTGATCTCACATAAAGGAACGGAGACGCAAAATTTTGAGTTTATTTTTGTATTTCTGAAAACCATAACTTAGTCCACTCGTTTGGCCACTATCTGTTTTTCGGTAATAACACCAACAAGTTTGAACTTGCATTTGTCAGACTGACCAAGAACGATGGTATGGCCACATCATCAAAGCCTTGTCAGGCAAAATCAGGGCTGCATCTGAATGCTAAAAATATCGCTTAAACCAAAGGTCTATTTTAACACGCTATACTAAAAAAAGGAAAAAGTCAACCGGCTGGCCATGTAGCCGATCGCATCAGAGCCTTGCGTAAGCATAGCTAGCGTCAGCAGCTTGCTTATAATACAGGTTTGTGTGGTTGTCACATGCAGCCACGATGGTTATGTATATAACTATACTATAAAAATTGAAACAATTGACACCAAGATTAGGACCACCGTACTTCTCACGGAGGTCCCATCTACCAGTCTAAAGGTTCGACGAAAGGAGGTGTAGACCCACGAAATTGATAGAAGAAAAATATTTGCACCAAAAGCTCATTTTTTCTTTCACCAAAGCTTCTACATACCCATATTGTGTACACGCCCTCTGGATGGGTTTGCCGCCCACTTTTGACGGATCTGGTGCTTGGTTAATAGGAAGGTTATATATATGGAACAAATAATTACCAAATAATGTGAGGAGCAATTTATGGAATAGATTATATTCGGATGCAACAAAAGGCAATGCTGATAGTTTGGCCCACAACACATGCAATTTTTATTTCGTATCCATGCAATATATAACGATGCAATATTTATTTCCTTGATTAGAGATCACCGTTGGTTTGCATCTATAGTAGTGTCTAATGGAAAGCTAGATTATTTTGAAGGCCCCGCACATCACTTTACTTTTGCACGTTTGGGTTGACGCGAGTTAATTGGTCCATTCAAAATTGCTTTCCTTTTGCAAGACTGGGTCAATGTTTGCTTTGGAAGGAAAAGAGGAAGGGTCGCCTAGATGTTTTGGAAGGTGTTTGCTGGCAAAAGCCCCCTGCACAATTGCTTTAATCGTCACCACTAGCGGCGCCCCCGGCATGTTTGCTTGATTGTCACCACCGGGCACCCCTTGTCTGCCCAAAAGGAGCCCTAGAGGTGTGAGGCTGCACTGGTCGGCGCCACCAGCGCCTCTGTCCGCCGAGAAGGGTGCCCTAGAGGTGCGAGGTTTCGCTGGTCAGCGCCATCGGTGGCCCTGGTCGTCGCCATACGGCGGGCCTGTCCGCCGAGAAGGGAGCCCTAGGGGTGCGAGGTTTGATTCTGTTTGACGTTACGATGTTTCATCGGTGGTCGTTTCACCCTCGTGTTCTACCTTCATTCGCAATGATCTTCTATATAACTAGAATTGATGTGTCTTTTGTGATATGTCTGTGCTGAATTTATGTTGAGTATCATGGAGATTTTATACACAATATTGTCATGGTATTTACTCGGCTATATATACACAATATATGCATGTGAGACTCACAGTATAAAAAATCTTCTTCTCTTATGGATTAGTTAAGATTTAGAAATAAAAATGGATTGCTATGTTATTAATAAATAATTTAGTTATTTTTAATAGAATTAATTATTTTAATAGTCTTTACAATGTAATCTAACTTTAGTTTGCTATATCTTATCTTATAATATATAATTATATAATTAGATCATCTGTTTGATTCATACAGTACTTAGATCATCATATCAATTTTGAGTCTGGTACACCGATTCCCTCAAAAAAAATTGAGTCTAATGTTTCCTATATAAGCATTGTTCTTTAAACAGTGTGCACCTCCACTAGTTATTATTTCCTTAAAAAACAGAAGCAAAATTAACATATTAGAAAAACAGATCTTGTAATTTTTATATTCAGGCGACCTCCTGTGATTTAAGAGGTTGCGATTATTTAATTGCAGTCGATAATAGTGAGATTAGGCTATACGAAGCTCATGAAACAGCAAGTTGGTTTTGCCCTCAAAAGAAAAAAAAAGAGCCAGTTGGTTTAAAGCTCCCTAGCGTTTTCAAGTTGAATGCTTTGATGACGGCAGATCTGCTGGATCTGACATAGAAACGAAGCCCAATAAGTTGTGCCAGTGAAGATTTGTAAAGTGGACCTGGGCCAGTTTTGCTAGGCCCATAATCCCGTAATGTTCAAGAGACCTGCCATAAATTCGCGTTAAGCAAGTAAAAGCCCACGTATTTTTTCTGTGGCAACTGGCAACGCTTCACACATAAAGGCGAAAACTCAGCGGCATGTATTGGGCCTCCATCAAGGCTTGTCCGTGCAGTCTGAATCGCAGGTTCGAGTGTCAAATCGCCGCCGGTTCAGGTCGGACTTTGGCAATAAAGCGAATTATTTACTAATTTTTAGTTCGTGTGAATTGAGCAGTTCGTAGATTCGCACAGTGCCGGCTTTCGTCGAGAGACAGGGAGCTGAAGATTTCTTCACAGCTCGTTCGAAAATTAACACTGGTTTTGAAACAAGAAAGAATGTCACAGAAAAGCCAAACTGGAGGGCCATTAGCATCGGCCAGCCAGCATTAAATCCTGCATTTTCTTCGTTGTAGGAAAGAGCAAAAGAGCAGCGGTGTCGCGCCGTGTGATCACGACGTCAGTCAAGTATCACACGGCACACCTGGCTTTCCAAATCCATGACCAATTCACAAAGAAGAATACAGAGAGAGAAAAAACTTGAAGAGTGCGTCGATTTGAGAATCTTGCAGCGAACAGACGGATCACGAATCAAGAACAGTGGACAAGATGCGGCGAAGAAAACTAAGCTAGGAGGGGTTCAAGTGCTCAGCTGCAGCGCTCCTCGCCCTTCTTGCGACTGCGAGAGGCTGGCGGCGGGGGGTGGAGAGATGCTGGTGGCGAGATTGGCGGAGACGAGCACATCGGTCCTTATATAGAGCGGGGCTAGCTAGGGCAAATTTAGTCATGGTTCCTGGGCCACGCTGAAAAGTACAAGATGTAATGGGCCCCCAACGTTCTACGGAAGGCCCAAATGTTAGTCCATTGTGCTTCTACAGATATGCTAGCCCAAAGTACAAGATAGAGTAGTAGCGCGCATACCCTTTTTTTTCAGTTAAAAAAAATACAGAAGTGCAGTACCACTCAGAAAATCCAGTAAATTGAATTCATCAAGGTCCTAAATTCTCCGATCAGGAACGCAAAACTGTGGGAGTTTTCTTTTTCAGGACGACAATAGAACGTCCAGTTTGGCTTGTGAACAAATTTTCAGCCCAGCCAACAACGTTGGGACTTGGGAAAGGGGAGAAACGTGCACACCGCTCAATAGCGCCGGCTCTGCAGAAGCGGGCTCGGTGAACTGTACCCCAACGCGCGGTGCAGCGGCTGCGGCTGCGCACCACCACCGCACCCGCCATTGTCGCAACTGCCTGGATCGTCGGACTCTAGCAGCACGGACGACGTCGTCTGCTGCGGTGCCGGTGCCGACCGACCACCACCCGCGGGCGCCGTCAGTTGGAGCACCTCCTCGCAGCCGCCGCACCGCAGCCTGGCGACCTTTCTCCGTGACAGCAGCGTCGTCGCCGGCACCTGCAGCAGCTCGGAGCACCTGCCGCAGACCACGAACGGCGCGCCGCCCATGGCCGGGCAGCAGTGGTGCTGCTTCCGCCGCCCGCTGCGCGCGCCGGTGGACGATGCCGAAGACGACCGCGACGAGCCGGTGCTGCTGCCGCCCGCGTTCCGGCGCGGGGCGTGCTGCTGGGCAGGCAGCGCCCGCGCCAGATGCGACTCCATCCGGCGGATGAAGCGGGCGCCGCGGCGCGCCGATCGACGCCGGCTCGATGGCGGCGATCAGGCCGCGGAGGCTGTCAAGCGTGTCGAGCAGGTCCCTTTGGAACGCCGGGTCCGTCAGCGGCGACGGCGGGACACCGGATGGGGACGGCGGCACCGGTCTGGACCAGCTGATAGAAGTCTCCAGCTCCTGTAAGCCCACGAGAGATCGCCGGCGCTGCCGCCCGCACGCGTTTCTCGGCGAAGGGAACCCCTCCTCCGTCTCGGAATGCGCTGACATGAACACGCCGTAACGGAGAACAAACGAGTCAGAGCACGCCGCGCGCCTCGTCCGCCGAGACAACGGCCGGCGCTCGTCTTGCCCGTTCGAGTAAACGCGGGCATCCTCGCGGCTGTTCGCGGTTACGTCGGAACAAGACGTGGAGCTGCTGAACCACGGGGGCTGGTCGCCGTGGACGTCGAGAACCGAAGCCTGAGTCCGACAAGCGTCGAGCTCGTCGGAGAGCACCGACGCGGTGTCCGCCGAGAGGATCTCCAGCCTGCTGAGCGCGTCGCCTCCGGTTTCTTCCGTCGGCTCCGGGTTCTTGCCTGCCGTGCGTATGCCGAAAAGAAACACACGCATCACTGCATGAGATGAACAGAGCGAAACCTCATGTTGTGCTGCGCTGGGATTTCAGGTTAAAAGCAGCAGCACCTCTGATCGGAGTGCGGCATTTGCTGCAGTAGTAGATGACCGCCTCGGGGCCCTGGTAGATCATGGCGCGGCAGTAAGGACCGGCCAAACCGCTTTCTGATCTCACCCGACTCCATGATCGTCCTGGTTTTCCTACGAAAGGCACAGAGTTTGGTCAAGGAAGGCACAGGGGCAGAGGTTGCATGTCCTTGGCTTCAGACATCAGATGCTTTCAGATTGCAGGGTGGTTCATCAGAGTTCTTAGGCATTCCCCACAACTGCCACTTGATCGATCAAAATTACGACATGCGCCATGATTCTGGGTACAACAAGACTGCAGGAGTGGGACAACCGAAATTCGACCAAAAATAGGGGGGGGGGGGGGGGGGGGGGGGGGAAGCCCAATGCACAGATCAGTTGACAAGAAGAATGAAAAAAACCAACGCACCTTGCTGTCAGAACCTTCAAGAGACCTCCAAAGTTTTCACCTAACTGTCAACTTGGCAACAAGGATACGGATTACCTAGAGCAAGAAGTTCCTTTGCTATGAGAAAGTTTCTGAACCTTTAAGGCAAAGGAAGATCTTGGAGGAGGAGCGAGGAGAAGCAGTCTTCACGTTTTTGAGCCAGCAAAGACACAGCAATCCGGACGAAATCACGAAATATTCTAGTACGGGGCGTGAGAAGAAGAGGCCATCATTAGGAAGCTGGAAATGGAGCACAGCTTGATGCTTAAAAAGAAGCGAAGTGTATGTGTAGTTTGACCTCGAAAGAAAAGAAACGGGAGATATCTTCTTTCAGATATCTGGACTGGTTACAAATTAGAATTTCTGAAGAGAAAATTGCAGAAATTTTGCACAAAAGTTATTAGAGCAAAATGACGTGATAGCTAGGTGCCTAGGTACGAATAGGCCATAAAAATAAAAATAAAACCCACAAAAGGAGGAAGGGATTATACATAGGAAATAGGAGTTTATGAATCATGATAGAACAAACATCTATACTATAAACAACAAGAACTTTTGAAAATATTTCTCACCCGGATCAGGTCCATCGTACCCCTCACGTTGAACTCATCTGTCGGGAACGAAGAAGATGGGAGAAAATATAAACCCATAAAAACTACGAGTTAGAGAATATTTCTGCTAAAACTCCTAATTTTTTTTCACCCTCCCCGCACGTTACCCGCCCGCATACCCGCTTAGCGCCGCGCTTCCCCACCCTCACCATCGCCCGGCCTCGCGACGCGGCTCCGCGGTCCCGCCCGTGCCGCTTCCCTAGCCGCCGCTGACCTCGCGGGCGACCCCTCCTCCTCGCTCCCGGATCCCGCCGCGGCACGCGCGTCCTGCGGCCACCCCGTGCTCGACCGCATGGCCGACGACGCCTGGGCGCTCGGCCTCGCGGTGTGGGAGGAGGCTGCCGCCTTCGTGGGGGACTCCTGGGAGCTGCTCGCCTCCGACGCCTCCAAGTGCTTCTCCGCGGTCTCCCAGCGGGCACGCGGCCGGGTCTCTTCCTGCCCAAATCGACCAAAAGGATGAAAGGAGGGGGTGAGGGGGCGACGGGAGATTCACCTGTACTCCGAGCCCGCGCGCAGGGCGAGGTCATCGAGCTCCCCCTGGATGCATTGCGCCGCGGCCTCCAGCCAGGGGCTCCCTTCCTGCAGCAACAGCAGTGGCAAAACAAATCACTACCCGTCACGTCAACTCGAGCGAGCGCGAGAGGGCGAGGGGCAGCGGGAGGGCGGGCTGCAGGGTCATCCGTCACCGTCGTCGGCACCGTACCGAGATCGCCATGAGCAACAAGGAGACCGTGGTGGGAGTGTGGGACTCTCTGGTCCTCCATCTTCCCCGATCCAGTTGTTTTGAGAAAGGTACAACGCTTGCATCCTGCTGCAGAAATCTACTATATGTGTTGTGCCCACCATGTGTTCGATCAAATGCCTCGCCAGATTAGCAAGTTGTATAACTTAGATACTGAGCAAGGTGATGCCAGAATTTGGTTGTCTGAGAGTCAAGTAGTTCCAGGTTCCCATGGAGTGTTTGAGTATATGCCTATCGAGGTGGTCTAGGATGAGAACGTGCAAGACATTCTCGACTAGCACTGTTTACTGAATCAGCTAGCTCTAGATGGAGATAACTCTGTTGCGAGGATAGGGTGTCTGCAGAACAAAAGCAAGTGCCTATCCAATCTTCAGTCGTGTGGGATGATGTTGTACAAGAGCTTGATGAACTGTCTTGTGTTGATGTGGTTTGGGATGAAGGGATATTGTTTGACCCTACATGCATGGTAGCTTATTGGAGCAACTAGCCATGGGCATAGATTACAAGGATGACGAGAAGAAAAGCTATTGATTGAGCTCAGCACAAATGAGGTGCTTACCTGTGTTGGCAGCTCGTCACTATTTTTAATTTGGAGCTTGTTGTGAGGCCCCAGTTATTGTTGTGGCTGCAAATCACATTATGTTGGAAATGCCTAAGCATTAGTCAGATTAGTTATGTTAAACTACACATGTATTGTATTCACTCTATTGCTGCTACATGCTTGGCTTGGTTTATTTCGGCTATGCACTCTTGAGAAATTCAGGTTTGGTGGTTTTCCATTTCATTTTTAAAATTTTGATTGTTTTGAAATCGACACGATATACTTTGAAGATAATGACTTATTCATTCTTTGTGGAATTTTGATTACTATGTCAAGATGTAACACGTGTCGCACGTGCACATTACTAGTAGCAAAAAAAAAAATTCACACAATTAGGTGGAAAAGCTAGCTGTCGCTTGTGTTGCAAAACTCGTATTCATCGCCTGAAGGATTTTTTGCGCGGCCCGTTTATTTCATGGGTTGTTTCTTATGTTGTTTTGGCCCATTAACCGTTGCGGCGGCCCATTATGCATATTTTGGGCCGGCCCATTTATTATTTGAGCACAGCGCATGTTGCCGGAGAGAATCACATTCATAGAGAAGTAGACAAAAGTGCTGACGTCATCCACATGCATGGAAATTCCAACACAAAAATGTTATAACTATTAAACTGAGCATTTAAATTAAATTCCGATTGCACCATTATCTTTCTTATGAAGAGATCTTCAAAACAAGACCACATATGTCTATGTTTGCACGATATTTTTTAAAAATATTTTTTAATACTCAATAATGAATTTCGGTTCCTGGGAACAAATTTTTTAATACCAGGGAGTAAGTATTTAGTACTGAAAAAATGCTTTTAGAAAATATTGTGCAAACATAGGCATGTATGGTCTTGTTTTGAAGATCTCGTTATAAGAAAGTTAATGGTAATTTAGATGCTCAGTTTAATAGTTATAACTTTTTTGTGTTGGAATTTTCATGCGTGTGTGACATTATGGTTTGTTATCCTCTCCTGCATGCATGCATATGATCTATCTTTTTTATTGCTAATGGACAGTTCAACAAGGAGGGAATTAATTTCTCTGCAAATCATCACATAAGTGATACAGGTGTCCCCTGCTTTCCTTATTTCCTTTTTTCTTGTATGAACTTTGGCTTTCTTAATAAAGCTGGGCGTCTATCCTGAGTGTGAGCATTCATAGTTGTGAACTTGTGATACTATTGTTTAACTTGCTGCAAAGACTACTTGCTAGCCGCGCCCCACAACTAGATGCCAGTTTTTTGGCTTGTAAACGAGGACGCATCACATCACACATGCAAGATTTTCTTCTTCTTTTTGGTCACGTAGGCCCAAGATATTTCGTTGATTGCTAAGTTCAGCCCATCCCGGTGCGAGCACGATATAGGGCCCAACTCCCAGCGGCGGTCATGGCCCAAAGCGTCTATGTTCACGAGGTCTTTGCTCTGCCGGCCCGCCACCAGACGCTGCTGAAACTCGTGCGGAGCGAAGCAGGTGAAGTGCTGCTATGAGCGCGCATTTGGTAGCACTCCTGCAGCTCCGCTCCGCGCGAGAATCAGCGGAGCGTTAACAAAGAGTAATTTCATCGTGTGATTCCCACATACATTGAGTGGAAGTAATTCGTCCGATTCAACAGGGAGCGAGGAGCAGAAAAGACTCGCTTCCCAGATTCCCTCTCGCCTTTGCCTGGTTCATGCCCGCTCGTTCGCTCGCTCGTCCCCGCCCGCCCTTCCAGCTCGCCGGCCGGCCGGCCGTCCCCCGCCATCCGCTCGCCCGCCGGCCGCACGTCCCCGCTCACGTGCCCGCTTGCTTCTTACGATCAAATCAAGGCCACTAGCGAGAGAGTTTTAGAGAAATTACCTGCTGCTTCCACGTTCCCGAAAAGGCTCTCCGCGAGATAACGGCCTACCAGGAACGCGACCAGGGGGAACACGACGGTCACTGCTCCGATGGCTGCCAGGACGTAGAACAGGACGGATAGTTCCACCTTCCCTGCACGCGGGCATTCGAGTCGAAGCTGTCAGCAAGGAATCAAGCTGCAGGCAGCCAGGCACTGCTGGTGTGTACCCAGGGGTTTAACGAGACAAAAGGGCGACCACAAATCAACTGAAGCTCTGCAGCTCAGTTCGGTCCAAATGCTAGACCATTTGTGACATTCGAACGCAAAAGATAGCGGCGCTAGTAGAAATTCGCCAAGAAATGCGCAACGTATGGCCAATTTCTCACTGTTCTTGTTGTTCCTATCTTTGAGGAGGAAGAGGCCGGCACGTTGAGATCACTAGGGATGGAAACGATCAGAAACAATCAGCAGGAGGTTTCACCACTTTCACTTTCACATTTTTTCCTCGAAAACGAAAACGATACGATATTTTCGAAAATGAGAACGGTGTCAGTATTTCAGTAACTTCGGAAACGAAACTATTCGATTGAAATTACATCGGAAACAATCGAAACTCATTAAAGCGATATTTCAAAACGATAAATACATCAAACTATGAAGCATGATACTATCAATATACCTTGATCCATCTAATATGCAAGTGCTAATATTTAAACATTAATCTAACTATATGTGACACCTAGTAGCATACATTATGTGTGTTTGATATTCCAAATAGTCAATAGATATGATGAGCCTCAATCCTCAAGAGTCAAGACACCATAAACCAGGACTAACTAAAACATTAATGTAGTTCTAAGAGCATGTTTTGAGGAATGCAAAATAAAGAGATTAAAAAGAAAAGAACACAAGAGATGAATAGGAATGTTGTAGTAAAATAGAGGGAAGGAAAAACCTGGAACTCCTAGAAACAGGAACGAGGAACGGGAAACAGGAATGACAATTGTGATGGATTTTTACACTGCAGGAACATATTCCCGCGTTTCCGTCCCCCGGAACGGTGTTCCCGAGCGTTCTATGTTCCTGGTGGCTATAGCACTTGTTGCCGCCGCAGCGGACGGGGAGCACGGCGAGAAGCGGGGCAGGGCTGGCGCGGAAGGCCACGGCCGCCTCGGCTTTGATGGCCGCCTCGGAGGCCGGCGCGGCACAGCCGATCACTATGCCGAAGGACCAGCCGGCATCGGCACCCAAGCCCCCGGGCTCGAGCCAACCGCGGTGCTGAGGAGCACAGCAGGACGACGGCCAGCGGCGCTGTTACTGTCGGTTTTTTACGAGGAGTGGGAACACCAGCTGTGCAATTGATTTTTCTTTTTTATCCACATTTAATATTCCATGCATGTATCTAAACATTCAATGTGATATTTTTAGCTAAAATTTTTTGGATCTAAACAAGGCCCTCTGGAGAACGAAAAGGAAAGAAAAAGGAAAATATGAAGAAAACATCTGAAATAAAGAATTTGTGTGCCTAGGTGATAAATTTTGAAAGGTTTGTGAACTAGGTGTTAAATAATGAAAGACGCGTGAACTGAGATCCAAATACTGAAATCTCTCGTCACAAAGAAACATAATTAGCCGCAGTGGAATGCGAATGACTACCAAGTACTATCGAGTATCGACTAACGTACCAAGTTAAGCCGCGGGCGTAAGAATTAACTACGCATGATTCCCCATTCTGCCATGTGGGTTTACGAATTTGATCATTATACTTGGTGAAAATTTGCTCCTAACTATAGATTTTGTATTTTATTGTGGAGGCATCTGCACCCATAGAGACTATACGTCACCGGATGGGAGCTCGGAATGGTGTGGCGCAGGCCCTTGCCTGTTCGGGCAACTGGGATGGCAATGCTGACATGCTAAAACTTTTATTTTGGCGCGGGCTGGGTTTATGGAGGTGACGGTGCAAGCAGACTGCTCTGCCTTGTGGGTTTATGAATTATTTTTAGAATAATACCTTTATCCACCGTGAAAGAGGAACTATTCCCTCGGTCCGCTCGGGAGAGTACATGAATGTTCAAAGGTCATCATCTCGTCAATTCGGTTCGTAGGTGCCTGTCAGCTGGTTGATTAGGGTATAGTAGAATAATAATACCTTTACCCTCAGCGTGAAGCTATTCGTTCCGATCGACGACGGGGCAAGGAACCTAGTTTACTGAATAAAGTGCGCCGGTGCCCGGATGAAAACCCTCATCTCAGTCTACAAAGAACAATAAAGCCACATCAGCAGCCTCGTCCTTGTGATCTTATTTCTTGTCGCCGGGATATTTGCTGAGACCTGGGACGATGACGGAATGGCGACGTGCCCTGGCACGGCCGTCTGCGGCGCCGACGACCCTTATCAGCGCCGGATGGGCGAGCGCGCTTGCCGCGGCGAGTTGCTCGGGGTCAACCGGTGCGGAGAACAAGAACGACGCAGGTCTGCCTTTAGTTTTGTAACTTTCGTTTATTTATTGTGAATGTCAATTGATTTTCAATCTCGATCTTTGTGTTGACAATCATCCTAATAATATGACACAAGATGACTTGCGCATGAATCATCACAAGAAGGTTATGAACCGCGACAAATCCAAACGCAAAGTCAAAGCGGCGCTTTGATGGGCAATGGGTTTTTGCATTTTAGTTATAGTGCTTTTCGGCGCATTCACAGCCTGTAAGACAAAGAAGGCCTCGATTGATCGGACGGCCGCAAGTCGTCCTCCACGACATCCGTGTGGAGGGTGACTTATCCCCAACGCAATCTTTTCATTTCGCGTGTTCGCAAATCCAAAAGAAAACCGGACCCGATGTACATGACATAGAGAACGCTTCATCCTCTCCGCCGCCGCCGTCTTACATCCAACCTCCGAGACGGCCATATTACGTACCTAGGATCTAGCTAGAGCAAACTAGCAGTTGTTAAGATCTAGCTCGTGATGTAGTACTAATGTGCAGAATTTTTATGATGCTCATTTGTAATGCATAGCTACTCATTTGTAATGAGGAATCAATTTTACTTGGTTTAATTTGTCTGGATTGGCATATAATAAACGAGTCGAGCCAAATTTATTGCCCAGGCATAGCTACTTATACTTGGTGAAAATTTTTCTCCTAATCATGAATTTTATATTTTGGTGTGGGGAGCATATGCACTCATAGACACTATATAGCTTCGCCACTGGATTGGAGCTCGGAACGGTGTGAAGGCACTGCGCCAGCGTGGGCCCGTGCCCGTTCGGGCAACTTGGATGGCGATGCTGACGTGCTAAAACTTTTATTTTGGCACGGGCGGGGTTCACGAAGGTGACAGGGGCTGCTCTGCCTCGTGGGTTCATGAATTTTTTTAAATAATACATTTACCCAGCATAAAATACTTCCTCCATCCTTAAATAAGTGTATAAGTGTCGCTTGGAAAACGTGTTTCCCTCGCAAACACGCTTCCCAAAGGGAGTACATGAAATTGATGATACATTGCAATTATTTTTCAGAGAGAGACATGGCTTTATGTTTTATTAACCAAAATGTTTAAAGGCCATCGCCTTGTCAATTCTGTTCGTAGGACTCTGTCAGCTAGTTGTTTAGGGTATGGTAGAATAATACCTTTACCCTCGGCGTGAAGCTATTCATTGCGATCGACGATGGGGCAAGGAACCTAGTTTATTGTATAAAGTACGCCGGTGCGCGGATGAAAACCCTCATCTGTCTGCAACGAACAATGAAGCTTCATCAACGGCCCGTCCTTATGACCTTATTTCTTGTCACCGGGATATTTGCTAAGATTGGGGACGATGAGGGAATGGCGGCATGCCCCAGCACGGCCGTCTCCGGCGCCGACGACCCTCATCAGCGCCGGATGGGCGAGCGTGCGGCAAGCGGCGAGCTGCTCGGAGGCAACCGGTGGGGAGAACAAGGACAATGCAGGTGTGCCTCTAGTTTTCTAACTTTTGTTTACTTTTTGTTGTGAATGTCGATTAATTTTCAATCTCGGATCTTTGCGTTGACCGTCATCCTAATAATATGACACAAGATGACCAACGTATGAATCATCACAAGAAAGCTATGAACTGCGATAAATCCAAATGCAAAGTCAAAGTGGCGCTTTGGTGGGCAATGAGTTTTTGCATTTTAATTCTAGTGCTTTTCGGCGCATTCATAGCACTGCTTCTGAAGAAAAAAAAAGCATCAATTGATCATATGGCCGCGGGTCGTCCTCCACGACATCCATGTGGAGGGTGACTCATCCCGGCGGAATCTTTTCATTCCGTCGCAAGTCCAAGAGGAAGTCGGGCTCGATGTACATGAAATAGAGAACGCTTCATTCTCTCCGCCGCCACTGTCTTACTTCCAACCTCCGAGACGGCCACATTACATACCTAGGATCTAGCTAGAGCAAACTAGCGGTTGTCAAGACCTGGCTCGTGATGCAGCACTAACATGCAGTTTTTGTATGATGCTCATTTGTAATGTGTAGCTACTCATTTGTAATGAGAAGTCAATTTTACTTGGTTTAATTTGCTCATAATAATTGATTTTGTATTTTTGGTGTGAGGGGCATATGCACCCATAATACACTATATAACTTCGCCATTGGATGGGAGCTCGAGACGGTGTGGCGAAGGCACTGCGCCAGCGTGGGTCCATGCCCGTTCAGGCAACTTGGATTTGGATGGCGACGTCGCGTTCAGGCAACTTGGATTTGGATGGAGTAGCCGACGTGTTCGATCGCAGAGTAGTAGCGACCCCTCGTGTTTTCTCGCTCTGCCTCGGCTCTGCTCCTCGACGCACGACGCGACCCCGATCGATTTCCGCTACGGGCATGGAGTTCTATAGCACGGATTCCGTTACCAGCACTGGTGCTCTCGCGCAGCTTGGGTGAGTTCAGACGACTAGCTAGCCCATTTCGCATTTCCCAGAGTGGCTGGGTACATGTACGAGCGCTACGTAGTTTTGTAAAGTTTTGTAAAATGAAAATAAATTATGATTGGCACTAAAGTTTTGTAAAGGCTTTTTCTTAAAGAACGCAGGAGTGCTGCGCGCCTACGCCTTATTATATTAAGAAGAAATTAAAAGAGGGGTTAAATACCCTTACAACACACGCCACACACCCCATTGTTGTAACGGTTACATTCGCGCCAGCAACGAAGGCAACCCAAAAACACACTCAACTAATCCACAGGGAGTGGGGGCGGTCAGAAAGGACAGCCCCCAGGCTTATGGTGGTTCCAAAGTGTCCAGACTCCAAGGATTATCAATGAGTTTAAGCCTTTCTTTGCCTCATTAACAGCAGCATTTGTCTTCTCCCACCACACATCAGAAGAGACTCCTGAAGGTTGTGGAACTAGGGAATGGAATCCGACCAGTGTCAGAATCTAGGATTTCAAACTAGGGTGGTCCAATGGAACAATTTTTTTAAAAATATTTTAGTGAATAAGTCAATCTGATCTTATAAAGTTGTAACTTTTCTACATTTCACCTTCTCAGTTCGAGTATCAATTGTTGTACACAGAGAAATAATTAGTAACAATTATTTCAGAGTGCTAGATGGCTCGTTTAGTAGCAGGAAAATCAGATCAACAATAGGAAAATCAGGGCATAGGGGTTGTTGAGCCAAATCTTAGGGTGGGCTGCGGGGATCCGCCCCTGAGTCCGCCTGTCGAAGGAGGAGGAACCAGAACTGTCTTGCAAAGACACGTGATAATGATATGGCTGATGGTCTGATCATGCTGATCACAGAGGGGCATTGCTCTGGATGAGGCAATCAGCATCGCTAAAGACGGTCTGCAGTCCCATTTATTATGTGTAACCAGCCACAGAAACAAACGGCACTTGGCTGGCGCCCAAGTCTTCCAAATACGCTCATAGGGGGAAAGGTTTGTAAAGGTATACCATGCTAATGTTTATAACTTCATATAACTAAATATATAACTGAAGGGAGTGACTAAATGCAAAATCAATGACACACATAAAGGTCGGCAATCCAAGATGTGACACTCATGTGTCAGGCCCATATATCATAGAGATAGAGTGGCATTCATGGATTCACTACTTGAAACTGGCATTTTCCTGATAGTGAACAATATAATGTATGTGGAGAAGCATTGCTTCACTGGCAATTCAAATGCATGCGATTATCTTATATGAAGAAGAACTGGGCGATACGCAACCCAGCCAATAAGAGCAGGTAATTGGACATGTACCATATGTAATCATACTGTATAGACCAGTTCTTCTACATATAACGATACCTTCAAAAGAGAAGGGTGAGGCAAGAGCACAATATGTAACCATACTGTACCATTGCTAAATACAGAAATATGCGCTGCTGCACAGAACTAATCAGCAAGCGAACTAATGTTCATAACTAGTCTATTGAATCATTTGTGCTACCTCTTAGAACAAATGGACAAGTAAAATATTCAAAACAAGTCAACATCCAATCATACTGTTCATGAAATTCAATTCAAGAGGAAAATACACCGGCGGTCCTAAAACTTGTCCCAAGATGCTTATGAATGTGAAGGAAAACTTTAGAAATATTGAAAAAAATAATACTGTTGCTAGTAAGCTTACGGATGTTGAATGTAGACAGGAGCTTCAAAACTTTGTATACTTTCTCATCAACCACGTCACATTTCACCTTTACTATCTTAAGGTGCTCAGATATTGCAGTTGTTTCCTGTACTGGAATGTAGTTTCCTATCATTTCCATTTTATGATCAGATCCCTGTAGTAAACAATCAGTTCACTAGGATAAATCAATGATGTATAATAAATTTAACAAAGCAACAATTTTCCATCCATAAAATATATACCTTTGAACAAAGTTCAAGAGTGAGCTTCTCTAGAAGTGGTGAGTTCTTGAGAATGCATGCTATTGCGTCCAAATCAAGAGCCACACACCAATAGTCACTGAGTAACAATGTCTTCAAATTGCTAAAGGTAGGACACCGTTTCAAATCCATTTTGAAAATAAACTGAATGAAATGCAAGCAGCAACAAATTATCAATGCAAATCATCTGAAAATTATCGATGAGAAAGCAAATGTTTAATTTAAGAACTCCAAATGGTATTGAAGCATAAGAAAACCTGTGTATGTGCATTTACTCATGATGAGATAACTATGACTTATGAACAAGCTGAAGACAAAAGTATCCAATACCGTTTTGGATTCAGCTATCAATGCCAAGTTCTTGGCTTTTGATAAACCTTCCAGAAGAATGCAGTTGCTGTTACCATGTATGATGCCATGGCAGCTGTTACAATCCCCTGAGTCACAATCCTCACATCAGTCCACACTCTTGTCAGCGACTCTGATACCACTAATGAAGGCATGCTCTCAAGCACTGGAGTGTTATACCAATTGTCATCTAACAGCAGCGAAACCAGAGAGCGGGTGTGAATATGAGTGCGAAAGCTTTCACTGAATACACAATTGGTGATGCTCAGGCGTTTCAGAGACTTAGATAAGATCCTCTTGACAAAAGACAATTCACAGTCGTCAACCGCCAGTTGTTCCAGTGCCGGACAGCCTGATAAGTTAAGGAAACTTTCGTTCACCTGAACACCAGCAAGCTCTGGCTCCATTAAGTGTCGGGAGATGAGATGCAGGTCATGTAGATCAAAGTGTTGTCTCTGCTGTGTCAAAATCAACCGGAGCACCCGAACCTGGCACCGAATAGCATGCCGGAACCAGAGGTTCACACGAATAACGTCGCTGTCAGAGAATTTATTGGTGATACCGTCGAACCTGAGCTCACATGTTTCTAGAGGCGCGATTCCGCGGGTGAGAAGAAGATGGTCCACAAACTCCCGGAGATCCCGCACGACGTCGTTGTCGTTACCGATGATGCGCAGGCCTGTCACGAACATCCAGAGGTCGTGCCAGCGCCGGGCGAGCACGCACGTCCGCACGGCGTCCCACGCCGGCAGGAAACCGAGGATGTGCTGGAGGACGCCGTCCGGCAAGACGTCTATGCTGCTTCCTGCGCTCTCCATCGGCGCTTTCTTGGCCCTTTTCCCTCTTCTCGCCGGAGGCATTCCGTCGAACAGGCGGCGGGCGTCTGTGCTGCGGGACGAGAAACAATATTGTTGAATAACCACGGAAAGTGTGGAGGTAATCGGATGAGGATATGTAAACCTCGGCGTTCGGCCGCTCGCCGGTGACCAGCTCACCTCGCCGCACGCAGCCTGGGCCCTAGCTGAGATCGAAGCAGAAGCAGCAGGGGCGGCGGCCGTCCGGAGGAGAGAAGAAGTCCTTTTTTGTTCCGCCGCCGCCTCCTCCATCTTCTTTTTGCTGCGGCAATCAGGCCCAATATCCTTCAGTCCAGGGCCCATTATGTTCTATGCGTTAGCCATCTTTATTTCCGCCGGCCCATCTCCTCCCATCTGGATAACAAACGTTACAAGCCGCTGCCTGCCACGTAGCACACCTCGCAGCCTCTGCTCCCTACTCCACACGCCGCTCCCCTGTCTGTCTCCCGCGTCCTCGGCTGCCTTCGACAACCCATGGGATGAGAGCCCCCTCCTCGCCATGGCCGCCTCCCTCCTGCCCCCGGCCACCCTCGCCAAGAAGTACCCCAACCTCCTCCACCCGTTCGGCGCCAAGCCACACGCCCAGAGGCTGATTTTCAGGTGCGGCGCGACCAGCGACGGCGCGGATGATAGCTGGGCGTCCTTTCTGGACGAGCTCAAGAGCTCGCTGCAGGTGGGCCCGTCCGACACGGCGGCCAGCGACGCCGGCGCGGGCGCCACGCCGGACGACCTCGTGACCGCGCTGCCACTGGACCCCTCCGCTGCCCCGGCCGTCGGAGACATGACCAATGCCGCCGCCGGCGCGGCGAACGAGCTCCTGGGCGTGGACGCGTCCGGCGCGGCGGCCAGCAGCGACGCGAGCGCGGGCGCCATCCCGGACGGGCTCCTGAGCGCGCTGCACCTGGACGCGTCCAACCCGGCGGTGCGCGCGGCGGGCGGCGCGCTGTCCCGCCTGGACGCGCTCACGGCGGGGCTGTCGGACGCGCAGCGGTGGGCGCTGCTGGTGTTCCTGGGCGTGACGTGGCTGTACCTGACGGCGCGGCCGGGGGTGTTGAGCGGCGCCGTGGACACCTACGTGCTGGCGCCGCTGCAGCTGGCGCTGGACAGCGTGCTGGGCCGGCGGAGCCTGAAGATGAGCGACTTCGTGGTCGGCGAGCGCATCGGGGAGGGCTCGTTCGGGGTGGTGTTCTTCGGCGCCGTGGTGCCGAAGAACGGCGCCGTCGTGGAGGAGCGGTCGGGCAGGGCCAGGACGAGCCTCCAGAACGACGACAGGTACAAGGAGAAGGTCATCCTCAAGAAGGTAAGCCGAGCAGCGCCACCACAAGCACGGCTGCGAGATTGCTGTGATGCCGAGTCGAGGGATCAGCTGATGTGTGTCGTGTTCAGATCAAGGTGGGAACGGTGGGGGCCAAGGAGTGCGGCGACTACGAGGAGTGGTTCAACTACCGCGTGGCCAGGGCGGCGCCGGAGACGTGCGCCGACTTCCTCGGGAGCTTCGTCGCCGACAAGACCAAGTCGGAGTTCGTCAAGGGCGGCAAGTGGCTCGTCTGGAAGTTCGAGGTGTGCATTTGGCCTATTGACATTGCTTTAGATCAATTCCTTTTCTCAAAGTTTCCAATGTTTCCTGTTGCGAGTTCAGAACTTCATAGCGCAAAATAAAAAGCAAAATAAAAATAACCATTGGCCCATGCAGGTCTCGAACCTGCGACCTTCGCGTTATTAGCACGACGCTCTAACCAACTGAGCTAATAGGCCATTTTGCTTTGCTAACTGACAGAAATCTTATTGTTGAATGCGCAGGGGGACCGGACGTTGGCGAACTACCTGAACGACCGGGGGTTCCCGTCCAACCTGGAGCAGCTCATGTTCGGGCGCGCGCTGCGTGGGCTGGGCACGCTGGAGCGCGACGCCCTGGTGGTGAAGCAGGTGATGCGGCAGCTGGTCACGTCGCTGAAGCGCATCCACGGCACGGGCATCGTGCACCGCGACATCAAGCCCTCCAACCTCGTCGTCACCCGGCGCGGCCAGGTGAAGCTCATCGACTTCGGCGCCGCCACCGACCTCCGCATCGGCAAGAACTACGTCCCGGACCGCGGTCTGCTCGACCCGGACTACTGCCCGCCGGAGCTCTACGTCCTCCCCGAGGAGACCCCCGAACCCCCGCCGGAGCCCATCGCCGCCATCCTCTCCCCGATCCTCTGGCAGGTGGGTGGATCGCCGTCACCGACGCTTCATTCTCCTCTCGCGATTTCATCACCGCTCTGATCACTCAGACATTGATTGGCTCCGTCCGCTTCTCTTGCAGCTGAACAACCCGGACCTGTTCGACATGTACTCGGCGGGGATAGTGCTGATGCAGATGGCCATACCGACGCTGCGGACGCAGTCGGGGCTCAAGAACTTCAACAGCGAGCTCAGGTCCGCCGGCTACGACCTCAACAAGTGGCGACAGAGCACGCGCCGGAGGCCCGACCTGCAGATCCTGGACCTGGACTCCGGGCGAGGCTGGGACCTCGCCACCAAGCTCATCACGCAGAGGGGCGCCAACGGCGGCGGCAGGCTCTCCGCCGCAGCGGCGCTGAGGCACCCATATTTTCTCCTGGGTGGAGATCAGGCCGCGGCCGTCTTGTCAAAGCTCTCGCTCAGCAAATAGCACCCATCCATGGCGCATGGCTGGGAACGTACAGGCTCGCTCTATACAGATTGGGTAATTGGAATAATCCTCGGATCGGTTGGTTCATCGCTGTACACTGCGCATTGTTCAGTCCTTGGCAATGGCATTGGCATTGGCATTTTTTTTGCTGTATGACCACTCATGAGAGGGATCAAGAATTCAAGAGGGAGGCATCTGCTGGTCGTAACTTGGTGTTACGATTTTTTGTTCTGTATGAGATTGCTTGAACAATGTGGTGCAGAGTTTCAGACACTAGCTAACTTTACATTATACTAGACAGAAATCCTACTTCCGCTGGTCCGTTCCTCGAAACTATGAAGATCCCAGAGAGCTCATCGACTGGTTGCCAAATTTCTGAGCTGTTCCGTTTCAGCCGATCAGGTGTTTGGCCATGCTCGCTCTGATGCTATGCTGACAGACGTAGTGGTCATCGGTCATTTTTCCTGGCAGTATGGATCGAACTTCCTCTGGAGATCTTCCTGGTTGCCCCCGACCAGCTTGTCGATCTCCTTCTTGTCTCTCATGAAGATGAACGTTGGAGTTGCGCGTACGTCGAATTGCGTGACCAGTTCCTGGAGAACCAATTTAAGGCGGCACTTAAATTTTGCTCTGTGTCCAAAGTAACAAAAGAATGAAGACAGAAATCAATGGGCGAAATTCCGAATGTTTTTGTGTACCGGCAGTTCGTCTACATCAATGGACACGAAAACAAGATCAGAATGCTTCAAAGAGAGCTCGGCGAATAATGGAGCAGCATTCCTGCACGGTCCGCACCAAGTCGCGCTGAATTTTACCACAACCTGTGCACACGTGGAGATGTCAACACACATGGTAAACCTGGTGAAAAGCTGAAGGAATCATGCAACAGACAGCCAAATGCACAGCAAACACCTCGTATTTTGCTATCAGGGCATACTCATTGTGCCCTGATGTCAGAAGGGAAGGAGTATCTAGTAATTCACATCGGTGTTTTACTACTCATCTTGGGTACATACCGTTTGCCCAAGTTCATTCGCTTCGTCCAATTTCCGTTCCCAACACTTCAGATCTGGTATGATAGTCACTTTCCCGGCGCTGTAGTCCAGATGTTCCTCATCATCTACAGCACTCTGCAAACAGAACCACGATACAAAGTCCCTGATTCAGAAACCTATTTACAAGTTGCAAATGGCTAGACTTCGTATAATTTTATATTCTTTTTAGCAAAAACAATCTAACTTGTATGCATTGGCAAGCGGATCAAATAAGACAGAATAGCGATGCATGATGCGCCAGCAAACTAAAACTGTAATGGAGTAGGAGGAGATAATTTACACTTCCACAGCACCCCATCGGTTCGAGGCAATTCGTCAGGATATTGATCCGGACCCCTGAATCGAAATAAAAGATTAGAAGTGGTGTAAATGACCCAAGAAAAAAAAAGATATCGTGTAAATGACTGCATAGTTGAAGGAAATAGGCTGATCAGGTAGCACGAGACAAGCAAGTCCATGAAATGTTTGATTGCTCTTAACAGACTGTTGCAAACTATAGAAAAATTCAGGGAACAAAAGAGCTTCATATAGATGGCAAATCGCACTTCAGCATTTCGATTGATAAATTGACGAGACAAAAGGTCACAAATTGATTGGCCCAAAGCATAGTAGGATGCATAGAATTCCAGTACCAATCGGAAAAAAAAACTTTTAAAATTGGAGAATTCATAAATAAAACAAGAACATGATGAATCCAGGTTGAAACTTCTACGCATCATTTTGTTTGATCCTTTCAACAAGATGAAACCAACGCGTTGTATTTTTTTCAAAAAAAAACAAGAAGAAACCAACGCATTGTTGGGAGAGGAACCGGCACTTACCTCTGCCAAAGGCCAAGGGAACGAGGAATGCTCGTGTTCGCCTCCCAACCGGACTCAATCCGGCAGCCAACGCTGACGCCGGTTCCCGCTCCCAAGCGCAGAAAGCGAGCTCGCGCGGCGTGCGGTGCTGCGCAGGACGACGGCACCCCGGCGGGGGGGCACAGGAGGGAGGGGCGGGGGGTGGCGCCGGGGCCTAGGGGAGCGAACGAGCCACCGCCATTGCCGGGGGCAGCTCCCTGATAACCGCGGCGGCACGTTGGCGGAATTGCCCTTCGCGGGAATAGCAGCTAGCCGTCAAAGTAGGGGCGCGCGGGCGGGCGCGATCACCAGGACGCTTCAAATAGTCTGGCAAAGGGAGCCGCGGTCCGGACCCGGGTTTCTTGAGCAACTGAGGGGGCAGTGCGAGAAAACGCCTACCCTGCCGTCCTGCTCCTGCACGGCCAAAATTAGCTTTTGTCGGATCGGATTGGCTGTGCTGTGCATGCAGTGCCTCAAAAGGACGGGCGCTCTTTCGGCGCAGCCAGGCATCGCATCGAGCCGGCCGCCACAGGGCGCTGGCGACCGTGTCGAGCCCGGCTGCTGCTGCTTCGCGCCGCCAAGGTGGAAATGCCGGCCGGAAGAGGCCACGCGGTTCGCCCGCGAGTTGCGACCAGATCTTCCAAGCTAGAATGCTGCGGAGCAATCTTTTCGAAACAATTCTGTGGAGCAACATGCTCGACGCAATGGTGAATTACATAGGCGTGGGAATTTCGATGTACTCGTGATGTTAGCCTCTTAAGACGATCCATCCGCAAGGCCTCCAGCATCTAAGACCATACGATTTCAAGCTCTATAGTTCATATGCTCAATACACTAACTACTTGTTTCGAGCAGACTAGACCCTTCAGCAATGAGTAAACTTTTCGAGGGCACATGCTTGGAACAAGCCTGGGAACCAATGAATGAGAACCTGACATGGAACAGCCTACATTCAAATTGGTTCACATGGACATGCATGCAACAGCCAGAGGCAATGAAATAATAAATGTCTTCGATGAACATTTACCGAATAGCACCGACCCGAAGGAAGGTTTCCCAGCAAGCATAGGTGCATAGGCAAAGCATGTCCGACCATCTCACTATGGATGGCAATGGTGGTAGGCGGACACCGACTACAATACGATCCTAGATGGATCGGGGATACACACAACCGGCGACAAACCGAAGGAAATAATGGCCCACAGACAATTTCTTCAGACGGCACAAGAATCGTCGCCGATTGAGCTGCAGAGGTGCTTTGTCAGCCCATGGCGTACTTCTGTGTCCAGCTGCGGGCTGTCGATTCGTACTTCGACCGGTCAGTCTTGTACATGTGGGCAATCTCAGGGACAAGAGGGTCGTCCGGGTTGGGGTCAGTCAGCAGGGAGCAGATGGAGAGCAAAACCTGGAACATCGGACATAGCAACACTCTAATAAGCAACAGACCAGATCATCTAGCATTTTAAGTACAACGAGTACAATGTGCAACAATAGCACAACATCTTAATTACCAACATAACCTAATTGTGCAGCTGAATGAAAAATGCAATTCCATTTTCACATGGATGGATCCAGAAAAGATTGATATGTTGGTATACAGCCAGCAGCCAGCACAGCAGGAAGGTCCTAAATGAATGGAACAAATGCTATACAAGGGGGCCTATGAAGTTCCTATTATCATATTCAGCCCACTACTAGAGGCGCTGTACTACAAGTATGGTGGACAAAAGTACTGTGAGTCTCCATTCAAACAACGCAAATCATGCAATGCAAGAAGATCCAAGCAATGTAATAAGTTAGTAAAATAGCAAACAGGATTCTGAAGTTATCCAAGCGGAAATAATTCATAGAAGCATACACTCATATGACAAAGGTCCTTATATTTCGCAGATACATGGTTAAAGCATGTGCAGTATAAGAAATAAAAAAATATTTATCAACTAAATCAAATAAAAAAAGGCAAAACAACACTTCCTATTGAATCTCCTATAGAGGCATCACATCAACAGTTATAATCCACAATAGCAACCTCAACAATGCAGATGACGACAAAAACAACATAGGAACAGCAAGGATCAGGAAGTGAATCTTCCAGGTTTCATGAGGAATGGGCACATATAGAACAATCTTGCATCACCAGAAATTTAGATTACTCATTTTATATTCATAGAGAAAAAATGAAAAGAAAAAAGTATATGCACATATAGAAGAAGATATCAGTGTTTAGGATGACCTTAGAAATTGTCAAAGCAGGGCTCCACTGCTCTTTAAGAATGTCAAGGCATATACTTCCATTGCTGTTGATATTTGGATGGAAGACCTTTGTCTTGAAAGACACCTAAAATCAACAGGTCAACAAAGATTAATCAATGTGTATAATGTTAAAACAATAAAATCTAAGTAAAACAACCTGCAGATTGGGATGGATCGTGAAGAAGTTCAGTCATCAAAGGAGGATGACAATAAAGATTGTTCGTAGGCATGTAGACAGTCATGTCAATTGTCAAACACACAATAATACATGATATTCTTAACTTACCGTTTCTCTTGAAATTCTTAGCATGAA
Organism: Panicum miliaceum; assembly: GCA_032594955.1. Lineage (NCBI taxonomy): Eukaryota > Viridiplantae > Streptophyta > Magnoliopsida > Poales > Poaceae > Panicum > Panicum miliaceum. The sequence goes on along the minus strand of CM064058.1, from coordinate 15,447,211 downwards.
AATGTTCAATTCGAGAGAAGCTGAAAGAAATTTATGATTTCCTCAGGTGTACTAAATCACTAACACGGTTCTAAACTACAACTCTGAAAGGATATATTAACAGGGATACTTCATCCAGAAAAGGGTTGATGCATTACCAGCAAAAACTAAGAAATGATTTATGCCAGCAGACAAAATAACTATAACATACTATTAGTTGACCATCGATTAAAGTACTAACAGAAAGGTAAAGCAATAGGGATAATGTTGAGTGGCCTCTCCCCCAGAATGATGACATTAGCAGGAGAAAAAGGACCGACAAAGAGCTTTGTTGTTCACAAATTTTTACCCAGAAGAAACCTATACTTAAGGTAACCACATTCAGACTATCCAAGACTACAAAGCTTGCAAGAGCGCATATAATGCACAATAACTGAAGTTTAATAAGAAAAAAGAATTTGCAAATAACATAAACCTTCTGAGTTCTAACCTTTGGTGGTTTGAAGGGGTAGTCTGGCGGGAAATGAATGTTCACTAAGAAAACACCACCAGCATAGGGACTGTCAGGCGGTCCCATAATTGTTGCTTGCCAATGAAACATGTCCTCACCAGCAGGGCCTGAACACATTGTACAAGTGAAATTTGCAGTTCATGAGAAGTGATGGAAAGGCATTGGGAAAAAGAAAGTGAGCATGCAAAGACTGGCAATATGATACAGACAAGATGGCATGGCCTGTGCCCAATGGGTTATGTAAATCAGTAAATGTCAGGAGAGATTTGTCATCCACACTTCCACAGTTCCAATAATTACTTGTAATCGTACCTGCACTGCATGATGTGGGGGGATCTTTCTGCAGGTCCTTCAGCTCCTTCAGGATACGCTTCGAAGCCATGACAAACTCCTGTTTTTTCATACATTATGGATAAGTTAATGAACACATAGAACAAAGATTGCAGTCAATCATATCTATTTGTGTATTTGAAAGCAGAGATGCAAATGAAGTGCAACAGAGTTTAAATTATGTTAGTAAAGTGTTGCAGAGCTCTCAGCAAATATCGAACAAAAAACTCAGTAAAGTGTTCCACAACAGTCCTGACATTGAACAATTGTGAAAACCATATAGCTGATTCAAACTTCAGTTTTCGGTTTTGGAAAAATGCAAACTATTCTAGACATACAAAAGAAGTCACCTTATAACCCCATATACTTGGATAGTTGCCCAGTTAGCCCCCTAAGCAGGAACATTAGGTTTTCTGCATGCTAGATTTCTATATTATAATATCATTTGGCAGCCAAAATTGTCAAACATTAGGCAGCAATCCCATGATTAAGTTTGGTTTGGCTCAATTATCACTCTTAGTCCACTTAGCAACTTAATAACATGCAAATACTACAAGTTTAGCCAGCAGATAAACTATTTTTCTTAAAAGAAGGCCACAATGCTTCAGAAGTCTGGATATAGTTTTCTATAAGGTCTACAGACCAATATACAAATTGTAAGTCTTGTGAGCCCCTTGCAAATACCCTTACCCTTAAGATAAAACAAATATGACAAGCACTTCTAAACTCTAACATGCATATCAAAGTAAGCTACATGCTCCAGGACTCCAGATCAAATGTATGAGTTAAAACAGCCAACGTCTACTTCCAGAGAGAACGCCTAAAGCTGATAGTATAGTAACGAGGAACGATACAACCCACATTCCATGATGATGAGCCAACTTTTTACTAACTCCAAAATTATCAGCTACAAGCATTCTACCCTGTAAGTCAAGCATACCATCATAACTAACCACACTAGAGTCAGAACAACGTATCAGCCATGTTTCAGAAATGCACGGTCCAAACGCCCACAGGGTCAAGCTAAGCTATCTAAGCTACCGGCAAAAACAAAACAAGCTGAGCCAACTTCGAAATCGGCACCGAGGTGAAAGCACTGCAAAACTGGTACCTAGGTGAAACCAGCACAGCACTTCAGACATCTCAGAGATCGGCCTTAACCATCACAGGAACACATCACAGCCTGCACGAGCGCAGGGATCCTACCTAAAATTCTTACGGAAAGCCGCCACACAGCAAACAGACGGCCAGCTTCATCCATCCAAAACAACCAAAAAGCTCCCCAATCTCGCGTAACAGCCGTGAAATCCAGACCACGAGCGCGTAGGATCGAACAACCCATATCCCAACACCGATCGCCCAACGCCTCAAGCAGCCCCGCACCAAATCCGTCACGGACCGACACCGCCCACCACGAAACCACAAACCTACCACACGCCACACGGCCTCTGCGCGCTCCAAACCGGACCAAACCGCAGATCTACCCGAGCCAGCCGCAGCAACCAAAGCGAAGAGGAGAAAAGGAAAAAAAACCACGCAGAAAACTTGAGAAGAAGAAACACGCGCGCCGACGGGACGGATCCGGATCGGGAGGGGCCGGAGCTCACCCGCGCCGATCTGACCAGAGCGGGGACCGGAAAAAAATTCGCCCGAAAAAATTCACGCGGAAAAGCAAGGCTCCCACCTTTCGCAGGCAGCGAGACGAGAGGTTGGGGACGGCGAGAGAGGAGAGAGAGAGAGACGCCTTCTCTCTCTTGTTTCTTTCCTCTTGCCCCGCCCCGGGTCCCTCGCTTGTGGTGTGCGTGCGAGACGGGTTTCCAAGCGGGTCCGAGCCGGCATTTATAGTCTGCGCGCCTGGCCTGCGGGGTGGGCAGAGAGGGGTGGAACCGTGGAAGTGGAACGTTCGCCGTACGTCGCCAGGTCTTCTTTATTTTTTTCTCTCCTGATGACTGAGACGATGAGAGCAAAGATCAAATTATCAGGATCAGAGGTTATCAGAAGAGGAATCCGTGTGATCAAGTAAACAACTCGGTTTAGGTTTTCATTTACCCAGTGGAGTTAGATTCCAACAACCAAAGATCTACCTGCTCCTTCCACTGATGTATGATGATAATATAATGGAAAAAGTGTATTTTTCATCCCTCAAGTATTGCAAAAGTGTGATATTCACCCGTCATATTTTATTTGGTGCGAATCAACCCTTAACTAATTAAATTGGTGTATTTATCATCCCACCTTAGCTTAACAATAGTTTAGTGTCATATAATATTGGTTTAGGTTATTTAATAATTTAACTAATAATTGCTTAGCTACGTCTAATTCTGAGTGAATCGCTATAATCGTTTGGATCGGTTATGTTAATAAATTTTTTGGATAAAATTTTATGGTGAGTACCTAGTTTAGAGGATTTTCTAAAATTTTTACGAGCTTTATATCTTCAACTTAGCATGTTACATTGCCAAGCAGGGATTAGTCATTAGTCAGATGATATTTGTGGCATAAATCATCATTAGGTAGCACTATATCATTGTTAAACTAAGATGAGGATGATAAATACACTAATTTAGTTAGTTAAGAAATTAATCTGCATCAAATGAAACACGAAGAATGATTGTCACACTTCTATAATACTTGAAGGATGAAAAATACACTTTTTCCTAATATAATTTATTGGTCAAAGAGTTGCAAACATCTGTCGTCTAGAATCTCATTTGCAGGGAAGCGGTCAACCGAAAACCATGAAAATTTGCGGAATTTTTTAAGAAATATAACCAAACTTTTGGATGTTCAACTGCGCACTTCATGAACTGTTACACTTCTGCCGTGCCCTGCAAAGTGTCGAAGTTCCGAGTTCGGTCGTAAAAGGTTGGCCAATACGCATTTTGGTTTGACTTGGCAAGTTCTTTTTTTTTCTCTTTTTTTTTGGGTTCTCTGTACTGCACAGTTTGAAGTCAAGGGAAAGATACAAGGACTCACAAAGAAAAATGGAATCATCTCATCGCTGATCCACACGATTAGTGAGGCGCTAGAGCACATGGAGATGAATGGAGTTGGGCATTGCTGACAAAGTGGCTAAAGCGTTGCGGGCCTGATAATGTGGTTGAAATGTTGACATTGCGGACCGTATTAGGATCCGTTCTTCCCAGAAGCCCGATAAGGCTGGTGCAAGCGTTCTTATCACTGAATTGTCTTTGGTAGGCCCTTTCTCTCTTTAAAAGCAGCAATTTGGATTTGTTTTTCACCGTTAGTACCAATTCTCAATTCGTCCGGGACCGGTTCTCCTACATAAACTGGGTACCATACATGCACCAAACTGCAAGAGATTAAGGGTGTCCAGAAAGTGATTAACACGATCATGATTCAACTTCAATAGTCAACCGAACTGGGAAAACAGAAAGAATGCTCATTCGACAACACAAACTTTAAAGAGTTGTCTCAAACTGAGTCGCAGCACAATCGACAGATTAACACCCAACGCTGATCATCAGCAGAGCTAGAGAAACAAAACAACCACCAGTGCTAACATCATGGATAGGACCAAAGAACAGGAAACGATTTTACCAAAGAATGATCAGGAACCAACCAACTGCAAAGCTTCACTGGACACACACCCACTAAATGCAGAGCTGTCAAACCTATTTTTCTCATCTAAGATGCCATGTTATTGCTGCGCTGCTACGGATGAACGATTCAGAAGGCTCCCGCCCTCGGGTTGTCCTCCGGGGAGGTCCTCGTCTCCGAGTAGGAGTTCCGGATCTCCTCGATCCTCCCGACCACCTCCTCCATCCGAGGCCGCTCCTCGGGGACGACAGCGACGCACGCCATTGCGACCTGGAGCATCTGGACCATCTCGTCCTCGACGTTCGGGTGCCTCAGCAGGTCGACGTCGAAGACCTCCGACGTCCACTCCTCCCGCACCACGGACTGCACCCACCGGGGGAGGTGCTCGATGGAGTCCTCGCGGCCGGGGGATCGCAGGGGGGCTTTACCCGTGAGCATCTCGAGGAGCAGGACGCCGAAGCTGTAGACGTCGGATTTCTGCGTCGGCTTCTTCGTCTCGAGGACCTCGGGGGAGCGGTAGCCGACGAGCCGTGGGTGGACGTGGGGCGGGGCCATGAGCTGGGCGAGGCCGAACTCGGTGACGCACGCGCTGAGTTCCTGGGAGATGAGGATGTTGCTTGACTTGATGTTCCCGTGGACGAACCTCCCGCCACCCTCCTCGTGAAGATAAGCCATCCCGCGTGCAGTGCCCAGAGCTATTTTCACTCTTGTCTCCCAGTCCAATGGATTTCTTCCAGCAGCTTTGTTCCCTGGGTAATTGTAATCAACAGTCAGTCTGTTGTCATATAATTTCACCTCAATACAAATCTGAATAATGAGCAAGTTAGTCAGAGTCAGCCTTTCAGACAATAATTAGCAAACTGGCTGAAATGGAAAATAACCGTGGAAATGCTACAGTTTGAATCTACACAGTTTGCAGGTCATCACAGTTCACTACTAGAGCTACTTGCAACCCCAATCCGTTTAATAAAGGCTACCCTGAAAGTGCTGGCAGACTGCAGGTCAGTATTGGTGTGATACCTCAAACCAGGTAATGGAAAATCAAGGCACTATGGAACCACCAGTATACTTTTGCACGCATTGCAATGGCCATAAAAGGCTAGTGTAGCTCAAAGCCTAAAATTTCTAGCTACAAGAGATCTTTCCAGAAAAATTGTTGGAATCCCAAGAACAATGAACAAATTAGTGAGGAAGGTATATATATGTTGACATGACTTGTAATACTTCAATATATTTTATCTTCAGAAAGATAAAAACCAAGAGCCGAAAGGCAATATTACATTGCGAGCCTATATCTATCTTATTCAGAAAAAAAAACATTCTGAGTTTAGTAGCTTATCATAAGCTACAAATTACAGAGATTCAACTATCTAAGTATCTACGGAATGCTACATAATTAACATAAAGCACCATGCTATGCTAAATGCAAGTATGCAACCACCACTTGAGCTTTCAAATGTTGGTTTCTACCTTGTGGTTCTAATTAAGCTTCTACCGATAACAGGATAACAGAAAAGGTTGTGCTGCAACTTGCAGCATACTGCAACCCTCTTGGTGTCACATCACTTGCAATAAAACTATCAAGGTACCAGAATGAACTAGAATATGTTTTGCTCAAGCATTGGACATGACCAAGCATCCATTTCAGCTATCAACATTTTCAAGTTGAAATAAGCTAATAGCTTTAGTTCTCATTAGTTCGAAGTATCATTCTGACAGGTAGTAAAATGTAAAATGGTTCAAATAGATATTCAAAGTGAAGGACATACCATGCAAAGCAGCAGAAAGGCTACCCAATGGGACATAGTCATACACCAAGAGCTTCTCATCCTTGGAGTAATAGTAAGCACGCAATGGGATGGTGTTCTGATGCTGGCAAACCTTGCCAATTAGCTCCATCTGCTGTTCGAATTCCTTCTTTCCTGCCACCACTTCCTTCAGTCTCTTGACCACTACAGTCGTGCCATCCTCAAGAACAGCTTTGTAGGTAGTCCCATAACTTCCTTTTCCAAGGACTTCAGCCGAAGCCCTCAACAAATCCTCCAAGTCGAAATTATATGAACATCCCTCAAAGAAAAACAATTTATTCCTCTCTGCTTCTTGAATACCGCTGCTGTATTCTGCCTTGGATTTTTCTGCCCTTCCACCAGCATTAGCCTTTCCTTTGGATGAAGATGATGCCGCACCAGGCTCTCTGTCTTTCTTTTTTTTGAAGATGCATACCAAGAGGATGATAATCAAAAGCAATACTACAGCCCCTACTCCAGCAGCTATTGCAATAATGACACCACGGCTGAGCCCTTTCCACTTGCTTCTTTGGCCATTTTGGGGTGATGGTGATATTGGAGAAGGTGTGGTTCCTGGACATGGTTCCAGTGGAAATCCACATAGAAAGGCATTTCCGAAGAAAGAACTAGCTGGGAACTTCTGCAGTGAAGGTGGTATTGGTCCACTGAGGTTATTGTTACTCAAATCCAAATGTCTCAATTTGGGGAGGTGAAGGTCAGGGATGGGTCCAGAAAGAGAGTTGTTTTGGAGAAGCAATGCAGTCAGTCCAGTGATATCTTGCACTTTCAACGGGATTTCTCCATTGAAGGAATTATATGACAGGTCTAAGAATGTTAGGCTGGAAGACAGTGTGCTTGGTATAATTCCGGACAAGTTATTGTGCTGAAGATAAAGGGAGTGCAGAGAAGGAATGGATGCTACATCAGGAGGGAGATTAATAGTGAGACGATTTGACCTAAGGCTCAACACCTCTAGTGCATCAAGCTTGCCAAGTGTGTCCCCAGGGATAGGACCAAACAGCCCTATTGCAGGTAGCCGCACTTCACGTACACGCTTACCATTGGGTGTGCATGTAATCCCAACCCAGGATGTGCATACTTGGGTTGTGGAGGTCCAGTTGAGCTTTCTGCCATGAGGCAGTGAAGCAGCAAACGCAAGAAGGGCCTGCTTATCGGAGTTCAGGTCAGCACCTCTGGCACAAGGAACGTGCGTAAAGAAAAGAGCAGCAGAAAGAATAACTATAAGCCTCAGATGCCACATTGTTAGGAACGGCTGGAAACTGCAGTTATAATCCAAGAGTCTCCATCAGTGCATCACTCCTGCCACATGAAAAGGTGACAAGAGTCAACAATACATGAATAGCGATTCGTATTTTTAGAGTCAAGAACAGTATAAAAATTCAGTTTACAAGTGGAAAAAAGGTAGAAATGCAAAGGAATCTGTATAGCAAACATAATAAATTGCATTTTTCCAAAGGACACTTATATGCCTTTTTTATAGGGACATTTGCATGGTCTTAACCAAGCAAGCAACTACTGGAAATATATACTCTGAGAGATCTTGAAGAAAAAGGAGGAGCAACTCTTTTCATCAATGATCAATATATGATGCAAGCACATAAACCACCAAATATAATCCAAGAAATATGCTTTCATCAATTAATAGCTTACAAGAAGCATTCCCACTGCTTAAGTTTTTAAATGCCAAAACCAGGTATGTTTTTCCATCATTAAATATCAGATTCTTGTTCTGCTAAAGGATAGTAGTAAATATGCTTAATAGAATGTCGTTACCGTGATTAGTGGGACTAATAGGTTTTAGAACTACAATTTTATGGATCTGGTGTATGTGTTCCAGTTGAAACAGGATGAGCAGGTTACATGATGTAAGATATAAAAAATCACCATTCTTTGGAATTGCCACTGCCCTCGCTGTCTTACATCATAATGAAGAGCCTATATTTTGCACCATAGCTAATTTGCATCACTGACACAGAAAGCTGGTATAAGCTCTCTCATGAGATAATGACAAAGTGCTGTCCAGATTGATATTTCAAGGGGACCATAAGATTCCTCAACTGCCACACAGCAACCCCCTCTCTAAAATAGTAAAACGAAACGAAAACAGAATGATGCATCTTGTCTTCTCTTCAGCCACAACCGAAAGGCCCGACCTAAACAAATCTTCTGGTTTTATCTCAAGCTTTGTGAAAAGGACAGCTAGGATCATGTGCCATATAAAAGGAAACCAACATATCTTTTAGCAAGTAGCCATCACTCTTTAGCCTTTTCTGCAAAGGATAACTCCACTGTGTTAACAAAATAGCCACCGCGCCTAAACAATGGCGCCCGGTCATAACCAGAACGGACACAAGGGTGGTGACAAAACACTACCCCTGTATAGGACTTATAAAGAGGAGGCACAGCACGTTGGTGGACTCCCTTGCACATGTGTAACTTACACAAAAGCAGCATAGCAGAGCACCTAACCTAGACCCAATTACTACACCTAATGCCGTTGTTTTCTCAAGGACCGAATGCTTTGGAAAAAGGCGTCAGCACGAAACCAAAAGTCCAGCATGTAAAGCAGGTGGTCTCAGATGCAAGAAACCAAAGGGAAGAGGGCTTGACAGGCAGGGTGGGGCTTTGCTCATTGATGGGGGGCGACCATGGGCAGCACGGCGCCACGGCGCGTCGAGGAGGGATCTGATGTCAGGCTCCACACCATAGGACAAATGCAAGGCAAGAGGCATCACTATGAGATTCATCACTATCCCACTATCTCAACAGCCGTAAGACAACTGAAACAGTAGATGTACCAGTAAGATTACTAAGAGTTACTCTTATATAAAGGTTATTGAGAGTTCACATTTCCATGCTTTCCTACCCCTCCCCCTGGTACATCAAGCTTGGGAGTTGGGAATTCCCCATGTTACTGTTGCTGCAAGTTGCGGTCCAGTACTGCATGCCTGACCTGCTCCATTGCATGATTTTCAAGCTGTTGTTTGTTTATTCAACAGCTGCAGGTTTCTTACACTAAGGAAGTACAAATCGTTAGTTCAGTATCACTTTGTTTTCGTCTAAAAAAATAAATATTGCTTCACTACCACACCAATAAACGCAAGGTAACAGTGGACTGTAGGCTGTAGAGATTCCAAGAGCTCAACTCCTCCCATATAGCTACTAACAAAAGCGCAATTCCAGTGCATTCTCTTTCCCCTTTTCTAAAGACAAAAGCACGCACGCATCGACCAAACAAATGTGTTTCAAGAAAAAGCGGTACGCGATTCGCTTTCCTGCAACAGTAGCCTGGTGAGCCGAGTGCAAGGAACGGAATACTACGTTACACCTACAGATCGTTTTCGCGCAGTACGCAGTACTACTGTACTGAAAGAACTCCGAATTACGCCGTACCTTGCAAGCCGCAAGAAGCCATCACAACCCGGGGTCGGAACCCCGGAGCCCGGAGGCGAGCTCCATATTCGCGCCGCGCGGTGCGCGCCTCCCCGGTGGCGGCGACGAGCCGGCGACCCAGGACGCGAAAGGAACCGGCGGAGGTGGCGCCGGGGGAGAGAATTCCGACCTTCGTGGCGTCACCGAGAGAGAGCGCGACCGAGAACGAAAAAAACCAAGCGCCGTCTCGGGGTCGCCGCCCCGCCTCAGGACCGGGCCTTGCGGTCACCGCCCAGGGCCAGCCGCCGCCAGGAACCGCCGCTCCAGGGAGACAGCCCGATCCGCGGCGGGAACTGCCGGCATTCCACCGCGCCGGACCACCGGACACCGCCGCCGCCTCCTCCTTTCCCTCACCCTCACGGCCAGCGAGGCAGCAGCTGGGTTGCGGCCCTTTCTCCCTCCCCGGTCCCCGCCCGCCTCCGCGGCGCCTCCCTCTCCCTCTCGTTGCAGTTGCGAGCCAGTGATGCTGAAGCCGCGGGAGGAGCGCGCGCCGTGTGCAAGCCCGCTCTGTGCGTTTAAGGGAAGTGGTCTGTTCGTGCCGGTGCGACGGGTTCTCGTCCTGGAGGAGGGGACCTCAAAAGCAAGTGACGGATCTGCCCCTGGCCCCACCTGGCAGTGATCTGCCTGCCCCTGGGGCCTGGGCTTGAGCACTGGGGTGCCCCTGGGCCCCGCAGGCAGTGGCTGCGAGGAGAAGAGGTTCTCTCGCCGTCTCTGGAACGCGGGCCCAACAGAAGGACACCGGTGGCGGTGGGCGGTGGCTGCTCGTGGGCTGGCTCGTGTCAGCTGGGCTGCTGGCTCGTTACAACTGTACCGTGTAGTCGTGTACTGCGACGGTAGCACACTAGTGGTACATTGATTAACCTCATGTACTGCTGTCTGATGCTTGGGATGCAAACAAGGACAGATAGAAAGGAACAGAACGTAGCTGGCATCTATAACTGAACTGACCGTCGTTCCCAACCTCCTGCTCCGCTGCCGTTGAACACGCATGTGTAGTTGGGAGAGATTTAAAAAATGAACATGCGCCGCGTGAATGTGTGACAGCACAACTCATGGCAGTTGGGTTGGCTGTTTTTTTCCAAGACATGTGAGTTTTTTCATAGCAGTTTTTTAATATTAGAGAGAGGGACGAGTAATCCGCTGAAGATGTTTGACAGGGGCAGTCCGTCGTGTGTCCCAACAGCCACGTATAGAGAGAGCGATGCATGGAGCTATCGCCTGTGAATTGCGATCGATGCAGCCACTACCTTTGGGATCAGCACATGGGAGTGACGACGGACACCCATGAGTAGGCCATCGCACAGAGCTCGCTCCTTCACGCTTGCTGAGTTTCTGTGCTCGCTACTTTGTTGCTAGCTTTTTTTTTACGCGTAGGCATGCCCGTCGACCAGAGAAGAAAATAAGGCAGATTTCGCCAAATCCTGCCCGGCCCTAGCTCGGCTCTGCTTTGGGTCTCTCTCACTTTCCTTTCCTTTCCTTTCTTTCTTTTTTTTTTCTGCCTTCCCTGATGGTGATAACAAATTAAAAAGAGTGATCCATGTGATCGATCCGAGTAGTTGCGACATTGCAGCCTTTCTAGGGATCTCTGGGAGCGTGTCGTGCCTCAGAGCAGGCCCGCCGCGAACGCAGGCGCTTTTCGCTGTACCAGTGGGTACCTAACCTGCGTCCGTAGCGAGACAGCGCAGCGTGCACGGCGCCTGCACGTACGTAACTGACGTCTGCTGATCGACGAGGTCGCTCATCGCTGCTACTACTTGCTAGGCAACGCGATCCGCAGGCACGTTGCTGCTCGGTCGCGTTTGCAGAGAGTCAAGGGAAACAAGGGTCCCGGGGGAGATTTTGGTGCGGAAATTGACCTTTTACGAGTTTGGTAAGAAGTGAGATGCAAATCCATGGCAGCGGCCTGCGGCCTCCCCTGCCCTCCTGCTCTGACGAAATGGATAGCCAGGCGGGAAGTCCTTTGTCCAGACGGCCTCTTCCATCGGTGGCCGGTGGGTGTCCATGGCATTGTTGTCAGGTGGGTGAGGCCGCGCGCCCATGGCAACGGTACGCGCCGCGTGGGCTGGCTATTCTAGCGCGCGGGGGGCTCACCGGCGCACGGCACTGCTACTCGGTTCCTAACTTCCTCCTGGACTTGTCCGTTGGGAGCTGGCTCAGTCCTCGCCACTGGCCCCGTTGGCCGTTGCCCCAATGGCCAATCGCCTGCCACTCGTCCCAACCACCCCGATGCGCCCCTCCGATCAGCCGTTGAGCGCAAACGGTTCGACGGCAACATCTGCCCCCGCGGCGCGGGCGCGCGGCCGACGCTGCATCTGTCAAATCCCTAGGATCGATTGACGATTCCGAACCCAGCACGACATGATCATAGTTCGCACGGGCGAGCGTCCAAGATCATTACAATATAACTTACAAATCCTTTACTGTTTCTGTAGTTTTAGATCCTTTCTTTCTTCATTCAGCAGTACAACAATTCGCGGGAAAGCGGAAACCCAATGCCATCTCCAGGGGCAAATCAAGAGACCCAGAACCCCGCAATCTCTCCCGTCTCATCGGCTCCAGAAAACGGTGAACGCGCAGAACCAATCAATTATAGAACAAAACATAAAAAAAAAAGAGAGACAGACAGAAACCATACACATCTTGCAGCACGGCGGGGCACAGGAACGGAGAGCAGGTGACGATCCAGAAGAGCTTTACAGGCGGCGGCTTTGGCTTTGGCTTTGTCATAGCGGGCTGAAGGGCTCGGGCAGCGGCTCGAACCGGTGGTCGAACAGCGGGCTCTGGTCGGGCTTGTCGTCGAAGCCGTGCAGCCAGCTGGTGTTGCGCGCGTCCTCCCGCAGCAGCATTGCCTCGTAGCGCGAGCTGCCGTACATGTCCAGCTCGCTCAGGGTCTCCTTGGTCCCGATGCTCGCCCGGTCCGGCGACGCGGTTGAGCTGCCGCCGTTGCGCGAGGGAGCGCCGTTCGAGTCCCCGGAAAGGTGCCCGTTCACGCTGCTCCCGTTGTCCGCGTAGTGTCGGTCGCCGTTTGAGATGCCGTGCCCCGGGTCTGACGCACGAGCTGGCCGGGCCTTGGCGGCGGCCGAGCGGATGCTTTGGGGGAAGAGGGATGCGCCGCGAATGCCACCCAAGTTCTGCCGAATATCCTGTCACAAGCAGAGATAGGTTAGTTCTTCCAACACTCTGAACCATTCAGCCCAAGCTATCATCTATGAAAATTTTCTTGATATTATCTAAACGGTCTCACTTCATAAACTTTTAGAGACACACATCACTTGAGAGGAAGATGTAACCTGAGGATGCAAAATGCAGTTGTCCATCCAATGTTCATTTCCCTTGAATATTTTAGTATAATATCACCAGATAACTCTTTCTACTTACAGTACATATACTCTTTCTCAATCAATGGTTATATCTGTATCCTTCTTTTGGATTCTTATATAATTATTAGAGAGAACATTGCAACTTATAGTACCGCACAGCCAGTCTGAACTCGCACACATTTCACCAGCAGGGCTTAATTTCGTCACCTTGAAAATTGAAATGCATAGACTTGCAATGCTTCCTAAAGCCACGACCATGACAGCCCAGAGTAGATCAACAATTTCCCAAAGTAATGAAGTAACGAATTCAATCAATAGAAATGCAGGTTTTAAACTACAATGCAGGATGTTAGATGATACGAACACAGGGAGCATACCATGTGTTTGATAGCCATGTCAAGTGACCTCTTTGATATCAACCTCCCAAATCCATTATCAGTGCCTGTGGCAGGCCGTGATGGTCTATTAGGTTGACTATCAATAACGGACCTTTCAGCCTGTCGATTGTGGTGTCCATTTGTGATTGTAGGCGTCTTTGACGATGGATCAGAAAATTTACTTCGACTCACAGCAGGCACAGAGACCTTCTTCACAGGAGCTGACGTAACTGAAGGTTCAGTATTTGGATTTGACCTTATGCCTAAAGCCATTCCTGGCCTTGACCTGCCAGCAGATAGTGGTCTTTCAGGCAATTTTGTCCTCAGATTTGGTGGAGTTTCGCTTGGGAAATCAGGGATATCAAGTGGCCGCACTGGAGCTCGAGGTCGTGGATTCGGAGAACTTGGACGAGATGATGGAGCTGATGAAGGTGCTGAGTTCCGCCCACTACTGGCTGCAGACCGGGAGACAGATGAAAAGCTACCGATGCTAGAACTCCGTCCAACAGAAGGAGAGCGACTGATAGCTGGGGCTGATGAACGAGTTGCAGGCTGGCGTGTAGGTGTAGATGATCGTGAGGTGGAACGGCTCATTGAAGGAACAGAACTTGAGGACAATGAGGTGGCACGGCTTATCCCAGGAACATTGCCTGAGGAAGACCCTGGACGGCTCATTGTACCAGAGGATGCGCTTGGGCGACTTGTTGCATGAGTTGGACCAGAAGATGAATTGGGCATTATACGGGACCGAGAATTTGGAGTTGATGGCCTTGAGTTATGTGCGGATGTGGTCTTGGCAGCAGCTGAATCAGTTGAAGAGTTTGGGGCTGTTGGACGAGTTCTCGTAGGAGTAGATGGACGAGCTTTGGCTGGTGTAGATGGACGAGTTTTAACAGGAGTAGAGGATCTTGCAGGCACTGGACGTGAAGCTGGAACTGATTGTCTTGGTGCAGCAGAAGTGCTGCTTCGCCTGCTAGGGGTTGTAGGTCTTGAAGTGACTGATGAAATGCTTGTATTGAGAACCGATGTCCTGTTGTTGCCATTCATGAGAGTAGACTGGATAGAAGGTCGGCTGATAGAGTTACTTCTTGCTGGTCTATTGGGAACCGTCGAATGCCCATTCTCTGTTTGAGATACTGAAAGCTGCAAATGAAACAGTTTCTATAATCAGTAGAATTTAGGTTACAAGTTTTGCAGCTGTTGCTTGTATAGTTGGTGTAGATGAAGAGGCGAAATTTGGTTTTACATCAATACTTTCTATATGATCAATTACTAAGAATAAACCCTATTTACTGAGGTAAGAAGAAACCATTTTTTTCCAAAAGAAATGAATTGGCAAGTAAGACAGCAAAAAAGTTGCAAATCATAGTGTTCTGAATAAGAATTACATCTCACAAATTCTCTTTTGCAAAGAGGGTAATTAGTAGGTCAAAATGCTCTAAACTTGTCGCCTCTACACAAATACACAAAACACGATTCCAGGAAAAATGTTGCTCAGAATAAGAATATTTTATCAGTTTGCAGGAAAAATCATTAACAAATTTAAGCACCAAAATTGAACATACCCTAGATGCTCTAGTAGTTGAGGACGACCTAGCAGTAGTGCGCTTCGGTAATATATTTGAGGATGGTGTTTTCTCAGCCACCTCCAGTGCAGGAACACGTGGGGTCCCAGGCGGAGTTAGAAGCCTTCAGAGTACAGAACAAAGTACATTAAGTTAGAGTAGAAAAAATATGATGATATAGATAAAACAAACAATCAATTACTAGCTCTTTGCATAAGAAACCCCAAACAAATCGATGGTTGTTCTGCTAATGCCTCAAATTGGCCTTTATCAAATATCACGAAATGGTATATTGACTGGCAACAACTGGCCCTCCTTTTGCATCATACTCATGCTAATGCCTCAAACTGGCCTCTATCAGACGTACCTCACCAACAATAAGATCCTCCTAAATATATTTCACTCCTTTTCACCTCAAAAAAAAATATTTCACTCTTTTACACTGTGCTTCTTACATGCATGTCATACTTGTGTAATTATATGTTGAGTGCCAATTACCAATCTCCAAGTTGGCCTTCCAGGGGAAGAACCCACACAGGACAATCAACTCACTTGCATATCTAGTGTTTCAACTTTGCTTTGCACAGCGACACATTTCCTCCCAACAACCACCACCGCCACAAAAGTCATCTTTAGCTAGAAAGATCACATCAACTGCAAAAATCAGCCAATCAACACCTAAAAACCGACATGATGGTGAAACAGTGCTCTCCAAGATCAAGCTTCCTCAATCATTCAAACAGCTATTCTTCCAACACCAGAGCAGGCCAATCTACGTACTCGCCGTCACTAGTTAATACGAACAAGCTTCAATTCATTCAAAGCACAGGTCCGTACAAATCCGTCCCCAAGGTAGGGCAATTCAAGTCAATCCAGGGGAGAATACAGCCCTTGTACTGCATTATTCCCCTCTTCAGCCAGCACAGTGCAGAGATCATAAACACGCATATGCAACACAGTGTAGAAACATTCGGCAGGGGAGGAGCAGGCATGTAAGTTGAGAATCACCAGTCATAGTCGTTCTTCCCGATCTCCGAACCCAACAGGTCCTCCATCTCAGAGCACAGCTACCTTGCTGTCCCAAGCTGCAACAAATCCCCCAAAACGATTCAGCAAAAAAGGAACAGCAAATCCCACCGGAGCATTGACAGCCAAACCGATGCTGCTGCAACTACCTCCGGCGGTCGTCAGCGCGGGTCCGGATCCGGATCCGCAGGTTCCAGAAGCTTCTATCTATCCAACGCCACCCTTTCCCGCAGGCAATGCCGCCTCCTTCCTTCCTTCCTTCCTTCCTTCCTCAAATGCCGCGGCCGGGGCGAGGTGCCGCTCCGCTCCCCCTCCGCCGCTCGAGATGCGCTGCGCGCGCTAGAGATGTCGAGGCGAGGGGAGGCAGGGGCGCGGAGGGGGACGGCGCTGGTGGTGGTGGTGGAGGGGCTGCGTGGGCGAGCGTGAAGCTCTGCGCCTCTGCGCTGTGATGTGAAGGCTTTGTTTTGTTTAGCCGCAAAGGCCCGCGACCCCTCCCGTGCCCCGCGGGGCCCACGTGTCAGCGACTTATTGGCGTGGAGGGCCCGGTGCGGAGTGGACTAGAGGAGCAGCCGAGCAGGGAGAAGTCGGCGCCCGCCCTCGAGCGGATAGGACCGTAGGAAGGAGGAGCAGGTTCCAACTTCTAGGATGGGTTGACATGTGGGGCCAGGGAAGGTGCGGGTCCACACATCAGCTGGGGACGGCCTGTTAACCTAGGTCGCTCGGTTGTGCTAATCACTGTCAGAGGCAGCATCGATGCGGTAATTATTGTGTGTGCGTGTGTGTGTGTGTGGTCAGAATTATCAGCGGATGATTTGCCGATGTGTTCGCTGTCAAGCGCGAAGCGGCAGGCTGGCAGATCAAAGCTCCCACGCCGCGGTCAAATGCGGCAACGTGCCGGGGGAGCTGGATCCTAGACGGTGCACGTGCAGTCGCCGTGGCCCTCCGCGGCCGTCCGATCAGGAACGGGCGCTCCAGATGGCGGGCTCCGCTCCGCTTGGCTTGCGTTGCTGCTCTCCGTCGCGGTACCGTGTGCTAGATCTGGATCGAGTACCACCATCTCATCGGCCGCGCATCAGTTTGTGCCTGGTTGGATGGCTCGAGCGGTCGAGCCTGATCTGCTCGCGCACGGGGACGTTGCGTTGCGGCCTGGAAAAGTGGAGCACTGTTACCGAACGTGAGCTTGGGTCCTCGGATCTTGGCCGCCAGTGACGTACTGGTACGACAGTTAGTGCAGGGTGCGTGTGCCGCGCGGAGCTGCGATAGTGCATGCGGCACATGTGGCCGGCGACCCCAGCCGCGTGGGTGGGCACTGGGCAGTGGACCAGCGCTGTGTCATGTGCGCGATGTGTGCCTGGCATGCCCTGACACGAGGAATTTCGCCAGACAGCTGAATTGCTGGGGTATGTTCGTCCTTGCTGTTGGGAAATTTCGTCAGGCGTCCTGTGTGACCTGGCTGGTACTAACTCGTGTGTCCCGTTCGTGCGTTTGAATCTTGTTTGAACTGTACCGTAGCTTGTTATTACCGTGCGGACACATTTGGTGTCCTTGTCTATGGAAATGGGCATCTCGAGGTCCAAGGGCGCTATCCTACGCTACGCAGCTTACACTGATGGGAACGTACAAGACTGCGCGTTAGCTTGGCTGATGCAGCTCAGTTCTCTCAAGTTGCAAGAGCCGAGAAAGACTCCCGGGCTTCATCAGATTGCAGTGGTAGGTGAGTTGGACGAGAAGTCCACACAGACACACCCAGATTCCCGAATACTACTCCACGGCGGCCGCGTTAAGGCACGCCGCGCGGCGCACGCACACGCCGTAGGTTGGTGCCTAGCTATCTGCTTCCCAGAGGCGGGCGGGCACCGGCAAGCGACGGCCTCTCGCCTCCCGGCCCGCGCGGCGGTTGGGCGATGGCGACCCGGGTGGCCGGTGGTTGCTGCGTCCGCCAGGAACCGACACGCCGGGCACTGTTGCCGGGATCCGGGGCGATCTCCTCGCGCGTCGCCGGCCGGCCGCTCGCTGCGGCCTTTGGCCGGGTCGCAGCGCGCCTCCGTCTCGTTTCCCATCTCGCCACGGGACGCCACTGCGCAGGATGCATGCATTGCGTCGTTCATGGTCCTCTCCTCTCCCACGACGCCGGGCTCCGGTGAGGCGGTGACCACTGGCCACAGCCCGTCTCATCCTGTTGGAGTGTTTGGTGCAGTGCAGGTGGTCCTCGAGGAGAAGTGCTCGTAGGTGGCAGCTGGTCCAAATGTGCAGTGTAGTAATGCTCAGCTCGTCAGCACCCACACCTGAAAACTCTTCTCACATCTCGGTTCATCTGTTAATTCTCCATTTCTTCTGGTTTCACGGCACTGCATGTATGTAATTTAAAATAAGAGGAAAAAATTCGGAATATTCCGTATGAGGTTATGAATCTCCATTTAATGAAGACGCATCAGTATAATAGCAGTCGTTCTGTCAAATTCAGGACATATTCTCTTTCAGAAAAAAAATCGGGACATACGTGCAAGTTCAGGACATCTTGTCAAATTCAGGAAAGCTAAATAATTCCTGCTAGTTGCATAATTTACAAATACTCATGCAGAATAGGAATCATAGAGGTCGGTTACAGAAAACAAAAAATCTAGAGGCCTGCCGCTGTAGATGATAGGAATCCTTATCAGTAGTCAGTGGCGAGCTGGCCCCCTCATGTCAAACCTCCCGGGAAGGGTACATGTAACATGCAGCCTGCACATGCCATACATTCCTTCCAGGATCCACATCCTATCAGCATCTGCATTGTTGCATGGGCCTGCTCTTACGAACTGTCTGTGCTCCAGGACCGTGCAATCAGACGCCTTGTTTGTCCAATTGTCCTTCAGCTTCAGATAACACTACACCAGGGACTGACAGAGCCAAGCTGTGGAGGGGGGCCTCAATTCTTCAAGTTGTCGTCAGTGGAGCCTGGAGTTTCAGCTACACTACTAGAGCAAGTGGATAAGGCCCACGGCTTGATGATGCTAATCAGTCGTCAGACACATTGCATTGAGTTCTTTTAACCAAAAAAACAAGAAGAAGAAGAAGAGAAGAAGAGATAATCAGAGCATTTCTAAACGAATCCTGTTTTAAAAATAAAAAATGTTTTTTTCTCAAACGCGAAACAATATATTAAGAAGAGAAAAAAAGGGGAAAAGAGCCCTCAAAACACAATTGTTACAGGGATAAAGGGTCTGTAACACACCCTACACTAGGTTGAAAAAAATAAAAAATGTAGTATGTATTTATATGATACATACTTCTTAATCCAAGGCACAAATCACATGAGTGCTGTATCTGTGTAGTGCTTCCCTGTATCTGTTTCCAGAGCCAGAGGTTTTTTGGATGATCAGCTTCAACTTTCGAGGTGTCCGGCTGGATTAACAAATGACACATCCTGGATTTGCAACTGCAAGTCTTAGGGGGGAAAATCATCTATGAAGTGCTAAACTAAAACATCAATAATTGGGATTAAAGTTGGTACTTTACCCAAAATTTAAATGTCAAAGGTAGGGAGATTTAAGCTCTATTTTTTTCACCGGAAAGGCAAAGCAAAAGCGACACCTTAGCTGTAGGCCGCTGGAGGATTTGCTGAAGAATGATGGCACCTGCACGTACCATTTGCCCTGAAATGAGACATTAATCATTTGTGTGCAATTTCGCTTTTCCAATTTCGCTCCATCTCCATTCTGCAGCCATCTTGCCTCCTCTAGCTGCAATAGACCAAGCAAACAGCTCACTTGCAAAAGAGTTTGCTAACTACCTAGAGCGTTTCATGGCTATAAAAGGTTGACAGACTAGGTACCCATGAGATGTAAGTACAAACAACAAAAAGTGCACTACCGCACAAGTTCATCCTTTTTACCTAATAAAGAGCCATTCAATGTAAACTAAAAAAAAACGAAAAGTACAGATTGGCAATAGCCTTCATCTAGTACACATTGAAAGAGAAAAAAAGAGGATGAAGTTCTTAACCACAATAATGCAAACTCTAATAAGACCCATAGTACATATAAGTACACATAAGTTTCACATGTAGTGATATATAAAATATTTAAGCACATCAATTTCCCTTTTTTAGGCAGCACAGTACTGATTTTGACAAACAGTAAAATTCACTTGACAATAGAGCATCAAGAGCACTACAAAGATTACAATAGTGCAAACAGCAAACTCGACCATTCAGTTATATCATGACTATCATCAACTTTGTTCAATTCACCAAACATAACAACAATCAGCCAACCTTTACTAGGGTCACTCAACTTTTACACATTCTGCTTCTCTTTGTGTTGCTCCACAATGCCAGCGTGGGTGAGCAAAGCCCACAAGTGAGTGATAAACTCCCCACGATGCGTAAGGCGCTCTATGTGACCTCTTACGTTATCTGACGGTGCAACAAATAGAATCATTTCAGACCAGAAGTCCGCAATGACCTTCCACCGTGCTGAATAATCAGTTATGCTTTCCAACTGCTTACCAAGCTTTGCGCCTTTCACAAAAATTGTTTCCTCTAGTTCTCCCAGATTTTTCATTACCTGATACTTGTCTAGCGACGTTTTTAAAGATCCCAGGAATTCTCTTGTTTCCTTTTCCACCTCATCAAATATGGTTTTTGTATCCCATTGGTGGTCTGGTAGCAGCTTGGGACAAACACAACCAAGTATGCGCAGTACCTTGATAGTTTGGTGGCAACATCACGGTGGATCAGAACATCCTCATGTTCACTGTCCCCGCTAAACTCCAACCCAGGTGGTGCGATTTCACAGTAGCTGGTAGCTACGTGCCAAATCAAGATTGTGTGTGTTTGAGTCTCTTGCCTGCATGCCCAGGAGAATTGCTCAACCACACCATTTCTTGCTAACGAGAATAATCCATTTGACAGCTGGCCATTGCTAGCTTTCAGAGACTGCACAACTGCTCTCTTGACTTCAGTTTGCAAAATGGTAGGAATCCCTGCTTTGCGATTGTTTACCATGATGTTGACGCCCATCTTCTCTTGATCTTTAGGATACATGATGCACCTCCATCTAATGAAACTGTTGAACTTTCTTGTACATATATTGCCTTGAAAAGACTCGAGTAAAGAATACTGACCAATCTTGTTCTGCCAACTCGGAAGCAAGGTAACCTTGCAGATAATAGCAAGTACTTTCTCAATGAATCTATGTTTTTGCCGCCGAAGATGACTGATATACCTGCAGGTTAACGAAACTTTACCCCAGTTTGAGAACCAATACAAGATAAGTTGCCACATGTCCAGCAAGGCAAGTGATGCTAAATTTAGTACAGTGATAAGAATATCAGCCTTCTTGGTTTCCATTGTAGTCATGTTGGTGAAGGAATTATACATACCACGAGCACGATGTAACGCCAGTATTACCAAACAGGTCGAGGTGACAGAAATTATGGCAGCACAGAATATTTCACATTCTCGATGATACATAAGAGCATACTTGGTGAAGAAAAAATCGTATAGGAAACATAACTCTACTTCTATCACCTTGAAAGCCCTCATGTAGTCCTCTTCCCTGGCTAACAGACCTCTAAAGATGAAATCACGAGTCTTTTGAATGCCAGATTCAGAACAAGAAAACCCAAAGTAGCGTCGCCTGAGCAAATGGTACAACGCAAATGAAAGGCATACATCTTTCAATTGGGCACCCTCAGCGGACCTCATAAGCCTACCATCACAACACCAGACCTGATCGATGGTGATAACATTTTCAGTTGCAATAAACTGCTTCCGATAGTAAGGGGGCTCTGACCTGATCCTGCCACCAGCCCAGCACACAAGGTAATTGTAGCCCGCCAAGCTAATGGGATCATATCTAGACTCATTTGAAGTAGATTCTTGCTTCATGTAGTCAGCAAGTAGTTTGCTTGATTCCCATGACTCGCTAGCCAGTACACAAGCATTAATCCGCATCCAATTCTTGTAGATTGTTACTGTGAACAGGAGAGTGACACTGACACTAACAAAGGTATCTGACATGTATCGGAGCAGCACACTGATATAGATGTAGTAGAGAACTAACTGGATAAAGTGCTTCATCCATTGCTTATTGTCATCAAGTTCATAAGCAGTGATAGAGTTAGTGCACCCAAGTACTGCAAAGAAAGAGACGGACCATACTGCATAGAGCTCAATCTTGATGGATGATGATTGCATGAATCCAATAGTGTATGTAAAGATGAAAAACAACAGTGTGTACACAACCCATACTGGAGTTCTGATGCAACAGCTGCCCGATCGTCGACGGTGGGATCCAAGAGCAGCGAGGAACCATAAGAGGGCTATTCCCACAACCATCAAGGCCTCAATACTGACCACACGGCCCCTAGGATCATGAAGCAGGCTATGCATGATGCTGGTGCCATTTTCTTGAGCTTGTTGAGCCCCCTGCCTCTCCATCCCTGTTATAGATTACTCTGATCAGAGTAATCTGGTATAGCTAAATTGCCTCCGGACTTTCTGAAATCGAAGTGGAATCCGCTTCTTTCAAGTTTCAGTTGCTTGGAGAAGAATGTGCGGCTTAGAAGTACTGTAACTTATAGACATACTTCAGCTATTCTACATGTCATGAACATGGAATGAACTGATTTCAGAGGAAAAAAATCAATTATTGGTTCAATCTAGAAAAAATATATACTGGCTTCATGACTGGATGATTCACAAGGGTAATTGATTAATGCCTACGGTCAACAGGGAAGCTTTTCTTCTTTCATGATATAAGATCAGCTGATAAGGTAGGCGATTCTTCTTTATTAGGTGGTCAAAGTCAACAGAACGGCTCATCTTGCCAACTGCGCGGTTCCGCTGCGCAAACCGTCAAGACACATTACTAAACTAAACGTCACTGTACAAATTTGAACATCGACTACCCAGGATCGCCACTGTGAGTTTGAGACCCTCCAATCAAAGTCTTACGAACATGCATTCCTAAAACTATATAATGTCAGCTTCGAAGCATAGCATGAAAACAACGGAAGCAGCATGCACACACCAGTAAAACATCGAAAGCAACCTCCTGATGTAGTATATGGATCGCACACTTGTATATCTTTCTGGGCAGACAAGAAATTGGCGAGACAATATGTCGTTCCAACGAGGTCATGAATGGACGAACAGCTTCTCACGCATGGGATTAGGATGTCAACACAAGCATGAGAGCAACCAATTGCATACCGAAATTTCCCCGAACACCTGGCGTGCACAGGATGTCCGTGCTGTTGAAATATTTGGGCTAGGTCCATTTATTCATTTAATCTCAAGGCCATGTTAAATACAGCGGGACTTTCGAAGGAATGGTGGGGGAGGCTATATTGACAGCATGTCATGTCCTGAATCGTGTTCCTACGAAGAATAAAGAGACCACTCCATTCGAGGAATGAGAGAAGAAAAGATTAAATCTTTCTTATTTGCGTACTTGGGGGTGTTTGGCCAAAGTGAATGTGACAATCACTAAGAAACGCAAGCTCGGACCAAAAACAGTTGATTGTGTGTTCCTTGGTTATGCTATTCACAGTGTTGGTTATAGATTTTTAATAGTAAAATCTGGAGTGCCTGACATGCATGTTGGCACAATTATGGAGTCCAGAGATGCTACATTTTTTGAAAATATATTTCCTATGCGAGAAGACTTTAGCAATGCTAGTCAAGAGTTTATTACAAATGATGAGCCAACTGATGTGACAGAACATAGTGAACAAACACTTGTGAGAAATCCAGAACAGGATGACAATGAAGTTCCTAAAAGGAGCAAGAGACAGAGGACTACAAAGTCCTTTGATGATGATTTCATTGTGTACCTTGTGGATGATACTCCTAGAACCATTGAAGAGGACTATTGGAAGGAAGCTGTCAGGAGTGAGATGGATTCTATTATGTCTAATGGAACTTGGGAGGTTGTTGACCGTCCATATGGGTGTAAACCTGTAGGATGCAAGTGGGTGTTTAAGAAAAAGCTTAGGCCTGATGTTACTATTGAAAAGTACAAGGTGAGGCTTATGGCTAAGGGGTATACTCAGAAAGAAGGTGAAAACTTCTTTGACACTTATTCACCAGTTGCTCGTTTGACCACGATTCGAGTGTTACTTTCCCTAGCAACCTCTTATGGTCTTCTCATTCATCAAATGGATGTTAAGACAGCTTTCCTAAATGGAGAGTTGAAGGAGGAGATCTATATGGATTAGCCAGATGGATTTGTTGCAGAAGGTCAAGAAGGAATGGTGTGTAAGTTGTTAAAATCCTTGTATGGCCTCAAGCAAGCACCTAAGCAGTGGCATGAGAAGTTTGATAAGACTCTCACGTCCTCTGGTTTTGTTGTGAACGAAGCTGACAAGTGTGTGTACTATCGTTTTGGTGGGGGTGAAGGAGTGATATTGTGCTTGTATGTCGATGACATATTAATTTTTGGGACAAGCCTTAGTGTGATTAAGGAAGTCAAAGAATTATTGTCTCAAAACTTTGAGATGAAAGATTTGGGAGAGGCTGATATTATCCTTAATATAAAACTAGTAAAAGAAGGTGATGGTGGGGTTACACTCTTGCAATCCCATTATGTGGAAAAGGTTTTAAGTCGCTTTGGTTATAGTGACTGTAAACCTGTTTCAACACCTTATGATGCTAGTGTGATTTTAAGGAAAAACAAAAGGATAATGAGAGATCAGCTGAGATACTCTCAAATAATTGGTTCGCTTATGTACTTGGCTAGTGCTACGAGGCCTGACATCTCGTTTGCTGTGACCAAACTGAGTCGGTTTGTTTCAAATCCGGGAGATGATCATTGGCATGCTCTAGAGAGAGTGATGCGCTATCTAAAAGGTACTGCGAACTATGGGATTCACTATACCGGTCACCCAAGGGTACTAGAGGGTTATAGTGATTCAAATTGGATTTCTGATGCTGATGAGATAAAAGCCACGAGCGGATATGTGTTCACGCTTGGAGGTGATGTTGTTTCCTGGAAGTCTTGCAAGCAGACCATCTTAACGAGGTCAAATATGGAAGTAGAACTTACAGCATTAGATACTGCCACTGTTGAGGCTGAGTGGCTTCATGAACTCCTAATGGATTTACCGGTGGTTGAAAAACCGATACCGGCTATCTTAATGAACTGTGATAATCAAACGGTGATTGTCAAGGTAAATAGTTCAAAGGATAACATGAAGTCGTCTAGGCATGTAAAGAGGCGGTTGAAATCTGTCAGGAAAATGAGAAGCTCCGGAGTGATAGCTTTGGATTATATCCAAACGGCTAAAAATCTGGCAGATCAATTCACAAAGGGTCTTTCACGAAATGTGATACACAATGCATCTAGGGAATTGGGCTTGAGACCCAGTATGTGAGTCATGCTTTGGTGGTAACCTGTCCTATGTGATCGGAGATCCCGTGAATTAGGATGGTGAAACAAGCCATTGATTGACTGAGAGAAGAGAACCTTTGAATAAGGCTCATTCCTGTGAAGTGCATTTCTCTTCAAGCTGTAAGGCAGGATGGCTTTTTGCCTTAATGCAATCCGAGTGGCTTATTTAAGCAAAGATGTTGTCTTACAGAACATCTGATAAGGATAGCACCTATATGAGTTTGACTGTTAGTCACAGTCTATGAGAGTTGGGTAATCTCTAGATACTTATACGCTCCAAACCGCGGGGATATTTTAGCAGCTTAGTACCAGAAAAGGGGTTTGGTAAAGCTTGTTTGCACAAGACTGTCAATTCAAGGCATAGTTCATTGTTCAGTTGTGAATAAGTGTAGCCTCTTCTCTAGATGGATGTTCAACTTAAAAGTCTCCATTGAATACTGGTATATAAAAACAGTAGTGAAATTGAGAGCATTTCTCGTGTGCCTCGAAATTTGGTGGGGATTGTTGAAATATTTGGGCTAGGCCCATTTATTCATTTAATCTCAAGGCCCACGTTTAAATGCTAGGTGGTTAAAGTGGTTAATACCAAACGGGAAGTTAAGAAATATCCTAACCAACTTAGATTGGTGGACTATCTATGCACTAATTGAGAAGTTGAGGAAGAGAGAGGGGGTGTCACACACGCACGCGCTCGCTCGCCGAGCCGAGCCGAGCCGTGGCGATGCGATGCGCTGCGCTGCGCTGCGCTGCACGCGACGTGATGTGTGGGCTGGGCTTGGACTGGTTTTTGCAGTTTTAAATCACGAATTCAGTTTTGAATCTTAAATTCATGACTAGTAACCGAAGATGTTTTAGTGACCAGTAACAGACGTGATTTAAAAGGGCTGACTAGTAACGGCTGGAGGTTACTGGTAACTGATGGTAGGTTTATGGCTATCAATCACCTGTAACAGTGTCCAGGTCCATTGAATCTTCCTCTTTCCTGCTCTATAAAAGGGTGCTCGTACTCTGATTTGTGGGTGTGCAAAAAAACACAACTCTCACCTGCCTGCTGCTAGTTTATCATCTCCATCGCAAACCTCTGCGCGCACAGAACTTGCGAGAGCAGGCCTTCGAAACATCAACTTGCTGCGATACTTGCACGAGTAGGCAGGCGATCAAGTTTTTGGGGAGCGCATCTTTAGCGCGACTGCTCGCTGTAAACATCTACATCCTGCTACTTCCTGAAGGACGTTCGAGGGACTGCACTGCATCGAATCGTCACTGCATCAACTAAGATCGACTACATCAAACAGCCCGAACCGAACATTAGGCACAATGTCTGATTCTTCCAGTTCTGGAAACGGCACACCCGCTGCCCCCGACAACGGTCCTGCCCCTGAGTACATTCTGAACCTTCTCTGGTTCTGTTATTTACTATTGTTCATATTTAAAATTGGGTTAACCATGAACACTCGCATATGGTCTGAATCACTCTCAATATTCATGATTTATTTGACAATATTCAGAATTAATATGTACCGTAAAATACCTAAAACTCTAGCACGTGGGGCCACAACCCAAGAAAACCACCTCCATCGGGTCATAGAGCACTGCGTATCAAATACAAAATTGTCAGAAACCCTTTCAGCATCACGGCAAATGAAGGAGACTTTGACCTCATTCTCTGTCTCTGTGAGCTAAGCGGGTAGAAACGGTCGGGTGCGTACCACTACCGCGTCCACACGCAGTCAGCAAGACGCACTCCGAGAGCTCCGCCTTGATGACGGACAAAATTCGTAGTGCACAAGGAAAGCGCTGATGCTGCGTCGCGCAATCCCGCCATTGCGTGCCTACCTCAACGCCCCCTGCGCTGTTGCGCGCCGAACGGCCGGCGAGGCGGCGAGAGGATTGGTCGAGGCAGGAGCGAAAGGTGTTCGGGCCGGATTGGCCCTATACTGGACGAGAGAGACAGGCCTTGCATCATGGGCCGTACATCGTGAGCGAGTGGGCTTCCTTTGGGAAAAAAGTCATCAAAAGTTTGTAATCTTTAGATAATTTTTTTTCTCGAGAAAACGCTGCGAAATGCAAGCGATCAAGCAAATGTTTATTAAGCAGTGAAACTACAGATTGTGTTTTTGCATGGATCCTGAGGTGTGCGTGCGCACCTGCTGGCCCGCGTTGTAAACTTTAAACTATCTTTCTTCTTAATGCAATGATACGCAGCTCTCATATTCTAGAAAAAAAACAATAGGATAAAAGGGTATGATAATCACTGCATGCTGGTCTTAGAGTAAATTGATTGAAGGCCAAATATGGCGCGGAAGGCAACGACCACTTCCGACCTCACGTCTCCTCTCCCCGCAGTCCCCCACTCCCACGCGCCACGCTCGCGCACAGATCCGAACTCCGCGCAGGCCTCCCCCTCTCCGGCTTCTCTTTCCTTCGCCCTCGTCGATCCAAGGAGGGAACGAAGAAGCGCGCACGCACAAACCTTGATCCGGAACAAATTCGATCTCGCTCGAGGAACCCTCGCGTGCGTCGATCGGTTGCATTGTTGAAGCGTCCAAGATGAACGACGCCGATGTCGGGACGAAGGTCCAGCAGATGGTCCGGTTCATCCTGCAGGAGGCCGACGAGAAAGCCAGCGAGATCACGGTTGCCGCGGAGGAGGTCCGTGCTGCTGGCTCTCTGTCGATCGTCTTCAAATCTCAAATCTCGTGCTCCATCTTTTTCCGGTTCGTTTTTGTGTCCCTTTTATATGATCATCAAATGATCGTTTGGACGACGTGCGTCTGCGTGCAGGAGTTCAACATCGAGAAGCTGCAGCTGGTGGAGTCGGAGAAACGGAGGGTGAGGCAGGAGTACGAGCGCAAGGAGAAGCAGGTCGACGTCCGCAGGAAGATGTGAGCAGATCGATCGACCGACCCATCCGTTTCGATTTCTCATTTCTGTTGATGCAACGAGAAATCAGCCCCTCGCTGTTCGACCCGTGCGCGCAGCGAGTACTCGACGGAGCTGAACGCGGCGCGCATCAAGCTGCTGCAGGCGCAGGACGACGTGGTCACCGGCATGAGGGAGAACGCCGGCGAGGCGCTGGTCCGCGTCACCAAGGACGCTAACACCTACAAGAGGATCCTCAAGGGCCTCATCGTGCAGGTCAGTTGGTTTATTTCCTAATCTGCCGCTGCTGCCTCCGTTTGATTGGATCGTCGTCGTCGGAGGTGCACGTACGTACTAACGGTGGTTCGGCCGGTGGATCAGAGCCTGCTTCGCCTGAGGGAGCCGGCGCTGGTGCTGCGGTGCCGGGAGGCGGACCGGAGCCTGGTGGAGGCGGTGCTGGAGGTGGCCAAGAAGGAGTACGCCGAGAAGGCCAAGGTGAACCTCCCCAAGGTCATCATCGACGGCAAGGTGTACCTCCCGCCGCAGAGGAACAGCCGCGACGCGCATGGGCCGTTCTGGTACTTGCATCCTGTCGCCATTACTAAACCTTCCATCATTCCAGAAATATGAGTAATGCTTCTGGCGACGAACAAACAGCTCCGGCGGCGTGGTGCTGGCGTCGCAGGACGGCAAGATCGTCTGCGAGAACACGCTGGACGCGAGGCTCAGCGTCTCCTTCAGGCAAAAGCTTCCTGAGGTGCGTCGGCTATGGTTGTTTCCTTGTACTTTTCCTCATGCATTGTAACCATCCTGTGCGCATCAGACAAAGATACTCATCATAGTGTCCATGCCTGCTTTCTCTTGCAGATCAGGAAGAAACTCTTCAGCAAGCATCCTAATAAGTTGCTTCTTCCCTGATCGATTGTTTCCTGGAATAAACCAGAAGCTGCTCCTGTTAACTTGGAACGCGACTGTCTCTTTGCCAGTGATGTCTCGAAGGATCCTAGTATCTGTTTCTTCGAGTCTCTGAGATACATAGTACTAAACCATGTTTTTGGAGTACTGGGAGTAGTATGTAGCAGAAAAATGTGTAATGTTTGAATGAAAATTCTTCAACTTTATTTGTAATTTTTGAATCGAGTTCTGTATGACTCGTTAAATCCGATGGACTGATGCCTCTGTTATTGTTCGTCATACCCTTTATTTTTTTCTGAAGTGACCGCGGGCCGCATCCGACACGTTGTTGTGAGCCGCAAGCCGCTTCACAAAAACTGGGCCTAACACAACAGAACCCTTTCAGGCCCATGTAAATCGAAAAGCTCCGCCGGACACCTCTGTCCCCCGAGATCTCGTCCTGCTGCGTCCAGACCTTATCCACCAACCTCCACGACGACTGGCCACGAGCTCCCTCCCCCATCTCCCTCTCCATTCTCCAAACACCCGCTTCTCCTCTCCGCCACCGTCGCTCACGCTGCTTGCCCCTCCGCTCCCCGGACACGCGCGAGCTCCCCGCACCCGGGAGCACTCGCTGAAGATGGCGTCCGCCTTCGCCGCCGCACCTTCCTCCTGCGTGTAAGCGTCTGCTCTGCGAACCTCTGGCTCCCAAAGGCCTTGTTAGTGCTGATGTTTTTTTTTTTACTTCTCTTTTTGGCGTGTGACTTTGCAGATGCGGCATTCGCATCCCAACAGCGTGCCGTTTCGAAGCGCAGAGCACGGTTCCCGCGCCCAGATTTCTGCGTAATCGAGTGGCAGGTACGACGCCCACTCCCCGCGTTTCAGCGCATTATCAGAAGCGATAATGGGTTAATGGTTGATAATGGTTAGATGAGACCCCATTTAGCTAGTGCGGGCTTCAGTTAGTTTATTTGCTGCGGACACTAGCGCAATGTTAAGCTAGCAGTTGAGCTAAATACCGTGGGTGCCACACTGCCACCGGGTCAATCTGGCACTGGCAGTTTGCTGAATGGGATTAGGAATGGCTGTTTGAGATCCGTGGAGCGTCATGCGTCAAGGATCGTCAAACTGATGTGGTGGTTCCCTTTTTTTGTTTCTCCATTTCATGTTCATATTTGAAAGTCTGCGTTGAGTCTGTCAGTGCCCTTGCCACCAGCCCACCAGCATTAGCTCTTCAGTAAAGTGGTGATGTCTGTGACTTCTTATGTTAACTTCAACTTGTGCTGAAATCAACACCAACTTTCTAAGTGATGAAAGGCTGCGTAGATTCTTAGGCTCGATGGCAGATTAAGCATTTAAACTTGCAAACTGCTACTTGCTCTTAGGCTGATTTATGTTCATTTTATATTCTGCGACTTCTTTGTGGGATGTTCATGAAGCATAGTTATTTATTAGCTAAACACTAACCATACCGTTATTGTAGCTAAAACACGGTCTTCTGCTGCATGGTCCTTGAAGGCTGGCTTGTGGGATTCTCTCAGATCCGGGTAAAGTACAATGTCTGCACTTGCTAACACTTCATTTATACAATTCCATTAGGTTTAATGATATCATATACTACAACATGCATCTATGATCTGAATGGAAAAAATAAGAGGAAAGAAAGTTGAACTGGTAGGAATTTACTCCTTACTAATTGGCATTCTGAGAGCTATATAGATTTTCGTGGGACCGAATAATGTCCGATTGAAAGGTTTATTTTGGAGATTTTATAGAGACAGCAGCAATTTGATGAAATGATTTCATTTCTCCCTGATAGCAGAAACTATCTAGTTATTACCCTTTTTCTGTAATAAACAAGAAAAATAACCCAGTCTTGTGGTAAGTGTAGAGCCTGAACTCACCTATTTTTAGGGGCAAATTTCTTACATTCAATAGTATTTGTGCGCCTTTAAATTTTAATCTTATGGATGAATATTCCAATGCATTGATTTTGCAGCTTTTTGAAAAATAATAACAGTACCGAGACAGTAGAGCCACCACCAATACCACTTGAAGTCGAAGACCCTTTGCCTGAGGATTTAGTACTCCTGGAAAGGACACTACCTGATGGTAGCACAGAACAAATTTTATTTTCTTCAGCTGGAGATGTTGATGTATATGACCTCCAAGCCTTATGTGATAAGGTCATCATTCAGCAAAACCTGATATTTCCCGGTGTTTGGTTATAGTAAATGAAATTAACGCTCCTCCCTTGACAAATGCACTTGTTTTGAGTATTGAACCCCTTCACAAATGTGTTTGTTTTATCTATTGATCGAACAGGTAGGATGGCCGCGCAGACCTCTATCAAAAATAGCAGCATCCTTAAGAAACAGCTACTTGGTTGCTACGCTACATTCGATAATTAAGTCTTCAGAAACAGGTACTTGCCTCATTGTTTTATTATCACAGGCTCTTCTGTGATCCTATGCATTAGTTGAAGTACGTGTCCTAATCTGAAGGTTACTTGCAGAAATTCATTTTTCTAGACGATGAACATCTTAGTGTACTTGTAGAAGTTATTTGACAGAGGGAGAAGAGAAGAAACAGCTGATTGGGATGGCACGAGCAACCTCAGACCATGCCTTCAATGCTACAATTTGGGATGTTCTCGTTGATCCTTCATATCAGGTGAGCTGATGAGATTTCTGTTTTTTGATTTTCAGAATCCTAGCCGACCATTTCTGCTAGCTATATGAAATAAGGATTATCTTACTAAGTGCTCTGACTTTGACTATTTCAGGGTCAAGGTCTTGGTAAAGCACTTATGGAGAAAGTAATTCGTACTTTGCTCCAGAGAGACATCAACAACATTACATTGTTTGCAGATAATAAAGGTGCAAATTTCAAAATCTTCTACAGCATCTTTTCTAAAGCAAATCTAATTTATAGGCTGTGTCTAAGAAGAATTGTTGGCAAGAATTATATTGTCCTATGTCCTATGTGCCTTTGGCTTGTTCTCTACTTTGAATCATTTGTATAGGTGCTGCAAAGTCTGTAAATATGTTTATCCTCTGAATAATGCAAGATCTACACTGTAGGCACCACATGCTTATCATGTGGAGAAGATAATTTAGAAATGTGAAAAGGGTCTAGAAAAATGGATCAGAGTATTTCTATGGACTAACAGTCTGTTCGTCCTTCTGCTCTTTCGCTCTTGTTGGCTGCAGTTGTAGATTTTTACAAGAACTTGGGATTTGAAGCTGATCCTCAAGGCATCAAGGGCATGTTCTGGTACCCCAGATTTTAGCAGCAGCAGCAGCCAAAATGCCAGATAGATTGTACTTGAAGTATCTTCCATTCCGAAAGGGTAATGCCAGGTCAGAGTGATAGATCAGGGATCCATGCCCGGATGGATCGCCCCTAACATTTCATCCTGGTGAGAAACCACAATTTTCTCCAATGCAAGAATGATCAGGCTGTCGGCTCAAGCACAGCCCACCCCTGTAAGTCTGTAACTGCACCTCGAGCAAAACACGCTATCTGTAGTAACCGGGTACATGCACTCTGGGCTCTGTCCATCTTCTTTATCCATCATTCCATCCATCAGTTGTCCATGTGCACACCATCATGCTGTACTGTACAGTATGTGGGAAGGAAATTGCTTTCTATCAACATCGACTTGCAGCTTGCTGTACCTGTACATGAGTAGAGTCGCCGTTTACTTTCTTTTTTCTTTTTTCCTTTTTTGATAACAAGTCGCCGTTTACTTGAACTGTATCGAATCACGCTAGTAGATTTGTACGTGCGTCACGGCCCGGACGGTAATGCAAAGGAAGACATGAGGTTTATACTAGTTCGGGCAGAATTTCCCTACGTTCAGTTCGAGCGATTCGTGTTCTTGCACTCAAGTTCGTAGTAGGGTCGTAGTAGGGGTTACAAGCAGGTGAGAGAGGGAACGGGCTCCCAGGTCTCTGTGTTCGTACGTGGGAGAGTGTGTGTGCGTGTGCTGGAATGTCTAAAAGTCGTCCCACTGCTCGGGTGTAACAACCCTGATAAATTATATTTCTAAAGCAATGTCATTAGCCTAACCCTATACTTAACCAACTAATAAAAGGGTGAAAAGAATTAGAACAAGTTAAGTTGAAATTCAAATTTAATTTGGGCACATATGAATACCTTCGAATTTTTTTAAATTAACTTTCAAACCACAAGCCAAATGAGGTGTTGCCTGAAACCAAACTTGTAGAACTTTTTATTCTGAACAACTTTCATGTTCAAAAGTTTTTGAAATTCAAATTAGAAAGTGGAGAAAACATCCTGTTTGCAACCAGCCCCTTGGAACTTTTCAAATTCTCGCAAATAGGCCCTTCGTCCCTCCTCTCTCTCCCCTCCCCGCCCGACACACCGGCCAGGTGGCCGGCGATGCCTGACCGGCGCAAGCCGCCAGGCCAGTGGCCGCCGGCCCTCGCCCCAAGCCCGGCTTTGCCCCCCCCCCCCCCACCGCCGCGCTGCCCAGTCCGCGCTCGCCGCGCGCGCCACGCCAGCCCCGCCTCTGCTCGCCGCCCGCCGCGCCCAACGGCCGCGCCGCGCCGTGCCGCCCCGCCCGTCGCTGAGCTCGCCTTCCGCCCGAGCCGCTGCTGCAGCTGTCCCCCAATCCCGTGCCGCGCTATCTCCTCGCTCCCCACGCAAAATCCCCGGCCGCCAGTCACGCGCCTCCGCCCTCCGCACGCCGCGCCGGTGAACCGAGCCGCCCACCGCGGCCAACCCCACGCCATTGCCGTGCCTCCACCCCCGCACGTCGCCCGGCACCCCTCCCTCCCTCCTGCCCCTATAAAAGCCGCCCCAGGCCGCCCGCGCGAGCTACCAGCCACCAGAGGACGCCCGCCGCCGCCATTGTCGCCGCCGAGCTCCACCCGCTCGTGGACAGCCCTCTACAGCCATCCACTGCCCAAATTGAAGTTCCAGCCACCACCACATCATCCCACCGGAGCTCACCGACCCGCTCAACGCCGCCCAGGACCGCCGGAGCACCGCCGCCCGCGCTGTCGCCGCCGCCGCCGCCCCTGGTCACCGCGGACAGCTCGACCCCGACCCCCTCCGCCCAAGCCAAGCACCGGAGCAGCTTTCCCACGCGCCACTGAAGCTCCCCGTCCAGACCAGACCGCCCCAAGCCCGCCGGAGCACCGCCGTCGACGCGTACCGCCGCCGCCGCCGCCCCTGCTCCAACGCCGGCGAGCTACTCCCGGCCGTCCCCCACCCGAGCAAGACCCCCACGAGGTAGTCCTCGCACCCCTGATCCTTCCCCAGCCCTCACCCCTCGCCGCCGGCGAGCCCCTCGCCGGAATTTTGGCCGGCCACCGCACCCGAGCCGCCCGAGGACCCAATTGCAGTAATTGAAATCTTTAGAAGGGTCTTCACGTAAGATTCCAAGGACCCAGATGTAAGAGAAAGATTCAAACCTAGATTCAAAATCAGTGAACTTGTAAAATTCGTATAAATTTGTAGAAAATTTAGAAAAATGCAAACTCACCTGTTCTGGAACCTTTAGGATAAACTCCACAACTTTTGTTACATGCATCTCCTCAGATTCTAGCTAATTTATGCTCTAATTTAAATGGTCTGTTTAATGACCTTTATTCACAACCATTGCTGTAGACAAGTTCTGGTCCTGAAACTTTTACAGTAGGGGATTTACTTGTTATATAAGCCAATGTAAAATGATCAGGCCCAAATTCCATCTCTAGCTACACTGTTTATTAAACTTAGTTTCATACCATGTTTGGATAGAATTAATTGTCCCTGCAGTTAGGTTATGTATCACGTAATGAAACTTTTTCTATACTGGTGTAATGGTACCTAGATGCCATAGAAAAATTTAGAGACTTTTTATCTCACAGGAACCTATTTATTTGATTTATGTTCTAATAACATACATTAAATCAAGAAAATAATATCTTATCTTGGAAAATTCTCATATTTTTACTAGGAGATACTCAGTGGTAGGGGATGCTGTGTAAAAAGTTTCATAGACAAAAACCCCGTGCAGGATCCTGTAAAAATAAATCCTTAAATAACCTAGGTGTGTAATGTCATATTTACTATGCTCTGAAAACTGCATAATAAATTCTATAAAAATTACAGTAGCTCCTGCATGATTAAATGAAATCCCTGTAAAAATCTTAGTCTATGTTTTTGCACTATTTGTTCTGTACAAAAAGAACAAGAATCTAGCAGCAACCATGTATTATATTTTTCATAATTAATCTGCTGCATGAAAATATCTGAAAATTTTACAGTAAGCATATCTTTCCTTGATGTGCCTAGATCCAGGGTTTCATGACCAGAAACTACTCGCTGTAGTAGTTACACTTAAATCATGTTTCCATGAGGAACATAAGTTCCCATGAACACACACCCCACCTTGCTTGAAGAAGTTACTTATTGTACTAATCTACTCTATTAACGATTGCCCACGAATGATAAAGTAACTCACTTCACAACAAAACTCATGTTTTACAGACTGCAACTTTATCGTGAAGGAAATCATGTCGTTTACCATCACCACTACTTAAACTTGTGCATTCATGTAGAAACGACTACTCTCGCCGACGGGACTTACGAGCTGGTGCCCGAGTCCGAGAGTGAGCAGCGAGAAGCCCAGGCAAATTTAACTGAAGCAGTTGAAGACCCGGGTCAACGTTCAGACGATCCCCGGACTAACTTTGCACAAGAAGGCAAGCCCCGGAGCATAACCCATTTCTTTTCCTAAATTATGCAACTCACTACTCTTTTGCTTGTGCATTAAGTTTATAGGAGTTGAATGAAAACTTAGTTGCATGATGTTAGGAACCCATGCTTGAAAACTAGATGTAAGGTTTGATAGAATGCTATGCTAATAGGACTCGGTAAAAGTCGAGTGATTTCCTGTCACTCGCGAGAAATTAGGAGTTGATTGTTTACTACATGCTGCAATCATAAGGACGACGGACGGGGCTATGGTACGATGTTTATATTGATGATTGAGGCCCCGTCTGTTTAGTGAAAAATGCTAAGGCCGCAGTGTGTGGTAGCGGTGGTTAAGTCTTTGAACGTACTAACCACATGCCGAGAATATGGTAATCGGTAAGCTTAAGTACCGGATTGAACCGAGGCCGGAATATATTCCCCACTGTCTTGAATTCGTTCACATCTAGCTAATGGCGGGTGCATCGGCCGCCACAGCCCGACGTACCGTGGTCTGTGGGGACATGTAGTCGAGGGCGGTGGGCCTGTTCCGTGAAGCGGGAATTGAAGGGAAAAGTTGCACGTGTGACTCTGGGAGTAACCACGTGACGTGTGTTTAGGTTTCCCTTGCAAGGTTAAGAAATTTGATTCGAATCGTCCGTTTCTCGCGGTTATTGAGACTGCTTGACCCTTTTACCACACAGAGTAAGAAGAGGAACTAT
Source organism: Panicum miliaceum (assembly GCA_032594955.1). Classification (NCBI taxonomy): domain Eukaryota; kingdom Viridiplantae; phylum Streptophyta; class Magnoliopsida; order Poales; family Poaceae; genus Panicum; species Panicum miliaceum. The sequence continues at coordinate 15,410,736 of CM064058.1, read as the reverse complement.
GATGATGAATAAACTTGTTGGATGAAATTTAATGCTTCACCATGAATGATATTGGATAGCTGCTTATCTAGAATGGTTAATGAAACTAGAATCTTGAGGTAAAAGTTGAAAGTAAGGACCCACTCGTAGATGCTTTTCGGCAAAACAAACCCCTCAAGCCAAAAGCCTCGCATGTCTAGGAGTCGGCTAAGTATACCCCACTAGTCGGGTAAGCCTTGCTGAGTATTAGTATACTCAGCCTTGCTTGTGGCTCGTTTTCAGGTGAGACCTTCGAAGATATGATTGCTAGCTTGACCTGGCCGTGTACTCTTCCCCCTGGTTGGTCGGTGGAATGGGATACGCCCCCGGCCAATGGAGATAATGCCGAGTGATGTCTCGTACGGGCTTCATCGAGACATCCTTATCGTCGAGTAGCTTTCGTTATTTTATTTCCGCTGCAACTTAAACTCTGAAGAACTTATTGGGTATGATCACTGAAGTACTTGGTTACTAAACTCAAACTTGGTTTGTAATATTCACCTATGATAATTTTGTAATATTTGCTGGAATGTGGTATTCTCTGGGCTCATCTTCGCATGAGCGTTTGTATGTATGGCTTCGATCCGCTTTACCGTGGTTGTATCGGGAGGTTACCCGACAGACCAGTGGATTATTCCGTTTGAAGTGTAAGGTTAACCGAGATTGCTCTAATGGTGATGGTTAATACACTTGAGCCGGATTAATTCAGGTGGTTCTGCCACATCGGCCCCCCGCTCTCTCCTTTTATTTTTCATGGAGAAGACGGGGTTGGTTACAGGAGAGAGAGAGAGAGCGCCAGAGAGTGGGAGAGTGTGTGTGCGTGTGCTGGAATGTCTAAAAGTCGTCCCACTGGTCGGGCCCCCGCTCTCTCCTTTTATTTTTCATGGAGAAGACGGGGTTGGTTACAGGAGAGAGAGAGCGCGCCAGAGAGAGCGCGAGCGAGTCAGGAGGCTAAACATCCCCGACTCCTCGTCGTCGTGGCGTGGGACCCCCCGATGCTGACGGGAGATGTCCGTTCCCTGTTCTTTATCCTGTGCGGGGTGTGGTGCGCTCCCCATGCCATCCTGCGTGGGGTGACGTCATTATTTGGAGGGCGTACGCCGGTCCTGGCATGCTGACGGGAGATGTCCGTTCCCTGTTCTTTATCCTGTGCGGGGCGTGGTGCGCTCCCCATGACGTCCTGCGTGGGGTGACGTCATTATTTGGGGGACGTACGCTGGTCCTGGCGCATGTCCGTTCTCAGTCCTTCGGCTGTTGTGGTTGTTGCACTTTCTGACGCCACCCACTGGAGGAGTGGTTGGGGGGCCCCTCTTTGTGTCGTGGCTACCGGAGTGGCGCTGTTCGGGGCACGTCCCGAACAGTCGCGTCGCCTTGCACTATGCCCTGATGCGACCTTTTGTACTGTCCTCTTTGACTGGGAGACGGCTGCCTCAGGGTAGGTCCGCGGTCTTGTCGGAGTACGGACAATGTGAGGTGCGGGCGAGATCTCGACCCCCTTGGCGGAGGGTCGGGCGAGGTGGAGCCCTCCAATCCCCTCCGCGGAGGGTCGGACGAGACGGAGCGCTCCAACCCCTTCTGCGGAGGGTCGGGCTAGGCGGAGTCCCTCGACCCCCTCCACGGAGGGTCGGGCGAGGCGGTCTTCCCTTGGCGTGACACGCTCGCGGGCCGGCCTCTGTTTCTAGACTACTGGGCCGTTCGTCGATGGTTCGTCGGTCACCCGTGAGCCGTTCACAGGCCGCTCTTAATATTTTCTATCAGGTGAGATTCTTAATCCTGACGTCTAAGAATGTCCATTTTACTCTCCCCCAACACACCTAGAAATGTACTCTAGTACATTGGAGGCAGACAGGAGCTTCAGATGTTGTGTGAGTTGTGAGGCTCCCTGCTGCTGAGCGGCGCCGTTTGCCCGGGAAGATATTTTGAGCACCAAAGCCAAGGAAATGAGCTCATCTCGCTGTTCACCAGTTGAGCTGGTCTCCCATGCTTTCCCCTGGATCGGCAAAGCCATTGAATAATGATGTCGTCGTCAGGTGCATCCGTGCCACCGTGTATCGTCGACGACAAGCTTCTGGTTGGGGTCAGCGCCTGCGCTCTTGACCACGTCTCATGCCGTCATGCGGCTCATCAAGTTGTTGCTATCCATCCGTACAGGTACACTCTACTATTGTCTGTCTCGTGGGCTGGTATCCAAAAGATAAAATAAAATAAAATTGCGGTGTGGAATGATACGCTGGGCCAGGCAGAATCCAGGTTCTTTTAGACAAGGGTTTTTAGTCTCTAGCACACCGTGAAAGTTTGATTTTGTCCGGCACACGTCGCCAAATTCGATTTAGTATCCAGCACACCGTGAATGAATGCTTTGATCTGCTACACACCACACTGAATAAACTAAATATTTTTAGCTCAAAGGAGGATGAAAAGATCATTTTGCCCTTGGACCCACCTGTCATCTTCTTTCACACACTCATTTGCTTCACCCTCTCTTCCGATCCCTGGTCTCCGGCGATGGGTTCTCCTCCGCGCCCCGGTGGCAACGAGCGCCGGTTGCGCCACGTCCGTCACACGCACCATGCTTCCTCCGTTCGTAGCCACTGTGGTCGCCAAGGCCGGCGCCTCCGCTCCGCCCGCGACGGTGGTGGCCGCCGACCTCGGCGTGTCTGCTCCGCCTACGGCGGCAGGGTGCTCTTGCCCCCTTGCTCGCTGGCCCCGGCCGCTCGCGGTGGCACGGCGCCTCTGCGACGACTGTGGCGGCGGCGGCGGGACGGCGAACTCGGCGCCTCGGCTCCACCAGCGGCCGGCGGCGGTAGGGCGCTCCCACCCGCCCGGTCACGCGCGGTGGCGCCGGGCACCCCGCTCGCTCGCCGGGTGGGCACGACCAGGTGGAGGTGTCGCGGTGCGGTCGGGGGTTCCTCCGGACGCGCGCGCGACGGGCTCCGGGCGGCGGGGCGGCGCAGTCGGGGGCCCGGACGTGCGCGCGACGGGCAGCAGTGTTGCGGGCTCCGCGCGACGGCGGCGCGGTCGCGGGCTCCACCAGCACGAGAGGAGGCGGGGCGGACCGTGCCGTGCGGCCGGCGCGGAGAAGGCCCGCGGCCGCCAGGTGACCACCAGGCGGATCACGGCGCGCCGCTCGCCGGCATGGAGCAGCCTGGGATTTTTTTTCTCGGTCGTGGAGAAGGCGGACGGACGAATGGATAAGGTCCGGCGCCGCACAAGCGATCGGAGCCAACAGAATGTTCAGGGGGTATTTTTGTCCTTCTGCGATTAGTCTCTCACCTTCTGGGAAGGAAAATATTAGTTTACTGAAGACAGTGTGCTACAAACTAAACCACGTTTTCGTAATGTGCTAGAGACTAAATTGAAGAGTGGAGTGTGCAGCGCACCAAACCACCAAACCACGTTTTGAGGATGTGCCACAGATTAAAAAAAAAACCTTTAGACAATGCTCCCTGCGGTAAAATTACCTGGCGCATCGGACATGACACCACAAATCTCGATTGGAATATTACCTATAAAATTAAAATCTAACATATGTATGAGGCTATGCGAAACGTTTTTCAGCATAATTCTACTCCAGTGTCCAAAAAAAGACTTCCATATTTCGAAACAAAATATTTTGAAAGCTAGTAATAGTTCAAGTTTCGCCATACCTTGTCCAGACCAGAACAAACGTATTTGTGATCAGAGCGAGTGGTAGAAGTGTGTTGATCTCTTTCTGTATAGCATTACAGGAAATGGTTGGTTGGTTGTACGTTCCGACGAAGAGGATGGTGTAGCGTAAGACTCACGAGATTAATGTGCCACATCTACGGCCACTACGGGCAAGGATCGCAGCGACCGCAGTTTTTTTTTTTTGCGAGGCGCGGTTTGATAATCCTCCACTGATTAACTTGCAGGTGCAGTACGTCCGTGCTGCAAGAAAACGAGGAGCCAAGTCTCCCTGGTCTCCTCCACGGCCCACGCTCAAGCCGTTGGGCTTGTTACCTTCCTCCCGAATTCTAGCGGATGCGACGGGGACGCGGCTGAGAGGAGGTTACGCTAGACCGAGACCGTCCAGAAGATGTCGCCCCGACCATCGATTCGATCTGCACACGCGAATGAGAAAACACCACACAACAGTAGGGGACGACCGACCCTATCACCTCTGGAGGCTCGTGCAGTCGTGCTCACCATCACTCAAACCCTTTTCACACGTTGTTTTCTCTGAACCGTACCCGTGGCTGCACACAGTCACAGCCACGTCGCCGCACCGTCAGAAACAGTGCTAGGTCCTCCTGGAATCCTGGCTGCTGCTACCGGCGCGCGCGCTTTTGATTCGATCGCCAACCCCCCCCCCCCCCCCCCCCCCCCCCCCCCCCCCCCCCCCGCGCACCACCACTTGTGTCAGTGTCGATGTCGACATCTGTGGTGGACGGATTAGATTCAGAGAAAACAACGTTGTTTGAATGTTTGGACGCTCGCGCTGTTAATTGTTATTTTAGTGGCCACCCAGTGCAAGATGTAGCTGTCTTTCAGGCCCCAATCACGGGCTTAATTAATTAACCTAATCAGCAGCAAAGGGACACGTGGAAAAAGGAGCAAGGAAGGAAAAGGCCGGGCAGGGGCAGGGTTTTCCAGCTCTCCGGTGGCGGTGCTCGCCGTCGTTCCAAGCTTAGTCACGCATGCTGCTGCCTGCTGGGTGGGGGCGCATCAATTCGGCAATTTTTGACTTTGGTGTATCCGGCCGTGAAAGTATAATCTACTTAATCCTACGCATATTGCAATTTGGAACATGGCTGAAAAGTGAAAAGTGAACATGGTTTCCCTCGAAAATCGCTTGCCTTAGTCGCTGGTACTACTGAATTTACTAGTAACCACTGTGATCGATGTGCTCCACTAGCAGCCACCAAGTTGTGCTCGCGCTTGACTTCCGATGCCCCGAGACCGAGTGCCACCGCTCAGCCTAATGCCCCAACAATAAAGCTGGCTCCGTCCCGTCAGGTCGCCTGAATTCCTGGCGAGTGGCGTGCGTGCCCCCCTACTCGCTACATCTGCCCGCGCTTCCAAGGCAGATCAGCACCGACCGCCGAGTACCCCGGCCGCAAGAACGAGGTCGAGTGGAGACCTGGGATCAATCAACTGGTAAGATTACGAAGGCCGTGCGCGCCGACTTGCGGGGGTCTTGTGGCTCGGCGCTCTGTTTCGTAGCACGCAACATTATCTAAGCCCGACGTGCAGCGGTAAATTCAGCCAACATATGAGCAGGGGTTCATTTCGCTTATCTTCTTTCTCCTCTCTTTCTCTTATTCTTCCTCCTCCTTCTTGTTCATTCTATTGTTTTTAAAATAGAGCGGAGGAGGTATCCATTGATCTGGGGGAGGGGGGGTTTGAGACCCCTCCACCCCTGATCGAGAGAGGAGGAAGATAAAAGGGAAGAGAGATTGAGTGAGTCTACATGATTGACCTCGCGCTCCGCCATCTAATAGTTGTTGTTGCTTGCTTCGCGTCGTCCTCCTCGCATCCGTAAGATGAGCACCTGGGTCGCATCCACCGTAACGGAGGGGAAACTGCAGAGCCTTGTCGAGTGAGGCGTGCGGCGGGGTGGTGCGCCCACCTACGACGAGCCTGAGCAGGCGCTGAAGCCCGAGGAGGCGGTCTCGTTCGTGGATTTCCACGAAAGGGGCTTCGGGATCCCGGCGTCACCCTTCCTCCGCGGTCTTCTCCACGAGTTGAAGTTCCAGCGTAGCATCTCCCGTCCAACTCGTTATTGCAGTTGGCGGGATTCGTGGTGGTGTGCGAGGGCTTCCTCGGCATCGCCGCGAACGCTGGCATGTTCCGATAGGTCTTCGACATCCGCGGCAAGAAGGTGAAGCGACATTGAGTTCGCCCATATCAGCGGGTGAACATTCAGCTGAGGAGCAGCTTCTCTCAGGACTACCCACGGTTGCGCCTCAAAAATTCAAATCAGGGCTAGCATGTCAACTGGTTCTACATCCGCAACGACGCCACAAGCCCCGCTGCCTAGGTTCTTCGTTCGTCCATCGGTGCAGCAGGCATCCTGGAAGTGGGGTTGCCGCACGGACGAGGCGAGGAAGGTCGGCACCATCCACGACGTGCTGCGCGGCCAGGTCGAGGCTGGCATGGTCGAGCGGCGCATCCTGCCGCTTCAGGCGCGGACGTGTCTGCTGAGCGCCTACACCGGGGTGGAGGACGTCGACCGCCCGGTCAAGGCGGATATGGATGACCTCGAGGTCGCTGTGCGAGTCGTGACGATGTCGGAGTCTGGGCTGTCGATGATGGTAGGCAATGCCTCGGCTGCTTTTTCGGTGGCCTCCCACCCCAACCTAGTAAGTGGTTCTCCGTGGCTCCTGTGTTCATGGTTAATGCAAAATTGTCTCGTAGGACTTAGGATCATATTTTACCTGCAGCATGTGCCAGCCTACAAGTCGGCCTTTAGCCTCCCTAATCCGGGAGGCGTGAGGACGCTGCCAAGCAGAATGCGGATGCCGACACACGAAGGCGCATGAAGGACAAGAAGATCAAGGCGCGCGAGGAGCGCCGAAAGCAAGGCCTCTCCTCCGAGGATGAAGAGGAGGGCGATGATGAAGAGGACGAGGGGAGTGAGGACGATTAAGTCCATCCCCTCGAGGATGTGATGCTCCTTGACCCCAGGTGCAGGTCATGACGATGCGCGAGTTCGGCATGGGGCCAGGTCGAGCGGCATGGTCGAACGGTGGTTCAAGCAGCGCTTTGCCCCGAGACCGTCAAGAGCACCGGTCGGTGCAGAAGCACGCGACTTCTAGGCCGCCTCGCGGGTCGAGCGCCAAGCGCATGCGGGACATGGATGGATGGAGTGCGGCCATGAGGCCCAACGACCGCTCGCCCCATGGGTCAAGATCGCCAAGTCGAGGAGGCAGGGCCCCGTCGGGCCCAGTTGAGCTGTCGTCGCTGTCGCCGGGCCTTCCCCAACCATCAGCGATGAGGGCCTCGTCGCCGTACGTGGTCGAGGCAGCAGCGCAGCGTGACGCTTCCGAGGCACCACAAGCCAACATACGGATAGGGGGTTGATATCGCTTCTCTTCTTCCTCCTCCTCTTCTCTTTCCCCACTTCTTCATCCTTTCTTTCTAAAAAAATAGAGCGTGGGCTTAGAGGTATCCATTGATCTTGGGGAGTTAGGAGCATAAGCCCCCCTATTCTCCTCTCCCTTAGAGCAACTCCACCAATAACCCATAAATCAGACCCTCTAAATGCTAAATGGGGACTGCTTTTATTTTTTGGAGGCTTCTAAATTTCCTTCAACTCCAACAATAACACTCAATTCTAAATTATAATAGAGAGCTCCCTAGAGACCCTCTAGGAATAGAGGTTGGAGGAAGAAATTTGGAGGTCTCCCTAAAATAGAGGGCGTAGTAGAGGGTCTACTGGAGTGTAATTTTTTTTCTTGACCCTCTAAACATGAAGATATGAACCTATTTAGAGAGTTTGCTGAAGTTGCTCTTAGATCGCCCCCTATTCGAGGTGGGACGTTTGCAAAATGGCAATTGGCAAGTACCAAGTGGTACCTATAGATTCTGAAAATAGATGTGTAGCTAATATTCAAACATTCAAATTTTATTAAAACAAACTAGAACAATTTCAGCCTCAAGTATGATCAAAGTCTGAATAACCTTTTAAATTATTTTTTTATTCAAACCACTTCCACGTCTATATCAATCGGTCTAATTTATCATCCTCTTTTCTCTCTACATAGAAATAGATGTTTAATTCAAAATTTTTCAGGATGATACATATACTGCACAATTGAAGTATGATACTCCATGATGATGTTCCATACGCAAAAAAATATTCACGGAAATATTTCAGCTTTCATGTTGTAGTGGGGAAAAAATCTCACTCTGCTTACCCAGAAAAGTTTCCAACGAGGAAACCCCAGTCCCCACCACTTCCCCGCTTCCCAATCTACCACCCTATAAAATGCGCGTCGCGACGGCAGGGGCCTCCTGCCATTCTCCACACTCCACGGCCATCAGACTTCAGCAGACTTGAGCAGTAGCAGGTTAGCAACGCCGGCGCAGGTCACCCAACCCCGCGAGAACCGCGGATCGGCGGGACTCGCTCTGCTCGCGTGGGCGGGCGCTGAAGTAAGCAGACCGGATAGGATCGGGAGGGAGGCCGGAGGAGCAACGCCGCGTTCTCACTCGCTCACGCCCCCACGGCTCCTCCTCCGCTTCGCCCTGAAGCTCAACCGTCTTCCCCGCCGGCAGCCGTCATTTCCTTCTTGGCTTCCTGGAAAAGAATCAGAGAAGAGTCTCTTTGGCTTAACTTCAAGGTGAGTTCCTGCTAAAATCTGTACGTTTGGTTACCGTCTACTGGTGTCGTTTACGGATATTTTGCGAATCTCTTTTTTTCATCTTCTTCTCCCGATCAATTGTGTTCTGGGAATCTTGTTGTTGGCCCAGTGTCTATTCCTTCAAAATATGTACTAAAGAAAGATTCTTTTCTCTAATTCTCTTTTAGAATAGACCAGGAAAATTTTGTCTTCGCCAGTACCTATACATCAATCGCAAGTATCTGTTGCATCTGCCAGTTTAGTTGGTATGTCGTGATCGCAAAAGTAGGAAGGTGTTGTCTTCAGTGTAGTTGAAATAATTATCAGTGAAGCTGAGCAAAAAATGCTCGAAAAAGGGTCTGCTTTGATCGATCTGAGCCATCCTTGCTCCCCATTTATTTATTTTGGGCAGAGGACAGTTGGGCCAGGCAGGTTGTTAGAACTTGGTAGGTGTACTACTGCATGTGACTAGTATCATATTTGCCCGTCTGATCTTTATTCCCCCTTCCACTAAAAATTCAAGCAAGGATACATAATAGTTTCCCCTGATCGTACAAATCCACATCATGAAGAATGATGGTAGTACTAATCATAGATTACCCTCACAATGGATTTAATTAAGCAGTGGTCTTTTTCTTCGATAGGAATTGAAGTCTTGGAAGTTGTGATGGTGGGGATGTGACAAGTTGTTGCTGATTTTCTCGGAAGGATGGCAAAGTTTGGAGCTGCCCTCTGTGCAGTTATCCTGATTGTGCTGCTCCCCTGTTTGGATGTTGCATTGGGGCAGAGTACTGACCCTTCGGAGGGTAATTTCTGTCTGCCATATGTTGATTTGTGCGAATGTAAAACTTGCTGCAAATGAATGATTTCTTCCCATAATGCAGTCAATGCTCTCAGGGCTATCAAGGGAAGATTAGTGGATCCAATGAATAACCTTAAGAATTGGAACAGGGGAGATCCGTGCAGATCAAATTGGACAGGGGTCTTCTGCCACAGAGTGAATGATGATACATTTCTTCATGTAACAGAATTGTATGATCAGTACCTCAGTCTTATTTATTCATTGTATTTGAACTTTCATTTGTTCTTTGTGTTAGTCGTCCTTACAGTATTCTGTAATGAGGTCTCCATCGAAGAAACATTAGCTTACACTCCTGTTCTCCAAAAGTACACTTTTACAGTTAAATGCTCACTTCATGTGCCTTCTTGATAAAAACAATAATTTATGCACGTATGTTGATAATTTGTCCAGCCATCTAACTGTAGTTTTTTGTTTGACTTTTCATGACTTTTTTTAAAACTGTTTATATTTTATATCATCACAATATGGGATATAGTTAATCTAGTAGCTCAGTTAAGAGATTACTGGAATGTTCAAGTTATTCCTAGAGCATTATTTTTTCTCCATGCAGACAGTTGTTCAAGAGGAATCTCTCAGGTACTTTGGCACCAGAGGTCAGTCTTTTATCTCAGCTGAAAACATTGTAAGTATTACTCTTGAGTTCAAACTTGTTCATTTTCTCAAGGCCTGCTTTACGTAAATTTTAAGTTGTACTAGTTTCACTTCACTATATTTTCAATACATGTTCATGGTGCTTTGCTAGCGAATTTTCTGTCACAATTTTGATTGTTTATTCCCTTTTCTATGTAACATTTATCATTGATTCTCATGCTATTTAATTAACTGCTGTTTTTCTCAAAGGGATTTTATGTGGAACAACTTAACTGGTAGCATCCCTAAGGAGATAGGGAATATTACTACACTTAAGCTTATGCAAGTTCTTTTTACTCTTATTTTTCTTGCCTCATTCATTGAATCATTCAGCATGCCTTAAAAACTCATGCACATAAAAGAACATTGATTCGGCAGTACAAATTTCTTGTCTATGAACATTTACAGTAATATCTGAATGTACAAGTATCAAAAAGAGTTAATTTGGTTATTTTAATACCTTTTGCAGACTTTTGAATGGCCATCAGCTCTCCGGTATTTTGCCAGATGAGATCGGCAACCTTCAAAACTTAAACAGATTACAAGTTGACCAAAACCAATTATTCGGCCCCATACCTAAATCATTTGCCAATTTAAGAAGTGTGAAACATATGTAAGAATTGTTATTTCCATTGTGCCTCTGCTTTTCTGTTCCATTTGAACTTATTTCTAATTTCAATCATCCTGTGCATTTTAGTCATATGAACAATAATTCATTAAGTGGGAGCCTCCCACCCGAACTGTCCAGATTGCCTCTACTTCTTCACCTGTATGTGGAACTCTACTTCTTTCCCAATTTTTCTTCTTATGCACAGAATGAAATATTAAATTAATCTTCATTCTCATACTGCAACAAAAACATTGCAGGCTTGTTGACAATAACAATCTATCTGGACCTCTTCCTCCAGAATTTGCAGAAGCACCTGCTTTGAAAATATTGTATGTACCTCAATTTTCTTACGTTAGATTTTATTTACCTCACTTTAGTAGCTTACTGCCCATGACACATTTATCTTTCTGACATTCATATATTTCGGTTTCTAGTCAGGCTGATAACAATAACTTCAGTGGAAGTTCCATCCCTACTACATATAGCAACATATCCACGCTACTAAAGCTGTAAGAATGACCTTTTCTGTTTTTGTGTTTTTTTTCTGCCTTTCTTCCTTATTATAGTAAGATAAACACTGTAAATATCTTTCATACATCTATATCATATGATAAATTTAGTTTTAGTCTTTACTCAGAAGGTAATTACAAGCATCCGTTGTGCCAACATCCAGCTTCTATAATGTCTACTTATACAAAATCAAGGAATAAAATCTGAGGGGGTAATATTTCTTGTTTTACCAGGAGTCTTAGGAACTGCAGCTTGCAAGGAGCTATTCCTGATCTGAGTAGCATACCTCAACTTGGTTATTTGTGAGTACACTGAACTTGCTGAAGTACATCTCTTCTCCAATTATTGTATTTTGGTATTATGACTATCGATCATTACTATGAACGTGGTTCTTGGGAGAGTTTAGATTAGAAACGTTAAATGTAAGATTAGACATATGCACCCCAACTTTTCAGTTCATGCAGTTCAGGATAACTGCATACATGTCTTAATAACTTTCACGTCCATTTTTCAGGGATATTAGCTGGAACCAGCTGACAGGACCTATACCAACCAATAAGCTTGCTTCAAACATCACTACAATGTATGTAGTTATGATAATTCTCTCTATTTCCGTTAATCATCAATCTAATTTCTAGTTATATGACAGTGATTTGTCTCACAACATGCTCAATGGAACTATCCCGCAGAACTTCTCAGGGCTTCCCAATCTTCAGATATTGTAAGTGTAGCTTGCTAAATAGTGCCCAAAACAGCTTTGAATGCATATGGATTTGATTTTTGTTGTATATGGTTCAGATTATTTTAAATTCAAAATTGTGAATTTGATGTATCTTAGTTAGTGATGTGCTTAGAATGACTTATGCTTGCAATCTACTCATAATTGGATTCAAATCCGTACTGATTTTATCGCAATTTGTATTAGTTACTTTCTAAAAAGACGCATATGGAAATAAGCGTACATATGTAGAAGTTCTGTGGGCTATTATGTAATTTATTATGTTTTATTCTTCTCAGATCACTTGAGATTTTTATTCTGCAGATCACTTGAAGATAATAATCTAGATGGTTCTGTTCCCTCGACAATCTGGAATGGAGTCACTCTTACTGGAAATAGAAGCCTTGTTCTGTATGAACCTTTATTGTTGTTATTTTGCAGAAGTAATTTTTCAGATCTAACTGTATATATGTGATGAACAATATCTTTAATAATGCAGGGATTTCCAAAACAATTCTCTCAAGAAAATTCCGGCTACATTTGATCCTCCCCCAAATGTCGCTGTCATGTATGTTCTCATACATATATGCTATGCATTCAAATTTCGATTTTACCTATATCCATAGTCCGAGCGATACTTAACCGCGATTTTACAAATTTGGTGGCCTCTTTTTGAGAATGCACGAAATATTAATTGCTAAGTTTACATTTTTTGGGTGGCTAACGTTGTATCATCTATCAAAAGATGTACAATCCGGCTTTTTTCCTTTGATACCCAGTGTTTATATCTGTGCAACAGTTTTAAGACTATGTTGTTAGTATTTGAGAGCAGTTTTCTTCACATCCTATACCTGAATCATTATGCATGTGTGAAAATCAGAACTAGAACTGAAGATTGCACTATTCTCAGGGCAAAGGGAATATTCTAATTCCTTCTTTTGACTAACTTCTTATGCAATGAGTTGTGATCACCACTGTTATTTTTGGCAGGCTATATGGAAACCCTGTATGCGGGAATACTAGTGGAGATCTTATAACCAACCTGTGCCAACCCATGTCAGTAGACCAGCAACCATTGAAAAAAGAACGAGGCTCTACCTTTAGTTGTCAACCTTGCCCAGCAGATAAAAATTACGAGTACAATCGGTCATCACCTATACCTTGCTTTTGTGTGGTGCCACTCGGAGTTGGACTTCGGCTGAAGAGTCCAGGAATCACAGACTTTCGTCCCTATGAAGATGCCTTTGATATCAACTTAACCTCTTTGCTGCAACTGTTTCTCTATCAGATAAATATTGAACACTACATATGGGAAGTTGGTCCAAGGCTAAATATGCATATGAAGTTATTTCCAAGTAATTCAAGTTTATTCAATACATCTGAGATTGTGCGACTCGGACACATACTTGCTGGCTGGGAAATAACTCTTTCAGATGTGTTTGGTCCATATGAGCTTCTCAACTTCACACTAGGTTCCTATGCAGATGGTATGTGTTCACTTTGAAGATGTTAGTTCTACTGTTGAAAACTGTCCGATACTATAAGCTTTTTTTTCCTGCTAAAAAATAAAATAAAATAAAATAGCAGGACTTCAGTGGAGTTCCTGTATTTTATTTTGTGAACTTATTTTGGCTTATTATGATAAAGTTTTACAGCATTTCTGTTAGCTTGGTTAGCAGCATATAGTGTAACGATTGCATGCAAAAAATGGTGTATATTACTTCCTCAAAATAAATTTTGTCCACTTGCTATTTGTAAGTTTTTCTCGATGTTATATCCCTGATGCTAATTGTAGAAAATTGAAACAATAAATTATGGTGTCCTATTTTTAGAGACATAGGTTGGCTAGCAATAATTTCTTCCTTGACTCGTGCTTCATTGAATTTATGTCTGCTCGCTGATCCCAAATAACCATATATTAGTTCTTAGAATCTTTCATTTATCGCATTTGTGCAGAATTTCCAAATGCAGCGTCAACTGGTTTAAGCAAGGCAGCACTGGGCATTATCTTGGCAGGCTCAATAGCTGGTGCTATTGCCCTGTCCGTGGTAGCCACCACCCTCATAGCGAGAAGGTGTTCAAGACATAGAACAGTCTCGAAGCATTCATGTAAGTAATTTATATTTGGTTGTATGAGTGACTTTAGGGAACACCTGAAGATATATGCATCATGTTGTTTGCAGTGTCAAGGTTTTCTGTCAAAATTGATGGTGTCAGATGCTTCACATTTGATGAAATGGCTATAGCCACAAATAATTTTGATCTATCAGCCCAAGTTGGCCAAGGAGGTTATGGAAAAGTCTATAAAGGTATTCTAGCTGATGGAGCAATTGTAGCAATCAAACGAGCACACGATGATTCTCTTCAAGGTTCAAAGGAGTTCTGCACAGACATAGAGTTATTATCAAGATTGCATCATCGCAATTTGGTTTCATTGGTTGGCTATTGTGATGAATAAGATGAGCAGGTGAAACCTTTTGATTTTAATTATATACGTAGAAAAATACATTTTCTCAACATTGCTGAACTGCTCATTCAAATCATGTTTTGCAGATGCTTGTTTATGAATTCATGTCAAATGGTACTTTACGTGATCATCTTTCTGGTAAGCAACTTACGAGATTCATTGTCAAATATTTGAACATTCTCTCTTTCCCATGCTTATCAATATTCTTAATCTGCATTAACCATCTCTTGTCGTTTTACATCATTTGCCAACCACAGCCAAATCCAAAAGACCTCTTAGTTTTGGTTTGAGGCTGAAAATTGCATTGGGTGCCGCAAAAGGAATTTTGTATCTACATACTGAAGCAAATCCACCTATATTCCACCGTGATGTGAAGGCCAGTAACATTCTGTTGGACTCCAAATTCGTTGCAAAGGTAGCCGATTTTGGTCTGTCAAGGCTTGCTCCAGTGCCGGATGTCGAAGGGACGTTACCAGCTCACGTCTCCACTGTTGTTAAGGGAACCCCAGTAAGTGTCAGATTGTCAGTCACATCAACAATGTCAAAATTGCCATCCTTTCTTTTGCGGCAATTCAATATCATTATCATTTTGGCAGGGCTACCTTGATCCAGAGTATTTCCTAACTCACAAATTGACGGACAAGAGTGATGTCTATAGCCTTGGTGTTGTTTTTCTTGAAATGTTGACCGGGTTGAAGCCAATTGAGCATGGTAAAAACATAGTGAGAGAGGTACACAATCTTGAACTCTGGGATTCACGCCACCTTTAAATGACAGTCCAATTCTTGCAACAACAAAAAAAAAATGACTGCCCTTGGTTTGAAAAAATCCATAACCTAGACTGCATTGTATTATCAGGAAACTTGTCTTGTGCTTGCTTTCAGTAAAAAAAACAAACACATGTAATTAAGAACCGCATTTTCCTATTGCTGTAGGTAAACTCTGCTTGTCAATCAGGTAAAATTTCAGAAATAATCGACAGCCGGATGGGCTTGTACCCTCCAGATTGCGTCAGGAGGTTCTTATCTCTAGAACCCAAGTGCTGCCAGGATGAAACTGATGACAGGCCTTCCATGTGGGAGATTGTGAGAGAACTTGAGCTCATCTTGAGAATGATGCCTGAAGAGGACCTGGTTCTGCTGGAAACCTCTGAGACAGACTCGACCGACGTGAGTAAATCCTTGTCAGCTTCAGCGAGCGGGGCCCTCTTCGTCTCGTCGCAGGTCTCTGGGAGCCTTGATGCGAGTAGCGGCATGATTTCTGTAAGGGTGACTCCTCGATAGCCATGGTGTTTTATGGTGTAATTCTTGTGAATACGCGACAAGTTCGTTTTGTACTCCAATACGGAGGGCCCAACGTTTCAGGTCTAAATTATTCAGCCGAATGTATGTAGAGAATGGTGTATGCTACACAGGATGTCAGTAACGTTATCGACATAGCCTTTTTAGCTTTCAGATATGGCTTTATGTAAATGAATAGAGCTGAGAATGTTGACACTATCGGGTCTCTTGGGTGTTCAGAAGTAACAAGGTTTCGATGCACATATGATGTCATTAGCGATTATTCTCTTTGCTAATGGTTCTCAGTTCAGATGCACAGAAGCATGGTTTAAACAAACATCACAGTATCAACACACTAGATTAGTGGCACATAGGGGATTCTAAGGAACATAATAAGTGCTGAGTGTCAAACTACTTATTTACATCGAATCAAGGGCTCTGCCTACGTTGATAGATGTACTTGTTGCTGCTACATATGGGTTGTGATTGGACACCCATAATTTCCAAAAGAACAGGTCAACAAAAACGAGCAAAATAGATGACCTGACAGGAGCCGCATTGGTAGCATCGCGACATTCGTTCACCAAAGAGTGCCTAATATTTCAAATTTGCTGAAAACTACCGCCGTCCACGGAGTTTTCTCCTTTTGGCACCTTTTGGAGCCTCAGCGGCAGGTGAATCTTCCTCGGCAGGCTCTTCTTCCTTAGTACCCCCACTGGCATTCTTGTCATCAGATTCAGCCTCTTCTACATCATCTTCATCGATGGCTTTTATTATATATATCTGCAATAGATAAAGAATCACATGTGAAGTTCATTCAAGTAGACCCAACATAATGCAACCAAATATATAACAGAATAAATGATTACCCCCTGAAAAAGAAGAAGAAAATACAGATGAGTTGTTGACAGGATATTCATAGAGCCTCAGATTTATTCATAAATATTCATGCAATGAAGGACACAGGAGAGAGGTAAGCATCAAGGCCTGAGTTTAGTACTACTACTCCAATGGGCCCAACAGCATAGGAACATGGCTAAGCTAATTCCTTAATTGCCATGCTTGCCTGATAGTTGATGCATTAGGGGGTGCTTCTGCAAACATGTTCTCTTCCCGACTATTCATATCAGAAACTTTGGATTTGTCTTTGTTCTTATGGCAAATGTGGAGTTAGGAGAAGGTTAAAAATGCTTGCAAGTTTAAACAGCCATGATAAGACAATCTATCTGGTCCAGATTAGTATAAAATGCTGAACTTTAAATCTGTACCTTGAATCTGTCGTGCTTGGTCAATTCGAAGACCAAGGAATCCCCATCCTCCAAGTTGTGGTGCATCGCGAAGCCCCTCCATCCACCACTTAGACCTGTTCGCTTTCCAATATAGACAGCATCAAATTCGAGACCATCTTCATCCTCCAACACCATCCTAAACTCACTGGGAGGCAGATTCTTTTTGCAGAAGCTTGTAGGAAGACCCTAAGGTACAAACAATACATTCTTGATTAGTAGTTGATCCTATGCTTTGTGCCAAAATTAATCAAGGAATTCTGTTGCACATCTTAGAGCTTACAAGCCAAAAGCAGCTGGACACATGTGATCGAACCATGGTCTTAACAAATGATGGGTTATTAGGGTCTAGACCATCTTGAAGTTTCTCAGCTCTTCTGAATGCACGCTGTTGCTGTTCATAAGATGAAACTCTTCCAGTGTATTCTCTTCCTGGCTCTGCATTCTTACCACCACTGCGCCTGTTCAGAGCAAGAAAGTAGCCGATTAGTTTGATCCAGGCACAACACCATCTGATTTATATGGACAAGATAAACAAAAACATTACCTTTTGTGACGTAGAAAAGTATCCAGTTCACCAAACTGGCAGGAAAAAAAATGTCAGTACCAATGTTACAATTGCAAACTGCAAAGCATTTCGTCACTTAAAGAAAAAAAGAAGAAGAAGCAAAACATCCTCACACTACAAAATTTCAGCTAATGTCATACAGCATCACAACCTTATGGCATCGTAATGATTAGTGCATTACCAACAAGAACTGAGATCATAATGTCATCCCACCAAAATATAGAATAACCCATTGTGGACTAACTCGTTCGTGGATGAATTATGTCCTGAAACCAAATGCCCCATAAATCATGGATTCATGGCCCTAAGGGCTTATCTGGGATGCAAGCACGGATGGTCGCATTCAGGACATGAGATGTCTGACCCCGCAATCAAAATCCAAAATTTGCCACATTAAAAGAATGTCAGGAAATAAAACTCGACAGGGATCTTCAAACAGGGAACATCGAACCAATTTCACGCAAACTGTGTGCTTTGATCAGTACGGCATACAACAGGCCAACGAAGAACTCACATCATCCTTGTAAGAAACCGTGGCCTTCGCCCTCGAGGAACGCCGCACCTCGGTGGCGTCAAACTTCTTCCTCGGCTTGGGGCTCGCGCGCACTCCACCCTGCAAAAAAAAAAAATCACAACAACTCAACTCAGCGTCGCCACACTAGCCCGTAACACGCGCGCGCGAGCGGCAATCGGTGTACGTGCGGCCAGCACCTTGTTCTGTTTCTGCAGCCTCGCAGCCTGGAGCAAGCTCTTCGACATCTCCGATATGCCCAAATCCTGCGCAGAGGAACCAGCCGCGACGATTAGGGACGAGGACAGATCGATCAAGGAACCCGCGGAAATCGGCGGGGAAGAAGAGAAGGCAGGGTCGAAGGGAGGAAAACAGTAAAAGGGGGATCCATGAATTGGTCCGTCACCCGTTTAGAGGGAGCAGGAAGGGGGACGAGCGTCCTCACCTCGAGGTGCTTGAGGTTCTCGAGGACCCGCTTCCTGCGCTGCTCCTCGTAGGCCGCGCCGGAGGCGGCGCTGCCCGCCTTCGTCGCCATGCCGCCGCCGGTCGCCGCCCTCCTCTCCTCCCCCCCTCTCTCTCTCTCCCTCTCTCTCTAGGCGAGCCGGGGGAGCGAGAGAGCGAATGGGGATGGGGCTTTTCGAGTTCTTTTCTAGAGAGAGAAATCCAAGGATGAGTGAGATGGCGAGAGGCCACTTGCCTTGTGGGTAGGCATTGAAATTTCGAATTCGAACGAGCCGAGAGAGATATTCCTCGTGGGATGGGAGAGAATCCTCCGACGGACACGTGGCGGTCCAACGGGCCTGGTTCACGGTGACTGACGCGGGGACCCAGCGCGGGGGCACGTTGGACCTGTGCCAGTTAGCCGTTGACTCGTGCTGCAGATGAGTCTTTCCCTTCTGTTCTACTAGTACGTGTGGTCTGTTAGCAATAAAGATCGGGTCAGTGTAAAGAATGTTCTTAGTAAGCCTTGTTTAAATGCAAAAAATTTACATGTGTAAATTTTATATTCCAAGTGGCTGTAAACTTTACACCTAAAATTTTCCAAATCTTTACATCCAAAACTTTATGGCCTTATTTAGATGTAAAATTCCAAATTCCAAATAAATATTTGCACGCATGCATAACATATTAAATATAGTTGAAAAAATCGTATTACACAGATGGTCCGTAAATCGCGAGACGAATTTAATGAATCTAATTAGGCCGTGATTAAATAATAAAATTGCTACAGTAATAATACAATGAACGTGTGCTAATGACGGATTGATTAGGCTCATTAGGTTCGTCTCGCGATTTACGGATGGAATCTGCAATTAGTTTTTTAATTAGTCTATATTTTTTAATTAGTCTGTTTAGGGAGGGGTAGTCATGGGCCTACGAGTTTACAGGCCAAAATTCTAAAAGTTTACGGGCCAACATTCCAAATTTTTACAAAGACCCGTTTAGATGGAAAATTTCAAAATTCAAAAAGTTTTAGAATTTTGGGTGCATTTAAACAAGGCCTAAGAAGAGATTAGCAGGTTAAAAGCTTGTAAAATCAGCTACCTTCAACTACATGCCTTCTCAGTAGAAAAATGGATATTTCATTCTTTGTTGCACAGCTGGGTTGTTCTTAGATAGATTAAGGGGGTGTTTGAATCCAAGTGCTAATGTCTAAAAGTGCTAAACTTTAGCACTTGTTCATCCAAACAGAAGTGATAATGGGGTGGACTAAACTTTAGCTAAGACTCAAATACTTGCAAAAGTATAAATAATAATAGGTGCTAAAGTTTTGCATTCAACGTTAGCCCATCCAAACATACCCTAAGTAATGTACTAAGCAAGCTAGGTGTGTGGTTTATCCAGTTATACATTACCATTATGAATCAAAGTTGTTCATGGTAGATCATAAACACGTGTTTTATTTATCCAGCTAGTCCTCTTAATATGAATTTTAAAACTTTTCGTTTTTCCGCGTACCTAGTGCAACTAAAGTTGCATCTCACAAGGTGAGATTTCTTTGCAACCGGGGTCCGTTTGGGTAGGTTTTACCGGCTTCGGCTTCACCTATTTTGCGCAAATCGAGACACTATAGCGTGAAATCATTTTGTAAACTAGAGTAAAAATAAACTAGAAGCCGGATGAAGCTACTATATATTTACTGATTTTGACTTCACTGGTGAAACCGTTTTGCGAGAGCCCTCCCAAACAAGCCCATCAATTGGAGTTGCAACAAATAGAGTACAAGTGGCCTTAGTCTTGACTATTCGAAGCCAACTAATATTTTTTTTCATCCCGAAACTTCCTTTCCTTTTGCTAGTTTCTATGTGCTTCTTATGTCTTAGGCAAATATTGGAACATGATCGTTTCAAAAGAAAATATTGGAACATGATATTTTCACAACAAACAATTTATTTTTTGCACAGATCGAGAGAAACATGTGTTTTCCATGATAACAGTGAAAGATACGTGTACTTTGTAACTAGTAGACTAGCTGAGGGCGCCTTGAACCAGGCATGGCCAATCTTTTTCTTATACAATTTCTAGCAAGTATTATCTTTTACAAAAAAAAGTCCAGTTCAAAGAATTTATGTTGTTTGGAGTCTCGAATTTCTAGTGAGACAATTCATTTCCCACAAGAATTGCCAAAAAAGGTGGAAAACAATCAACTCCAATTCAACCTCAAATCAATTCACAGCAATTCAACCTAAACATGGTCACTTTGATTGGACTGGAGTCATATTGCAGTTCTAGTGGACGTATTGTAGTGTAACGGCCACCTTTTTCTTTACAGTGTTTAAGATAAAATCGCGATATTTGAAAATAGATAAATTGATCGAAACCTGAATCGCTAAGATGAGAGTGTCACGTACATTATTACCCCTGTTACTATGAACTGCATAACGAACAGCAGGGTCAAGTGAAATCTGGACCCTTGAGTCAAATCCATGGTTGCAGATAGCCACAACTGCTTCGAGATACCATACACATTTCTGCTTGCGAGTAAGTATTTAAAGGAGGGCTCACAGATATGTTGCACCCAAAAGCGAAAAATTGAGGTAAATACCGACGCACTAACTCACTGTAACTCAGAATTTTGCACAGTACTATATCTCAGCATTACCATTAACAAATAAATCAAATGTTCTAATTATACAGCCACAGAGGATACACTACGCATAGTCATCTGTCACTCATAAGGTTAATGTCACATGGGATGGGAGATCAAAATTCACCTGCTAGTACAGTAAAGGATGGCGCGCGCTGCCAACAGCGTCATGAAAGCTTGCTCATGAAAAATTAGGGTGTGAAGGCATGGGCTGCTGGAGTTGCTGGAGAGTCAAGAGGGAGGGGTGAGCCTCTGTGGTCATTGTTTCACGCGTTTCATGCCGCCGTTACTAAAGGGGCTAGGAGGAGCACCACCTGGATGCGGACTCTCCTCTCGGAGGGGCGAATTTAACATGGCAAGTTCCCGGAGTTGCTGTCTCTTGTAGTAGTCTTGTGATTCATCCTGTGTAGCAGTACGTAAGAATCAGGATTTAGAAACAGAAGTCAAAGAAGTTGATTGTCTATTCATTTGTGGAATACTATGAGCTGGTAAAAGCCATAGCCCATAGCATTGATCTAGTGGGTTAGTACTCAGTGGTCAGCTTAAAATAAACGTGGGAGAAAAGAGCAATTGAGGTTTCAGTAAAATAAAGCTCTTTCTTTGGCATGTTTGGATGTTTCGGCATATGTTTGAGATAAGCTGCAGATTGGAAAGCAGAAAGGAAGATAAGAGGGTTGAGAAAACATATGCATACCACTGGCTTCAATAACTCTTCAAGGATCTCTTGTGCCTTTGCAAGTCTAGAATCGATCACATTAGCAGGCAACTCAGCTTCAATCAAGATATGGAGGGGCTCACCCAGGTGTTCATAGCCAGGTCTTCCCTTAAGTTGTTCCTCCTTTACAAATGAAAAGAGCACCATTGTTAGTATTGTAGGCTTGCCAGATGTAATCAGAAAACAAAACCTTAAAACAATCATCCAGTCATTTTAAGATACAGTACATCACCATATTGAGTAGTGCTTACCTTGCCAGAATCTTTGATCGAGCCTTTCCCTCTGATGAAAACACGACAACCTGTAGAGGCTTCAATCCTCTTCAAAGAGTTTCCCCTTGGGCCAAGAAGACGGCCAATAAAATTGAACTGTACAAAAACAGCAAGTAGTATAAGTAATGGTGTCATAGTGCTGTACCAGTAACCCATGCAAATATGACACATAAAAAGCATACATTAGGGTATGTATCTGTTGGCACTTCCAACCGCAAAATCTTCTTGACAATGTAAGAAGAGGGACTTTGTGGGGGGCCTTGCCAACCCATAGCTCCTTGCGGAACACCTACTCTCTGACCAATAAAAATAGAGTATTAGAGTGATTAATTCTTTAGATATAATTTAGAGAATGAAAGAAATGGTCACCATTGTTCCAAAAGAAAGAATATTATTGCATTGAATAAGAAGGCCAAACATACAAACATCATTTTTCCAGGCTTCCGAATGCTTCCTTAATGTGCCCAAGATTCAGTTACGGCATTGGGCAACTGAACCTAGCTCAGTTGGTGGCAGGCGTGGTTGTACCCCCCAACCAACTAGGTTCAACTCGAATTTGGGTGCCTATTTATTCTTTCTATGTTAAGCCACCTAGTTGACGAGTTCCTCCTATGTAGGTCGAGTTTTTTTTTCCCAGTTACAATTACATGCTTCTACAAACTATAAACCGCTTACTTTAAACGCTTCAACTCTCATTCAAGGTAAAAAAAATGGATTATTAGTCATTAGCTCTCAGCAAAAGCAAATACAAAGGAAGATGCTGACTCTTTGTGGAGAAATATATCAGCTTGATTTTATATCTCTGCCTTCAATAGCAACTATATACAACATTAAGCATAGACCTTTCAAGCATTTGTTTGGATGTAATGGAACTTTTTCCCAAGCATTGCTACAAATCAAACTCAATATGGTAGACTAACTTTTCTCCAAGTCTAGTGTACAGTTCAAAGGCTATCCTGGCGATGTCGACAATTTGAGATGCAGATGTGACAGGTTCTGATCAACTTTGTGATCAGTGATCTCTAACATGACTAGATATCGTAATTGAAAACAATACTGCATTGGCAGATTGGAAATTTTCGAGCTAATGGAAATAATGTCATATTGTAAAGGATGAAGGCAAGAGGAGAAGATAATGGAAAATGTAATTGTTGGTTTACATAAAAATATTTTCACTTTTAAGGACTTTTGTGGCTTAAACACCAGAGAAGTTCTGTCCCTTTGAGCCTTAACAATGTGTCTTAGATAATTTGAGTGTCAGTTACATTTGCGCGCTCTTTGGAAGGATGTTGACACCCTTTGTATCTGATGTGATTAATAGAATGGATGTGAGTTGTGATAGGAGTATGCACATTTAGAAATAGCAGGATATCAATTGATATAGATTTGCCTGGTTGGTAGAGCCCTTAGTTGAGAAGCTGGCCACACAGGCTCGAACCAAAGGGTGCTTGCAGATCATGCGAGTGCCTCCCTAAATGATTCAGTACTCCCCTATCTTAAGACAGAGGCAAGTGGACGTCTCTCCCTATGGCTGAGTTTTTCTTTTATAGAATTGATAGATTGTTTCCTTGATAATATGATTACAAAGATCTGGTGGTAACAGTTAATTCAAATCATAAATGTTGAAAAGGGTCTTTTAAAAAAAATGTTGAGAAGGGGAAGGGAAAAGTGGCTTAACAGTATAAAACGGAAGAGAATTTATTGATGATCCTACTTCCAACTAAAAACGGATGAATTATTGCTAGGATGTCAAAAAAGAAACACTTCATAGAGCCCATTGACCACTTGTTGGCTTATATGTATCTCTATAAATGCATATGCATGCTTAGTACTCTATGAAAGCCAAATTTATTTTTACAGGGCCTTGATGAATAAACTTGATGACCACGGAGATCATATCCTGCCAGATTACACTTCAGAAAATGAATAGAAACTTATATCGTTAGTTATATATCTCTTATATAGCATTCTCTTTTTGTCGAAAGGTTTTAACAGCTCATGCCCCCAAGTGAAAAGGAATGCTTGGTGACTGAAGTGTGCCGGTAGATAGCCAGCGATTTACCTCTGAATGCATCCCATTCAATGGACTGAAACCGTTCCCGCAAAAATTTTGTATGGGGGGTGAGGGATGCATCTGGTTCAGGCTTGTGATTGGGAACCTGTCGAAGTCCCCAGCACCATGTTGGCGTCGCATATTCGATACCCGCACTATTTCTGGTACCATGCATCGATAAGCAAACGTTAGCACATAATACTGACATAAGAAAACATCCTGCCACTGAAGAAAAGCCACTGTGTTTATTCAGAACAGGCGAGATTTTTCATCTTATCAAGACCCATGGCACAAAAACATTTCAGCTGAAATCAAAAGATGGCCATCGAGCAAGTTCTCATCAAGCAAGGCAAGTCGTAGCAATTTACGCATTGAGGACAGCAAGAGAAATTCGAATCTACCGCAGCAATGCTATCTGCACGAGAAACATAGCAACAAGAGC
Organism: Panicum miliaceum; assembly: GCA_032594955.1. Taxonomy (NCBI): domain Eukaryota; kingdom Viridiplantae; phylum Streptophyta; class Magnoliopsida; order Poales; family Poaceae; genus Panicum; species Panicum miliaceum. The sequence continues at coordinate 15,386,400 of CM064058.1, read as the reverse complement.
ATCTTTTTTATAAATACATAGATCAAAACACTCACCTTGATTCAGCAGCCTGCTGCAGATTGGGAGCACCTGCATGAACGGCCCCAGCTTCTGATGCTCCTGCAGCAAGTCCGCCAGGTACTGACTGCGCCACCGGCAATCCAATCCCACCAAGGCACAGGAGGCAAAACAAGGCACGGATCAGACGGGCTCCCCAGGACACCAAAGAGCCAATCTTTACGCTCTCCCGAGAAAACCCACCCCACCCCAACCCCAGCGCCGAGGCTTACCTGCCCACGTCCGGCGGCCCGGGGGGCCTGACCTGCGGCGACATGGCCCTCGCGGGGGAGAAGCAGGCGTCCGTACCGTGCAGGCCGTCCATGGCGGCGCGCGGCGGCCGGGTCGGGATGGGGCCGCCCGGGTGCCAATCGGGAGGGGAGCCGCTACGGGGAGAGGAGGAAGAAGAGGAGAGGATGGAGAGAGAGGGGTGTGTTTTTATCGCGGTGTCTCGTTTTCTTTTCTCGGTGCGGTGGCAATACCATTTTTTGGGAAAATCTCGGCAAAACCCTGCGCCCGGCACGACGGGTTGCGTCGCGGCATCCCCCCTCTGCGGGCGGGCCTCTCCTGCCCCGTAGGGTTTATCAGCCCCCTGCCGCCCAGGGCACCTGCAGGATACGCATCCACCTACTTGCCTTATTCTGCATTACCGGTTTTACTAGGCATACACCACAACATGGGCTGGTGCCAGCGTCTTTTTCTTGAAGCTTTACATAACTCTTGCTGGATTCCATCTGCTGTAGTACAGTAGGAAGCTTCAATTGTTGATGCTGTGCACATTTACAGGTGTAGAGTTAACTATAAATCACGGTTATACTTAATATGAACATCAAGTTATGCCTAGATAAAAAAATGGATAAATATAATTTTTTAATGTGATTATTTGTTCTTTTTTAATATATGTTATAGTATGAAGGATGCATACATGACGTGACACTAAAATCTCGATTGGAAAGAGCCAAGATATACACCTTCCTTGTCAAGATAGCAATAGACAATCGTATTATGACATGATGTAGAGTATAGACCTACAATGACACTAACAAAGAGACATGCTTGTGTCCAACCACGTTGTTTGATATTTAGTGGTCTCAAGTTGCTAGAGTTGGCGATTGCGATATCAATATTCGTGTCATGCCAGCTAATCATGGTGCCATCTCATACTGCCGCAGTCGAGAAAACAACGGACATATTCATGCCGCACTAGCTATGAGGGTGACATATCTAATATGTGATGTCTAGTAGTGTTTTGTCAAAAATCGATGTGATATTCGGTATCACGTCTTCTGGAGGTGCGTGGCTAACCAAAACAAGTTATTTTTGCCAATTTTTTTCGTCTACTTTGGTCGTATTTTACACTTTGAAGGATTTATTGATAGGCATCGCCATGCTTCTTTTTAAACGCCTTATTTTAGCCCCTACCAGATTGACTCAAGTAGCTCATGCTACATGAAACGGATGAGATGATATTATATTTGCTCACCTCGAGCGACCGGCAATTTTCAGTGCATATATATGACTAGACGGAGATAGATACTCCTTTATTTGTTTTACCGACTGAAACGAACGACGAGGTAGAGGAGGCAGTCCAGAAGATCTCCATCGACCTCGCCGGTTGACCAGCTGATAAGCATTCCACCCCACGGCCGCCAAAAGGATCCATCGGAGCAGGGAGAATCGCCGCCGCACCCCACACCCGTCGACACGCGCAAGGCGCCATGGCGAGCGAGCGGGCGCCTACCACCCCCTCCTACCCTCCCTACACCCTAGTACCCTCGGCGTTTTAGCATCTCCAGCGATAGTCCCTACTTCAGAGTCACTAGGGGCTTCCCCTACTTTTTGGGGCCCTATTTATTGAACTTAACTCCAGCAAGGATCCCTATTTCTTAGCCCCTATTTATTTTTCTTTCCAATTTGCAATATCCATGCTATGTATATCCTTTATATCACCCAACAATTCAAATGCAAATATTTCTGGAGCATAAAACAATGAACCATATTCAAACTCATGATTTCAAACACAATAATTCAATTTTGAATTCAAAAATTTTCAAACAAAAATTATCATCAGCAATTATCAAAGTCAAGTATTTTAGGTGCAACTTTGAATACAGAGTTTCAATAAGAAAAGAATGCAAATAACCCAAGTTTCGGCTCAGTGAACAATAGCTGATTCTCAATGTTTCGTAGCAGACATTAAGAAGTTCAGAAAACAAGCCTGACTATCTATAGACACCATGGTACAATGACTACAAATTTCCCAATTCCCATAGGCAGCACATACAGTATTCTGATCAGCCACTCAAAGCAACATCATTCCAAAGTAGCTTCACACATTCTGAAGAATCAGGAAACTTGATAAGTGGCAATGGCAAGAACAGGTGTACAACACGTTTGGCCGCCGTAATGGGTCCATTCTAGCTTCCTGATTGTTGCTGCTGCTGGTGGTCATCTGGCTTGCTGGAGGTATTTGACTTAATATGATTTCACTCATGAACATCACTCTGGACTACTGTTGTTTTGTACAACGAACTCCTTAATTTCAATGTGCCGATCGTGCATTTTAGCTGCTAATTAATAGAACAAAGTCAAGTATCTAGCTGCAATTATCAAATACAGAATAAATTTAGTTGAATGCAAGTATCTAGCTGCAATTATCAAACACAGAATAAATTCAGTTGAGTGCAGATTCAGGATATTATTGCAATTCAGGATACAAGTCTTGCCAACTAAGTTAATAATTTATTCGGGTTCTTTATTATGTGGTGAGATCAGAAAACATCAAAGCAGCAAGTTAATCCGACCTCAAAGTAATAGGAATATTTCTAGCTCGTCACCAAATAGGAATATTTCTACGCAATCAGCTCTAGTTTCTGGCGCAATTAGCCTCTTGGGATTCTCCACTTTCTTTATGCTCTCATTCTGCCGCAACCACCATCTTATTCATGTGAACAAAGATCAAATCTCACTAGCTAGTCTGACTAATTCCTGATTATAGATGCTAATTTTTGCTTTTATCTAGATTGTGCATTCAATTGTTTGGTCGCACCTGTGGCTCACTATCAAAGGTCGTTCCCATAGCTATGTGCACATTCCAATATGAAAAAATAGAGAAGAAAAATTATTACCTTGCAAGATGTGGCCGCCGGCGTCAGGCCACATGTGGTGCTGTCGATGGCAGCCTGGCAGGTGGCCTGTCCAGCGTCGGGCCGGCAGCACGGCACGGTGGGGCCGGAGGTAGCGCTGCGCAGCGAGGCAAGATCAGGCCGGCGGCGGCGCATGGCCGGCGGCGGCGCGGCGCGACGAGACGTAGGGTTTCGGAGGGGCGTTGGAGGGGAGCGGCAGAAGGAAGAGTAGAGGGAGTGGAGGGCGGCGGAGGCTATCGCGCGGGAGGGGTGGCCTTGCGCCGTCGCGACGGAGGGCGAAGTGGCACGGTGGCGTGCCGTCGCGCGGACGGAGATGCGAGCGTGCGAGCGGAGGAAGAGGGGGAGACGCCGAGCAGGGGCCTCCCCATCCACCCGCGGGAGAAGGGGCCAGGAGGGTAAATTCAGGGGTCTCCCTACTCTACGGATTCAAATATGGGCTCTGCTGGAGTTGATTTTGTAACTATCGATCCCTACTTTAAAAGTAGAGGGCTAAGTATAAATCTGCAGGAGATGCTTAAAACGGCGAACTTACATCGGAAACGGGGGGCACGCACATGCCCGATCGTCGCTACCGCCGCATGCGGTGCTGCCGGGATTTCTTTTCCCTCTCCTCTCCCACAGCAGTGACGAGACCACGACGCCATCGTCGTCCCCGCGCGCGCACGTTCGCGCGGTGATCGTGTCGCCGTCTCCCTCCACGTGCTCGCCTTTCCGCGGCCGATGCGGTGGCTGCCGCTCGGTGAGCGAGGGGTGTGGACGAGGGAGGTAGGGGACGCTGGGCGACTGGGCCCGGTGTGAAACGCTGCTTACGCATAGGATGCTCTGCTCCGGTGCCGGGGGGCGAGCACGTACGTCCGCGCGCGGGCGCGGCAGCGCATGTTGGGTGCCCAGTGGTGGCGAACCGGGGTGGTGGGGGAGCGAGGAAAATACGGCGCGGAGTTCAATTTACTGTGCATGCACGTGCCGGCAGCCGTGCAGTAAAAAAATTACAAAAAAAAAGAGCTCGGAAATGATGGATCCATGGCGCCTGGAGATTGACCTTTTCTAAACCCAAGTAGCCTCCGTAGTAAACTCAGCTTACAACTACAGCACATAAAGGGTGTTTAGTCCCTGTCAAAAATTTTACATAACACATCAATATTTGGATACATGCATGGCGTATTAAATATAGACGAAAAAATAACTAATTACACAGATAGACTGTATTTCGCGAGACAAATCTAATAAGTCTAATTAGTCCGTGATTAGATAATAAAATGCTACAGTAAATATATACTAATGATAAATTAATTAGTCTTAATAAATTTATCTCACGGTTTACGAACGGAATCTGTAATTAATTTTATAATTAATCTATATTTAATACTTTAAACATGAAAATATTTTATTTTAAAAACTTTGCAAACAAACTGAGCACCCCCGTCGTGTTGGCCTAGCACGAGTCCCCCCGGCGCCGCCTGCGACGCGCCGACGCCTTACCCACGAGCGTTGCAGCCACGGCCGGGCGAAGCGAAACTGAAAAGGGCGCCAGGCCCAAGGACAAAAGCGCCATCCCTCTCCTGTGCAGCTGCGCCTGTGCTTGGGCACACAGTTATGCTGTGCCTGTGCTCTCTCCCACCCGGCGCTCGCTTTCCATGCCCCCCTGCCGCGTGTAAAGCAGCAATATTTTGGGGGCTTTTGGCACAAATCCAGGCGCCCCTGCCACCCACCGGATCCATCCTCCGTCGCCGGGCCCACCGGATTCCGCGACCGACCCCGGCCACGTCTCCTTGTCCCGTCTCGCGGCGGCACGAGCCCATTTTCTTTGTTTTTTTTTTCTCGCGTGAATTTTAGGGCGACGGCGATCGCGACGCATCGGCCTGATCGTTATCCTGTTTTTCACACGGCCGAATGGCCGGGCTGGTCGCTGTCGGAGCCCGTCGATCAGCGAGAACTCATGCTTGGTTGGGTTGCCAGGGCAAGCTGACTGTATTTAGTTCTTTTTTTTTTGCCAACTCGCGGTATGCTTATCGAGAAAAACTCAACGCTGGGTAAATTTGAGTCCCAGCTAGGTCCAAATTTTTTTTAACAAAATTTACAGATAGGGCTATACTGGAATCCAAGTACAAGTAGGTTGTCTAGGCGTTTAGACCCTATAATCTCAGATTTCACAATTCATGTTCTACTGTAAGGTCATCGCAAAAGCAATGTTCTACTGTAAAGTGCTTTTCTTATCTCTGTCTAAAACAAATAGGAGTATAAGATCCTATTCAAGAGACTCTTTATATATTTCTGATTTTGATTAAAATTACCCTCCAATTGCTTTTTCAATTGAATATCTAAATATAGACCTTCTGTATTTCGGATTTCTTGCTAGACAAAGATGGAGACGGGAATTACTCTCTAGACTACGTACAAGATATAGAAAAGTTATTGGAGGTTACATAGATATAGAAAATAATTTTTACTCAAATAACTCTTTAAATAATAATTTAGAGACTAGATTTTAGAAAGGCTCCTGGAGATGCTCTGAGGATAAGTTGTTGCCGACTTTAACTTACCATTCGAATTGCAGGTGGGGCGGGTCCTTAAATGGGCCCGCTTAGCCGCCCCGCAAAAACAGCTGTTGTGGCCGATACGGACTAGCTGCAAAGTTTTTGTGGCCCAATGTTGGGTTGCCTGCCAAAGCCCGTGAACACGAGAAGAAACCCGCGTGACCCGCAAAACCCGCAGCTCCTACTCCTCTCATCTTGCCTCCCGTAACCTAGCCGTCACCACCATCGCCGTCTCCGCCCGCCGCCACCACCATCGCCATCTCCGCCCCGCAGCCACCACCATACGCCTACGCATTGGTCAAGATGCAGCCGGCTGCGCTTCACTGGACCGCCGGCGGGGCGCTTGCCTTGGCGAGGTGAACCGCCATCTCCTCCTCACGCCGTCAACGGAGCGCCTCCCTACGGCCTGCGTCAGAGGCGGCTGCGGTGGTGGTGGAGGACGCGGAGGGGGAGGATTCTGACCGGGAGGCTGTCTTTGATGAACTGGAGCTTGCAGTTCGACCGGGTGGTGCAGTTCATCAAACTCAGATTCCACTTCAACAAACTCGACCTCACCAAGAAGCGTAAGCAATTCCATCATTATACAGCACCAACTTGTGTGACTTTCAAAGTATACTGCTCATTTCAACTTGTGTGTCTAATCTGTATCAGTTGTGTCTGGAGGTGTCTAGCATAGCATTTTGTAAATGTTGGTGCTGATTCCTTTTTTAAATGATTCCTAATGGATACCAAGTGAACTGATCTTTTCTCAATGTTTAGTCAACAGGCTGTGCCAAGAGAGCAGGTTAGTCAAGAAAGAGGGCAGCAAACTTCTCCATCTGCAACATCAAGAATACAAACATTGTTGAGACGGAATTTGATTGTGAGGTCCCCATTACTGAAGAGGCAGCTAATGTTACCGAGGATTGGACAAGGTTAGATTTCACTTCACCATCTCTAGATTAGTATGTTAGCTTCATTTGTCCCGATTATACTTTTGGTGTAGATGCACCTAGATCAACTAGAAAACGCAAACTGAGATCTGCTGTTTGGAAAGAGTTTGAGCCAATTTATCAAGGAAACTTAATTGTAGAAGCTATATGCATTCATTGCTTGGATATATTTGCTGCTAATCGAGAGAATGGTAGAAGCGCCTATCGTAGGCACTTGGCAGTGTGCAAGGAGCGAGTTAGAATGAATCAAATGGTTGATAATTTGAGTATTGATGCTTTGTCTCCTGATGCACTTGCATTGAAAAACTGGAAGTTTGACCAGGAAGTGTCACGGGAAGCAATGGTTAATTTTATAGTCTTACAAGAATTGCCTTTCAGTCTAGTAGAGCATGCACCTTTTTCAAAGATTCATTGCCACTTTAAACCCATGGTTTACCATTGTTTCTAGAACTACGGTCGTCGAGGATGTTTTAAGTTCATATGAGAAACAAAAGTTAGCATTTAGGGAAATTATCAGGAACTTGGATTCAAGGGTTTGCTTTACAGCTGATCTATGGACTTCGAAACAGAACCTTGGCTACCTTTATGTTACTTGTCACTTTATTAATAAGGATTGGAAACTGCAAAAAAGAATACTTAGTTTCAATCTTGTCGCTTCACCTCATGATGGCGTTACAATGTTTAATGCATTATTGAAGTGTTTAAAGGATTGGCATTTGGAACAAAAAATTTTCAGTATTACATTGGATAATGCAAAGAATAATAACAAGATGGTTGGTTATTTGAGAGCAAATCTTATGAAAAGACATCTGCTTTTTGGAAATGGAGGTCTGCTTCACATGCGTTGCGGAGCCCATGTTTTGAATCTCATTGTCAAAGAAGGATTCAAGATAATTGATACTGCTACTACTCGCATTAGAGAGAGTGTTAAGTATATTAGAAGTTCTCAAGCACGTAGGCAAAGATTTGAGGAGATAATTGTACAAGTTGGTATATCATGTGACAGAAGGCCACCCCTTGATATTCTGACCCGTTGGAATTCCACATACCTTATGCTTGAGAGCTCAGTGAAGTATAGGACAACTTTTGAAGCTTTGAACTCACAAGATCTCAGTTATGTAGACGTACCTTCTGCTGATAATTGGAAAATGGCAGATCTTCTATGTAAAATATTCAAGCCTTCCTATGATGCTACAAATCTGATTTCAGGTTCATTGTACCCAACCGCTCACATGTATTATCATGTTCTCTGGACAGTAAAAGAAAAGATAGAAAAGAAGGCTTCAAATGAAGATCATTCTATTGCAGCAATGGCAGTTAAAATGGAAGAGAAGTTTATGAAGTATTGGGATTTATCCTTGCTGCAGATCTGTGTGCCTGTTGTTTTAGATCCTAGATTCAAGTTTAATTTTGTAGCCTTTCGCTTGGAGGCAGGATTTGGCAACAAAGATCTCTCGTACACCGCAAAAGCGAAATCAGCATTGGAGGATTTATTTTCTGCATATTCATCACAAACACCTGATGCAAATAACAACTGTCAGCCACAATCCAATGATGAGATCATTGATGAAGATGACCCCTGGGCAGACTGGGAACAACACCTTACAACACAAAAAAACAGCGCAGTGAAAAATGAGCTTCAAGTATATTTGCAAGATGATCTTTTTCCTCGGCAAAAGAATTTGGACATTCTACAATGATGGATGATGCACTCTGCTAAATAGCCTGTACTTTCGTGAAGTATCATGCTTTGTTGAAAGCTCGATCAGTGGATAATGGAACAGACTGTCCAGGTCTCTCCCAAACAAGTTAGGAAGAAGAATCAACACATTCTTTGCTCTTGTTTGATGTCCCTGCTGATAGTAGTCTACTTTTATTTGCTGACAGCAGTATACCGATCTACTCTTGTTTGATGTACATGGGATCAGTCTGCTCTTGTTTGATGCCTCTAGGATTAGCCTACTCTGGTTTGATGATTTTCTAGTTGCCTAGCTCATTTGACCTGTTTTGTACAACGAGGAGAGATAACAGTTTCGTTCAGCATATGCTTATGATATGTGACAACTGACACTGGTATTAGCTTGCGGGTCATGCGGATTATGTCTATCGGCCACAAAGTCCACGGAGTACTAGCTACCCTCATGGCAAAATTTGCGGACAGTCACAAACCCGCTCAATTAATTTGCGGCGAGCGTGGTGGCCTTGCGGCTGTCCGCAACCCGCCCCACCTGCAATTTGACTTACCATCGTGTTGCCGTGGGCGCCCAGATTTTGAAACCGAGTGCTGGCAAACGATCCAGCCCATCGGGGCAAGGGCGGACACGGCGGTCCAATTAACAAGCCCAACAGTTACAAGCCAATCCGAAAAGCCCGGCCCATTTCTCCTTCATCCACCCGAAAGGTCCGGACCCCACCAGTCACATTTCTCTGTCCATTGGCTCACGCCGCGACCGTCCCCTTGCGCCTTTGGAGATCTCGCCGCCGCCGTCGACCCCCGCCGCCGCCGCCTCTCCGTCCCGGCTTCCCTCGATGGCGCGGTTGCACTGGCTGGAGGCCATCCTGCCGCTCGGCATCATCGGCGGCATGCTCTGCGTCATGGGCAACGCCCAGTACTTCATCCACAAGGCCGCGCACGGCAGGGTACGCCCCCGTCTCCCCCGCACCCCCCTCCCTCTCCCGATCCGAATCCCACCCTCGTGCTGACACAAATCTTCTGGTTTCTCTCTCGTGTGCGCGTGGGTGGGTTGATGCAGCCGAAGCACATCGGGAACGACATGTGGGACGTCGCCATGGAGCGCCGCGACAAGAAGCTCGTGGAGCAGTCCTCCGGCAACTAGGTGCGGATCTGGTCCCTCGCCTCTGCTCCCCATGGTTGTTGCTGGTATTTCCCCATGGGTTCAGTCTCCGCGGATGCTTGGCTGTGGTGGAATTCGTTATCTTGTGCGCTGCGGGATGATTCTAGGGTTTGGACCCGATTTGGGTCTGGTTTAGGTTAGGAATTGCACGCTCGTGGCCCAAGGAGGTGGGTTTCATACTTTCATCCTAGTGATTGAAAATGGGCATTCCCGCTAGCATTTTTTATTGCCATAGTGGTTGGCGTGTTCTGAAATTGGTTGTTACTCAGTGTCAGTTGCAACTTTATTTGGTCTTTGCAATGGAAATGTGGGAGGCCAACTTATTTTCATTCCAGTAGTTTACTCCTTTTCAAGCAAATCGATCTAGGCAATTAGTGATGGCTCTCTGCAAGGAAGGGAGAACCCTCCTACCCAACAGATTCTGTTGAATTTCGAAACTACAATTAGCAGAGTATTCATGCGGTATCAACTCATCGTGTAATAGTGTTCAGTTCATACCTATAATCAACCTGTGCCTGCTTTCAACTTAGTCTTCTCGTACTCTACCTCAATACTGTATGACGACCAAATCTTCTAATCATGATAACACTCTTGCAGATAATTACAACTGTTGTTTTTAGTGCTCACTGTAGCATTGCTTGATGTCATGCGTTTTTGCTTCTGTCAATTATCTCCTGGAAATGCTATTTCCATATTCAATGATAAAAACTTCATGCTACCTTGCACAGTGTTTCCTTAGTTTCTTGTGTTAACATTGTCTACAATCCTGTACCGAATCATAAACCACAAGATTGGTGTTACCAAATTACCATGATTTGACTGAATGTAAAGTATCCTACCATCAGATTTTATTCTGTCTATGCATTATGAATAACACTCACTGAATTTCTTTCCTTGCGATTTCCTACAGTATACATTTGCTAGTAACCAGAATGGACCAGAAAAATGGTCTAAATCAATAGTTCCGGTAACACATTATCTTCAGTGCTATCTTCCTTTTTTTGCGATTCAGGTTTTTTTTCCCCTATGCAGCTCTAAGTTAAGTGCTATTCTCGTAGCTCCCTATTGTTGTACCAGGAAGAAAAACAAAAATAAATACCAACATCTAATTGATGGTAGTGTATTTTCCTAACTAAAGATTATCATTTGGCAGAGTTTGTAGAAAAAATGGGATAATATTAAGGAAGACTATCCATTTGGAAAAAAAGGGAATAATAATAATGGAGACTATCCATTTGGCTTCTGCTGGTAGTATCTTGTGATACTCGACTTTCAGTTCTCCTTCAGCTTATTTACTTTATTCTTTGTAGCCATTATTGAGATGCTGCTGACTGTAGTTGCTTGTTAGTCATGCCAATAATGCAATACAAGTCAACTGAAATGGCAATGCATGTTTCTGCAGGGTATTGATCAGCCTCGAACTTTTCCGGATGTTGACGAACCTATTTCAGAAGCACAGAAGAACTCTTTAGTTTCCTTGTATAATGGGAACCAAGGCTTGTGTATTTGCTTGAAATCTCAAACAATTGGGAGAATAATGTGTATTTTGAATCTGTTTAATTGAACAAAGTTGGTTTCCTTTGTCAATTGTGTACCCCATTTCTTCCCTCCTCTGGAGCAGATTCATGAAAAAGATAATACTGTTCACAGTTATGACTTTTGAGAAGTGTGTTCTGATATGTCCATTGTGGATTCAGACGGGTAGAGCCGTCTAGTTAAAACAATAAGAATATGCATTGTGATTATACAAGTGTGCACTTGATACTTGTAATTTGTAAATCTTTATAGTTTAGAAATGCTAATAAATCTATAGCCATGGGCTTCTTAAGGACCCAAAGAATGAGAACACTGGACAGAGTTACAGCAATTCACTCATCTGACAGAAGAATATTTGATCAATAGGTGCTGACGTTATGCTGAACAAGAGTTCTTTATTTTCACCCGGATCAGGTGAATTATGAATTACATTCAGCAAAATCACAGTAACAAATCAGAGACAACAAGACGTGTCCTCTACAAGAATGCACTACGAGCGGCCTTTCGTCAGCCGTCTCTCCGAGGGGATTTGTAATCAACCGTGTCGCCGCTGTTCGTGTTCAGCCTCCGCGGCGACTCCCTGTCCGTGGTGTCGCCGCCGTTCGTGCCCGGCATCCGCGGCGACTCTGTGCGGCGAAGCGGCGAGTCGGGGGCGGTGCCCGGGCCGGCCGCCTGGTGCTCCTCTTCCTCATGCACGCGTTGGGACGGCAAGGACGAGCCGCGATCTTGGTACTGCTGCTCGGCCTCCTTGTCCTCATCCTCGACGGCGTCGGCGTCGTCCTCGTCTTCCTCCTCGATGTCGTCCTCGTCGAGGTTGACGACGTCCTGCATGTTGAGCTGGTGGTACTCGACGATCTCCCGCAGGAACCGGTTCTCGCGGGCGTACAGCGTGTTCTCGTTCGCCAGCCGCGCCTTCTCCGCGAGCAGCGTCTCCAGCTGCTGCCGTATCTGGGAGAAGGAACACGCGCAGGGCGCGGGAGAACGAACAAGGGTCACGAGAGTCGCTGACGATTGCAGCAGGGACCGATCGAACACGTACCATGTCCTCGTCGGCGTCGTGGTTGCCGTGCCGGAGCTGCCGGTTCTCCTCCTCCAGCTGCGCGCACCGCTCCTTGGAGAAGGCCAGGTCGGCCTTGAGCGTCTTGAGCTCCCGCTGCAGCAGCTTCACCTTGGCGGCCATGGCGTTCGCTACCTGGGGGGCACGGGCAGAAGCGGAAGCTGTTTTTTCTCATCCACGAACTAGCGGCCACATCCCGACGCACAAAAAAAAGGAGGCACCTTACGTCGCGAGAGGCCTTGATCTGAGGCGACTCCATTTCGGACAGCATCGGCGACGAGTCGGAGCTGGTCACCAGGTTGGCGCTTCGGAAGTCCATGCTGCACGCCTTCCTCCTGATCTGCAGCTTCCGGCCAGCGACGACGGCAGCGCCGCTGCCGGGCGTCGCGTTGTCGGCAACCGTCAGGCCCTCCTGCTGCAAGCAGCCAAGTAATGGCATCAACAGCCATCCATCAGTCTCTAAATGCTTAAAAATTCTAACAAGTCTTCGTGCTCAAAGCCTGAAACCATTGATGGGACTATCAAGGACGACTCACTTCAAGGACGTTCTTGATCTTCCCTCCGATGTCGAGCTTCCCTTCCGGCGCTCCTCTCCGCGACGTGGGGCTCTCCGAGTTCCGGACCCGGTCGTAGGACCAGCGGGATTCAGAGGACTGCGAATTTCCATGGGAAGAACGGAGGAAACAGAGGTGAGACTGAGCTCTGAAGTGAACACGCAGCAAGCATGCAAACTGGCAAAAGGATCCCATGAACGGGCCTGGCAACTTTTTTTTTCTTTCCATTTTGGTTTCAGAGTTCTTACATGAGCGCGTGGCGTGCCGTTCTCGTCGAGCATGACTTTGGCTTTCTGAGCCACGAGCGACCAGAGCCCGTGCCTCGTTTCGTCTTTCTTCGACAGCTCGATGTCGTACTTGGGCCCGTCGTCGTTCAACATTGTTGTCGATGTGTAGAGCTGGGTGACAGGATCCTACAATGGTCGGAGCAGATCGTTCAGAGGACAGGGTCGGATCTTGATTGCACAAGATCAATTACCGCAGCGCCACCGGCAATTCTTGACCGGTGTTCAGAGGCGGGCGGAGGTGATTTTAGGACGGGATGCAAGGAGGAGGGGGGGGGGGGGGGGGGGGGAAGACGGGGCGCACCTGCATCGGGCTGCTCGGCTGGCTGTCGACGTGGGACGCCGCCGGCGGCGCGGCGGCGAAGCGGTCGCCGAAGGCCGGCAGCGTCAGGTCCCCGCGCGCGGCGGACGAGGCCACCATGACCCGCGCGGCCAGGCCGGAGGACCGCTCGGGGCGGCGGTTGTCGTCGGCAAAGCGGGTGGCGCGCGGGGACGCGATGGCCGGCGACGCGGAGCCGCCCGACGACGTCTGGCGGTGGTCCTCCACGAAGGTGGCAGACCGCTGGATGCCCTGCTTCCTGCGGTACGCCATCGCCGCCCGGCGCGTCGCGCGCAGAGGCGGGGAGGAAGAGCGAGGCGTTCGCGCACCGTTTGTTTGGTGGAGCGAGCTCCTAGGCGACGACCTGGGGGGGGGGGGGGGGGGGGGGGCGTGCCATGGCCGCTATTTCGTAACGAACCCTGCCCGCGTTTTCAGGCCGCGGTGTTGGGGCCGCGCGCGGCGCGAACTTCCGGTCCCACGGCGTGGCATGCCCACTCGGGGGAGCTCTGCATGGTTCCATAAGAGGAACAAGAGCAAGTACGTACTATGTGCTGTAAGCAGGCTGAATGCTGAGTTGGAGGAGAAAGAAGAGGACAGAGAGAAGAAATGGGCTATAAGCTTATAGTATGCTTTAACACAAGAACCAAGAAAATATACGAGAAAAACAAGTGGATCTTGTATTAATGGTGAGAACTTAACCGTCATATGAGTGGGCTAAGAGATGGACTGTAAATATCCTTACAGCCAGCAGCTGGCTGAATTATTAACCTGCTATCAGCTAGGTTCGCATAGGTTCATTGCCACCGTGTGATCTGAATTGACCTATTAGAAAAACAAAAAAACTCTTTTAGTGAGTTCCACTCGAAAAGAGTGTGTTCATCTGTTTATTCCTGAAGATTCGATTCATGGTTTCGCATACTCTTTTCTCTTGCTTACTAGTCAGCTTCTCCAGTGATCATGATTCGTTTTGTCCATGCTATGTTGGATGATGCACCGGTCACTGGAGATGGCCCAATGTCCACTCGCCAGTGCTACTCCGACACTCTGGCTCGAGCGGCTGAAGGTATATTGTGCATTTGCTAAAAATAAAGTTCGGAATTCGACACGAGAGTCTGATTTGGGCAAAAATTCTAGAGCTCTACGAGATAGAGGCCAGTTACAGCATGGCGCCAGTGCTCCTGACTTCTTCTTGTCCCTTGTACAGTCCATATGTGACGAACTGACAATTTTGCCGCTCGATCTCTTTTGTCTACTAGTGGAAGTTTGGCTCTCCCGTCAATGACATTAGATTCAAGTTTTGAAGGGTGTTTGGTTCATATTCATTGTGCGTGAGTCAAAACTAGGCGTCTATTTAGATATTTGGCCCCTGGTTCCACGCAAAAATGTCAGTTGCCCAGAGAATTTTCTGTCAAACTAGATACACTATACTAAAGTTGAACCATCTTCAAATTTAGGCCACGCCACTCGCGCACTATTCTATACAAACCAAAGAACTGGACCGGGTCACCCACTCACCCTCACGTAACTCACGTTCCGCCGGCCCAGCGAGCGGTCTCCACCTCACGGCCTTTTCGCCGCCGCGCGCGACCGACCCTCGGGAGCATTTCCCCGAACACCTGCCGTGCGTGCCGTGCCCGCGCGCCCCAAATCCCCGCCGCCCCGCCTAAACCCCAGGAGCCCCAGAGCGCCGCCGGATGCCCTCCCGCCGCCCGTCGGATGGCCTCGGCGGCGCGAGGTAGAGAGGGGCCCGTGCGGCTCCTCTCCCCATTCAGATGTGGCGGCTCCCCCCGGCCGCGGCGCTCCTCCTCCTCCGACGCTCGCTCGGCGCCACCGCGCGCCTCTCCGATCCGGTACTGCACTTCCCCGGCTTCTCCTAATAGTATTTGTGATTTCCGCGAAGGGTATTCCGTCGCGGTGCTCGGTTAGCGCGGGCCCGTCACGAATCTGCGAATCCAAGCACAACCTTGATAGATTGCTTCCGGTGAGGGGCTTGATTGGTTCCTCGTGACTGATTACCTGGTAGATCGTTGATAGCCCGTCTCATTTCAGCAGTGGCTTTTGTTAGTATTCAGGACCTAATCCTAGGTTTGGTTGAACTTTTGAACTTGTCCCTTCTTTTTTTACCTGTATTGTTTCCGGTGAGGGGCTTGATTGGTTCCTTCATTCCTTGTGACGGATTATCTGGTAGATCGTTGATAGTCCGTCTCATCTCGGCAGTGGCTTTTGTTATTATTCAGGACCTAATCCTGGGTTTGGTTGAACTTTTGAACTTGTCCCTTCCTTTTTACCTGTGCTGTTTGAATTGTGTATCTCAAAGTGGTGCGACGATCTCATAAGTTTCTTCCATTTTTACCTCCAGAGGTTTTTGGTGCGTGCCTTGGCCCACGAGGAACAGCCCACTGTGGGCACTAATTCGCTCATGACTGTGCGTTACCTCCAATGGTGTGGTTCAGATAACGACGACGACGATGAGGTCATTGAGGCATTTAAGCATTATTGCTCGACAACCGCAAGCAGTAGTGCTTCAGATGCCTCAGCATCTACGGTTTATGTCGAGAAGCTCTGCAAATCTGGCAATCTTGTTGATGCTGTACGTGTTGTGCGGCATATGCGCGATGAGCAGATCCATGTCAGCCTCCACACATTCAATATGTTACTGCAGCAAGCAGCTGAAGCAAACAACTTTGTTCTTTTTGCCAAGGTATTCAGATACTTGCTGCTTTCAAAACTTGCTCCTGATTCAACTTCATATGTGAATGTCGCCAAGGCCTTCCAGAAGTTGGATGGGTGTGAATTGATACTCAAGTTTGTGAGAGAAATTTTGGAAATAACACAGGGTAGAGATCCTACAGTAATGAATCGCATAATTTTTGCCACGGCTAAATACGGAGACATTGATAAAAGTTTGATCATCTTTGAGGAGTTGAAGAAAGATCGAACCAGATTGGATGTCGTCACGTTCAACACTATCTTGGACATGCTAGGGAAAGCTGGTCGGGTGAATCAGATGCTTCATGAGGTGAAGCTAATGGAAGAACTTGGCCATTATCCTGACATTGTGACATACAATACCATAATAAACTGCTTGCGAAGGCTTGGGAGATTAGATCTGTGCAAAAGATTTGCAGGGGAAATGCTTGAGAGAGGTGTCAATCCGGATCTTAGAACATATACAGCACTCATTGATAGTTTTGGACGGGCTGGCCATATTACTGAAGCCCTGGAAATGCTTGACAAGATGAAGATGTCTCATAAACCTTCAGTTTATGTCTATCGGGCACTGATCAGTGACATGAAAAAGGCTGGACAGATTGAACTAGCCCAAAAGCTCTCTGAAGAGATGAATTCAAGTGCATCAGATTTATTAGGCCCTGAAGATTTCAAGCAAAAGAACAAGGGAAGATGGTTCAGGGATAAAAGATAACAAGTCGATGAGTGATCTTTTAAGCCTGAATATTCTGTTCTCATGCGCAATGTGCATCCATAGTTCTTCCCTTGACACCTGAACCATCTCGGAGAACAAGGGAAGATAACATTTTAGTTCCATAGTGCCAGAAATTCTGGAACTGAAATGTTCAGGAGAATGTATCTCGGAGAGCAGGGAGCAACAGGCTAACAGACTTTCAGATGACAAAAGCACAATGATTGGGAAATCTCTGGTACAAATTCAAACATAAAATTATTCTCAAGATTTGCTATGCGCCAAAGAGACATGCCAATCTGGTACCTGTGGCTTCTTGATCGATGTGCCATCATGGATTTGTGGGGGCATTGTGAATTTGTGACAGACGTGATCTGCTGCACAAACTCAAGTTAAACACATAGCTGGACTGTCACATGACTTGGTTGGGGCTTGAGATACTGGTGACATGGTATCATGTGCATCTAACCTGCTTTATTTGTTGGACATCACTAGTTTTAGGCTTTTAGCCTTGTGTTGCTGGGCATCTGTACATGTAAAGTATCAGCTTCTACCATTCATTTTCAGTGCTCAACAAAACTAAAATTCTTCACGTACAATCCTTTTAGGTAACCACAGGATCCTGAGTTGCACTCAAATGGTTGTACCTGTGGCTGTAGTTGAACAAAATAGTTTAATCATGAGTCAGGAATTCCTTTTTCTTCAATTGTTCTGCCATGCAATCGGAAAGTGGAATGTACTAATATGAGTTGATTAAATTCATTTTTTATTTTAGTCATTCTATCACAATTATGTATTGATAACCTAATGCTTTCACAAAGCATATAGACATGGGTGATATAGGCAACAGTGTTTCCAAGTGTGATACGGATAATTGTCATGCAACCTCGGTCTATGTGTGAGTTGTCTTCCTCTCGACACATTTAACATGAAAACTGAATTTACATGTGTGAGTAGTCTTTTAGATGTTGAGGATCCCAACTTACATGTGTGAGTGGCAACCTAGGAAACACTTACATATTACAAGCAAGCTTTATACTTTGTCACCGAGCGAGTGGTGCAACCCACGATAGTAATTAGTAGTCACACATGTAAAAAAAACTCAACAAGTTGTAGTTAATTAATAAGGCATGTTACACATGCTACATCAAGGGCATGGAGTGCCCAAAGTGACTAAAAGTCGTTTCATCAATTTTAGTCATATGTGATTATAGTGATAGCTGGAATTTGAATAATAGTTGTTGTAGATTATTTCTTTCTTTAGATTACAGTATGGATAAGCAATCCATGGAGCTCTCTTTTAAAGGCAAGCTTCCAAATGCAAGCAGAGCTGCAACAAAAAAACATTTGCAACGGAAATAATTTCGTGAGTCCATTTCATTTCCTACATTTGTAAAAAAAAAAATGGCCAGTGCATCCTGGAAGTGCTTTGAACCGTGGAATTGAAATGCTCCGGTCACTACCTGCGATAGCACTGTGAGTTTCAGTAGCAAGAGATCATCAAATCGAACGCGAAGACGTGTAGCAGTCATCGTCTTTTCAAAAAACTGCGGCGTGATATCGATCGATCCAGGCGGCAACGGGGCCGGACAGTCACGTCAGGATGGTCCGGATCGGACGAACCCAACCTCACATGGCCACGTATGATTGGGATGCAGGAAGAAAATGACCCGGCGATGACGGCGAGCGATGCAGATAGATGCAGAAGACGATGCCTAGCGCCAAGGCGGTGACGCGTGCACGGAGATATGTGGCCGTACCTCGCCGGAACGGCACGGCAATGTCGTCGTACCGGCCCAAACTTTCCACGCCGACCAGGGAGAAGCCGGAGGCGTCGTCGCCACCGCATCTATCGTATCGCGTGCCTGACGGAACGCGCGTACGCGGAGCAGGAGTCGACGGATGAGATGAGCTGATCCCAATCCCGCCATCGCGGGTGGGAGCAAGGTCACGTCTGAGCTGTGACGCCAAGTTAATCTTGTGGAAAGCCGCCGGGCCGGGAGACGAAGAAGCTGGCAGCGACATGGAGAGCGTGACCGACCGGCCGGCCGGCCGAGACGGCGAGGCCAGTCGCCATTCCGGCGTCGCGGACGGAAGAGACGGATGGCGAGTCAGAGTTCGATTCCCGCGTCGGTTCGTCGCCGTTGTGCGGCGATCGATCGATGGTGGTGACGATCTGCTAGCCGCTGTTACATCACGCGTGGCGTCTCCGTCCGTACCACGCCGAAGAGACTAGAGAGGCACAACGCAAACACTTCTCTGCATGCGCAGAGTGTAAAGACCGTACGCATCAGGCGGCGCACGCGCAGCATTGACTCGATCGCTGCCTTGAGTGCCTTCCACGGCCACACGCGTGGCTTGGCCTTGCGCCTTTCGACGGCGGCGTTGTTTTGCCGTCCGGCAGCCGGCACCGGAGCTGGGCCGCGGGGCGGGCGTTTTCGCTGGCGCTCTCGATCGGCTCGCTCGGACCCCCGGCGTCCGGCCTCTCCGGCAATGCGCGCGCGCACCTCGGCACGGGCGCGCCCACCGGTGCTAACGCGGCAGGGCCGCGGGCGGCCGACACGTCGGCGAGGCGGCACCACAGGGCTGCATGGGCGGGGGGAGACAGCGGCAGGCGGAGAAGGGGCTCGTAGGCTTTAGGCTGGTCCCGGCCCGACCGGCATAGCTAGCGGCCTAGCGCTAGCGGTGTGGCACCACGACGCCCGGCGCCAGATCGCCCAATTGCCTGCGGATTCCTTGGTCGCATAATAGAGACAGCATGGAACCGAGAGAGGGCGTACAGCCGGGACAGGTCGTCCACCTCCGATCCGCGACTTGCCGTTGCTGGCTTTTGCTGCATCCATCCATGATCCGTCGATCCATCGCCACCTCCTCCCTGCCTGTGTGCCAGCTAGATTAGCTCCTTTCGACGCCAGGCCATTCCCAGATCGATCGGTGCCGGTACGACGAGTCATAGATGATGATGCTAGACCGGATGTGATGTCACGTCATGCATGCGTGACCACGGGAAGATTTGGTGAAAACCGGCCGGACCCTTCGTTAGGGGAATTGGGGAAAGGCCGGTAAAAAAACCGGTCAGGCATGATATGACATCACATTTAGTGTCAACTATCATCGTACCAGTTTGATTATTGGGCTCCATTTGAAATCCGATTATTTATCTGTGTGGTCTCACGCACAGGCATGTACGGCGATGGAAACATCAGCAATTCCGTATTCCTTATTTCGTAATGATAGTGGAGTAATATAACTTTAGTTCCGAAGGTGATGGCACACCGCACACCCCTCTTTCATATATTGAATCGGTTTTGCTATATCTCGAGGGGTATTTTAACAGATTTACTCCTTGTCAAACGTTTGATTTTTCGTGATCACCCAAACTTGTGCTAGAAATTGAACTGGGGATTAGGATTTGAGGTTAGGGTTTGAGGGTTTGGGGGGGCAAGAGTTACCAGGGGTCTTCGGGTCTAGAGGGAGCTCTGGGAGGCTTGCCGGCGGGCGGTGGAGGTGGTAGAGACGACGGCGGAGCGGAGGCGGTGAGGGCGTCGCCGGAGCTGGGCGGTGGGGGATCCCCGGCGGGCGGTGGAGGCGGCGGGGGCGTACGGCTTAAACGGATTAGCGTCGGGCGGTGGAGGAGGGAGGCGGGGGCGGTGAGGTTGGGAGGCGTGACTCGAGCGTTGGAGTCAGGCATGCGCTCGCGAGGAAGAAGAAAAGAAAGAAGGAGAGAGAAGAGGAACATCTGGACCGTAGGCTTAGTATCTAACGGATGTAGAGGGTAATTGATAGATAAGTGATTTTCAATCAACTGTTCTGGAGATAGATCCTTTTATTAATCTCTCTCTCCACTTGAATTTCAATGCTTCGTCTTGTTACCTCTTCTCCGATTTCGACAAGCCCTGCGAGTTTTGGTTAGGTTGGGGGTTAGCGCAAGAAATTAGGGAAGGGAGTTTCTCCGGCGAGGTTAGGGTTAAAGTTTGGTAAGTTTTTTTTTCTAATAAGTTCATTGTGTTACTGAGCATAAACAGAGAATGGGAGAGGCAGGCTAGCTCCATGGTGGCAGTAAGCGCAAGGGTAGTCAGCGGCCGCTAGTGCTAGAAGACGACTGCTGATGAGCAAGATCGTGGTGGCGGCCTCATTGAAGTCGTGTTTAGGACAACAGGGATGTTTGCAGTGGTAGGAGCTACTAGAGATAGGAGATGGAGTCAACGCGACGTGGGCACGCAGCAATGAAGGATGGTGATGAGAGAGAGGAACACCATGAGGGAAAAAAATAGAAGGAAGAAGAGTTTTTTTTTTGAAAATGAACCGGCAAGAGTCTTGCCATTCTTATATTAATATAAGAGAGAGTGAGAACAGAACAACAAGCTCTAAGCCAAAAAAGAGCAAAAATATTGAGGTCTAGCTTAATCTTATGGCCGTAAATTAAGTTGAGGAAGAAGAGAAATCTGTCAGTCATAGGATTTCGGCTGGTTGAATAGTATTCTGTGAGAGAGAATAAGCCGAAAGAAGTCGAAAGAAGCCGAAAAAAACCAAACAAAACAGAGCGATAGTACTTAATGTATCAAATTATTGTGCATGAACCATTTGATCAAAATGCTCAACTCATGAACAATTATAATAATATCAACTCATTTTTTAACCGTCCCATCCAAGTGAACGGTTTGTCGTTTCAATGTCTTGGTAGTGTAACCGGACAAAAAAAGAATCCCACAGCAGGCCGCTTCTACTACCAGTCCTATATATACTCATTTCATTATTTCTTTCTGTAAGACGTATTTTGGTTCGTTAGGGCAAGATTTGTGACCAACAATTTACTTAATTAATCGATCATATATTTGATATAAAATCATATGCATAGGTAATCACTTTCACATAAATTTTACATCACAAAAACTACTTACTAACATGGTGATTGTTAGTGAAGGAGTTGTTCTAACAAATCAAAATAGGTCTCGCATTTTGAAAGAGTACTTTCCTGAATAGTGGCAAATGTATACGCATAAATACTAGCGGGTAGAAAAGTAGTAGGCCCGGTGCGCACGTGTAGTGCTTGGAGCCGTGGGCCTCTACCGTATGGCATGGACGGCCCATGCACCCAAGGCAGGTTACTGTTGGCCTCATTCACGCTCGCCGCCTCGCTCGCTCATCTTCTGATTTAGTTGCACGCACGTGCCTGTCAATCGGAGTATACGGATGCGTGCATCGCATTCGTATGGCATCGCATACTTTGAAATATCTTGCAGGAAGTTTACGGTCAAAATTTGCCAAGTTAATTTTAAAAAGTGAAAAGTACGGTTTACAATCTCGAACCATTCCAAAAGTTCGATTTTCAACTTTAAACTACGAAATCGGATAACATAGGTCATCCAACTGTCAAAACCGGATAATTTTGGTCCTTTGGATGGTTTCAATGGTGGTTTTTTATTTTATAAAAAATAAATATTTGAATTTAAACTAAAAAATTCATAATTAACTCATTTTAAATCAAAAAAAATATGAAATGGGTATCTAAAGTTTTCTAAAAATGTAACCAATCTATTAGCACTCTACTTGTCAGTTATTAGGATCCAATTTTTTTATGTTCATAGTATTTATTTGCTTATAGTTATGTCTATTGTTTTTGAATAAATAAGATTCAAATAAAGCAATATTAGATATGTTATATTTTTAGAAAAACTTTGGTACTAGTTCATATTTTTCTGATTTAAAATAAATTTATTCTGATTTTCTAGATCTAATTAGATTTTTTTTAATTTTTAAAAATACAAAACCACTTTTGAAACCACTGAAAGGGTCAAATTTGCCCAGTTTCAATAGTTGGATGGTCTATATTACCCGGTTTTGTAGTTCAAAGTTGAAAAATGAATTTTTACGATAATTGAAGGGTGTAAATCGAACTTATCCTTTTTAGAAAGTTGGACCATCATCCTTTAGGACGTTTCTTGATCGGACGGTCGCGCGTGATGCGTGATAGTCTCCTCGCATGCTCAGTTATTCCTCCACTATGAAAAATGGTGGTGGAGAAATTAAATTATGAAAAATGTTTAGGTTGAATAAAATTAAATATACATGGGCGGTCACATGACCTGAATTAATTAAAGCACATGTAGACATCTATCCTTGTAAATTGGGACGCGCTGCAAATTTCCTCGACGACAACGGCGAGGCGAGGATTAATAGTTTAAGACGCGCACGTGTTACAACGTCTTCAAAATTGACCTGGTTAAAATGTGTAGCAGGTAATCTCAAAAAAAAAAGTGCAGCAGGCAAAGTGATGTAGTAGGTGTGTCTTCCTACTACGGCTTAATGTTACTCTCTCGCGCGCGCGCTCGCTCGCTCGGCTCGTATGAACGATGATGACTCGTAGTCTCGTACTCCATATGACCTGAATGTACCAAACGTTACCATCTATAGTTGCAGCTTAAACACGCAAAATACTTGAATTGGTTTTCCAAAAATGAAATATATTATGTACACTACCTCATGTACTGAATTCAACGACACAACTACATTTTTTTGGTTGTGCACTGAACTGATGGTAACGTTTTGTGTTATAATTTGTTATCATTCAGTTTTTTCTTTGGTAATTATAGGTTGTACGGTTTATCCTAGTATTTGTGCTGAGCCCAGAGTGGTATTAGAAGTGTAGAACTAGCGTTGTATCACCTTAATTAATTGTCTGGTATCAGAAGCTTCCTTTATCTTAAATAAAAATGCACATCCAACGACACAACTAGAAATAAGCTAATGCGCGTGTCTATATATACTCACTGATTGCTAGGTTGATTGACTCCATCACCACCATAATTAACAACTAATAAGTCCATCATCTCACTTAATACTACTCCCTCCGTTCTGAAATGTAAGGCATTTTGGTTTGTCCTAAGTCAAAGTAGTCCAAGTTTGACTAACTTTATAGAAAAGAGTAATAATATTTTGAAAGTCAAATGAGAATAAGTAGATATATTATGAAATATATTTTCATAATTTACTTATTTGATGTGTTAGATGTTAATATTTTTCTCTATAAATTTGGTCAAAGTTACTACTTTGACTTAGGATAAAGCAAAATACCTTACATTTCAGAACGGAGGGAGTATTGTTTACTATTAGTGGCCCTTGTCCAATCATGCACATTTTGTGACACCAAGACCAATAATATACTGTGCAGAAGGAATCAAATTTAATGCGAGAAACTGCAAAACCTACTTATTTGACACACCAACAAGCATCAACGAAAACAAAGTCGTTCCCATTTGCTTTCGCCGCGCTCTCTGGGCCTACCAGGCCATAGTTATTATTGCTTATTAGGACCAAATGGGAAAGCCATTTCTTGTGTTCATGTATGGACATGTGGGGCCAAACTGTTTCCCAAGCGAGCTTTGCTCTGCTAGGAGGATAGGAGACCCAAAACTAGACGGCGAGTATAGTTTGTGGAAATACTTGCCATGATATCTAACACTCAGTTATCTCCAATTTCTTGCTAACATAAGAAAGGAGATAAGGCGAGGGAGGCTTCCTTACGGACCCAAGCAAGCGTACTCTTTGATGGTCCATGCAAATTTGCCGAGAGCAATACTACAGAAATTCCCTCTCACACGCTATTACTATTTGTGTGAGTGTAGTGTGTATACTTACAACTACCTCGGTTATGCGATGTTTGGCCACGGCATACCATTCGCATTGATCAAGGAAGTTTACCGGATCTAATCAAAGTTGATGTGAAATGACCATCCATGTCCTTGTTAAATAATATGTCACAAAAATGTTTACATATCTCCTTTCAAAGTATTTTACTTAGAGGTAGCGAGTGAAAATATTACAATTGAGATCCCCAGTTGACAAACATTGTGAAATAAACATTTTATCCTGAGGCCATGAACAAATACAACGAATTTTGTAAAGAAAAACACACCCACCTAATTGAATGGTCAGTTCCCCGAAATCCTGGCCTTCTACTACAAATAGTCACAAATATGTTCTCCCTTCATCCCCATGAAGAATGCAATCTTAGTTTTTTTCAGACAAATTAGTAGTTGTGTGAAATAACCTCCGCGTTCTTATTGATTGACTACATGCAACTAACTAGACTTCCTAAAATCATTGACAGAAGTTTAGCATGCAAATCAAATATGACCATTAAATTAGTTAGTATTTGTTATCCAAGTCCTAGAATTGCATTTTTTTCTATTTTTTTTTCAAATGCACTTTTTATAGGACGGAGAGAGTTTGTTTTATGGGATAACAACGACAATATTTCATCAGTGTATCTTTGCATACTTGCATTGAAAATTATCTTATAAACATAATGGAATTATAATATTATTGACCAATAGAAAATTATGTTTACATAAGATTTTCGTGTAGTAAAGTTGATGTTTTGAAATATATTGGTAGTCTGAATTTGAGACCTACTTCAACTGAAACTCCCAGCACCAATTCCAAAACATAGTAGTATGTTTGTATCAGTACTTCAGTAGAGTACTATAACTTGTCTACGACTCTACGTGTACTGTTGAGTGAGTAAGACTGGCTGAACTAATAACTAATGACTCTGGTAAGTCTCAAGAGTCAATACAGACATACAGTGTACTACCGTATTTTGGTTGGGTCTCAACGCGGAAATTTTTTCCTCCGTAGAAACTCTTTCGAAATTCCCGTGAAGAAATTTCTACCTTCCCACCCAAGCAGGCCTAGACCTACATACCTTGAGCACCTAATTAAACAATTAATTAATTAATTAATTAACGCATGCCTCGCTCAGTCACTCTTACTTTACCACGCCTTCTGCTATATAAGCTCACCCGCGGCAGGAGCCCCGGAGGGAAGGGAACACACACAAGAACTTTCTTGCTAGCTAGAGACTCGAGAGGGAGACAGGCTAGGAGACGGTGCTGCCGCTCACTCGCGCATGGCGGCCATGGAGTACACGACCAGCTCCTTGCCTCTGGCGCCGCTGCTGGCAGGGTGGTGCGCGCTCGCGGCCGCGGCCGCGGCGCTGCTCCTCATCGCCGCCGCCATTTCCGCGTGGCTGCAGCGGCCGCGCCGCGTCGCGGAGGCCTTCCGCCGGCAGGGCATCGACGGCCCGCCGCCGTCGTCGTTCCTGTCGGGGAACCTCTCGGAGATGCAGGCGAGGGCGGCCGCCGCGGCGGTGGCGGAGGCGCCGCCGGCGGCTGGCGGCCGGGACTTCGAGAAGGAAGGCTTCGACGACTACTGCAAGAGGATCTTCCCCTACTTCGAGAAGTGGAGGAAAGCCTACGGTACGTCTCGCTCCTCTCCCCCTTAAATCTCGCGCGCCTTGTTAGCTTGTTAATATTCGTGCTTGTGCTTAGTACTCGCTGTTAGTGATCTATGCTCTTTAATTAGCCCTCATCAGATTGCCATCCCTGTTGTGTTGCTCTCATGCAAAATAGAATCTTGTTGCCACCTTCGTTTTTTTTTTTTTTTGCGAATGAGTTGTCAATAACAGCAAAGCCAGCATGGCTACTACTACCAAAAGGAACCAGGGTCTTGCCCGTTTGGTAAAAATTATGTGCTAGGTTTTTATGGGAAATTTAAGCACGTCGTAAATCGACCTCGTAATAATAAACAGAAATGACACCATTAGTCCCTCTTCTCCCTTCCGTTTTTTTAAATTAAGGAAAGAGTTCCAGCCTCTCCTCCCTTGCGTAGTTTCATGTCTCAATTTTATATGAGCATCGAGCAACCACCATGGATCCATTGAAGCTGCACTGCGCTAGCCTATTCCCCAAGCAAGTTGACTAGCCACCAGTTGTTGTTTAAAAGATACTGCAAGTACCAAATATGTTGCAAAGTCACTGCTTAAAGAAAACAAGTGTGCGAAAATAACACCATTCCCCTACCAAGGTGGGGTTTGAGTTGTCAATGAAGTCAACATCACAAAGCAAGCAAGTTCATCAAGAAAAAAAAATACTACTCCTAGTAGATAACAGATGGTGAGATAGAAACCGGGCGCAGTCAACTACTACCGGCCGGGTGTCCAGGTTCCTGGGCCACCAAGTCTAATTGGAATAGATAAATAAATAAACAAATAAATTAAAGTTAATCCACCAGGTCTGACTAGTAAGTAATTGCAGACAACACACAACCGCCTAGCTATGAGTATAGGCAAAGGTAGCTGCGGATAAATAAGAGGCGCGGGGTGGCCATGTGGTCAAACTGTCCTGGGCATGCACTCGGCCGACCTGTGCATATGCATGCACGTATTAATTGCCGGGGGGTGAATGAATAATTGGCATGCCTCGGTTCTCCGGGACCGTCCGGTTTGACCTATGGGGCTGCGCGGTGATGTGCGCATGGACTCGCTGGTCCATTGTTTTTTTGGGAGCAGGAAAGAATTGCTTTTTTATTTATTTGGGGGTCCAGCAGTGTCTTGCTGTCAAAGGAAATGAAAATGTTAAATCCACATCGCATTCTTCTTCTTCTTCTTTGGATAAATAAAGGAAGTAGTATTACACTCCTCCATCTTTAAGAAATGCTACATATAAATATAGCAGCACCTCTCCTATAAATTATACTATTACCAGCCTAGACATGTAGTAAGTGTATCTTAAGGCAACAAGATTAGAATATACTTGATTGATGAGGCCGACGCCGACGCCGACCCCGACAGCAAGCTAGCCGTACCTTGCATGCGCATCCCGGCTAGCAAGCCACTGGCTGTGTCAAAGACTACTGATTGAGTAACTGCAGCAGCAGAATCATCTGACCTCTTGCCTACTAGGTATAGTATTATTATAGTCGGGTAATCGGGTAGGCTTTCCGTAAACGGGCATCATGCCTGTTGCCATTAGCTGTCCAAGCGCACCCATCTGGGGCTCTGGGCAAGGGCTCATCGATCCTGCCTGACGTCTCGCCCATGCTTATCCACTGCGTGCCAAATAGGGATCCAGCACTGCCGCGTCCGGCTCTAGCTAGCTCTCCCTCGGCTAGGTAGAAACGTAGGCGATGCGGCCAGGTGCTATCTGAATCTCAGCTGACCAGAGCGATGGGTGTGAACATGTATGAACACCATACGGCAACCGCACCTGTCTGTATATATACACCTGACAGTACTATCGGTATGCATATATATGATGTAATTATATGTACCACCATATACATATATATAAATATATATAGGCTAGGATTCCTCCGTCCATTTTCGGTGCATGTTCCTCGAAGAAGAAGAAAAATGGAATAGGTACTACTACTCAGCTGGCTGATGTAGCAGTCCATTGACAGTTTCAGAAGGGTTCAAACTTCAAACGAGAATAGCTATGTGAGTTGGCAATTAGGTGCATGCACGCATGATAGGTAGCTGACTTGTTGCGATAAATAAAGATAATAACACGGCCCCTCCTGTATATAATTCAACCAAAAATAGTTATGGACCGTGAGTACATATATAATTAAACTATTTGTCAACGACGCTCGCAAACCATAATAGTAGAGCACTATTGTCCCGGTCGTTAGCGCGGGAGAAATGCATATGATATTTCTTCTGCATGTTAAGTTTATTTATTTGTCGAATGCGTCTTTGATGGAAACTTGGAGCAAAGTTTTTTTTATACAAATGCGTGTATCTGAAGACTTGCTTACATCCTACATTCATGCATGGTGATAGCTAGCTTGCTATCTAGGACTCTTGATTTATTCCTCATCAGGACCGATTTAATTATGGAAGATTAACGTTATTCCCCATCATAGCACGATTGATGTAGACTAGAAGCATTAACTTTATTATGATGTGGCGTGGCTCGCGTACGATGTGACGGCAATTGTATTTTTAGGCCTGATTTAATTCAATAATAATTATACATCCTTGTTGCGGTACGTCACAAATGAGTGATGTTGCGGGTTGTCTAAAGTTGACCTTTTTTCAAAAAAGAAAAATCAGTTTGATTTTTCATGTGTTGTGTGGTGGGTATCTGAAAACGACATGAGTATATTGATCTATATCGTCGAAAACTGGTTTCGTAATGATATAGTTTTGCTACGTGTTATACAGTCATATTAACAAAAATTGATGGTCTAAGTTTCATTTTAGAGGCCACATCGACGCTTCAAAAAAATTTCACCTGTTTATCAATAATAATGGAGGCAGTAGTACTGTTTGTTTAGCTTGCGCTTCCCTGATTCCAAGTAAAGGCATGTTGACCAACATAAACATGTTTACATAATAGTAGCTAGCTGCTAAACTATCCTTGAAGTCAGTCTTAAACTATCAATCCTCCGCGAGAAGATCATCAGACAGCACCCACCTTCCACTTAGTATTTCTTCCTTCACAAGACACCAAATAAAGAATGTAACTTGATTAACATCGATGCCCTGCCAATCACCCAATTGACTTGTATTACTAGCTGTATGACTTTTGGCCAAGTAAAATGACAACAAATTATTAGTACTCCCCAACAGCACACCAGATCGATCAATACCAGATGGCATGATGATCTCCAACGGCTTCAAATAATTCAACCACTAAACCAGCAGCTAGAGCCTAGAGGTGCCCCTCTCCTACTGGCCGGCGGCCCCAGTCCATATGGAGGGGATCACTGGCCCTCCCAGTGCATGCATGCTGTGTGCCTCCGGCCCCCAACAGTGCCATCGACGCCTAGGTTATCAGCCCTAGCTCTAGGGCAGGGCTCGTAGCACACAGCCGCAGACGGGAGGATCATGCTCATGCTGCCATGCATGCATGCACACAGTGGACGCAGCAGCGCAGACAGTGCGGGGATTGCATGCGCACACTGTGCTGCTGCACCAACCACGCATCTTTCTCCGGCGCACCTCTGCTCGATCTGCGTCCATGGACCCTCTCTCTCCTACGAGGACTCCACATGGACCTTTTCTTTCCTTGGCGCAATAGGCTGAACATGCGGCTGCCTAGCCGGCCAGGGCGTGCTGCGCGGGCCTGTCTGCACCCCACGGCGATGTCGCGCCATTTGGACGTACGGTCACACGTAGAGAGACAGTGACGTGGCTGACGATGCAATTCGTGTTTGTCTTTGGGCCCATCCTTTCCGTAAGGAACCGGCCGGGAGATATCTGTACAAGAGTACAAGCTGCTGGTTGGTAGCTCGCATCGTTCCTATAGCATCATCATCATGGAATGAATCAGCGGCGGTGGACGCTGACCAGCCAGCAGCTAGTTGAGGCGCCGCTCTCTCGCGCACGTACTAGGAGTAGTGGGAGTGGCTAGCTTGCCGTCGACAGGCAACCGCCTGCCTTGACACGCCGCCGGTCCAGGCCAAGGAGGAGTCCCTTTCGCGTGCACCAGGATGCACGCGGGCATACCCCGGGAACGAAGAGGTTGAAGGGGGGAGCGGAAGGAAACCGCCGTAGCGCGCGGCCGGTCGGATCGGACCAGGTGCGGCGAGCGAACGGCCCGTCGGCGTGCGAGAGGCTCGACGTGACGCGCGAGAGCGCCCTGTATGCCTGCGGCATGCCCTGTATCTCCTGGTCGCCGGCGGCCGGGCGTCCCTGTTGGATCGGCGGCGGCGTGAGTAGTAGTGGCCTGATCCGATCCGCTAGCTATATATCCATTAGCTGCGGCCGGCCCGCTGGATGCTGGTCCAGCCATCCATCCATGCCACGGCGATACTTCGCCGCCAAGCAAGGCAACGACCTGCTAGCTGCTGCTCTTGCTGTCGTGCACGTGCACGTACACGCGCTAGCTGCTGATCGCGCGCGCACGAACGACCGTGACCACACGACAGGGCCAGCTAACGGCACCGGCGCGGCATGGGTGGTGGCGATCGAGTACGCACGACGTGAGCGTTGCTTTACGACCGATGCCGATCGCCATGTCGCCACGTCGGCGAGAGAAGCGAGGCTTCGTCTCAGATCTCGCGACCGATCGAGGCAGGCGCGCGGTTAGCTAGCGGGGATCCATCATCGTCCACGTGAGAAGCTAGGTAGCGGCCGGCGGCGAGGAGACGATCGATAGGACCACCATGGCCGCGCCTGCCCGCGAGGTCACTGCCAGCTTGCAGTGCAAGACATTGGTTGCGTCGTCGTCAAATGATCCGGGCCACGAGAACGAATCCCGGTCAAATCTCAGGGGCGGGCACTGCTCACCGCCACTGGCCAGTCAAAGATTCAGCTGGCCAGGGATCTCGCTCCGACCTTGGAGGGTGCGCGTGGGAGGATCTTCTTGCCGCGATACCACGGAACGCTGGAGCAGCCAGTGCGTAGGCCAGTCAGCCGGGTCCGCACAGGGGAGCGTGGAGTCTAGCTTTGACCGAGTTTTGTAAGGCGGGTCGACCGGGTGCCCAGGATACCGGAGATCACTGCTGCGTGCGCTGGGGCGTTGGCGTGCATGTGAAAACAACAGACTGTCCCAGTGGTAGTGTAACCTGTTAATATGGACTTGTTCTTCTTTTTTTTTTGAGGGAACCAAAGTCTTCTTTCCCCAAGACATGCAAGTTTCCAGCTAAGGCCCATGGTCCATTACACTCGGCCCACAGTATACAGCCCATAAAGCCCAGCCAGACGACTTGTTGTTCTTCGGGCCCAAGGGCAGCAATTCCAATATTATTATTTTCTTTTTTCCATGTTGTTTCGGACTGACTGGACCCCGCGCGCTGTGTGTCCGTGCAGGCGAGACGTACCTGTACTGGCTGCGGCGGCGGCCGGCGCTGTACGTGTCGGACCCGGAGCTGATCCGCGAGATCGGGCGCTGCGTGTCGCTGGACATGGGCAAGCCCACCTACCTGCAGAAGGGCCAGGAGCCCCTCTTCGGCCGCGGCGTCCTCAAGGCCAACGGCGCCGAGTGGCACCGCCAGCGCAAGGTCATCGCCCCCGAGTTCTACATGGCCAAGGTCAAGGTAAGATTAACTTGCTGCTGCTCCCCCACTACACGTTGCAGACCTCGATCGCCGCTTGCCGCGCACCTGACCGGTCATCCGTTGGTGCGTGCACCGCAGGGCATGGTGGAGCTGATGGTGGACGCGGCGCAGCCGCTGCTGCGGTCGTGGGAGGGCAAGGCCGCCGCCGCGCCGGGCGGGGTCGCGGAGGTCGACGTCGACGACGACATCCGGAGCTTCTCCTTCGACGTCATCTCCAGGGCCTGCTTCGGCGGGGACTACTCCAGGGGGCGGGAGATCTTCCGCCGCCTCAGGGCGCTGTCGGGCCTCATGTCCGAGACCAGCGTCATCTTCACCATCCCGTCGCTCCGCCGCCTGCCCACGGAGAAGAACCGGAGGATCTGGAGGCTCACGCAGGAGATCCGGTCCCTGATCCTCCAGCTCGCCGGCGAGCGCCGCCGGGCGGGGGAGGCGGCGGCGGCGCCCGACTTCCTGGGCTCCATCATCGAGAACAGCCGGGACCAGCCGCGCGCGGACGACTTCGTGGTGGACAACTGCAAGAACATCTACTTCGCGGGGCACGAGACGAGCGCGGTCACCGCGACGTGGTGCCTCATGCTCCTCGCCGCGCACCCGGAGTGGCAGGACCGCGCGCGCGCCGAGGTGCTCGAGGTCTGCGGCTCCGGCGCCCCGAACTTCGACGCGATCGCAAGGATGCGGACGGTGCACGCGGTGGTGCTGGAGACGCTGCGCCTGTTCCCGCCGTCCTCGTTCGTGGTGCGGGAGGCGTTCCGCGACATGCAGCTGGGCCGGCTGCGCGCCCCCAGGGGCACCTACCTCTTCGTGCCCGTCTCCACCATGCACCACGACGCGTCCATCTGGGGCCCCACCGCGCGCCGCTTCGACCCCGGCCGGTTCCGCGACGGCGTGGCCGCGGCGTGCAAGCACCCGCAGGCGTTCATGCCGTTCGGGCTCGGCGCGCGCACCTGCCTCGGCCAGAACCTCGCGCTCGTCGAGGTCAAGGCGCTGGTGGCGCTCGTCCTCGCGCGGTTTGCGGTCACGCTGTCGCCGGACTACAGGCACGCCCCGGCGTTCCGGTTCATCATCGAGCCGGAGTTCGGGCTGCGCCTCCTCGTCCGCGCCTCGGTCACGACGGCCGCCACTGATGATGATGATTGATGCGCGCAAGTGTTTGGAGTTGCGTTTTGTAAAGACGTACACTAGCTGACACGTGAAAAAGAGGACGGGGATTACCACGACACCGATGAACACACACACACACACACACACACACACACACACACACACACACTGGGCCGGAATAACAGGAGTGTATGTACATGAAGGATATGCAGTAGTAATATACTGAAGAACTTGTCTGAATTTCAGTGTACATATCTTCTTGTTCCAGCTGTTGTTCAATTGGGATCGATACTGTTTTGTAGCACGGAAAATTCAGGAATGGACGGTGTGAATGACTTGGATTGACGGCCAATTCACTGACAGATAGCGAAAATTCAGGAATGGACAGTGTGAATGACTTGCATGACCTCCTGCTCTAATATCATGAGGACACCAGAAAAAAAAGGCAAGGTGAAAAGTTTCAGAGATCGCATCAGGGAAAGGGACGGTTTCTTGAAGGTGTTCTCTCCTCCCTTGACTCATAAGCAGCTGAGCATCACGGTGGCGAAAACATCTTGTCTCCTGGATTCTTACTCTTATGCTATAGGCGTTTGGTTGAGTGATCGAACGTACGACAAGGACGCCGGCGACCGGTGTCCTCTGGTTTCTACCCTGCAGGCACTAATAAAACCCCGCTGGTTGCTTGGTAGAAATCACGAAAGCGGAGCAGGGACTGCGACGAAACCAGCGTTTAGCGCATCGATCTGACTGACTCTGCAATGCTGGTGTGCAGCAAAGTTCATACATGCACAGCGCTGTACAACAGCGGATAAGCGTAGAAAAATCACAAATTTTCGTAAGGAATACAGTTGAATTCAAGTTGAATCCGGGAAAAATTCATGTGTCCCCCCTTCAAAAAAATTCATGTATTCCAAGAAGGCGTGCGCTTGTAAGCTTTTGTAGCTTCGAGTTGTGTGCTATGCTGCAACAGAACAACGTAGACATACACGTCGTGTACACTTGTGTCATCTGTCCCCTGTATCCGCTTTGATTGGTTCGAAATGTTGGGAGCGGGTGGCCTTAGTCTCTTGGACTCTTGGTGTCCGCCATACATAAGCAACGCTCTTCTGTGAGGCGCCACAGCTCACCAACGCCGGACGAGCGAGCGAGCGAGCCGCCAAGCCGGCCAACCATGTCCGAGTCCGGCGGCGGCATGCCGCCCCAGCACCACGGCCCCCAGAAAGTCCGCCGCCGCCGCGTCCTCCTCTGCCTCGCCTTCACCGCCCTCGCCCTGCTCCTCCTCGCCGCGGCGGCCGCCATCGCCGCGCTCGCGGTCCTCCGCCCGCGGGACCCCGTCACGGAGCTCCTCTCGGTCAGCACCACGGGCGTCCTCCCGCGCGTCGTTCCGCTCCCCACCGTCTCCGTGCAGCTCAACCTCACGTTCCTCCTCGTGGTCCGCGTGCGGAACCCGAACCCGGCCGCGTTCCGCCACGGCCCCGCCGACACGTCGCTCTACTACCGCGGCGCGGCCGTGGGCTACGGCGAGGTCCCGGCCGGGACCGTGCCGAGCCGGGGCACGGCCACCGTGCGGATGAACATGACGGTGCAGGCGGACCGGGTCGTGGCGGCCGCCGGGATCGGGAGCCTCGTCGCGGACGTGCTCGCCGGCGAGATGGAGTTCGAGGCGAGGACCGAGGTGCCGGGCACGGTCACGATCCTCGGCCTCGTGAAGCGCGGCGTCGAGGCCAGATCGGTGTGCCGCGTCGTCATCGGCGTCGCCGACGTCAAAGTTCGGCGTCAGCAGTGCCACAACGAGGCCATGCTGTAAGGAGTCTTTGATCTCGGCGATCGTGCCTGTGGTATGGTGTGCACGTACCGTATGTGGGTAATCTTGTACATGTATACATAACATGTATTGCGGGATTACGGGGAGAATATTGGTTGTATGCCTGTATCATTGTTCCCGTGGCCATAGGTCATGCACAACCTATTTTTTACTAACAGAGTCTATGTAATGCTAGAATTATATCTATCAATCTATACTATTATCTATACTAAATAATATCCTAAATAATTAAAAACGTTTCTCATCTGAATTGTGCTCATCTTACCTCTCACGCTGGGTCCACGGGGACGAGGGAGATGGGAGGGAGAATAGACCCATACAAATCGATCCTTAGAGAGCGTTTCTGCCCAAAACTTAGTTGTTTTCTCACCCGCGCTTCCCTTACCCGCCCGCCGTACCCGCGCTCCCTCCGTTCGCGTCGCAACTCCTCCTGATGTCGGGCCTCCGCATGAGGAGACGAAGTGGCGAACCCCACGACAGCAGCCAGCAGCCTGCAGCGACGCTTCATCTCTATCCACAGTTCCACACCACATCCACACACCACGCCCCGCAACAAGATCCTGAATGGCGGAGCTCCTCGCCTTCTCTCTCCCACTCTCGGCCATCATCCAGGGTGGACACGGCCGCACGTCGGGCGGCGGAGGGTGAAGCGGTGATGTCGATTCACGCCCTCCCGCGAAGGATGACCTGAATGCGGCGGCGGCTGT
Organism: Panicum miliaceum; assembly: GCA_032594955.1. Classification (NCBI taxonomy): domain Eukaryota; kingdom Viridiplantae; phylum Streptophyta; class Magnoliopsida; order Poales; family Poaceae; genus Panicum; species Panicum miliaceum. The sequence continues at coordinate 15,351,243 of CM064058.1, read as the reverse complement.
GGACCGCGACCGCCTAGGGGAGTCCTAGCGTCGCTGGAGGCCGGATCCGGCAGATTCGATTGATATCCTTGCTAGGTAAGTCAGTCGTCCTCGAGATGAACGTGATGCGATTTGTGACTGATGGATTTCATTCTTGTATTGGTGGCCGTGCAGCGGGGGAGGACTTGCGATGGCGTCCCTGTAGGCCTGTACAGGTCCAGCAATCTCTATTCTCTGCTGAAATAATTCTATCTTAATTAACGATGATACATTTGTGCATGTGTTTCCTGTCGACCATAGCCATAAGGATCGCTGGTGTGCAGGTGTATTCGACCTTCAATGTATGGCCTTTGCTTTCTTCAAATTGCTTGTATATAGTTCTGAACATTTGGTTCACATGCATTACAATGTGTACTCAGATTTATTCTAGTTGTTTTGGTGTCCTGCTAATTGTGCACCCATGAGCACAACGTTAGTGCCGTACCTGCAATTTTCTAATTTCTGAACAGATTGTGGTCAGGTTAAATATTAGCTAAAACTCAAAACTACCGGAATGTCACTAATGACCGGAAGGGTTATGTCTGTTTAGTGTGTTTTCAGTCCATTATATGTATGCTCCCCTTTATGTGTTTCTTGTGCTTAAGTAGCATGTATCATTTTGTTAATCGGGTAAACGAAATTGTTTGACCATGAACCAAAAAAAAATTTGTTAATAGGCAAACCTATTCTGATTTGGCTAGAATCTTCATTACGGTACTCATTACAAAATATTTCTGTTGATGCTGTGATTATTAGAAAAATGGATGGTCATGTGAAAGGAGGTGGTGCTTTTAGCACGTTACTATTCTCTCCTTTTTTTTGCAATATCTTCTTGGTCCAGTTCTCTCTTTCATAACTTCTTGAGAGTAATCATATCATTTAATATCTTCTTATCTTCGCTATAGTCCAGGTACATTTTTCACGTATCATTCCACATATCTTTTAATTCTAGAAGATATAATGAGTACTCAACCATGAAGGTCATTTCAATGAATGGAGATTTATTTTAAGCAAGTATTCATTGGAGCTAGATGGGAATATAGGATAGTGATGGTACTCTCAAAACTCAAAACAACTACCACATATCATTGTGTTCATGATAAAATAGTTTGGGCCTGGACTTACTGAAAAGCTCAACACTATCTTTATTTGTGAATTTTATATGTGTGCAGCCTTCCATTAAACTTTGCTTTGTGTAATTCGCAGGTATCAGAATTTGGTCAGGCTTTATGGACAAGATTCATGAAGTGGCACCTACCGATTAACAGCCTGAGCTTCTTCAGGTCCTGTCTGAATTAAGATAGATCATTCAGATGGCCTGGGGGTCTGGCCAGGTATGGCATAGACATGCTAGAAGAGTATAAGCGGCTTTCTAAAATCTGAGGCAAGATAAAAGGGCTCAAGATCCCAAACGAAAGCTGAGATGAGTGCACTGTCCCGCAACATGAATGTCTGGCATATGAGCAAGGTCCTCCCGATGCATTTGCAGTCTCTGGTTAAATAGATGAGATAAAAATAGATAGTGGAAAGTTTGGAGGCATGGACGGCAATTGGTAATTTTACACAAATTGATGATTTTTGTAACACGAACCTAAGGAAGCGCTATACATCTAATAATCTTTTTTTCTTTTTGTGTAATATATTTTTATTTCTTCCATGAGAAAGAAATTGTTTAGTATGCCTTTTCACCAGCGTGGCGTCATATGGCATTCCATGTCAGCTTTGGATGCTCGCGTGGCGCGTTTGGGACCTGGGATAAACCACTTAACACGGTTTAGGGATCTAAATGGACGATTTGAGAGTTTGGGGACATAAGTGAAACCGCGGTACAAGTTTACGGACCTGAAGTGCAATTTATTCTTGATTAAATTAGATTATTGGAAGAGAGTTGTGGCAAGTTCTAAATAAAGAAAAGTAGATGCGCACTAGAGTAGCACAATTATATCCGGTTCCCACTTGTGGACTATACTAAACTATTTTTTGAAAATAAAATCTTTAAGTTACTCTAATTTACTTCATTTAGACTATTTATTTCGTTAAAACTACTTATTTTATGACTAGAATCCAATCCTACTCGTTTGACAACTTAATTTGCAAGTGTGTGATTTCACTCAACCAATTATGTATTATTTTTTCATTGCCTATCAGAGTTCACATGCACGGCATAGGAGGGGTGCCAACCCCCAACCCCACCCCTCCCCCCCCCCCCCCCCCCCCCCCGCCTCCACCGGTGCTAGAAATATGGCGCGACTTTGGCGCGCGGCTATGATCCGTTATTCAGCGCGTGTAATGTAGCATTAGATTTGGAGAACGTAATTTGTTAGCTTATTTTACCATTAAATATCAGTTATGACATATTATTTAGCCGTTGTTCTCTGAATCCCTGCAATTCTATCTCGTTTTAAGCATGCGGAGGGGCCAAGGCTTTGAAGGCTACAAACGCTGTGTTAGAAGGCTGATACATAATTCCGCACCATCTACAAGTTTTGGTGCTCATTCATATATATCCGTCATTTACACATTCATATATATTATGGTGGCATATGCGTTTGTTCTCAAAGCTAATTCTATGATTGAAATATAAGACATTGTCATGGAAGATGAAGATTTCAAACAATGATGCATATTTCTAGTAGTAATTAAAGAAAAGTGGTGCTTCTGCACAGCAAGTGAAAGATTCAATGGCACTACAATATCACCAAGGATTTTTCATCAAGAACATACATTTTTCCCTTCAATGTGAACAGATTATATGATCTGCATGGGAGCAAATTTGTCCAATTTGTCTGCTAAATCAACCAACTGAAGCTTTCGCTGAAGAAATGGTTACCAGATTCAAGCAGTTTATCTATTTTGTTCCATTGATTTTCCATCAGCATAAGCAATGATAAATGTATGGGGTCTCCTTGTTAAAGATCATATCAAGTACTGAATGATAACCCTCCATGTTAACCAATGGACCGGCCATTCTCGATGATGGGATGGCATCCTGCTGCGAACCTAACACTCTCGATTCCCCCCTTCCCGTCCCGTACGCGGCACGCATCGCCCATCTCCAGCTGCGCCGCTTGCCAGTCTCCCTCCCATCTCGCCGCCTTGCCTCCCTCGCCGGAGCTCAAGTTGCAGGCAGCAGTGCTCGATTCGTGAGTGGAGAGCTCGCACCTCTCGCCTCCCTCGCCGGTTCTCGAGTTTCATGCAGCCGAGCTCGACTCGCGATAGGAGTGCTCGCTGCCTTGCCTCCCTCGCCGGAGGCTCGAGTTGCATGCAGCCGAGCTCGATTCGTTGGAGCAGAGCTTGATTCGCCGGCGGCCGAGCTCGATTCGTGGAGGAGAGCTCGATTTGCCGATGGGCAAGCTCGATTCGCGAGAGCAGCAGTTCGATTTGCCAGCTACGGCGACAACGAACGTCTCTCTGCCACAGCGTCCCATGGCTCGCCCTCCTTGGCTTCCTCTTCTGCGGCGAGTGTCGCCGTTGTCCGGATTTCGTCCCGCCTGTGAGCTGGAGCTGGAGCGAAGGAGAAGCACTACCAAAGGCCAAACTGTCAAGGTGGAGTGGAACCGAGCTGGAGCCGATGGAGCCGGAGCAGTAGCACCTGCGCGCGCCACTTCGGGATGGCGGCGCACACGGTGCAACCTTGCGGCATCGGGAAGCTTGGGTGAGACCCGAGAGGACGAGGATACGAATAAAATTTTTCTCTAGACATACAATAAATAGATTTTTACCATTAACTTTCTATCGGACGGATAAAATGTTTTTGGCTGTCGTGGCCTAATGGCTAAGCTCGGAATGCACGAGCTCTGGAGTGACGAGATACTTTTGCAAAATAAAAACAATAGGGGTAAAAGTACGGTAAATTCGTCCCTAGCAGTTTAGCCTCCTGCCTCTAGCAGGCATTATACAACCTCCTGTATTTATCGATTCTCACAAGCAATCCTATTAATACAAAGCTTTTTATAGCATCTAAAAATCTTTAAACATATTTCACCAAGAAGTAACATATTTTTTTTACGAGATAGTTGGTGTGAACCGGAACCCATGACCTCAAGCCTCATTTGATCCCACCTTCCCATCTCAAGGCGCACCCATACACAATTGCTATCGAACAATTTATTCTTTCCAATCATTTTTAGTCGAATCTTAAAGTGCAGTATTGAGCCCCAAAAGCCACGAAAAGCATTTGAACCACAACGTTCTTTTTTGAAGTGAACAGGAGGGGTATTTGAACTACAAAGTTATAAATCTATTAATGAGCTATCACTTTGTTCTGCTTGACTTCTTTCGGTTTATTTCAGCTTATTCTCTCTCACAGAATACTATTGAACTAGCCGAAACCAGCCGGCTTTTAGACCAGCTGAACAGAGTGATATATATAACTTAATATAGTCCCATAGGACGAGAGTCATCCATATTTCTACACAAAGATGCTACTAACTCTCTTGGTCGTTAGAGGGATCTGACATCATGGTAAGTTTTGAAACACTTCGGGCCGCTATGGCTGTTGGTGCATAGCGCAGGAGGTTACCCTGGTGGTTGTGGTTGATACCGATCTTTATTGTAAACCGTCGTAGATATGTAGTTGGTTGCGTTATGTTTTTTTTCTTTTCTATTAATACATAACGTGCGTACTAGTTGTGAACGTGCCGTTGTTTTTTTGGTGAAAAAGAAACCAAAAATCATTGTGTCGATGTGCAAAAGATGATGCTACAAGATACGAAAATTCCACATTTCCTCTCAAATATGCCGATTTAATATTTCACTGCCTTTTTTTCTCAACAACGAAACCATGTGCTTCACTCAATTTCAATTGCATACTCCCCCTGTTTTGCCTCCCTCTCGACAACAAAATCAAAATCGTATGTTTCTTTGGATTAGGGGTGAGTGTGCATGCATGTTGTGAACATCTATATCTATACTGTGTTTTTAAAAAAATCATATGTTTCTTTTTCCAAATTTCGATTTCATATTTCCACGGCTTCTAGCCTTCTGAATTTCCTTCCTTTTACAGCAACAAACCACGCGCTTCATTCAAATTTCGAACCAAATCCAATCCGGCAACGGCAATCCCTTCCGAAAGTGGAAACGCTCCACAGTCCACGCAGAGCGCTACTTCCAGGTCGAGCCCCAGCTCATCATGGTATGAAAATAAAATCGCATCTCGCGGTACCAACGCATTCACTAATCAGTGGGTCCAACTAAAACTGGGTCCCATCGATCAGTGTTATTTACAGGAGGAGGCCAGGTCCCGTTCGCTCGGACACGACCCCGAAAAATTCAAACCAGCGTGGCCAACTCTTCGATCCCGCCCGCGCAGCCCTTGTCTCGCTGACATTTTGTCCCCACATGTCAGAGATCACAGGGTGCCTCATCTTTAACACCTGCCCAATTTCTCTCACCCATCTCCGTCTCCCCGTTTCTCTCTCTCGTCTCTTCTCCCCCCAATCTCCCAGCCGAGCTTGAGCTCCCAAACCCTAGGCCTCACCGGGGAGCTAGCTCCGCCGCGCCAGGATGCCGCTCGTCTCGGTGGCTTGACGAGGCCGGCCCCCAAAGTTTATCTCTTCGGCGGCGAGCGCGGCGGGGGCACGGAGATGGAGCCGAGGCGGATCTCGGCGAGCCCGCGCCCGTGCAGCGGGCGGCGGGTGGTGGCGAGGAAGAGGCCGAGACAGGAGTCGGTCGTGAGCAGCGTGCGGAAGCTGCAGCGACGGGAGATCAGCTCCCGCCGCGACCGCGCCTTCGCCATGAGCGTCACGCAGGAGCGCTTCCGCAACATACAGCTCCAGGTTGACCCCCTAGCCCGGTTACCACTATCTCAAGCTTCATTTAGATCCCTTTCGTGCGCCCCTATGGCGGGGTTAGCCTCCCGTGTTGGATGCGAGTAATTGCGGGTTGGGGAAGAAAGAAGGGGCTGCTTTGTTCACGGACCTCGTTTTGTCTGGTCGATTTTCCGTTGTGATGGGCACCTAGATTTAGTGGGAGCGGAGATATGCTGAGTGTACTTTTGAATTCTTGTCGATCACTCTTATGGCTGATGTTCGCCTTTTCCTTTGCCTGGTGCCTTTGGCTTCTTCTTTAAACATCAGGTCATGGCACGACTGTTGTACAAGGGAAAGATACCTTTCGTATTTTCTTGATCCTTTTTATTTCTTCTAACTTATAGTCGGGAGAGCTCCTGCCATCCGTTCGGGAAAAAAAAGCAAATTCTTGTTGGTAACTGAGAGTGGAGTTTGCTGGCTGGTATACTGGATAGAGAGGTAAAAGTCGTTTGATACATGTGGTGTGGGTTATATAGCAATGCCTGTTTGAGGAGCGGCCAAATTTAATGTTCAGATGTGCAACCTTGTATCAAACCCTTTTGTGATTTCACACTGGCCTGTTTAGGCATCTCAGCATTTCTAGTTTGTTCAGTTTGTGTCATTTTTTTAGGGCACATTGATATTTGCTTGGCCAGGAAAAAAAGAAAAGAGGACTGTGTGCTGATGTTTGAGATTGTTGAAGCCTGATCTTTAGTGATGGCTTCAACTTGTTTATCCTCTGTAGGCTATAGCAAATGCCAAATTATAATTCCTTGGTCTTTGATAGGGATGCAAGTGGGCTTGTCGGGGAGTCCGCACATAGGCGAAAAATGGCCTATTTGTGGACAATCCCGCTTGCATACCTAGTCTTTTCCGTGGCCTCATTGTTACCAAGTTGAGGTACAGGTGCTGGAATCAGCTACTAACCAGGTATCTGAGTGTTTCCTTTGTGCCACTTGTTGCCTTTGTTATTCATGAATCTGTCACATTGTATTTCTGAATAATGAATTTAACACTGTATGCTGGAATCAGCTACTAACTAGGCTTGTTGTCATTGGCACTCCAATGCTCAACCATAAGCATTTTTTGGCTGGAAATCACTGTATTAGAGCCGTCAACCTTTGCAATATCTGACCTTTTATCACTGTTTGTGCAGCAATGAATTTATCTTAAGCCATGTTCTTGGTGACATCACTTGACTGCACTTGAAGTCTCTAATAAAGCATCTTTGCTGTTGCTTTTAGGAAGAGTTTGACACTCATGACTCCAAGGAGAACAGTTTGCTACTCCCTTACTTGAGGAAAAGGTCAAAAATCATCGAGATAGTTGCAGCGCGTGATATAGTCTTTGCTCTATCACAGTCAGGAGTATGTGCTGCTTTTAGTAGAGGTATGGTATGCTTGTCTTCTTGTTCCATTTCTGCTTCATCTGGCTTTCCTGAGATTATCTTTTTATATTTCCAGAGACAAATGAGAGAATATGCTTTCTGAACGGAAGCCCTGATGAAGTTATCCGCAGTTTATTTTACAACAAGAATAATGATTCACTCATTACTGTATCAGTATATGGTTCTGAAAATTTCAGTGCTCTGCGATGCAGAACAACTCGAATCGAGTATGCTTTTGGTTCCATACGCTTTGTCAATGTACTTGCTTTTTTTTACCATGTCATCTTCCTTAAGAAAATTTTCAACTATTCAAGGTACATTCGGCGTGGACAGCCAGATGCTGGTTTCCCTCTTTTCGAGACTGAGTCCTTGAAATGGCCTGGATTTGTGGAGTTTGATGATGTCAATGGAAAGGTTTTAACTTACTCTGCTCAAGACAGGTACATTGAGTCACTGACTTCAGTAATGTCTGAGAAATTGAATATTTTGTGATTCTGCTCTGATGCCAACTCATCCACACGCAGCACTTACAAGGTGTTCGATTTGAAAAACTACACATTGCTGTATTCGGTATCTGATAAGAATGTTCAAGAAATAAAGATCAGGTACTTCGATATTTCCTTCCTGTGTTCCCTTTTCCTGCGTGTTACCCTGCCAGATGCTCATGATGTTCGTTTCCATTTTGATGTGGAGTAAATTGATTAGCCATCATTTTAATGTGTCTTTTGATAAGTCAACAGCAAAAAGTTGTGTGCTTAAAACATCTTTAAATAGACCAGTCATTCAATTCTAGGTTGTGGTATATATCTAATGCATGTACTGTGGGCAATGTAGCTTTTACAGCTCATCATTTCATTCAGCTTAAAATATTCTATTTGATTCTTTAGTTGATTTTGATTCTATATTACTGCAATTTACATTTGTCTGACCTCAAATTATCTGTGTGTGTGTGTGTGTGTGTGTGTTTTGTGACAGCCCTGGGATAATGCTATTGATTTATACAAGGACAAGCAGCTCTGTTCCTCTGAAGATTCTTTCCATTGAGGATGGTACAGTCTTGAAGTCTTTCAGTCACCTTCTCCATCGTAACAAGAAGGTGGATTTCATTGAGCAGTTCAACGAAAAGCTTCTGGTCAAGCAGGAAGGAGAAAATCTTCAAATTCTTGATGTAAGCATTGTACCTAATGCAATCAAACAAAAGGATACTTGTTTCGTAATTTGGGTTTTAACTTTGGACTCACCTGTGTACCTAATGCATGTAGGTAAGGAACTTCCAATTGACAGAAGTCAGCAGGACTGAGTTTATGACTCCATCTGCCTTTATTTTTCTGTATGAGCTGCAACTGTTCCTGACTTTTCGGAACCGATCGGTAGCAGTTTGGAACTTTCGAGGTGAACTGGTCACATCATTTGAAGACCACCTGTTGTGGCACCCTGACTGCAACACAAACAACATATACATAACAAGTGATCAAGATCTTATTATTTCGTACTGCAAGGCTGATTCCACTGATTCATCTTCAGAAGAAAATGGTGAGGGTTTGTTTTGATATATTGTTCAATTGCTCATATTGTCATGCATTTTGACGACTAAACTTAGGATTACTTGAATCTCGTTCTAACCTGCATTTTTTTCTCATTTTGATAAGTTGATTTCTTGTTTTGGGTAGAATTTACTGCACCTTTTCACTTCAGAGTGATGTGCATAAAATGTCACATGCATGGTATTTGACATGGGGTTTCTTTTCTAAAAATGCTGCATTTCCTCCATCCTTTAAGATAATGGATAATAGGCATGATATTGCATTTATGGCGCATAAAGATTGCTCATGGGCTGATTGGAACGCTAATCTCTCTTTCCTACAATGCAGCTGGCTCTATAAACATAAGCAGCATACTGACAGGAAAATGCTTGGCAAAAATAAACCCCGGAAATGGAAATTCATGCAAACAAAAGAAAGCATGGAAGTTCCAGAATACAGTCTCTGAGGCCCTTGAGGACATCACAGCTCTGTACTACGATGAAGAGTGTGATGAGATCTACACTGGCAACCAGCATGGCCTTGTTCATGTGTGGTCGAACTGAAAGCTGAAAGCTTTCACCTACAGCATGGTGATCTTCAGCTTCACCTGTATGTGTATTAACAGCCAGTACCTCATTTGGTGGGGCTATGAAGAGGACCCCCCAGCTCCCAGGGCCCAGGTACCTAGAGATGCTTCATTTTTTTGAGGTGATTCTTATTTATCCCTGCCTGCCAATAGTTCTCCATCCATTCAGAACCCCTCAGATTTGTTGTAGAATTGACGCTCGTCATGCGTTTTCACCGTAGCCTGTAGCTTTTGGAAATGTTGATCATGTCCCTCCACTCAACCAGAGTGAGTTCAAGTGTAACGGATGTACCTTGCTCGTAATGAAATTTATTCGTTGAGTTCTCATCGATTGAAATGCTTCCATTGTGATATACCATATGTCCCGAACTGGGAACTTATCCTGAATGTCTAGGTTCTAAGGCCTCGCGAGGATGGTCACTGGAGGGGATGCCTCCTTTCAGAAGTCCTGTTATTTTTCTTTTACCAGAGTTCATACTGCATATGCAAGCACAAGTGCAACTCTTTCGTGATGAGAATTTGGGATTGATGAACTTTGGTTGATCAGAGCTGAATCTTTTTTGCGAATTGAAACGCCGGAATCAGACCGATGGCTGGGTGTCTGCTAAAACTCCTGCGCTCCAAACGAGCTCTGAAACTCTGAATCCGGTAAGCCACTCAACTATGCAGCGCCCGGTGCAGTCTATGTGCTCCACCACCGCCCTCCACGGCCGCCCCGCATGGCACGGTGCTAGTGTCGTAGACGACGCAGCCACCTCGACGAGTCGGCGAGCTCAGGCGGTGGTCGCCCAGCTTTCGGCGCCGGAATTCAACACGCATCACTAGCCTCGCTGGGGGCAAGACGACTAGAGGAGGGTGAGTGCGTGCTGGACCGACCAGGAGTGGCGGCCTGGAAAAGGAGCGCACACTTCACCAACCGTTTGTCTCGCGTGCCGGGCTGCCGGCCAGTCGGTTAGGATTTCGATCCCGGGTGGGATCGACGCTTGGCCCTGATCCACTGTGCAGTCTCAGTCTCGCCAGTTCATCATGGTAGCATGTATGTGGGGGCTCATGAAGTGGGGGACAAGCAAATGTGATGCTCAAGCATGTCCCCTTCCTTTTTGAGTGGACTCAATTTGAACCGGCAGAGGAACAATGGCCAGGCGATTTTTTTGGGCATGGAAATATTTTGTTTTCCTGAAAATAAGTGATTTTTCGAATGTGATTCGGATTTCGCATGAGAAATTATAGTGGATGGAAATAGAGACAGGAAATTGGCCTAATCTAACTTTTTTTTTTTGTTTTTTTTTTGAAATATTTACACTTTGTTCCCTCTTTACAAGGTGCATGGTTTACTGCGGGGTAAAAAAAAAACCAAAGCCGCACACACACCATGAGAATTCAATCCACATTCACATCGTGTGACCCCCAGTTAATCGGCTTTCATATGAAAGAGGAACGAAAAAAAGGCAGCCATGAGCAATTCTTTTGCTCCCCGGCCTAAACAATTGGGGCAAAAAGGGAAACGAAGCACCTGCGCCAAATGGGATAGCACGGAGGCTACAGGCTAGTCCTAGGAGGCTAGGAGGACCAGCTCCTGAGGAGGGACGGCCTGCCGAACATTTGGTCGAGCGCGAGGACGACGGCCATGGCCAGCGACACCTCCGTCCCGGGCTGCACCACCAGGCGGAACACGTCCGAGCCCACCGCCTCCTTGGGCCGCAACTCCGCCACGGCCCGCCGCCGCTCGTCGTACACCGTGCAGCACCGGCGCAGGTACGACCCCTCCACCTCGTACCCGCCGCCGGCCCGCTTGCCGCCGCCCGCGGCGCCGCTGGAGCACGGTGCGACGTGCGCCATGGACTTGCCGCCGCCGCGCATGTACTGCGCCGCCCGCTTCACGGCGTAGAGCGGCGGCAGGCGCGTCTCCTCGCCGGGGTGCACTAGCCACTGGTCGGCGCCCAGGCCGATCACCTTCCGGCGGCGGACGGTGAGCACGGCGCGGCCCGCGGCGTCCATGAGCACGACCTCGGCGCGGGAGTCGGAGGCGTAGCTGTCCACGCGGTACACGAGGTTGCCGCTGGCGTCGAACACCGTGAACCCCCTGCAGTTGAACAGCAGCGACTTGCGCCACACCGTCAGCGTGACCGGCTCCTCGTCGGCCGCCGCCGCCGCCGGCTGGCCGAGGTACGGCACGCCGGCCAGGTTCGGGTGCACCTTCGCCGTCATGCTTCGATATGGATGCAGGCCGGCGGATCGAGATTCAAGAATGGTAATGGTGGAGGGAGGAGGAAGAGACAGTTAGGTCGCAGCTAAGCCGGCGGGCTGAGGGAGGAGAGAGCGATGGGAGGGGAGCTTATGAATTATGATTGTGCCACGGCTTGAGGAAATGGTGGGCGTGAGCGGCATATATACACGCCGCTTGGACAGGAATGCCCCTGGATAATTAGGTTGGGCAGGAAGGGTTAGAGCAAGTATCATGGTGGTCTAGAAGCAGGCTGAATGATGAGGTGGAGGGGAGAGAAGAGGAGAGGGATGAGGTGGAGGGGAGAGAAGAGGAGAGGGAGAATAAGTGGGCTGTAAGTTTACAGCCTGCTTTGACACAAGAAATAAGAAAATATGTAAGTGAAATAAGTGGGTCATGTATTAATGATGAAGGCTTAACTGTTGTACGAGTGGATTAAGAGATGGACTATAAAGATCCTTACAGTCAGCAGCTAGGTGCATTATTATCCTTGCTCTTGTGTAGCAGATGGCTCTTCACGTGTGTTGGGGGCAGGGGATGAGATTAATAACTATATATCCCCCTAATAATGCTCTGCCACTTTTTATGTAAAGTTAAACTAGTAATTTCGGACAATGGAGGCACATGTAGGCTCAGGTTAACATGACTCTTGGCTACTTGGGGTCACTAAATATTGGGGTAGAAAATACAACCAGTGACTTAACAGTGTAGGCTACCAGTTGCCAAGCCCTCTCCCTTGCAAATGCAACCTCATAAGCTAACTACCCTTCACTTGCCATGATCTGGAGCCGGAGTCATCATACTGTGCTCCTTTGATTTTTCTCATGCTCCTCACTGTACATTTCCAGCAACCTCATCTCGGCTGGGCGTCATGTCCGATCTACAACCATAAAAAAACCCATATTTTTCACATTCGGCGATCGCTATCACCCCGGTCGTGCGATTCTGGTTTAGTTAGAACAAAACATTTCTTTACGCGGCTCGGCCTTGCTCTACGCTCGCTGCTGCCGGTCAAAATCATTCCTCGAAACCGACAGACCCGACGCGTGGCGCGCGGCGGAGGCTCGGGTGGCTAGGATGAGGCGAGCGCGCGAGGAGGGGGCGGCCGAGACGCAGTCCCCGCCTCCGGCTCCCCGCCGCCCCCGCTCGTCAGCACCCGGCGCGGTCGGCTGGGGATTACAATAAAAACGATTTATTAGTGGCAACAAGCCAGCGAGATCTTTATCTCGAACCATAAGCGCTTGTTATGGGTTTAAAATTGCTGCTAAGTGATGTGCTTATTAGCTGGTAGCTTAAGATTATTTTACTTGGAAAAAAAATCTAATGGCTGTGAAGTGATCGTCGTCGTTGGAGGTTCAGTAGCCGGCCGGGCTGTGCAGGTTCAGACGCTGACAAGTGTTGATATTTTCTTTTCTCTTGTCGTGATGGAAGAGATGAGGAATTATTTGCCTAGGATACTCTGATAACCCATACCATCTTTTTTTGCGAGAGTTCATGAGTTCTTTTAAAAAATTTCTCTGGAGTTGATTGAATTTTCTGCAAAGACGAAAAAAGTATACATCACCCTGTGCAGAACCGGGAGTCCGGATAGTTATTCCAGGAAGTGAGAATTGAGAAATGGAGATGGCTTGAGGCGATCCGGTCTGGAGAGAAGCTTGTCAAATTGAATTTTCCCTTAAATACACAGATTCGTAATCACAACCGACCGATGCGTCTACAAGCAACAAACCAGATCCACAAGTGCGAAAATGTGCCACGTCATCACAATGTACTAGCTCTAGCTCTGACTAGTATCCATGCACCAGTCATCCCTCAGATGTAAGAACACACGAAGAAAAATATGTAGTTTTGTCGTGCGTGAAGCATGGTTACAAAGCTAATAACGACGACGACGAGGCGATATTTTTCAGCTGTGGCTTGCTGATACCGGCCAGATAATGCCCAGATCACGTTGCGAGCACTGCCACCACCAGAAAGATCAAGCTCGGAGTGAATCAGGGTACCAGAAGCCATGCTATACACAGATGACTGCAAAGGGACAGGCATCAAATTAGTGCAAGCCATGTAGTGTATCTGCTAATTGCCACTAAACAAAGCTTGATGATGTAACGTCTAGCGAATAACTAATGATTGATGATCTGGTTGATGGCTTGCACCGGGCATTTTTCGGTTGCGTCCGACTTAGATCCTTCAGCTGGTAGCTGGTCGTAGCCTAGTTGCTGTACTGCATATATGTTCTATATATATACTTAGCTTCCCCCTTAATTTTCTGAAAGAAAAGCAAGTGAGATCCAACTAAGTCCATAGTACTTTTTAAACAAATCTTTATGCTGCTATCAATTTCCTTGCTTTATACCAGTGGTTTCTCTTCAATTATACGAACGACGATTAAGTGAATCATACGGGGCGATCCTTTAATTTGCATTGTTTGCTCTAAAATTAATAAAGTAAATGTACCGTATCCGATCTTCTGCCTAAGAAAAAAAAATAAAATTCTCTTTCGTGTAATTAGCTAGGCCCAAGAATAATTTTCAGAGAATCATTCTGTTCATAACCAATCATTAGATCTCCTTATCATTGGTCTGGACGCCGGAAAATGAACAGACCTACCTTGCTTGCTAGATGTCAATCAGCTCGGTGTTTTGAAAACAATTCAGTACAACATATGGAGTTGAGGAACTGGTCAGGAACTCTTAGCTAGTAGGCCACTAGTGTCTTGATTTTCCAATGCGCACAGGAAAACGATGTTCGCAGTCAATAGATCCTGTCCAAATCAGGATTCAGCTAACAAACTGATCACCGTCTTCCACCGCTGTGTTCTAGAGCGTTCCCGTTCTCCTCACCTGGCCTGGCCTCAAAGGTAGCTGAGATATTTGCCAAGTCTAGTCTCTGTTTCCACATTGTGTTCATCCGATGAAGACGGTAAGGAGTTCTTAGCCCCAGTGGCGGATGCAGTATTGAGTTTAGAAGGGATTCTTCTCTTCCTCCTCCTCCTCCCACCTCCTCCCCTGCTTGGGCCTCTCATGGAGCCAACTAATATAATTTGCATGCACTGATGAATTATTTGTGTGTGTGTGTTTTTTCCAAATGATTTTCACCATAATAAAATTGTATTGCCTCAGTGAATTGAGGTTTCTAATTTAATAGTAGCCCTCACGTCACGCCATGCTGTTCGCCGGGCCCCTCCACGATCCGACGCTGCTGCGCCCGCGGGATGGAGGAAACGAAATCGCAAATGATTCCGCCCATTATATTCGTTCGATCCATCTGGCTGCCCTGCCTGCCACTGTACATCCACAGCCGCATGGCATCAGTGGCGGCAGGAGATGGACGATCGATCGATCGGAAGAGTCCAAGCGGAACTGTTACGCGATGGACGTCGGTTGACCGGACCGGGCCTGATTGCAGCTCGGCATGGCGCTGGCAGCAGCAGCAGCAGCATCTGCCTTCCTGCAGGGGTTGCTGCAATGCTGCGCCATCTTCAGGCAGCACATGGTGCGGGACACACGGTCGCCGAACAAACTGTCAATCAGCCCAGGCCA
Source organism: Panicum miliaceum (assembly GCA_032594955.1). NCBI lineage: Eukaryota > Viridiplantae > Streptophyta > Magnoliopsida > Poales > Poaceae > Panicum > Panicum miliaceum. The sequence goes on along the minus strand of CM064058.1, from coordinate 15,336,174 downwards.
GCTTCAACTTTCAACTGCCGGCTTGTGAGCTTTCTGCACGTCTCGCTCTGCCTTGGAATTTCTCCAGTGTCCCAGACTGTGTGCAGTTCACTACACTTATTAGCACGCATGACGGCAGCCTATGGAAGTTATCCTGTTGCGTCGAGGTAGTTGGGTTCAGTTCAGGTATCCGCATCCCCGGCTGCTTTACCTGGTACATCAAAAATGTTTTTCTTCTGAAAGGAACCAAGAAAGTTCATCGATCATCGAAACATTTTCGGGGTTCGCTTTTCCTTTTTCTCTGACGTGGCAAATGCTGCAGGTGTCAAGCAACTTTCTTTTCCATCAGGAAAAGCTCGGGATGGTACACGCTCAGATTCACAGTATTGTTGCCGAGATCGCGCTGGGCGAGATCGATGTGCCTTCTGAATTTTCGGAGTGGGCGCTCCGCCTTTCTGACATCATTAGCGGATAAACAAAGCGCGGAAAGGAAACCGGCCATGTGCGGCTCGTCGATCCTACGCCATTTAAGGGATCGACTGAACAACCGCACGATCAAAAGGATTATCAGAAAAAGAAAGGGATTATCAGAAAGAAACGTTAGGGCACAGCACCACCTCCCTGCCCGCCATTGTCCATACCTGTAGACCATCACCTGGGGAAAGATGAGAGCGAGTGGAAGCAGCTAGCTCCATCTTTATCTACTACTGCTACTGCTGCTCACAGTTTTCTAAGCGGATCACCTGTCCGGATGAGTCACCCCACGCGCCCTACACGGTCCCCGGCTCCTTTCAGTTGCGCGCGGGATCCATGCGAAAGTATAATCCATGGGCACTACTGCTCCAATCCAAACAGATAAGAGCACTGACGAACAGTGAGTAATTCAGTACTGGTCCTACCAGAAAACAATCGACGGCCCTGTTCTGAACCTGGAAATGGTGTCCGGTCGATCAGTTTCTGTGAAAGCCTTCGTAACTGTGCTGAAGATCAAAGCATTTCAGCTGGCCCCCTGGCCGCCCATAAGAAATGGAGCACTACTAGTAGTCTAGAAAACAGAAGAGTGATCTCCGATCAGTGTTCGTGAATGTTCGGGTGACAATGTTCGAGCAGAGATCAAGAAAAGGGGGCAATAAAATAAACGCAAAAGGAAGATACAGAACTAAGCAACCGCCATCATGGGTGTCTGTTTTCCCACACACACCTCTCTCTACAGACTACAGGTGAACAGGGTACGGGCCCGGCCCTTTTCAACAACCAAGCTGAAGACACGGGGGCATGCCGGCACCGAGAACCCGACCTTGTCCCCCTCCCGCGGCGTCGGCCACCGTCTCCAGCGCGCCCCCATCCATGGACCACGGCCCGTGACGCTGCCGGAATTGAACGCACCTACGAACAGCCCATGCACACCGGCTGGGCGTCTGCACTGCCTCCCCGTGGCGGTCACCTCCCCCCCCCCCCCCCCCCCCCCCCCACCCCCCCAAACCGGCCTCGTCGCTATTGAATTGGCGGTGGCTGTAGCGTGTGGCGCCGCCACGGCGGCCACCCGCTACACGTGTTCCGTCGCGAGCGTATGGGCAGCGTCTCCGTCGAGTCACCCCCGCCGCCGGCACCTGTCCCCGGCCGGCTGCTGTTCCTCTCGCCGGGCGTCGTCGCTCCCCTCCTCATCAATGCGGCCGTTTGGTTTGGTGAGCTGGCCTGCTCCAACTTCCGGACGACCTCGACCGGCTCTTGATGAGCAGCAGCAGCACCCAGCTGCAGTGATCGGTGATGACTGAGACTGAACAGAATGGAAGTGATGCGTGGCCCCGAGGGACACCCAGGCCCAGCGGCGCGCCACGCTGCGAGGAGACAACGCGCGGGCCGAGGAGCTCCATGCGGCGGAGCAGGCCATGTGGAGGGTTAGGAAAAAAAGAGAGGAAAGGCCAGGTGGTCAGGTAGCTATGCATGCTAGGGGAAAAGCTTTCTGTGGATTGAAGCCCACGCCGGCCGGCCGGATAAGCGGATTAGAAAGCGATGGAGCGCGCGCGCAGGGTGATCCAAGTGTGGCGTGGTGCCGCGCGGCGCAGTTGCATTGCATCCCCATCTGCTTGGCGCTCGCGGCGTGCGAATACTGCATGATCGGTTCTTTACTTCTGTTTTCCCCTTCTGGAAACTGTGCTGCGTCTTGGACTCTGGGGTTACGGCCACGATCTAGGTGGCATATATTTTTGGAGGTATTACCACTCAGTTGCTCTCTCCATGTATATTACAAACTTTTAATTATCTGAACCAATTATTGGTGAGGTTAAATTTAGGTATATATTCTCAGAAGTTGTGTTCGAAAATACTTTTATCAGCAACAACAGTTGCTCTCTCCATGATATAGGTCTTTTACCCTTTAAGGGGTTCAAACCTAGCAAAAATCCTTTGCACTTAATCTAGCTTCGAGAGCGATTTTCACCCACTGTATCTTTATTAGCGGACTCTAAGCCTAGTTACTAGGTTCATCAGCGAGAAATCATCGACAACTTCATACTAATATGTAATTTTACAATAACTGCTAATCTATTATGAAATATTATGATAAACCATTATTAGTTTCTGGTGGGACTGCAGATATTTATGAACAAAGTTTCGATGCCTGGAAGTAAAGGGAATAATAGAATTTATACTCTTTCTAATAACATATAAGGAGTGAGTATAAATTCTAATGGAATTGAAGGAATTTTCTCTTCCTTATCACTTCTCTATTTCAAGTTTGGTGTTGTTTCTCATTTTCGTCATAAGTGGTCCATATTTATGTTATCCTATCCTCACACCCTTTCTCCTATCGCTATGCGCTATTTGATCAATCCAAGGCAGGTGGAGGACGTGTTGGCTGCTGGTTGGTGCAGGAGGATGGGAAATCAGTTTCAGTTTCAAAGTTCAAATATGATTTTTCTCTTAAACTGTTAATCCATTTTCAAATCTGTTTAAGCCATAGTGTTAGTTAAAATTAACACCGCAACATAGATCCGATATGATCACATTCTTATTTATATTCTTGTAAAAATTAACATTTAGAGTGTACAATTTTAACAATTTATTTATACTAGTTCAACACTTTGGTTATGTTTTTTTTGGAAAAAGGAGAGAAAAGTTTGCTCAGCTCTAAGCCGTGTTTTTTTGCTGCTTTTGCTACGTGTGTGCTACTATGCTTGGGCTCCGGTCCATCCTTGTTGCTCCTAGCAGTTGGGCCGGTTGCTAATGTACTTGGGCCATACGATTCCGCAGTTTGGCATATCATTGCGCAAGGTATATAGAACTCCCTCCCAACCTCTCTATTCGAGACGCTCTCACGCGCTCCTTCTTCCCACTACATCCTCTCCTCTATTGTAACCAGTGGCGGATTGGGGGGCGGGGGCGGGGGCACGAGCCTCTGGCTACAACCTCCAAGAGAGAAGAAGAGAGAGAGAGGAGGTGTGGGCGAGGAAGATGAAGAATTCAGCTCCCTCTGATCTAGATATAGAGAGGAAGATATAGAGAGGAAGATTAGAAGGACTAAACATGATCTAATTATAAAACTAATTACACGGATGGACGAAAAATCGCGAGATGATTTTATTGTAAAAAATTAGTCCAAATACACTTAAAAAATTCGTCTCGCAATTACACCGGAGGTTATGCAATGAGTTTTTGTTAGTTATCCACATTTAATACTACTAATTAGTGGTCAAACGTTCGAAGTTACTGTAGTATTGGAAAACTTTTTAGATCTAAACGCACCTAAAGTTTTGTTTGTAATAAAATCTACTTGTTCTAGAAGTGATTTCATATTTGTCAGTTGCCTGCACGGCCACTGACAGGTCAAAACAAAGTCCCCGAAGAACCGGCCAAAATTTAGCAGCCGAGAGCCACTGCCACGCGTGTTGGCGCCATGCTTTGACCGTTTCCACGCCCCGGGCCATTTCTGCTCACTGCATGCTCTCCCTCCCGAACCTTTCTCCTCTCCCACAATCCCAGGGCGCTCGCAGCTCGCCACGACGCTCGGGGTCACGCTCGCCCATGCGCCGGGATGGCCACGGTGCTGCCAACGGCGGGGGTGGCCGGCATGCTGCCGCTGAGGAACGCCACAGCGCAGGTGACGCCGCGCGGCAACATCTCCAGCGCCGCCTCGGTGGTGTGCTACTCGCCGATGATGGTCACGGCGTACGGCATCTGGCAGGGGGTCAACCCGCTCAAGTTCTCGCTCCCGCTCTTCATCCTCCAGACGGCCATCATCGTCGCCACCACCCGCCTCCTCGTGCTCCTCCTCAAGCCCATCCGCCAGCCCCGCGTCATCGCTGAGATCCTCGTGCGTAAGCCTGATGAGCCGATTAGGTTTTTGGTTGCTGGTATGCCGCCGCGACCGCGAGACATCATCACTGACACCGGCCGGGATACGCCTGCTGCATTGTTGATGTGACGTGTGCGCAGGCCGGCGTGATCCTCGGGCCGTCGGTGATGGGGCAGGTGGAGGTCTGGGCGACCACGGTGTTCCCGTTGCGGAGCCTGCTGACGCTGGAGACGGTGGCGCACCTCGGCCTCCTCTACTTCCTCTTCCTCGTCGGCCTCGAGATGGACGTCAACGTCATCAAGCGGTCGGGGACGAAGGCGCTCATCATCGCCGTGGCGGGGATGGCGCTGCCGTTCTGCATCGGCACGGCCACGTCCTTCATCTTCCGGCACCAGGTGTCCAAGAACGTGCACCAGGCCTCCTTCCTGCTCTTCCTCGGCGTCGCGCTCTCCGTGACGGCGTTCCCGGTGCTGGCGCGCATCCTCGCCGAGATCAAGCTGCTCAACTCGGACCTCGGCCGCATCGCCATGTCCGCCGCCATCGTCAACGACATGTGCGCGTGGATCCTGCTCGCGCTCGCCATCGCCATCTCCGAGGTGAACAGCTCCGCCTTCTCCTCCCTGTGGGTGCTCCTCGCCGGGGTGGTCTTCGTGCTCGTCTGCTTCTACGCCGTGCGCCCGCTCATGTGGTGGATCGTGCGCCGCGTCCCCGAGGGCGAGACCATCAGCGACGTGCACGTCACGCTCATACTCACCGGCGTCATGATCGCCGGCGTCTGCACCGACGCCATCGGCATCCACTCCGTGTTCGGCGCCTTCGTCTACGGGCTGGTCATACCCAGCGGGCAGCTCGGCGTCGTGCTCATCGAGAAGCTCGAGGACTTCGTCACGGGGCTGCTGCTCCCGCTCTTCTTCGCCATCAGTGGCCTCCGCACCAACGTCACCCGGGTGCGCGACCCCGTCACCGTGGGGCTCCTCGTGCTCGTGTTCACCATGGCCAGCTTCGCCAAGATCATGGGCACCATCCTCATCGCTATCTCCTACACCATGACATTCCGCGACGGCGTCGCCCTCGGTTTCCTCATGAACACCAGGGGGCTCGTCGAGATGATCGTGCTCAACATCGGAAGGGACAAGGAGGTCAGTAACCAGGCCACCAACTGTTTAATTATGAACTGTCACCGCATCATGATCGGAACTGAAGGGCCTCACCACAAATTAAATTGACCAATGAATCAAACCAGGTGCTGGACGATGAGTCGTTCGCGGTGATGGTGCTGGTGTCGGTGGCGATGACGGCGCTGGTGACGCCGGTGGTGACGACGGTGTACCGGCCGGCGCGGCGGCTGGTCGGGTACAAGCGGCGCAACCTGCAGCGCTCCAAGCACGACGCGGAGCTGCGCATGCTGGCATGCGTGCACACCACCCGCAACGTGCCGTCCATCATCTCGCTGCTGGAGCTGTCCAACCCCACGAAGCGCTCCCCCATCTTCATCTACGCCCTGCACCTGGTGGAGCTCACCGGGCGCGCCTCCAACATGCTCGCCGCCCACCACTCGGCCTCCAACCAGAGCCGCAACGCCGGCTCCGCGTCCAGCGACCACATCTTCAACGCGTTCGAGAACTACGAGGAGAGCGTGGGCGGCGTGTCCATCCAGGCGCTGACGGCGGTGTCGCCGTACCAGACGATGCACGAGGACGTGTCGGTGCTGGCGGAGGACAAGCACGTGTCCCTGATCGTGCTCCCGTTCCACAAGCAGCACACGGTGGACGGCGGCATGGAGCCCATGAACGCCTCCCTCCGGGGCTTCAACGAGAGCATCCTCACGGCGGCGCCGTGCTCGGTGGGCATCCTGGTGGACCGCGGCCTCAGCGCCGCGGCGGCGCGCATGGCGAGCGTGCACCACGTGGCGCTGCTCTTCTTCGGCGGGCCCGACGACCGCGAGGGGCTCGCGTACGCGTGGCGGATGGTGGAGCACCCGGGCGTGTGCCTCACCATCGTGCGGTTCATCCCGCCGGACTACAAGGCCCCCGCGCTGGCGCCGCCGCAGCACATGGCGCCCCGCGGGGCGCCGGCGTCCAACGTCCACGCGCGCGCCATCACCATCGTCCCCGACGCCGCCAAGAGCGAGCGGCAGATGGACGAGGAGTACCTGAACGAGTTCCGGACGCGCAACATCGGCAACGACGCCATCCTGTACATGGAGCAGGTGGTGGCCAACAGCGAGGAGACGCTGGCGGCCATCCGGGACCTGGACAGTGCGCACGAGCTCTACATCGTGGGCAGGCACCCCGGCGAGGAAGGGTCGCCGCTGACGTCGGCGCTGGCGGAGTGGATGGAGTCGCCGGAGCTGGGGCCCATCGGCGACCTGCTGGTGTCGTCCGAGTTCTCCAAGATGGTGTCCGTGCTGGTGATGCAGCAGTACGTGATCACGACGCCGCAGCCGGCGGTGGGGCCGGCTGTGCTCGTCACGGACGACCCCGTCCGGCAGTACGTGACCAATGCCAACCAGCGGACGGCGGTGACGGGCCGCGGCGGGTGGGGAGGCAGCGCCGCGGACTTCTGATCTGTGGCCGCCGCACGCGCACGCGCACGCGCAGGTTGGTCGATCGAATCGTCGATAGGAGGTTACGTTTTTAGGGACTTTTTTTTTGTTGGGGACACGTTCATAGCAGGGACTTGGGTTGATGGTTGTGATGTGTACAATTCTAGCTGATCGCTTCTGTATAATTTGTAGCTCTTTTCTGATCGATTTATCTGTCCCTCCACTAGGATGAGAGATGATGACTACTCCGTACGTGACAATTTGCCTAACTGATGCTCGTTGATTAATTTCACAAAATTGTCAGGAACCATGCACATGCCTATTTCTGACCGGAGGTAAGTTAGTGATTGACGTGGCCGTGTGCTGTGTGGTCATTGCTTTCAAGCGCACTATGCTTTACATGCGAACAAACAGGAGTAAGATTTTAGCACGTTACGTTATCTGTCATTGCTGTTGCTGCTGCTGGTGGTGGTGATGATGACAAAAAAAAACTGATGAAATGGCCGGTGACTTTGCATGCATTCTTGTCCTAAACTCTCTGATTTCCTCTCCATGCGTGTGTGTGGTCCATCGTTTTGTCCGCGTACAATAGCCACCATAATGATTTCTATATCCATAAACCATAGTAATAAGGGAAAAATTCAGTTTACACCCTTAAATTATCACAAAAGTTCGATTTTCAACCTTCAATTATAAAACCAGATAACGGAGGTCATCCAACTATCAAAATCAGATAAATTTAGCCCTTTAGGTGGTCCAAAGGTGGCCCTTTATTTTATACAAAATTAAAATATTCAAGTTTAAATTAAAAAAATTATAAATAATTCATTTTAAATAAAAAAATATAAAATAGGTGCCATCATTTTTGTAAAAAAGTAACCTATCTATTGGCACTGTATTGGTCAGTTATTCGGATCCAATTTTTTTATATTTCTAGTATTTATTTACTTATAGTTATGCCTATTATTTTTTTAATAAATAAGACTCAAATAGAGCAACAATAGATAGGTTATATTTTTAGAAAAATTTTGATGCTAGTTTCATATTTTTATGATTTAAAATTAATTAGGTTTTTTAATCTAACCAGAATTTTTATTTATGAGTAAAGTCCATTTTTGACCAATTTTAAAGAAAAATACAAAATCACCTTTGAAACTACCCAAAGGCCAATCTTGCATGGTTTCGACGCTTGGATGACCCTTGTTATCCTGTTTTATACTTGAAGGTTGAAAATTGGATTTTTGTGATAGTTTAAAGGTGTAAACTATAAAATACACTATTACTAGATTTGTGCTCGTGCGTTGCTACGGATAATATAGAAGGTAAGATACGCTCATATAGATCGCATGTTAATATTGAATATAACAAACGTTCATATAGATCTTAAGTTAATATTGAATATAAGAAGTGTATTACACGTTATCCACCGGACAATAATAATGTGAAATGAAGCAAAATACTTTCACAATAAAATGCAGATTCCAGTAGCATAGTATTTGAAATAAATATAAATAAATGCTAGAATTGTTGTGGGTAATAAAATATAGTGCTACCAGGACTGTAGTCAAAATATTTATTGGTTCTTGTTGGGGCTCTTGAAATTCCTTGCATACTCGTTGTACTTGCTCGCCCCATCAGAGGACTCGTGGTGCTTGTTGGTCCCTGTTGGGGGTTGGTCCTTGTTGGGGACTGGTTGAAGCGCTTGGCCTGGCTTTCCGAGACGATTGAGCCGCAAGGTTCCTGCAGGCTGAGCTGGTCTGGACGCTCCTGGACCCTCTTGGACCCAACACAAATTTTTTCCAGATCCCTTAACATTTATACTCTGAGCATATATGATTCTACTGTATATAAGAAACCTGCTATTTCGTCATTATTTTGAGCCTGCTAAAATTTGGAAAAAGATTATCACGAGGACTCGTGGTGCTTGTTGGTCCTTGTTGGGGACTGGTTGAAGTGCTTGGCCTGGCTTTCTGAGATGGTTGAACCGCATGGTTCCCTGCAGGCTGAGCTAGGCTGGGCGCTCTTGGACCCTCTTGGACCCAACACAAATTTTTTCCAGACCCAATTAATATTTATACTCTGAGCATATACATCCATATATAATTCTACCGTATATAAGAAATCTATTTTTTCGCCATTATTTTGAGCCTACTAAAATTTAGAAAAAGATTTTCATTTACATTTTTGTACCCCATCTTGATTACGAAACAAGTGTTCAGACAATTTCTTCCATTTTTTATCTCACAATAATGGGAAAGATTAAGGGGCGCCCCATTTAAAGATGAAATTCCAACTATGACGAGCACAACCACCACGCTGACCACCACGGCGAGCACGACCACCATAGCAAGCACGGCGACCGCTACAACCACGGTGAGCACAGCCGCACACCCCCGGTCACAGAAAGTACAGGAATGTCGTTGACAGCATTACACATATGATCACACAAATAAACGAAAAAGAACCCGGCCAATCCCAGGTCCTGCATCTTAGCTAATGATAATCCAAAGAAAATAAGAAGCCAATCCCAGATGCCGACATCTATACTCACAATTGTGGCTTCAACCAAGTCATATACAACTCATGTACAACCATATATTCATATACTTTAGACACTCCAAAAAAAATACACTCTGCAATAAATACATATGCAGAGGTAAACGGGAGGCTTTGGGCCTTTTAGCCAAAATATTTTCTCAGTTGCAGCATGATAAAATTCATCCATAAGCATCGATATTTATCATATGAAATATTTTTAACCACATGTAGCAATGGAGAAATGCACTATTACATTAAACAGAAGTACAAATCATCGTCAATAAAAAAATATCTATTGGGCAATTCGGTTGCCTAGCTTTCAATTTTTCAACCTATGAATTCATGTGACGGACACAAGATTTTGTGACACCTGAGGCATAATCCTCAGTAGTAGCATGCTTGTAGCTTCAATCTTCTGCACCAACCCTTGGGCACCTAAATGTGTATAGCTCTTCACCATGGCACCTGAACGGTAGTTCAGGAGAGGACTTGATTTATTACTTCTCATTCAAGTGTCTAGTTGCTATGAAATAGTAAATAGTATCCGAAAGCCATCACAAATCAATTTGTCCACTGATTAGTTTTCTAAAAGTAAGTTTGTTATTTTTCAGACATGAGAATAGCAAAAATAAAGAGCGCTGCTTGCTAGTGCTTATCAAGAGAAAATGAATTATTGCCACCACCTCGGCCTCGTAATCCAAAGCCATTGTAAAAGAAAAATATATTTGCTGCAAAATGAACAACTCAAGAAATTAGAAGTAGATGAAAGAACAGAGATTTGATAATAGCAGGGTACAGATAAAGTTTCAATAGGAAATGTACATCTGTTCTAATTTTGACACATACTACCATTGAGCAACAGCTATCACATTCTTAAGCACAAAAGAACATCTTAATTGCCTTCCTGCTGTCAACTTAGTATTTTACAACTGGGGGCCTCGAGCAATTGTTGGAGCAGGACCCATCCTGCTTTCTGCCCATGGCTAAAACTATTTATAGGAAGAAACAAAATTTTATGGTACTTATTTTTTTGGAAGTGCCCAATGGAAGAAATCAGTTTTACATAGTACTTATCTTATTCAACAATCTTCATATAAAACAATAGCCAGGGCTCATTTAATAGGACTCAAGAAGTGTTGCATACCTTGAACACCAGGTAGGGCTCGTTTAACTCGACATCAAATTTCTCTGAGAAATTGATCTGAAAAGAAAACACAATAACAATGAATGGTCTGCTAAGTGAAAGCCAAAACATGGCAATGAGGGTAGAGAACCCAGAGAACAATGTGGTACCAAATTGAACTTAAAAATAGTACAAATAATTGCCAATAGTTACTGCTATACAAGAATCGCATTATGCAAAAACATGAATTCAGAGTTCAGACAGAACAAATAAACTTTGAATATGCAATTATCACCGGTAAATATTCACAATGCAACTTGAATGTCAATTCATTATGCGGACAATATTACAAGAAACTAATAGAGTGTAGCCTTGTAGTTACACTTGGTTTGCACAGATCTTCCACTAACACGAAAAATCAAACCGGTATGCTCTAATAGATTGATGGGACTTCAGAGTAATGATCCACTTAAAGAAAACTTGATAATAGTTTTCTACATTGGCATAACGATCAGTTAAAGATGACCAAAGAGGGAAAACCCGGCTGGTGGCATTTTTAACACACCAAATTTTGTAACAGTTGTTTAATTTTTTCAGTTGTTTGATTTATTTTCAGTGTAAAAATAACTCGAGAAAGCATTAGTATGTGTAAATATTGGTTGACAGTTATATAAAGATGAAAGGACCTAAGTAAGAGCTTAAACATATTCCCAACTATGTAAAATCAAACATGTTCTTGACTCTTGTATTCTGGTGCCTGCTGCAATTGTTATGGCCACCGGCTACCCCACCCATCGTCAACATATTGAACCCAATGCAAGTCACAGATTCTAACAAATATTAGAAGATCCAAGTTGACCACTCAAACAGGCCAATATAAGCCACATCACACAGATCATACAATCTTTGCCTCTAATCTAGCTAAGTGAGAGCTACTTTGGTCTGACAAAACACAATTATTAATCTGCAGAATTATATATCCACTGCTCATCAGTCAATGAATAACTAACCAATCGCACTCACCTCTTCGGTCTCAGATTTGAGGAAGAACGACACCCCGAGTATCTGGTATGGTTGGGGGCCCTGGTGCAGACCCTCACTCCCAGCAGCCATGGTGCAGTCTGCGCAGATGTACATAAAAAGAAATGAGCAAAATTTTCCTATGACTTGCAAGTTCATTTGATCACTTCAGTGCGCAAAAAATCTATTTCAAAATCATAATCCAACTGAGAAAACACAAACAAATAATCATTAATTGAAATCTAACAAGCTAATTTGATGGTCTACATCTTGATAGAAACAAGAAAGTTATATGGAAGCAAATTGGTCATGGTGCAGGCTTGAATGTAAAAGAGCAGACCTGAATATGAAAGATGCTATTGCTGCGGCAATGCGAGGCGAGTGAACCAGAGAGGACAACCACCTTGCCTCGGCCTACAGGTGTTCTCCAGGCTCCAGCAAGAAGTTGTCGATGGGATTGAATACCAGGGCCTCGGCACGCAGCAGCGAGAGGGCCCGCATCCATGACCTGACCTTTCCCCTTTGTGTACTCATCGGCAGACCTTGGCAACTCTGCAAATGATGAAAAGTCATAAGATCTAAGGAAGAACATTCGATGGTACTAAGTAATGAAATTTCCTACATATTACTTCATGATATCACAAATACCTTTCAGATTGTAAGAAAGTTCCTCGGATACAAGGGCACCGAAAATGAAGTAATGATGAGTTGACACCGAGTATATATTTTGCTTAGCTTCTTCTTCCTCACTGAAACATGGAATTAGTTTTAGATGAGGCACAATAGAGACAAAATAGACTGGAAGCCCTACATTTTTAGGCTCCAAAACTTGCGGAGATACTATACTGGTATACCATACCAAGACACATGTAGTCTTGTGACTTATATGCCAATACTCCATATCCACACTTCACAAAATTGACTTATAAAAAAAACCTTACAAATCAGAAGGTTCATGGCTGCAGGTCAGCAACACAAGCTCACGCGAGGCAGAGAACAATTAATAGGTCAATAGTATTTCCTACAGACGCTAAAGACCAAAACAACTTTTTCCTAAATAAATTTACATTTAACATGGATCCGATAGAGCCTGCTGCTAGAATCAATAATACCCAAAGATTCATTCAGAATTTCGGATTCAAGCAATAGAGGATCCAACCAGCCCTAATTCCACACAACCATTAATATGGAATATCACCTAAACAGAAATATAGTACAACAAAATAGAGAAATAGATCCGGCGATAGATACCTCCCGATGACTTGGTGAGGGTCTTGATATAGCTATCGATGATCTCATTGCGCGTGATGTCGGAGTTGCCAGCATCGCCCGGGGGCGCCTCCATGATGACGAGCCAGTGCTTGAAGTCGCACCTGTCAAGGAGGATGGTCTCGTCGGGGAGCCAAGCGAGGGTGAGAATGATGCGAAGCGGGCAGGGTGTCGATCCGCGCGCGGCGGCCATTGATCCGAGCAGCACCGACGCGAGGAGGGCCAGGTGACGATCCGCACGCATCTGGGCTTCCGTCGATCCGCGCTGCGCCGATTGGAGGGGGAGGGCGGCGACCGTCGCAAGGGGAGGAGGGGAGTCGGGGCTGCGCAGAAGATGGAGAGGAGGGGGAGGGCGTCGGGGCTGCGCAGGATGGGGAGGGCGGCGGCCGTCGCGAGGGGGAGGGCGGCGGCCGTCGCGAGGGGGAGGGCGTCGTGCATGGGGAGGAGGTGGGACGCTATCGCTGTTGAACGGTCAGATCGAATGAATGGAGGGCTACCGTCGCACGGCAGACTAACGAAAGCGCGAGGGGTTAGGGTATCACTGTTGGACGGTCAGATCGAAAAAACGGAGGGCTATTGTCGCATGGCAGAATGACCAAGGCGGGGTGGGAGGGGGTCGTATCAAAAAATTATCCCCTAATTATTAGGTTTTTTTAGGAGCAGAGAAAATACACTAGAACGCTGCCACACCGGTGATTTTTCTGCGGCAGGTGATTGGGCCGCGGCCCAGACAGAGTAGGTGTGTGGGCTAATTGTTCCGAGATCCAACCACCAGTTCACCACCACCACCACATCGGCGGCGGCGCCTGTCGACCCGCGTGCAGCCGAGAACGTACACTGGTACGCCGTACACGCGACTATGTGAGGGAGGGAGATTCTATTTCTACCAGTCCGTCCAGCGACGCGTACGTACGATGCACGGTAGTGGCGTGCTCGTCGGTCTCCGCCTCCCGTACGTGGCCGTGGGACTCGTTTCAGTCTTGCTGGCTACAGTACGTAGCTCGGAGCCGGCCGGGCAGCACCACCTTTTTTGACTCTGACGGGTCCACTGACTTGACCGCGCTACTTAATTCCGTTACGGAGAAAGTCGTGCGCGGCTGGTCAAATCGGTCGCACTTCATCGTCGCATTACTAATTCCTTCTTCTGGTTAACGAAAAGCGGAGTCCAGTCCCGTGTGGCAGCGGCGGCGGACCCGATCCACGGACGTGGAGGTGGTGGAGTCGTCTTCGGGCCGCGCGCCCGGCCCGTTATATAAGGCCGGGGCGCCTCGATCGACTGCCAACCCCGCTGGATCGTCGCCTTTCAGAAGTGAAACCAGGTTGGTTTCTCGGCGGCCGGCCGGCTGGTTCCGTGACCCAGCCGGGAGAGCCGCGCGCCGCCATCTTCTTCGATCTCCGACAGATCGCACCCGCCGAGCTCTCCGTGCGTGCGTGCCTCGCTTGCTTGTGTGAAGGAGGCATCATGGACGTGGGTTTCGGCCCCGACGAGCGGATCCTGTGGCCGGCCTCGGTCCTCGCCGGGGTCGCCATGTGCGGAGCCGTAAGTCATCTTCATTATTGCCATCTGCTAATTTCGATGCGGGGCTGGCCGCTAGTAAAAACATTTGCACAAGCCTGCTGCGTTTCGCTGCTTGATGACAGGTTTTCCGTTCCTGAAAAGCACAAATTTTAATTGCTGATTTTGCTTCGGTTCTTTTTCTAGACTACTAGGAGTTGAGTAACTAAACAGTGTTGCTGTTGTGTTCTTGCAGGTATACGACCGACCTGACTCGCCAGGTCAGCTCCCGGTGCTTCAAGGGCTACAGCGGGCTAAACGACATGCACAAAGTCGAGTGGAACAACAGGTGAGAGAGAGCCTTCGATCTATCTTTGTCCTAAAACCTAGACTTAATTTCTGCAGAAAGATACTCCTGATCAACAACCATTGGAGTATATATAGTTTTGCATTCCTTGCATGCTAATTACACGTGCATCTCTCGCCGTATTCCAGGGGATTCTCCACGTTCCACGCACTGGCTGCGGCGGCGGTCTCCTCCTACCTGCTGGTCATGTCTGGCCTCTTCAGCGAGGACGCTCACAGCGCCATCGTGATAGACAGGAAGTCATGGCTCTCTGATGCTATGTTCGGGGTAAGTTCGTTCGCGCCTGAATTGCGCACCGCGCACAGCAGATACATGCTCCGAGATGTCTCAAACACACGGTTCATGAGAAACGTGTGCTCGATGATGTTAAATTCACTGTGGTTGTACTCTCTTTTTTTCATTCTGTAGGTTTCTCTTGGGTACTTCTTGGCAGACTTGGCGATGATCCTCTGGTACTTCCCTCGCCTAGGCGGAAAGGAATACGTAAGCAAGTTTACATCACCGTATAGAGTCACTAGCTAAAGTCATGTATGCGATCTCTCTCCATGGGCTCTCCATGTACGCGATCTCTCTCGCCCTGCTGAGCGGCAAGGGACACGTGTACATCCTCATGGTCCTCTTCACTGAAGCGATCACCCCCTTCGTAAACCTTAGATGGTAATCTTCAGTTTTCAGAATTGTTGATCCCCAGGTACAAATGCATTCTTCAGGCATCATGATTTAACAATCCGATCCGAATGTGCCTTGTTTTTCATTCAGGTATCTGGATCTTGCTGGCCGGAAGGGCTCTAAGCTCTACCTGTACAATGGACTAGCTCTTTTTGTCGGATGGCTGGTACGGCCTCCTAGCTGCTTCACTTCTCAACTTCCCCTCTCTCTCTTTTTCTTGGCAAAGCTTCTGTGTGTAAAGCAGCAGGCATTCATGCCCGTTCATCTGTGTGATTGCTCCTCCTCCGATGTCTGACGCTGCAGGTTGCTCGGATCATACTGTTCGTCTACTTCTTCACCCACATGTACATTCACTTCGATCAGGTAACCCACTCCTCTAAGTCGTCGACCTAAGCACAAGATGTTCTTCTCCAGCCTTATGAAAAAGGAAACGAGTCGATGCTGTTGTGGTGGTGTTTTGTTTGTGGCCCCAGGTGAGGTCGGTGTTCCCGCTGGGGTTCTACAGCATCCTGACGGTGCCGCCGGCGCTCTCGCTGATGAACCTCCTCTGGTTCTGCAAGATCTGCAAGGGGATGGTCAAAACGCTGTGCAAAGCCAAGCAGAGTGCGAGTGCGAAAACGGATTAGGATGTACTGGCTACATAGACGCACAAGACAGGTTGCTAAGAATATTTTTTAGCGCTAAATTGCGTTCATTTTTTTTTTTTGGTTTCCTGGCTCCCTCCCGCCAGAAGCATATGATTACTTGCTGAAATTTTAGAAATGTTTTTACAGTACAAATTCTAGAAATGTTCAGTGCAAGGGAAACTGCTCAGTCAGCCTGGATATACAATAATCATTAGTTCGTTTCATGGGCCGCGCTGGGTTTGTTGCCTTGTTGGTGGGTGGCCCAAGCTACCGATCCGCCTCGCGCCCTCGAAACTTTTCCCCATTTCTTCCTTGGCAGGACACGGCGGACGCGCCGCCCTGCTCGGCTGCCACGACCTGTTGCGGAGACCCTGCTCCCGTAGCGGATGACGCATCACGCATGCGCACCGGATGTAAGCACTCGCTGTCGTCCGATCGACTGTACTCGTGCGTAAATTAAAGAAGATACCAGCGGAAACCAGCAGCAGCGGGTCGAGGCGGGGTCAGGGTCACCATCGTTGACTGTCGCCTAGTGGAGCTCGCTTAGCGGATCAGCCCTTGAGCCGCCGGCAGCCGATGAGCTTGCTCCGTCTGTCTGTCGGCGGCTCATGTGTCCAGCTAGCATTAATCGACTTGATCGTGACTGCTGGATGTTGCCAGCGCATTATATATATGTGCTGCATGAATATGATACGCACGCATGGCCTTGTCACTGCAGGTCCTTCTTACTTACCGGGTCAAAAGTATATGCAGCAAATCTGATGTAGCTTGCTTTAATTTAATTTCTCTGCACAAAGAAAACGATGGGCTTGACATTTGGAGGGCAGGAATGAGCGCGACGTACGGCTTCGATCGTCATGTCGATCGCGCGCGGCCAAGTGAACCGGCCTTGTTCAAACCTTCAGGCTGCACCGAGGTGTACCAGAGAATATCCGTCACTGGTTTGCTACATGCTGCACTAGTCATATGCGTCTACCGTTATTGATGCTTTTCTTTTTGTTGGGGCACACAGGGCGCCTCTCTGTTTGTAAATATGTCAACCTAACATGCTAGTTGCGTACTAATTAGCTTATCCTAAATGTAAAATATTTAAAAACAGAGGGGTAATTAGCTAAGTTCATCTTTGGGTAAAAGTTTCTTCTTATCAGTAAGTATATAAATAAATTTAAGAATCTCCTCGGAACTCTTTGTTTCTCTACCATCCGAATAAACGATGGCATTTGGCCAAAAAGAAAAAGGAAACTGCAGCATACATATGCATCATACATATACAGTGAATTTGGACTGTGTATGTTAGTTTGAAGAAAAAGACATATTACAGTTAAAACTAAATTAGGCCATCTAGTACAGCTTTCGGTACTCTGCTTCTTACATGGGATCTGACGTGGTTATATTAGTCTTCATCCTTCTCAGCTACAGCTAGCAAACAAATTTATTTGTTCTTCAAGACTTCGCTCTTACTTACGCGGAAACCCGGTATGGTAATATCTACTCCAGGTGTTTCTGGAAGAGCCCGGAATCATAACAGCGATGAAACACCACAAATTAATAGTAGTAGTAAACCATGATTTCGTTTCGTTAACAAAAGCAACCTACTTTGGTATGATCATCATGTATGTCACTAGTTCCTATTACCTTGTCATTAACCACACAAGACCGACACTTTGCAAAACTATATGTGCACTAGCCTTTTTTAGCTGCAAGACCTTATTAGAAGACATTAGCACTCTAGAACGAAGCAGTACCCAATCATTTCAACTTAATTTTTAACGCCTGTCTCCTTGTGGGAGCCTAGGACTCCTAATGGCTCGGTTTCGATTTTCTCTGTGTGCCCAACATTGAGATGTACATCACAAGCGCGAAATGTAGTTTCATCTCGCTCTAGGAATTAACGAGGAAAGAGGAAGTCTACCATTATCCATTAAGAAATTTGCATATCGCAACGATGACATGATCGTCATAACTTCCTAGTTCCAAGTGTCATTGTCAGTACTTTTAATGCACTGTATGTGGTAACTACATTGCTCTTTACGTGCATACACATATCATATCCTTATAACTAAAGAAACAGAATAAAAAAAGGAAACGAATTTATTTATTTCTCTGTGAATTTCTCTGGAGCATTCCAGACTCCACATACCCAGTGGAGCTAGCTCTTTAAATCTGCAGTGAGATTAGGACCTTACCCAAGCTTAACTGCTAACCCCCAGATAAACACTGATTAAACCAAGCAGCTGAAAGTGCCGGCCAAGCCTACAGGCGGCCAATCTGAATGCAGCTCCAAGAATCACCAGGCCGATGCTTCGCAGATTCCTGCCGTGTGACTTGTTCTGAAACTGCCACTAGCTTCCAGGTTTGACCTAGTAAAACACCAGGACATGGACATTCTATAATCCAACTCCATACATATAGTCATGGCTCTCTTCGCTCCCCTTTTCTCTCCAACTATGCAAAAGCGAAACCCTAGCTTATTGAGCATCGATCATCTTATGAGTACAGGAAGGGCCTCAGACATGCAGGATTCTCTAAGCTTGATGCAGTTCCATGATCCGTACCTCTACAGCGGCAGCGCTGTCGGCGCCAACCTGCCACTGTCGTCGTCACACTCGTTCTTGCCTCATCACCAAGAATTTGTTCATAGCGGTGACCGTTGCCCTGGCAAGGACGACGTGCCGGAGTTCGTCGACCAGCAGGCCGCGGCCGAGGTAAGCGGCGAGCAGGAGTTGGCAGTAAGCAAGGAGGTCTCCGAGGGAGGAGGCGATGGCGCGGTGGAGGAGCAGAGCGGGGTGGCGACGGCCAGGGGCGAGGAGGAGGCCCACGGCGTGCGGATGATCGCGCTGCTCATGGAGTGCGCGGTGGCCGTGTCGGTAGGCAACCTCGCGGACGCCAACGGGATGCTCCTGGAGCTGGCGCAGATGGCGTCCCCGTACGCGTCGTCGTGCGGGGAGCGGCTCGTGTCCTACTTCACCAGGGCCATGGCGGCGCGGCTGATGAGCTCGTGGGTCGGCATCTGCGCGCCGCTGGCGCCGCCGTGCGCGGCCGTCCACGCCGCGTTCAGGGCCTTCTACAACGTCTCGCCGCTCGCGAGGTTCGCCTACCTGGCGTGCAACCAGGCCATCCTGGAGGCGTTCCACGGCAAGCGCCTCGTCCACATTGTGGACCTCGACGTCGTGCCCGGCGGCGCGCTCCAGTGGCTCTCGCTCCTCCCGGCGCTGGCGGCGCGGCCCGGCAGCCCGCCTTTGCTCCGCGTGACCGGCTTCGGCATGTCGGTGTCGGCGCTCCACGACGCCGGCAACCAGCTCGCCGGCCTGGCGAGCAAGCTGAGCATCCCGTTCGAGTTCTTCGCCATCGCGAAGCGGCCCGGGGATGTTGACGCGGCGGCGGCCATGCCCAGCAGGAGGCCAGGGGAGGCCTTGGCCGTGCACTGGCTGCGGCACGCCATGTACGACGCGGCCGGGGACGAGGGCGCCACGATGCGGCTGGTGCGGTGGCTGGAGCCCAAGGTGCTGACGCTGGTGGAGCAGGAGCGAGGCGGGGCGCCCGGGGACGGCGGAGCCGGCGGCGCGGGCCACGACCACGGCCACTTCCTGGACCGGTTCGTCTCCGCGCTGCACCACTACTCGGCGCTGTTCGACTCCCTGGGCGCGTCGCGGCCGGCCGACGAGGACGCGAGCAGGCACCTGGTGGAGCACGGCGTGCTCGGCAGGGAGATCGGGAACGTGCTGGCGGTGGGCGGGCCGTCGCGGAGTGGGCGGGACAAGCTGGGCTGCTGGCAGGCGGAGCTCGCCCGGCACGGGTTCCTGCGCGCCGGAGGAGCCGGGCGCGCGCAGCTGGTGGCCGGGGCGTGCCCGCCGGGGCTGGGATACACGGTGGCGGACGACCACGACGGCACGGTGCGGCTGGGGTGGAAGGGCACGCCGCTGTACGCGGTCTCCACATGGACGTGGTGCCCCTCGCCCCACGCACAGGCACAGCGTTAACCGGATCAGGCCAATGGCTTACTATGCCTGTGTGATACGGTGCTAACTGCTAAAGCACCGGTGCCACGCTAGAGTGGTCTCTTACAAGTGGGCCCACATAGGCATAGTTTGTGTCTCCTGGGCCGATTTGTCAGTGGCCAATTCTGGCTAGTGGTTGCTTTTATACGGAGTATGTTTGTTTGGCTCTAATTTGGTTCTCTCAATCAAAAGTTTAGGGTATGTTTGGATCCACCGGTTAATGGGTAGGTAGCTAATTTTAGCTATGGTGTGGCTCCAAACGGAGCCAGCTAATGCGCAGCTAAACCTCTTTTAACAAGCTAAATATCAAATTATCCAATTAGCCGAATTTCAGCTAATCAGCTAATTCATTAGCTGAGTGGATCCAAACCGGGCCTTAGAACTAGAAGAATAATGATTGCACCTGAAATTTGCATGTCGCAGAAATGAGGAACTAGTGCCTGCTCCTTGCTCAGTTTCTTCCGCCTGCCTTGAAGACTTGCACAGTTTGGTACAAAGCGGCTGAGGTGAAAAAATACACTATAATCATGGTTAAAAAGGTTCCAAATGTAAATAAGATAACCAGATAAGTCAAGGAAAAAACGACAGCAGAGTTCATATGTCAATTGTATTGTATCAATGCACGTGCACTAATTGCCATTAAATCAAAAACTAACGCGACAATATATTACAATAGGGCAGGCACAGGCTGTATTCTGGAAAATTGCGAATAATAATCCAAGAACCTAATCTACTGAATCTACATTCTACCACCCAAGACTCACCTAACTACAACACATCCTCAACCAAATTGTGATGTTGCTCTGCAATTCAGCAACCTTGTCCCATCTAACTGTACATAAATCGGAAAGTGATAGGCAACCTATCTGCAAAAAGTCGCAGCAAATTTCCATCGCATCTCAGCAGCATCTTGAGCGATCCGGATTTCTGCAGCAGAGTTCCCCTCGGATATAAGACGGAATCTTTCCTTGCGTACAAATGCATGCTCTTGCCATTTTTGCATGAATTATCCCTTGCAAACAAGAGTTTATGAATCCCAAAACTCAAAATGTGCCATGTCACGGGTTTACATTGCAATCCATCATAAATACATCATCCCTTGGCAGGTACCTCTTCCAGTATTTTCTGTACCGGTGTATCCCAAGCTCTAACCAGGGTTTCATGTTACCATTGTAGTGCAATATGGCAGCTTTCTTTATAGCACCATGAGTGAGTCCATAGTCATGGCCAAGCCCGAATTGAACCAACTGGCCTTCAATAGGATGGATCAGATTTTGGAAAGCAAGCAGGCCTGCAGGTAGTGCTGCAGATCTCCAGGAAGCTTCTGTGTCATGTCGCAGCTAGTAAAGGCAAGACAAGCAGAGCTCTATCAGGTCAGAGTTTAGAAAATCCTAGTTTAACAAGCTAAGAAATGTGCGTTTAGGGAAGGAGCTGGGCAAGTTATACTTCTAGTTCTAACGACTATTCTATGCTACTGCCAACTTGCAAACATGAAACCAAGGAAACAGATTACCAATGTAACCATAGCATTACTTGAAAAAACATACATCTGAAATGTACAGGAAAAGAGCGGCAATTAAATGTCATTATCAAACTAACCTTCTCTAGAATTCGGTGATGAATTCCAGTGACATCATGTTCCCTCCATTCATTGAGATCAATAACGCTCACTCCAGACATCCAGATGCATGAACTAGAATTATAGGGGAAGTTAGGCAAGTATGCTCTGAGTTGACGAAATTTAACTCGACAAAACTGGACAGCACCAATAACTTTTCCCTTTAAGTCAAGGTTCCACAGGAGCGACAAGTCTCTCTGGACTATAGTATCGTCTTCCAAGACAATGACCCTTTTAAGATTGGTAAATAATTCAGGAAGCAAGAAAAGCGAGTGCCCAAACATTGAAATATACTCAGTCCTCGTAAGTGTGTTTAACGTTAGAGCATTGCTATTGGAGGTGATTCGGAACTCTTCAGATGATGATAATTGATCAACTATCCCATTACCCAAATTCTTCACTTGGAAATCTTCAAAATTAAGGACTCTTATGGTAGCTCCCTTGTAAGAATTTCTGATGAACCAGTTCTTAAATGCATAAAAGTTTTGTCCATCGGTCATCAGATGGAAAACCATATTTGCTGATTCCTGAGACACTATGAAAAGAACTGGTAAGTGAACTGAAGCAGAAGTTCAAAATAATAACTCCAGCGTCATATAGTGTCATACCTCAGAATTTATCACACTTGAGTTGATAGTCATGGATGATGCAAGAAGGTTGGTGGAGAAAATGACATAGTGCTGGAATGCTGGATTTCCAAACGTTTCAGCATCTGAATGTTCCATATCAGCTGATGCACTGAAGTAGTCGACAGTCAATCTCATTGAAAGGCAGTGGAGGCTCTTGGGTAATGTCTGAACTCCAAGCCTGTAAATATAAGCGCTCTGTCTTGCATGAAAAAGAGCTTCATCTTCAGTCATATCAAGCAACTGCGTCAGCTTTTTCTCAACATTAGTGCATTCTACAGCACATGATTTTGCTGCAGCGATTGTCTGATCCATCTTGGCCATATTGACTCTATGACTATAAAAATAGCAACAAAGATTCATTATAATGACCTATTCAGCAAATGCAATAAGATTTGTTCTTTGAAAGTCAGGCTGGATAAGATCATAACAAGCAAGACCCTTGGGAATGCGTACTTTTACTTTATGCCATCAGCTGATTAGCACATTCATTACTTTCCAACCCACAACTTAATGCCAATTTTTAGTGACAAACTATCATTCCCAAGATTGCACTTCTAGCTTATTCAAACAGACTACATACTGCTACTGAGGTCCACAAAGAGCAAAGCACAGAAAACACCATAAAAGTAATTGTCAACTCAAAACACAATCTCAGGTGGGCAAATAGACTATTCCACTATGATTATGATCCCTCTTTTTTCTAGTTAACACAAATGGACCAGGCTGGTAAATGTATACTCCCTCCGTTCCACAAAGTTTGATAAAGAAAATTCGATTAAATATTGGCTTTAATATTAAGCTGCTTAGGTATGAGGACTGGAATAAGAGACGGCTTCTACTATCTGCATATGCGCATATCACACTACAGGGGCACCACATGTCCATGAAATTTAACTAAGCAACAACTAGGAAGACTGAAATTATAACTTGCTACACTTAACTAATAAAAATATTTTTGCAGTCAGTGCATAACGCATGATTTCGAACACTTCTATGTGGACAAATATCTGACCTTTGAAGTTAGTTGTATTTTAGATCACGAAGGTAGTTATAATGAAAAGTGAAACTGACGAAAGTAATATTGTAATATCAAACTTACAGTTCAGGAAGATCAGCATCAGATATGGCTTCACTAAGCATATGCCCATGTTCTTGGATATTTTGTTTCATTTCATGTGAAAGCTTTTCCATTCCATCAAGTTTCACAATGCTTGGATAGTAAGCTCTTGCAACAAAGAGCTGATCTTTAAGTCGCTTCACTATAAAATCTTTCATGATTTCCTTATGTTCTACAGACCAAAGACAATAGCTTCCAAACTGAAGCTGGCAGGATTTTCCATTCTCATCACCAGGTAAACCTTGCTCAAAACTGTCCTTCAGATCAGTGCCAGTAATCTGCAAAAGCTGGCTTAGAAAGATGAAATGACATGATTTTATCATTCACAACTGTAATCTATGAAACCCTTAGATTTAAATGACACATGAACAGCTTTCAATAAATGTTATCATAAGAAACTGTATCTCCATTGTCTACTAGTAAGCTTTTATGATAATCCAACTATACTTCAAAAATGGACAGTAGCATGATATCAGAAATCAAAACCTCATAAGTATTGTGACTCTTACATTGAGCAACGAAGAATTTTCCAATACTGTAGCTTGCTGGATAGGAGGAGCTGCATGTTAAATAAGAATTAGCAAATGCAGTCATATTAATGAAAGTGGCTGACAACATAACCCCTAATTTACCTGGATGGATTGAGATATTACCAATAACTGTGTCGGATTGACTGCCATTTGTATTGGTCCACTCCTGATAGATGAATAGTAAACTTAGAAAGATAATAAAAACAAGTGTCGGTATATAAACAGGATGTATGAGACCACACTGAACACTTTATTCAGAAAAAAAAAACATCACCCTAAGTATGTAGTTTATGTGCTAAGAAAAGCTTCCTTTTCGAAAATAAATAAATGAAACAGATTCCCTTGATTAATCATCAAAATACTATTCCCTCCATTAAGCAATGTGTGTCAATAGCACACCATGCACACTGACCAAGGAAGCATTAGTCCCAAGTGAAAGTCAATGTAAAATGACCATCCATACCCATATTAAATACCACTTCTCTTCTTTCAATGCATTTAATTAGGGTAGTAAGCAGAAAATTGCAATAACTAAACTCTTGATACCCTCAATGGACAAACATAGTTAGATGTTTTCTCCCGTAGCCATAGACAAGTGGAATGGAGCGAGTATACTTAGATATATTTATGGACTAGTTACAGGAAGTTGTCACCCAGAATACAAGTTAAATTTAGGGGCATTTGTGTTTTTGCCCCTACTTTGCAGAACAAGCTATATATTCTGCATTTCAAGTTAAATGTAAGCCAACCACTGACATTTCCCCTCTCCCTTCCTGCTCCCTTCCTGGACATGTGCATAAGGACTGACACCAAACAATCCCAAAATAAAGCAGAATACTCGTAGATATCAAATACTAAATGGGCATGGGATTATAGTTCCCACTTAACCCCACAGAAGTTGAAGCTTATATTTTCTTTCAACGAGTTCATTGGTTCATAATTCAAATTGGTATCTCAAAAATCAATATAGCACAATAAAGCGACAACAAATGACAGTACAAGCTCCAATTCAGGAAATAATGCAGTTCAGCCATTATACATTGACAAAAGTTTTTTCAGATAGTACTATAGCAATGACTATAACATGAGTAGCTCTCTACCACCCATAATTAGGTAAAATAGATCATCACCAAACAATAATGTACCACCCAAGATGAAGGATTTAAAGCTCCCACAATCATCATGCCCAATTTGTCACAAAGAAAAAGAACTCAATCTTCACAGTATCTCATAATGTACATGGATTCACTAAACGCGTGCATTTGAAAAATGAGAATCAAAAGTCCAGACATAATATTACTAAGAGTCTAGAATACTGCGTGTCCTTGAATACCAAAAAAAAAAGAAAAAAATTACTTGCAGACTGCAGCAGAATTGCAAGAGTAAATAACAATAGGTAAAGATCACTACAGCATTGACACTGAAAATTCATACGCTGAAAACACTCCTATTTCAACACTGCCATGAGACTAGAGCTGAACCAACACAGATACATTTTGCACAGCATGATAGCAACTCGCAACAAGCATGCTGCTCTGAAAAAAATTGTTCACTAATAAAACCACAAACAAATAGAAGTGTACTTGCAAACCTTCGGAGTAGGCGGCACAAAATCCTTCTCAGTGTTGTTGACCTGCAATGTGTCATTTTCCTGGAAAAAAGCAGCTATCAGTGTAACCTGATTTTTATATTCTTCCAACAAAGGCCCATCATTGACCAAATCTAACAAAGATAAAGACAGAGCTAACAGCACCCCCACGTGATTGGGACGTTGTAGAATTGGAACAAAAGATAACCCAGAAATCCCAATGATTAGGAGTTGAGGACCCCTACCTCCGGCGGAATTGGCTCCCAACTACCACCTTCGCTGCCATCATAAACCTATACATCAGCAATGCAGGGCAGCGCTTAACAACCATCGAATTAGAGTGAAGCGGACCACGAAAACACAGCTAATCAGATTCAATTGACACTCACCGACACAGCGCTCTCGTCGACCAAGTACACTGCAGAGACCAAAGAGATCAACAGAATTCGAGTCAAAATAATGTTGTTAGCGGGGGTGCAATCAACTAAGCACTCAGATCGTGCTCGAGCCGGAACCGGCGGGATGCCCGGATCTGGGAAGCGAGCGGCGCCGCGAGGGAGTAACAAAAAGGTAGGGTTTTGGGGCGGGGTAAGGTTACGCACTTGAGGGGAAGCGCGTGTGGAGGCCGAGGAGCACGGCGAGCGGCACGACGACGGAGAAGAAGGCCAGCGCCACCGCGGCGCCCGCCGCCGCCACGCACCGCCACCGCCTCTTCCCCGCCGGAGCCGCGGAGGCGCCCGCCGTTCCCGGGCTCTTCATCCCGCGCCCCACGCCCCGCGCCGCCCGGAGCAGCGGTGTCGACTGGCCGGCGGGCGGCGGGAGCTTCCGAGAGGTCCGGCTACAAGAGCGGGGAGGCCGCGTCGGCGGGGGCCTCTAGAAGGCAGCCGCGGTGGTGCCCTGGAGGAGGAGGCGGCGGCGGCGGGGCCGTCCGTACATTTGCTCCTGCGCGTTCCCTGGCCTCGGTATTCGTGCGGCGAATCGCGGCAATCGTCCCGCCGCTGGCTATTGGAATTATTTTTCGCTTGTTTGTTTATTCCCCTTTCTTTCTTTCTTTCTTTCTTTCCTCAATGGTGTGCTGCGATGCGAGCGTGCAGCGTGCTGACTAGACGACACCACGACATGTGATGCAGTTGTACTTGTACCACACCAAGCGTGGCGCCACGCCATTCCCTTCACTCGGTCCCCCCTCCGGCCTCCCCACCGGTCAAAAAACAAAACACACCCCCTTCAAAATAAACAAAAACACATCCATATATAAACCATAGGTGCTACGAGCATTTGAATTTTATTTTACTTTTACGGCAAGACGTCATGCGCGCTACAATGCATGGTTACACATATATATCCGCTCAATTCCGCTTATGAACTAAGAGTATGTAGTTGGTTATGTACTTATGTTCCTTATAGTGGAATCTAGATATCCAGATTTAAATACTCAACTCGGTACGAGTATTTTTTTAAAAAAATAACTAGGCAGGAGCACTGCTGATGCATTTAAGAAGAGAAGCAAATAAGTTTGAGGAACAAGTGTGATATTACATAGAAAAAAAGAAACTCCTCTAATCATTTTAAACAAATTAAAGCACCGCGGGTGTGCCGCAAGCCACCCTCCTCAGATTGATTTCATCTTTGATCAATACCACCACCTGGTGTGGCTGCAAGCCACCCTCCTCAGATTGATTTCATCTTTGATCAATACCACCACTTGGTGTGGCTGCAACCTTTTTTTGCTGGAAGACTCTTCTATTTCTCTCCTTCCAAATATTCTAGGCCGTGTAGGAAAGAATGGCAGCCACCGATCGCTTTTGTGCTTGATTGAGGTGCATCAGGCTTCTTTTCCACCAATCTTCTACTCCTTCTTGAATTGCCGGCACTTGTACAGCTCCTAAGGTCCAGGTACTGATCAGATGCCAGACTTGTCGAGCAAAACGGCAATGTAGGCACAGGTGTGCTGCAGTCTCGAATGCCTGATCACACAAAACACAGTTAGTCTCACAAGGCCAATTCCTGTCCACGAGCTTGTCCACTGTCGGTATTTTGTTTTGCACTAATAGCCAAGCAAAGAATCTATGCTTTCCCTCAGCATAAGATTCTAGCTACACATTTTGATTTACTAGAGACATGTTTTCAAGTATTTTTTTCTGAAATTTAACATACGTTGTTGATTTAATAGAGTCCAGAGACATGTTTCCAAGTAAAAAAGATAAATAGAAAGTGACAAGAAGAATGCAGAATTTTACAACAGGCCTCCAATTTACTTATTTTGATGCGTGCTTGTAGAAGTCTATAGTAGTGACCAATCATGTAACCTTGGTAAGTATCTTGACAAAACATTTGGTTAATAAGGATTTTAGGATTAGGAATACGGATCACTTAAACTCAGACCTTAGAGCACATTGTATTGGTTAATATAGCTTTTACTTAAACTCTAGTGTCACCCTTAATATTGAAAATTGGCAAGAGGCGGTTGTTGGCATGGCTGGCGAGCTCTAAGCAAAAGTAAAGAAATATTGCGCTACTAGGTACGGTGGGGAATGATATTTGTTGACCCAATTGCTTGAAATGGGTAGTAATAAACCCCCAATCTCAAGATTAAGGATAAACACAAGAGAGGAAAAATTACAAGATGTAATCAAAGCACACAAAACATGCACATAATCAAGGCCTTTTTTTGGTGTAGGTATAAACGGTGAGATATAGTTTTATAACTCCCATTACAATGATTTGAGAGGGCATCTCAAGATTACAGCATATATCCATGCGTTACCGGCCGGCCGACCCCCCAGCCGACGATCCTTGTTCCCTTTTCCCTACGCTTCTTTAAATTTCGTTTTTAATTTGCTTGTTCTCTGAGTTTGATTTGATGGGGGTGCAGGTACTACGCCCCGGTTGCTTATTCAGCCGAGGCAGGAGATTTTCCTCAAGAACAACACACAGCAGGAATTCATGGATCGGTGGTCAGAGGTCAGAACAAAACAAACGGGGAAACGGGGCAGGGCCTTCTTGGTCTCCTAGCGCGCGGGGGCGTAGGGCGGCGGCAGCGGCAGCCCGACGACCTTGCCGCAGCGGAGGGCGTTGTCGGGCATGTTGTACTCGTCGCGCAGCGACCTCGCCGGCGACATGACGCTCATGTAGAGCTGCTCCCCGAGGTAGCGGCGCTCCCAGATGTTGGACCGGATGTTCCACATGCCCGCGTTGTCGAACGTCAGCATGATCGCGGACCACGACCGCGGGTACACCTGGACCGTGTGCCGGCTCACCGCGTCCAGCAGGTTGTACGTCTTCCTCAGCTCCGGCGACCACTTCCCCGGCCCCATCCTGCAGATCATAGCATATAGAAGAAGAACGCCTCACGCGCTGCTCGATCGTGGTGTTGCATGCAAACGTAAATACTATATATACCCAACGGCGAAGAAGGCGTAGCCGTCGAGGTGGAAGGAGTCCATGCTCTTCTCGGGGTTCTCGAAGACGATCTCGATGAATGTGCGGAACTCGGCGGTGATGACGTTGGGTATGACGTGGAGGGGCCCGAACACGGCGGGGGGCGCGTCGCCCATCTGGTTGTAGCTGAACACCCCGTCGGTGGCGTTGAAGTACTCGGCGAGCTTCAGGGGGGTGTCCGCGTCCCTGTGGGAGACGCCGTTGAAGCCGTACCGGAGCTTGCCGTCAATGTAGCCGCGGGAGACCACGAGCTTGATGGTGCGGGTGATGTTGATCTGGCCGTAGTGGTAGGAGCCCTGCGGGTTGGGGCGCGCCGCGCTGGCCGTCAGGTTCCAGCGGAAGGACCTCCACTGGTTGAGCGACCAGGCCCAGCCGGCGGGGGGCTCCGCCACGTTGGGCGACGGCGGGGTGTTGGAGCCGGCGTAGCGGATGATGGCGGAGGCGGACCGGGCGTCGTGGATGAAGCGGGTGGAGGCGACCATGTAGTAGTCGCCGGGCTTCTGGTCGGCGTCGACGAGCACGGAGAAGCAATGGCCGACGTGGACGTCGAGCGAGTCGTACATGTCCTGCACGGTGTGGGAGCCGTCCATCTCGACGAGCTTCATGTCGTGGCCCTGGATGCGGAAGTTGAGGGACGCCTTGATGCCGGTGTTGCAGACGCGGAAGCGGTAGGCCTTGCCGGCCTCGAAGGTGAACATGGGCGCGGCCGCCAGGTCCTTGCCGCCCATGCCGTTGATGACCACGCCCTCGGGGCGGCCGATGCTGTGGCCGGCGTCCAGATGGCGCGCCATGACCTCGTGGTCCTTGGTGAACCAGTCGCCGATGAGCACCACGTGGTCGCTCTCCGGCGGCGGCTGGTCGAAGGGCACCGGGATGAGGAGGCGGCTGACGACGGTGATGGCCCCGTAGCCGCCCGCCGCGCGCTGCATGCCCACGGACGGGAAGTAGAAGAAGCTGCCAATCTGGTCCTTGGGCTGCCACTTGTACGTGAAGTTGGTGTTGGGCGCGATGGGGCACTGCGTGCCCGGCAACCCGTCCATCCACGAGTTCTTCCTGTGCTGCATCCCGTTCCTGCACGGATTTAATTTGCAATGTCATGTTCATGTCAGCAGCGGCTGGTGAATCGATTGATCGATCGAAATGCGACTCCGATCGATCGATCGATTTGCTAGGGCTACGCGCACGGACCAGGTGAAGAGCAACGGCTGGTCGAGCTGGTTGAAGACGTTGATGACGATGTTGTTGTTGGAGGAGCAGTTGATCCTGGGGCTGGGGAACTCGCCGTTGATGAGGATCACCTTCTGGGGCGCGCCCAGCAGGGTCTTGGTCCCGTACGTCACCTTCCACTCGAAGAACAGGTAGGGGTCCTCGGCCCGCGCCAGGGCCAGCGCCGACAGCACCAGCAACACGCCGGCGGCCACGCGCGCCGTCGCCATGTCCGCTCCCACTTGCTTGGTTCGCGTTCACCCGAGCACGCCGCACCGATCGACCAGCACGCAGCCGCAGGCAGGCAGGCAGGCCGGACGGGGACGCACGGCGGTCTCTCTCCTAGTGTGGGTGGGTGGGTGCTCTCTTGAAGGATGTAATGAGGAGTTGCCGTGGAGATAGGGCCGGCGGGTAGGTCTACGAGGAGGCCATGGAAGACGTCCCGGGTTGTGGGGGTTTAAGGGGTCAGGTGGAGGGGCCGGCGGGGAACCGGGAGGCTTCGGCTTGACGAGGGGACGCCGGGGCGGGGGCTTTATAGCGCCACGCAACGGGCGGTTGGGGGCGGAAGCGCGCTGGCCGTGGCCGGAAGTGGCAGGTCGCGCGCGCGGGGCGGGTGGGTTGGCCGCGCCGCCGCCCGTTCGCGGCCGCGGGCGTCCCGGTGATCTGTCCACGGTTGCCCCACCCCCCCCCCCCCCCCCTCCCCCCCACGCACGCGTGCTCCCCGGCGTTGGCGGCCGAGATCCCAGCCTGGGCTTGACCTGTTCCTGAGTTCCCGGCCGGACGCACGAGTCAACTCAGATTTACAAGCCCCTGCAGGATTGTGCATGATCATCGAAGCCGGTATGCCTCCTTTCCAAGCGTATGAAGATCTGATCGCATGCCCCCTGCAGAACTGTATACATGATCATCGCCATTGTTTGATCTCGAACCGCGAGAAAATCTAACGGGGACAACGATTGTGACTTCACTAGAGAAAAAAAAAGTAAATTATCTTGCAAATAATGCATATTTCTAGGCTTGTACAAAACAATTGTGACTCCATTAATGAAAAAAAAAGAGAAAAGTAAATTTCTTGCAAATGCATATTTCTAGGCATGTACAATTCGTGTCGTCTCACGGTGAGTAGCATGGTAAAACGAACCTGGACAAACCAATGGATATACACGTCACGTAAAAATCTACAATTTCATTCACAAGCTGTACCAAAATGGCCCGGCGGGGGTGGGGGCGCTAAGAAGAGAAGCAAGAACACCCGTGAATTTCTACTTGGGCTTGACCTCGAAGTAGGGCATGTACTCGGACGCGTTGTCCCCGTACGACCCTCTCGTGATCTCGGTGTCGCTGTAGGGGTGCGAGCGCGCGCCGCCGCCCGCGCCGTCGAACTCGTTGGCCGACGAGCCCGCGGAGCTGGCCCCGTCGGCCCCGGCCACCTCGTTCTGCAGCATGGCCTCGATTTCCTTCACCACCTCGCCCATGGCCGGCCGCGCCGCCGCCGACTCGTCCACGCACCGCATCGCCAGCTGCACGAACCGCCGGAACCCGGCGGTGCGCGCCGACTCCCGGATCGCCGGGTCGAGGAGCCCCCGCAGGCCGTAGTAGTCGCGGTCGTTGGGGTCGATGGCCAGCCGGACCTCGCGCACGATGTACTTGCCGCTCTCGATCGGCTGCCGCCCGCTCACCAGCTCCAGCATCACCACCCCGAAGCTGTACACATCGCTCTTCTCCGACAGCTGCTGCGTCATGTAGTACTCCGGGTCTAAGTAACCCTATCATCAAGAAGCACCAAACAATTTTACATGCTTTATTAGTTAATAAGTTTTTTTTTATGATCAGAAAACTAAACATTTTCATTAGGTTTCTATATATGATGTGTTCCACTATTGTGCTTCGTAGGATCATGGTTGCTCACCAGTGTTCCTTTCACTTGAGTGGAGACGTGGCCCTTCTGGGTGTCCGCGACGAGCTTGGAGAGGCCGAAGTCGGCGACCTTGGCCTTCAGGTGGTCGTCGAGGAGGATGTTGGTGGACTTGACGTCCCGGTGGATGATCGGCGGGTCGGCGAGCTCGTGAAGGTACGCGAGCCCCCGCGCCGACCCGAGCGCGATCCTGAGCCTCTTCTTCCAGTCCAGGTACGTCCCTCTCACTGCACATGGCCGTGCACATACGCAGATTGAATCGACTGCAAATTTCTGACAATGCTGTAGGGAGATAGTTTTGTCCACTTACCAAGCAAGTTCTCTCGGAGTGTTCCGTTGGAGACGTACTCGTACACCAGCATCTGCTCCCCTTGTTCGTAGCAGAAGCCGATCAGGCTCACCAGGTTCCGGTGATGAACCCTGGAGAGCAGCTCGATCTCGTTCTTGAACTCCACCACGCCTTGCATTGATCCGTGCTCCGCTCGCTTTATCGCCACCCGCGTTCCATCCACAAGTGTTCCTTTGTACACCTTTTAAATTTACCCAGTTTTGATATATTTGTAAGTTGCCTAATTTGTTTTTTGGAGTATACGCGGATTTAACTAACTATTGGATTTAGGTCCAATGGTATAGCTGTCTGTGCCGGTCCTATTTAAGGGACCTGAATAGTGAGTTGTTTTTGTTTGATACCTTGCCATAGCCTCCTGAGCCTATCTCATGGGTGTCTGAGAAATTGTTGGTGCAGTTCCTCAGCTCAGTAAAAGAGAAGTTCCTTGCTCCTTTCAGCTGTGGAGCCCCTCCACTGTCTTTCTGAGAGACTCCCCATGAAGCTGTAATTTTGAAACAACTTTCAGTTCAGCCTTCAGGTTAATATTGTCACTATTTTTTTGCAAGACTCCACAAGATTATTTAAAGTTGTTTCGGTAACATACTATGAATTGAAATGCGAAATAAGTTTTCAAAATCCTTACCGAAAGGGTCACTTCGCCCTGTCACTGCTTCATGAGCTCTTCTTTTCTGTCGTAAAGCAAATAACACCATGGCAATGAGAGCAATCACAAGTAGTCCACCGGCTACCGCAATTCCAGCAATGGCACCTGTGCTGATATGTGATTTCTTACTACCACGAGAAGAAGCACCTGACACAGAACGTCGCAGTGAGTTTCATAGCTCCATAGAACTTATTCTTCATCGTTCTTTTTCAACAAAAAAATACAGATGAGTTTTGGATGGTGAAACTGACGTACCTGCCAAAGGGGCGTATGGGTCTGCGATGAAGAAATAAGGTCCAAAATTTTTTGGTGGTTTGTAAGTCTGGTTGCTCAGATCAAAGCCTATCCGTATCAGATCCGACACGCTGAAGGACACCCCTGACGACGGGAACAGCTTCACCTGAGCCTGAAGGTAGTTGTCACTGTCGAAGTGGATATTGGAGAGGAACACTGAGCCATCACGCAGAGACAGCTGCGTCGTGAGGCTTTTCTCCAGCTGCTGAAAGGTATCGCTGTTCGTCAGGTCTGTGAAGAAGGGCGCTCTGAAAACCATCTTCCCGGTGTAGGGGTAGGCGCATCCACAGTTTGCCGGGTTCAAACTCTGATCATTGGAACATGAAGCTTGCGAGGAACATTTGCTCAGGCTGGTGGCATATGCTATCATGTTCTCCTGCTGCATGCTGCAGAAGGATTTTCTGGGGAAATCTGGGTCCACGCACACCGGGTTCCCAAACAGACTGTATGAAGGTTTGAAAACAAGAAATGAGGTGTTTCTGAATTGGTTGGATAGAAAAAAAAAAGAAGCACTTGTGGTGGCCCTTAGGCTGAGTGTGCAGGCTCTTACACCAGAGTCTTGTTGTAGCTTGTGGTAATATTGGCAGCGATGATACGGTTATTCATGAGATTAATAGCCTGCAGTTGTTTGTTGATGCTTCCTGTGACCTCAAGCGTTCCGTTGAATGCGTTGTTGCTCAGTACACTGTCTGATCAGCGACAAAAATGGTCAACTCCAAAGTTTTTTTTCCTTTTGGTTAATTAACTCATTTTTCAGTATAAGTTGCCAGAAACATTACACTTGTTGCAGCTGGGGCAATCTGAAGAGATCCTTGGGGACCTCGCCAGTAAGTTGTCCATCAGCTATTGACCTAAATGATCAGAAGACAAAAGTTGAGTGCAAAATGCCACAACAAGGATTGTTTGAAGAGTGAGTAGTCTATGATAACTTACACAGAGGTGAGTGATGTTAAAGTCGTGAACCAATCTGGGGCTACTGAAGCAGTAAACGTGTTGTTGCTTAAATCTCTGGTCATGAATGAACGGATTCATCAGTAACTTACTAGTAATTATCCGGGAAATTTATATGATGGCAGGGTATTATAATAATAAGTTTCTTACACGACATTTAATTTGGTCATGCTGCTGAGATCTGGTAGTGATCCAGTAAGCCGGTTGCTTGCCAAGTTCCTGCAAAAGATTTTTCTTTTAAAAAAGGTACCGGGTACTGCCATCTTATATAGCAGATTGTTTAAGGTCATGGGCCACTTACAGCTCATTTAGATTTACCAAACTGCTGAGGTTGGGAGGAACTGCGCCCGTAAAACCGTTCCTATCTAGTCGGCTGCCAAAGATATAAAGCAGGTCAAAGATATGGCAAAAATTTGCTTAAAATAGGAAAATATGATAAAGCAATGTTTGTGAAAAAAATTTGATTTCCACTGATTCTAAGATACTTACAGAACCTGAAGTGTTGTAACGCCCCCTAGCTCTGCTGGGATTGGGCCAGTAAATTGATTGCTATCAAACAATCTGACATAGATGACAAGACGAGTTAGCATGATTCACTAAACGATATGATACAAACTACGAAACGAAACTCTTGTGACCCCTTACATGTGAATCAGAGTCATGTTGGAGCTGAATAGACCTGTAAGCGTTCCAGACAACTGGTTCTTGTTGAAATGGCTGTTCATCGATTAGAATTTATGAATACGAAATAGGCGGAAAGGAGGTGCGGACATTTTGATCTTGCTTAACTGATCAAGGGAAGAAAATAAGATCGGCATCACTTACAAGTGCTGTGTTTTGGTAAGTAGGTCAAGTCCTGGCGTGGTTGCCGTTGAGATCGGGATTGATCCAGTGAGCTGGTTATCAGCTAGATCGAACCAGTTGAGGTTCGTGAGTAAACCGAGTGAAGCCGGAATTTTGCCCGTAAACTTGTTTGAGTTCAGCGCTCTAAAGTGAATGCGTGACAAAAACCAGTTAATTTTGTATGCCGAGTGCAAGAACTGGTTATAAAATGGATGTTTCATCCGAATATACAAGATAGCAGTACTCACAGGAACGTGAGTTGTTTTAGGTTGCCTAGTTGTTGTGGAATGCTTCCTGTGAAGCTGCAGCCAGCCAGGATCCTGACAATTACAGTCACAATTACACGTGTCAGTCAGCCTGTTTGGTGAATGTTTCACAAGGAAAGATAGGATGGAGAACAAGAGTCGTGCAGCTCATACAGTATGCTAAGCTCCGAAAGGCTCCCAATCGAAGCGGGCATCGGACCGCCAAGACCAATGTTGAAGGAAACATCCCTGCAGGTGCTTATGTTGTGAGCCAGAATGCACTTTCTCTAATACAGACAAACCAGTTTTACTTGAGAAATTAAAAGACCACTTTTGCTGCAATATACGTTCATACGTATTTCGTTACATTTTCGATAACCTGCCCTGGCTAACAAATGTATCCTAATCCATGTTGATTCGATTTAGAAGATTGGTCAGAGCCCACAGCCTGGTAGACTTGAACTGGTCAAGCCTGAAGAAAGCAGAGTTTATAAGCTAGCTAGAAAGGCCCGGAAGAAAGATTCATCCAAGAGTTCTGACCGATTCAAAAATCAAAACCATCCTATCCTGAATCCTCTGAAACGCTGTAGCACCATCCTAGCTCAAATGTCGTAAAAAATCATGGCGTTTAGCAGCTAATGATGTCCAGATGAGAGGCGACTTACAGATACATGAGCTGGCTGAGCTGGCCGATGCTGTCGCTGAGCGTGCCCTGAATGTTGACACTTGACAGCCTCCTGCAAACAAAACAAAACAAAGAACGCGTATATAGGATGATGAGGACTGGTTCGTTCGGAGAGGTGCTCGCGGAGTCGCGTGGCGACAGCGCGTGATCGATGGGTACAGGTAGCTAGGCGAGGGCGCGCCGGCGGCACGGCCGGCCGGCCGGCCGTGGCCTGGCACTCACAGCGACGTGACCCTGCCGTTGCTGCACGTGACGCCGTCCCACCCCCCGTCGCAGGGGTCGCTCGCCGAGGACCAGCTCGACGGGGCGCTCGTCCATTGGCTCTTCAGGGAGTTGAGCGCAGAAGCTGTGACAAAGAAAAGTTTTGCTTAGGAACAGAGATGGTAAGCGGAAACGGGAACTGAAGGAAGGATGAACAGGCCGGGCTGCAAGGAGCAGAGTGAGTTGACCATGCTATACTAACCATCTTGACGATTGATGGCGCCGAAGCCCGCCGGTGCGCCCGCCGCCAGCAGCAGCAGCACCAGCAGCAGCGGCGGCGTGGCCGTGGCCCGCCGCCGCGTCGCCGCCTCCATCCCGCGCACGGAGCGCCGGCGATCGTAGCACACGGAAGGAAGAACCGAGAACGCTCGCTCGGCCGCCGAAACGCCTCTTCCGTCTCCCTCCCCTCTCGTCGCGAGGCCAACCAGACTAATCGGAGAAGAGATGGCCGAGGCGAGGCGAGACCCTCTCAAGTCCACGCGACCGAGCCGCGCTGTATCGCTGTTATACGCGCATTGAATGGCGAGCCGGCGGCGGCACCAACCGCCTCTTCTTCTACCTCCCCCTCCCCAGTCCCCAGGCCCCAGCTGCACGCGGAGGGAGGGAAGAGGTCAACCCAAGCAAATGGCGGACGCGAGCCCATGCGTTCAGAGCTACTCCTACACACACAGGAAGGCAAAAAAATAAAACATTCATGTTGACTGTTGCGCCGCGCCGCCGGTCAAAGGGGGATGCAGGAAAATGTGCCGACTGCGAACCGGGGCGCTCTGGTTAGCGCTGATTTTTCTTTTTTGGTTATTAATCCTTTTGCCCGGCGACTGCTGGTGCCTGGTGGCATGTAGCTTTCGCTCGCAGCCGAGCCCCGGGGATTAATTGTTAATTGCGGCCTGCATCGCCCGCTCACTTTTTAAGTAATTAATGATAATGCTTGTGTCGTCGGGCGCTTGGATGGGGCCGTGCCGTCAGCTAGGCTGCGGGGCAGCCAACCAGCGTCCGGTTGCGTCTTATTTAGAGTTTCGACGACGGCTAGGCTTACGCTAATCCGAGCGAAGGATCAGGGTAATGCCGCGGCAGCCCGGCGCGTATTATATAACGTCCTCTCGGCTGGCAGCTCCACATGGGAATGATGGGATGAAGGGCGGGAGCTTGAGAGTTGTCTGTAAGGCGAGGCCGTTGGGTGGGAGGTCGGGTCGGGTCAGGCCGACGACCGGTTACTCGCGATGGCGACGGATTCCTGATTGGATGGGGACTGTTCCTCCAGCTTTCGGTACAGGATTTTCAGATCGGATGATAAAACGGCTCTTTTGATTGTACATGGGGGCCGGGAGAGTTGGAGGGACGCGACAGGACAGCGTAGAGGATGAGTCCTTGCCTGGTCCTCTCCTGGTCAATCGGGCTGGATATCCAGGTCGCCATCCATCCTAGGCTTCTTCTCTCGCGATCAGCCAGCTCTGACCGAAATATCCAAGTCCAATCAGCGGATCGTGCATCTGCGCAGAACGGCCAAAGGGAGCACGACCGGTCGCTCAATCCAAATGCTCCGGCGCCCGGCCTCCGTGACGTGGGCTCGTTCATCCCCCCGCGCCGGCCGGCTCCGGCCTGCACGCATCCGCTGAAACGGCCCGGCGGACGCGGTCAGTGCCGCAGGCGTTTTACGTTTACCCGGCAGCGCCGGGCCCAACACCCCGGATGAAAACTTCCTGTGGTTAGGTATTGACAGCGTCACGACGCACAGCTTTTCACCACCCCCCAAACAAAGAAAATCCCAGGCGTGGACAAACAGCTCAACGACAAAGCTCGACAAAACCGAAAGGCGCGCAGCATTCCGACTAGTAGGCGCGATCAAGTGCAACGCACGGCGAGTTCGGCAAAAACGAAAGTGATATCCGGCAAAAAAGGTGTGGCAGTACATCAGAATGCGACCTCGGCGCGAGCGCACCAGTATCCAGGATTCTCAGCGGACTGGGTTTGAGTCCGACGGGGCGCGGAGATCGTTCGATCTACAAACGAGTCATCGTACATGAATACCGATATCTTCAGACCTTCCTACTCTGTGGCTCAGTGCCTCCTCACTTTAGACTCGCTCCTCGTGAGGATCATGCCGGAGAGCTTGTCGACCTCGTAAAGGAGCCCCGCGGAAAACAGTAAGCTGCAGCAGAGTGGACCAAAAGGGTTAGTTTGTTCGCAGGGTCTGTGTGTGTGAGCTTGCAGAAAAACCGCAGAATTATGATTGATTAAGGGAGAAGATGAGAACCAAAACAGGAAAGGTATACTAGGGTCTTGGATGTGTGCTCTATAATATTGTGACATTGGTGCCTATCCGCATCCCGATCTTTCAGAGCAAATAACCACAGAAATTACAATATAGGTTCCACCAACACACTTTTGCCGGGCATTGCCAGTGCCATTTGTGCTACATGAATAAAATTAGAGAATTCTGATTCCTCAAGTACCAGAGAAAATGCGAGTTCTAATGAAACTGTCTATATCACAATGTTTTTTCAAAGCTATGGTGGAAAGAGTGAATCGTACCATGACATGGCCCTAAAATATAATTTATCAATGTCAAATAGCTAGCATTCTTATACAAGTCATGGTTGTTAGGTGGCTGAGTTCTGCAAAATTTTTGCTGTACTTTAGTTTCCAAGCAATGGTAACTCACTGTAACTCTGAGAGGTACTACAGAACAATTGCTAATATAACATTGTGTATAAATAGATTTTACACAGCTACTATCCCAGTAGCCATCCATCTCAGAAATTTTAACATCGTGCTGGCCACATGAAGCATCTATTAGGATGGAAAAAACATGAGACACATGAATAGCACTGCAGTGAGGCTGTAGCAGTTTTCAGTAGTTTTGGCAACATGCAATAATAATACTAGCACTATTCATAACAACATCAGACAGTTAACAACAGCAAACAAAAGACTAGATATTGCATATAGCTCTACCGGTATGGTACTTGGTAGTTGGTACAGCACTCATTACTCGATCATCTAGCAGATGACCAGATATCAGTTCGACCAACACACAATGGATGAGTTATTGACGTGGACTTTGTTAGGCAGTTTTAAGATTGAACATGCAAGCCGTACATTTACACTAAAAACACTTCCAGGTTCAAATGAAAA
The DNA here is from genome assembly GCA_032594955.1 of Panicum miliaceum. Taxonomy (NCBI): domain Eukaryota; kingdom Viridiplantae; phylum Streptophyta; class Magnoliopsida; order Poales; family Poaceae; genus Panicum; species Panicum miliaceum. Next base: position 15,296,801 of record CM064058.1, on the reverse strand, counting down.
GTACATTAAATATAGGTATGCTTTTTGCTGTATGCTTTAGTAACAACAAAATTCTGCTGTGCAACAATTTGTCTTTAAACTTAAATTCCTTTACTCACAAACAAGTTAATTGTTTTCTTTTTATCAGAAATGTTATGTCTATTTCTCTCCACTGGATTTTTTTAAAAAAAAAACTCAAGCAAACATTCCATTAGAATGTTGAGATTAGACCCCTTGACAATCAAAACACAATAAATGCTGATGGCTGGTTTGAAAAAAAAATGCAGTGAAGTGTGTTCAAGGAACCAGTGAAAAAAAATATATAAGTATGCTTTTTGCTGTATGCTTTAGTAACAACAAATTCTGTTGTGCAACAATTTGTCTTAAAACTCAAATTCCTTTACTCACAAACAAGTTAATTGTTTTCTTTTTATCAGAAATGTTATGTCTATTTCTCTCCACTGGATTTTTTTTTAAAAAAAACTCAAGCAAACATTCCATTAGAATGTTGAGATTAGACCCCTTGACAATCAAAACACAATAAATGCTGATGGCTGGTTTTAAAAAAAATGCAGTGAAGTGTGTTCAAGGAACCAGTGAAAAAAAAATATAAGTATGCTTTTTGCTGTATGCTTTAGTAACAACAAATTCTGTTGTGCAACAATTTGTCTTAAAACTTAAATTCCTTTACTCACAAACAAGTTAATTGTTTTCTTTTTATCAGAAATGTTATGTCTATTTCTCTCCACTGGATTTTTTTTAAAAAAACTCATAAGCAAACATTCCATTAGAATGTTGAGATTAGCCCCCTTGACAATCACAACACAATAAATGCCGATGGCTGGTTTGAAAAAAAAATTGCAGTGAAGTGTGTTCAAGGTAACGTACCACGTTGTGATACAGACACGGTGGACAGTGCCAGCTACAATAAGAGCAACAAGCTGTGCTACAACAACTGCACAAGAAGAGCGACATAGATGAGTTGAAGTCAAATAAAGACTATGGAAAGCTATGAGAACGAGATCATATGCCACACATACCTGCACCCCACCCAGTTCTATCTCCACTAGCTTCTTGGTAGTTCCCAATAAACTGCAACGGTTGATCCAATAATTAATTTTTAATTCATCATAAGGCAAAATTCCAGGCAGCAAAACGCGCTTGATGAAGAGTACATGAGTGCAGAACTAGGTAATCTTATAACATAAAACCACAAAATGGTGATAACCAATGTATGGACCAACTAACTGTTTTGCAAATTGCAATAGCTTCACTATATTGTACAAGTTCATACCACTTCAATTTATCAAATCAGCAAGAGGAACAATAAAGAAAGGGCTTACGCACCATTCGGAAGGAGAAACAAAGGTAAAAACAAGAGGGGCTAGGAGGGGGAACGCACGGTGAGGAGTAGAAGGAAGAGGAGGGAGCAGACGAATCCGCCGGCGATGGTCATGAGCTCCGACGATGCGAACTTGGCCCTGTACATCTCGAGCAGCGACAGCGTCACCGCGAAGAGCAGCAGCGACAGCAGCATCGACCGCCCCGTGCTCGCCATCTGACCAGGGGCGGACCCAGCATAGGACATGGGTGTACACATGTACACCCGATAATTTTTGCAAACGAAATCAAAGTTAGTAGGTAATATATTGTAACTGGATTCAGATCCGAATACAAATAGTTTTGTTAGGGTTTGAGGTGCTCCGTCTCGCACAGCAGAAGGAAAGAGAAGGGGCGGGATTGCGGGAATACCTGGAGGATGCTCGTCGCCGGCAAAGGGCTCGACGAAGAAGTGGCAACTGGCGCCGCCGCTCGCCCAGTCGTCGCCGCTAGGGAAGGAAGAGCCAAGGGAGGAGAGAGTCCGAGAGAAGGGAAAGTTTTAAGAAACGGAGGGAGGAGATGAACCTTGAGGACCTGAGCCCTGAGCGGGTGGGCCTGAGCGGGTGGGCTGTCAATGAGCCGAGCTCCAGCGAGGCTGCCACCTCAAGCTGAGCATTAAGCTGAGCATTTAGAGCCGAGGTCGATATAAGATCGAGATATTCTTAATTTTCGGAAGATCGCGATACAGTAACTTCAGAGCAGCAGTACTCATGATAGGCGAGAAGACGTACATATAGGAAACAGATTTAATTCGATAAATGAATAGAAAACTAAATATATGTGAACATTTAATGATATAGTAGCTTGCTAGCTAATGAAAGATTCTAGCTTCCAATTATATTATTTTAATTTTAGATCATTAAAAAATAAATAGAGGTAGTGTGACACCTCAGGTGTTTATTTTGCTAAACAAATCTCATTAGCATAACAATATGCATAAATAACTAAGAAAATTTTAAAATAAATGTATTATAATTTGGTTTTGCATTTATATTGAAAGTATGTATATATGTGCATAAGTACATGTACTTTAATCAAATAAATTAAATAACTTTCACATCGATGCAAATATGACTACGAAATTGAATAGACACATCATTAAGGACATGATAAACAAAAGTCTAGTTGAAGCCTAGGGGAAAATATGAAGTTTTGTCCATCAAATGACGTGCCATCCGAATCAAGCTTTTTGAGTTTTTAAAATAACTTTGGAAATATAACTCAAACGAACTTTGACCTGAAACAAAACATGTGTAACTTTTTATTTTGAACAACTTTCATGTTCAGAGAATTTTGAGTTGCAACATAAAAATACGAGAAAAATATAGTTTTTCATTTCAGCCCCTCGCTTTTCTTCTATTTTTCCCTTTCAGTCCCTCATCTCCCTCCCCTGCTCCGCTTGCTGGCAGTGGCCGACTCCCTCCCCTGCTCTGCTCGCTGGCAGAGGCCGTCGGCCAGGTGGCCGGCGATTCCCGCCGCTCGCGCCGCGCCAAGCCAATCCCCAACGACGCTGCTGCACCGCCCCAGCTCGCCCAATCGCGTGCCGCGCGATCCCTTCCTCCCCACGCCGCATCTTGCTCGTCCAACCCCCTGCCCGCTCCAGCCGCACGCCACGCCGGCGCTCTGCGCACCGCCCGGGGCGGCCAATGCCGCGCGCCCGTGCTACCCGGGCCGTGCCCTAGCTTGTTGCGCCCCTGTGCACCGCCCTGACCGCCCAATGTCGCGGGTTGCTTCGCCCCGACGCGCCCAGCCCCACCCCTTCTCCCTTGCTCGCCATAAAAGGGCCAGCTCGAGCTCCCCTGCGCGCGCCCGGATGCCGCCGCCGCCGCCGCTCGCCGTGGAACCCCATCCTCTGGGCTCCCACTGCCCGAACCCACCCCCTAGCTAGCTCGCCGTCCCTCGAGGCCGCATAGCCTGCCTCCACCTCCCCTCGCTCGCCGGTGTGCCGCCGAAGCGGCTCGCCATCGCCACCGGTGCTGCTCACCGTGGAGCCCCGCCCTCCGGTCCTCATCCTCCCGAGCCCAGTACCAGAACGAGTTCCTCCCTCCCCACCGTAGCTCACTGGCCCGGCCGCGCCCCCCCCCCCCCCCTCCCAAGACCACGCCGGAGCGCCGCCGCCGCACAACACCGCCGCCGCCCCCTGTCCGTCGTGGGAGACCCACCTCCGGCCGTCCCCGACCCCAACCAAGGCCACCACGAGGTAACTCTCGCCTCCCTGGTACTCCCCTGACCCTTTTCCCTCGCCGCCGACAAGCACCCTCGCCGGAATTTGGCCGGCCGCCATGCCAGCCGCCGCCAAGGACCCAATTGCTTCGATTGAAATCTTTAAAAGGGTATGCACGCAAGTTTCCAGGAGCATATCTGCGAACCAGTGTTTTGACCCTAGATTCAAAAACAGCAAACTTCTAAAATGCTTTAAAAATCATAGACAAATCGAAAAAATACAAACTCAACTGTTTTGTAATCCTTAGAAGACGATCTACAACTTTTGTTACATGCATTTCTTCAGTTGCTTGCTATATTTTGCCCTAGATTAAATGGAAGGTTTAATATTCTTTATTTGTACCCACTGTTGTAGACAAAGGCTGAACGCAAATTTTGGACAGTGGATTAGTTTCTTGATGTGTAGGCCAGTGTAAAAGTTCAGGACTAGAACCCAACTCTAGCTAAACTTTTTGTTAAACTTTGTTTTATGCCATGAAGACATGTAAATAATTTTTCCTGTTGTTCTATGGTGATTCATATTATGAAACTTTTTCTGTGCTGTTCTATTGATCCCTCAATGCCACAAAAAAAGTTTAGAACTTTTTACCTTTCTGTAACCTACTTATATAATTTTTGTGGTGGAAAAATACATTAAATCAAAGTAATTAATTTTTATGCTTGAAAAATGTTCATCTTTTTACTATGGTATACTTTGGGTTAGAACATGCTGTATAAAAAGTTTCATACTCAGAAATTCTGTATAACATCCTGTAGAAATTAATCTTTATTAAAATAGGTGTATCTTGTCCTATTTATTATGCTCTGTATCATGCACAATAAAATCTGAAAAATTTACAGTAACACATATATGGATATATTAACACCCTGTAAACGTTTTAGCATCAATACTTGCATGTTTTGTTCTGTATAAAAATAACTAGATTCTAGCTGTAGCTGTTTATTTTATTTTTCATACTTAATCTACTTCATGTAAAGAGCTGAAATTTATACAGTAGACTAGTTTCTCAGAGAGGTATCTTGTATAAAAATGTCAACACCAGAAAATATTTCTAGCTATGGATACGAATATTTCACACTTGGTTTTGAAAGGTAATAATTATAAATGACAAAACACACATCTATTTAATGAGGTTAATTGATCTAAGTTATATTCAGTAAATGATTACCCAAGGCACAGTAAAGAACAATGATTTAAGATAAACATGAACTTTTGTTGGATTATAAATTTATCGTGAAATAAGCTACAAATCTCTACATCACTACAACTCATACTTGTGCATTCATATAGAATGGACTACTCTCGCTGACGGAACGTACGAATTGGTGCCCGAGTCCGAGAGTGAGCAGCGCGAAGCTCAAGTGAATATAACTGAAGTTTTCAAAGACCCGAACCAAAGTTCGGAAGAGCCCAAGGCTAGTTTTGCTCAGGAAGGCAAGCCCCGGAGCATGAACCCTATTTTTCTAAATTATGCAACTTATTACTCTATTTTACTTGTGCATTAAGTTTATAGGAGTTGAATGAAAACTTAGTTGCATGATCCTAGATACTCATTGTCAGGGGGAAGAGTAAACGGTCATCTAATGACTATCATGGCAACGATTATGGAGGCCCGGACCGACCCGCGGCAACGGCGACCATCGTCAGCCCAACACAAAGGGGAAGCGCTCCGCTTCGCCTGACCCCGTCCCTCATGGTCGGACGCTCCCAATCCCTCGGCAAGCGGGCTCTGCCTCGCCCGACCCCTCGCCACGAGGGTCCGCCTCGCCCGACACATCGCCACGGGGGTCCGCCTCGCCTGACCCAGGGGGTTAGGGTCGGACTTGCGTGGGCCCGCCGGACGGAAATCAGTCTCGGGCGCAGCTTTGCCTTAAACGCTCCACGGCTCGGGCGTGCGGAAAGGCGTCCACGCCGCTGACGTGACCCGTCGCACCTACCCGCCCACGACCGCGCCGCGCACGGTACAACGGTTCAGTCTTCTCTGGTTTGCTGTCAGGCCATCATGACCCATGTCGCTTGGCACAGGAGCACGCCTGACCGTCCACGCTCCACCTACCCGTCCTCGCGCCCCGCGATTCCGGTGACAGGGACAGGGCGTCCGCGCCGCTTAGGCCGCCTGCAGCACAACGGGGACAGTCGTGGCAGCCGTCAGCCCCGACGGGACGGAAGCCACAGCCATCATCACGCACGCCCGCCGTAACCGGCTCCCGAGGAGGACAGCGATCAGATCGTGCAGGCCGCCCGGCGAAGCAAGAAGACCAAAGACAACCGCGACGCCCGGGAAGGACAAAATCTCCTCCTTGGACTCCGCACTCTCTCTCCCTCTCCATTCTCTCTCTCTGTGTGTGTCCCTGTCTCACATGTACCCGGTCGACTCCCTGGAACTATAAAGGGAAGGTCAGGGCCTAAGAGACGGGGGGGAGAATTTCTAGACACACACACTTTCTCACACAGGCTTCTTCTTCCCAGCGAAGGAGAACACGCCTGCGCTATTAGAGCCCGTGTGCACACCTTAGAGACTTGGGACTGGTTCCCTCTCTCGCCCTTCTGTAACCCCTACTACAGAACCCGCGTGGGTAACACGAGCGGCTCCCCATATTGGACGTAGGGCTTCTTCATGCCCGAACCAGTCTAAATCCCGTGTCACCCGCGCAACCATCTGAGGCCGTACGCGCATAAAAGAAATTTACTAGTCTAAGTCTTGATCACCAATCTTGACAATGATAGTTGGCGCGCCAGGTAGGGGACCTTTGCGCGTACACCACCGGCTTCAGATGGCCAGCCACGATGTCAATTTCGCCACGGGCTCCCTGGTCCGCTTTGGGAGCCTGGACTTCCTTGCCACCGGAGAGGGGATCGACCTGATGCCTCTCCTCGCTTCACCCACTCGCTTCATCACCTCCGGCTCCGCCGCCAGGGTGGTGGCTGGTGGCCGGACGCGCGCCGGAGGGCCTCCTTCGGCGGAACGGCTTTTCGGGCTGCACAGCGCCGTGACTGCCTGCGGTCATGCCCTGGCGCGACCCACGGACGCGCCGCCTGCGAGCAACGAGCTCGCCGGCGTGGCGAGGACGATCGCCGATGCGGGCTGCAGCAGCAGGAATCGCCACCCCTCGCGTGAGTGCTTCATGGCCGACGTGCACTCCGAGGGGTCCAACGGCGATGGCGCCGGGAGGAGGCAACGAACTCCCCCGCCACGCGCCGCGGCCACGACGGGAGCCCTTGCCCGGGCCCCGGAGCGGCCACGACAGCCGAAGGCGCGCGCGGGACCCCACCAGGAGGGCGAGCGCCCCCGCAACGAGGGCGGGGCGCGACAGCGAGCGCGCGACGTCCAGCAGCGCATCTGCGCTGACGAGGATCGCCCCCAGCTCTTCGCTCGCGCCAGCCAAAACATCGCTGCAGCGGCGGCCCTGCTTCGACGACTCCCGGAGCTGGAGACACCCGAGGAGCGTCAGGCGCATCGAGAGGTACGCGACCTGCTCGAGTGTGCCGCTGTTCAGCAGGCGGAAAGCTCCGCGTCCTGGCGACGCGGGCAAAACGCCAGCGGGGCGGCCCCCACCACGCCGTCCGAAAGGCGGGGGGAGTCTGTCCACCAGCCTCCTCCCCGGACGAACCAGGCCGCGCCAGCTCGACGGATGCCGCCACCCGCTGGAGGCAGGGCTCCATCCATCCACTGGCGCGTCGGTCCCATCCGCGACGCCCGTGACACCCTGGACGCGCGGAGGCGCTCCCGCGCGGACAGGGAGGAGGGGGTGGACCGCGGCTACGACAGCGAGGAAGATCGTAGCCCCAGCCCCGACCCGGCGGGGCCCCGGGCCTTCTCCGCGCGCATCCTGAGCGCGCCATTTCCGCCGCGCTTCAGGCAACGAACCAACGTGGCCAAATACTCCGGGGAAACGAACCCCGGGCTATGGCTCAGCGACTACCGGCTTGCATGTCAGGCCGGTGGGGCGGATGATGACCTGTTCATCATCCGCAACCTCCCACTCTTTCTAGCCAAATCAGCGCGAGCCTGGCTAGAGCATATCCCCTCGGGACGGATCCGCAGTTGGAACGACTTGAGGGAGATTTTCGTAGAAAACTTCCAGGGCACGTACATGCGCCCTAGCAATTCTTGGGATCTCCGGAGCTGTTGCCAGGAGTCGGGTGAATCCCTCGGAGATTACATCCGATGCTTCTCCAGGAAGCGCACCGAGCTCTCCAACGTTGCAGACGCCGATGTCATAGGGGCGTTCCTGGCGGGAACTTCCTGTCGGCCCCTCGTCCACGAGCTCGGGCGCCGAGGCCCGTGGACCACGGAGGACATCCTCAACATCGCCACCAGCTTCACCTCGGGCGAGGAAGCCATCGGAGCAATTTTCGACCGCTCCAAGGGCGAGGCGAAGCGGAAGGAGGACGCCGACGAGGGTACCTCCAACCGTCCGCAGAAGAAGAAGAACAAGCAGCGGCGCGAGGCACCCCTCATGGCGGCTGCTGAGCGCAAGCGGGGTCAGCCGCCCCCGGAGGGCACCCTCGGCTTCTTCGACAAGTTGCTCGAGGGACCGTGCCCGAACCATGAGTTCCCTGCGAAGCATGCCTACAAAGAGTGCAACCTCATGAAAAGGTACTCTGCAGGCTACCCGATGAAGGGCGACCGTATGCGGAAACCCGACGAGGAAAGGAAGGATGAGGGAGGAAAAGAAGATGGTTTCCCCAAGGTGGACGGCTGCTTCATGATCTTCGGCGGCTCGGCGGCCTATGATTCCAGACGCCGCCGGAAGCTGGAGCGCCGCGAGGTCTACACGGCCGAGCCTGCGACGCCGACCTTCCTCGACTGATCGGGATCCGCCATCACGTTCGATCGGTCCGACCACCCGGGGCGTGTCCTGCAGCCAGGGCGCTACTCCCTCGTCGTGGACCCAATCATCGGCACGACGCGCCTCACCAAAGTGCTCATGGACGGAGGCAGCGGCCTCAACATCCTCTATGCCGAAAGCCTCGACGCCATGGGGATCGACCGCGCCCGCCTCCGCCCCAGCAAGGTAGGAAGGAGATGCCTGGCATTCCGAGGGAAGTCGAGGGTGGAGATCCTCACCTTTGAGGTGGTGGGCTTCCGTGGGACCTACCACGCCATCCTGGGGCGGCCGAGCTACGCAAAGTTCATGGCCATCCCCAACTACACCTACCTCAAGCTCAAGCTGCCGGGGCCCAACGGGGTCATTACCGTCGGCACGTCCTTCCAGAAGGCGTACGAGTGTGATGTTGAGTGCTGCGAGTACGCCGCGGCCATCAACGTCGTGGAGGAGCCGGCGGCCCAGCTCGCGGAGGGCGCCGAGGGTCGGCCCGACTCCCAGCGATCGCCCACCTCCTTCAAGACTACCGAAGGCGTCAAGGAGGTCCCCCTCAACCCTAGCGGTTCCGACGGCCAGACCGTCCGAATCAGCGCTAACCTATCTCCCAAATAGGAAAGCGCGCTCGTCGACTTCCTCCGCGCGAACATCGATGTTTTCGCGTGGAAACCCTCAGACATGCCTGGCATTCCGAGGGAAGTCGCCGAGCACTCCTTGAACATCAAGGCCGGCTCCAAGCCAGTGAAGCAAGGTTTGCGCCGCTTCGACGAGGAGAGGCGCAAGGCCATAGGCGAGGAGCTCCAGAAGCTTTTGGCGGCCGGGTTCATCAAGGAAGTGTACCACCCCGAGTGGTTGGCTAATCCTGTTCTTGTACGAAAAAAGAATGGGAAATGGGGAATGTGCGTTGACTACACCGGTCTCAACAAGGCGTGCCTAAAGGATCCGTTTCCTTTGCCGCGCATTGACTAGATAGTCGACTCGACCGCCGGGTGCGAGACCCTCAGCTTCCTCGACGCGTGTTCCGGCTATCATCAAATCGCGATGAAAGAGTCCGACCAACTCGCGACCTCTTTCATCACCCCATTCGGCCCCTATTGCTACGTCAAGATGTTGTTCGGCCTCAAAAACGCGGGGGCTACATTCCAGCGATGTATGCTCAAGTGTTTTGGGGGCCTCGTCGGGCGAACCGTTGAGGCTTATGTCGACAACATCGTGGTCAAGTCCAAGAAGGATGACCAGCTCATCCCCGACCTCAAACTCGCCTTCGAGAAGCTGAGAGACAAGCGCATCAAGCTCAACCCTGAGAAATGCATTTTGGGGTTCCAAGGGGAATGCTGCTAGGTTTCATCGTCTCCGTGCGCGGCATCGAAGCCAACCCAGAGAAGATAGCGGCCATCAACGACATGGGGCCAATCCGAAACATAAAGGGGGTTCAACGTATCACGAGATGCCTGGCGGCCCTGAGTCGCTTCATCTCGCGCCTCGGCGAGCGAGGGCTCCCCCTTTATCGGCTTCTGAAGAAGACCGACCGTTTCGAGTGGATCGCCGAGGCCCAGGAGGCACTTGATCGGCTCAAGGAACTCCTGACAAAAGCTCCGATCCTTGTGCCACCCGCCGACGGGGAACCTCTCTTGCTCTACATCGCGGCAACCACCCAGGTGGTCAGCGCGGCCCTAGTGGTAGAGCGAGAGGAGGAGGGACACACCCTCAAGGTACAACGCCCAGTCTACTTCGTCAGCGAGGTCTTGTTCGAGTCCAAGACGCGATATCCGCAGATCCAGAAGCTCATCTACGCCGTCCTCATCACGAAGAGGAAGCTGCGCCATTACTTCACCTCGCACCCGGTGACAGTCGTCTCATCTTTTCCCCTCGGAGAGGTTGTCCGGAACCAGGACGCCACGGGCCGGGTCGCGAAGTAGGCGCTCGAGCTCATGGACTAGGGCATCACCTATGCCCCCCGCACCGCCATCAAGTCTCAGGTGCTTTCTGATTTCGTGGCAGAATGGACGGAGATATAGACGCCATCATCACCGGCGAAACAGGAGTACTGGACGATGCACTTTGATGGGTCGCTGATGAAGGCTCGTGCCGGAGCAGGCCTAGTCTTCATCTCTCCTCTCGGCGTCTGCATGAGGTACATGATCCGCCTCCATTTCCCCGCGTCTAATAACATCGCTGAGTATGAGGCTCTCCTCAACGGGCTCCGCATCGCCATCGAGCTGGGCATCCGACGGCTGGACGTCCAAGGCGGCTCCCAGCTAGTCGTTGAGCAAGTCATGAAGGAATGGAGCTGCCACAACCCCAAGATGGCAGCCTACTGCAATGAGGTCCGCAAGCTTGAGGACAAGTTCGACGGGCTAGAGCTCAACCACATCGCAAGGCGTTTTAACGAGGCAGCCGACGAACTGGCAAAGGCAGCATCCGGCCGAAAGCCCGTTCCCGATGGCGTCTTCATCAGCGATCAGTTCGGGCCCTCGGTCCGTTGTCAGGAACAGGGAAAGGTCGGCCACGCGCCACCTGTCCTGGGCCCGGGCGCCGACCCAGACGTAGCCCGTGCTTCGTCCGACCCCGAGGTCATGGAGGTGGACACGGATCCAGCCACGGGGCCCGACCTCCCGCCCGACTGGAGAACTCCGTACCTGGACTACCTCGTCCGTGAGACTCTCCCGAAGGACAGGACGGAGGCACGAAGGATCGCGCGCCGCGCCAAGACATTTGTCGTCATCGACCAGGAGCTCTACAAGCGAAGCCACAGCGGCATCCTCCAACGATGCATCCCGATCGAGCAAGGAAAAGCACTAATTCACGACATCCACGCAGGAGCCTGCGGCCACCACGCCGCGCCAAGAACCCTCATCGGGAACGCTTTCCGGCAGGGTTTCTACTGGCCAACGGCGGTCGCCGACGCCACCCATGTGGTCCGCACTTACGAAGGGTGCCAATTTTTCGTGCGCCAAACTCACATGCCCGCACAAGCGCTCCAGACTATCCCCATCACATGGCCCTTCGCGGTCTGGGGACTGGACCTCGTCGGGCCCTTCAAGAAAGCGCCCGGGGGCTTCACCCACTTGCTTGTCGCCATCGACAAGTTCTCTAAGTGGATCGAGGCACGACCCATCACGCAGATCACATCTGAACAGGCGGCGCGATTCTTCACCGACATCATTCATCGCTTTGGGGTCCCCAACTCCATCATCACGGACAATGGCACGCAATTTACCGGGAAGAAGTTCCTCCGGTTCTGCGACGACTACCACATCCGAGTGGACTGGTCGGTCGTGGCGCACCCCCGCACGAATGGGAAGGTTGAACGAGCCAACGGCATGATACTCAAGGGTCTCAAGCCACGAATCTTCGACAGCTTCAAGAAGTTCGGCGGCCGGTGGGTTGCGGAGCTCCCCGCGGTCCTATGGAGTTTGAGGACGACCCCCAGCAGGGCAACTGGCTCCACCCCGTTCTTCATGGTCTACGGGTCCGAGGCAATCCTCCCCACGGACCTAGAGTACGGATCGCCGAGGGTCAGGGCGTATGACGAGCAGGGAAACCAGGCGTCGCTCGAGGACGCACAAGACCAACTCGATGAAGCACGCGATGTGGCCCTGTTACACTCAGCCAAGTACCAGCAGGCCCTACGACGACACCACAGTCACAAGGTGCAAGGCCGAGCCTTCAACATCGGGGACCTAGTGCTACGCCTCGTCCAGGACAACAGGGGTCGGCCCAAGCTGACCCCTCCGTTGGAAGGTCCTTTTGTCATCGCCCAAGTACTGCGTCCAGGCACGTACAAGCTGGCGACCCCCGACGGACAGATCTTCAGCAACGCTTGGAACATAGAACAGCTAAGACGCTTCTACCCTTAAATTCTGTTTCCAAGTTTAAACACACGCATCCTTGCAATTTTCTAGTCCACGGAGAAAAGCAGTTTTGAGTCGACCTTTTTTGAGTCTCGATACGGGCTCAGGGATATCCGACCCTGACCCTGCCTCAGGGTCGCATATCCCTCGGGGGCTATCAGGGGCTCTGGCCCAAGTCACCCGAGGTCCTCCCAAAACAACTTTTCTCCGAGCCGACCCCCCTTCCTAGACGTTTGGGCATGAAAAGGGGAGAGTGCGCAAACAATGCCCAGGCAAGACTGATTGGACTGCGAGAAAGCCCACGCCCAGGCGGCTACGGTACTATCACCCATCAACACTTACTGACGCATCCGACCCGTATTCTAAACTTTCCAGACCCAAAAAGACAAGGAAGCGGATCGGAAGTAAACGTTGATAAATTGCAAAAATGGCCCCCGCGGCCATTACAAAAGCAAGTCCAAAATACACTAACACATTTACATTGCCGGGTATCTGAACCCGACCCAGCTGGACCGTTCAGGGCTCCTCCGGCGGGACGGCCTCCTCCTCCAGTTGCGTCGCCAAGGCATCCGCCGGGCCGAGCACCGACGCATCGATCTCGTCCAGCTCTGCCTCGGTGTACCCGGGGGCATACCCTTCGCTCATCAGGTCAAAATCGAGGCTAGTGTAATGGGACCCGAAGACCCTGAAAGCCCGCCTCACGCCAACACGAAGCGCCTCACGAGCAATCTCGCGGGTCCGCCGGTACACCCCGAGGGCACGAGCCGCCAGCGAGCTCGTCTCTTCCCCTTGGACCACGCCGAGGCCAGTGCAGACGACGCGGACCGCGTCCTGCAGGACGTCGTGCTCGGCACGCTCCGCATCAAGAGCCCCCTTCAGCTGGTCGACTTCGCCCGCAAGACCTGTGCGAAAAAAACACGCCGGGTCAGAGACCCCGCCAACACCACAAAGGGAGAAGGATGGGAAGAGCCTTACCCTCGGACTGCGCCTTCAACGCGGTCGCGGCGGTCTGAAGTTGACCAACCTCAGTCCCGAGGTTGGCCACCATCTTCTCGGCCTCGACCCTTCGGGTCGCCTCAAGATCCCGGTCCTGCCAGGCCTGCTGTCGCTCCTGGCGGATGCGCTCGACGGTCTTCCGAAGGGCCTCGCGCTCCTTCTTCACCGCCTCACGCTCCTTCATCACTGCCTCGTGCTCCTCCTTCACCTGAAGGAGCTCCGCAGCATCAAGCTGGACCTTGTCGACAACGGCCTTGAGGTCCGCGCGGGCAGAGCGGGCCTCCTCGACGGCAGCCTGGAAACCATCCTTCGCCGCCTGCTCACGCCTCCGCAGGTCATCGATGACCTGCTGAGCGGCGGCGACCTGCGCGGCCAGCTCCTTGGACCGCTGCTTCTCCGCGGAGAGACGCTCCTGCCCGAGCCGAAGGAGATTAGATTTCCCCCGGCTACACTCCTGGAGGACCTGCAAAACAACCCACAGTCAGCGATAGAACGGCGGAGAAGAGAATGGTCACCGCGAGGAATGGCAGACCTGACCGACGGGAGCAATGACGCTGTCCAGAGCGGCGCGGGCGCTGTCGAGCGCACCCTGCATGGCCCGCCACTTCTCCCACTCCTCGGCGTCGCCCAGCGAGGGCAGGGGCTCCGGCTCCGCGGTCCCCGACACCGCTGCAAGGGCAGGCACGGCCACCACGGCTGCCGCTGGCTTCGACGGCGGCTCCGTCGCGTGCGCCGCCGTCCCTGCCAAGGTCGTCGCGGTCTCCGCCGCAACCACCGGGGCGAGAGCCCCCTCCCCCACTACGGCCGCCGGGGCAGGCACCTCCGCCTCTGCCGCCACAGTCGCCCCCGCCGCGGCGTCCCGGGCGGATACGTGCGGCGCCATCATTGATGCCTCTGCTGTGACCGTCGGGGCATGCGTCCTCGCCTCCTCCGCCGCCGTACCCGTCGCAGCCGTAGGGGCGGACTCCTCCGTCCCCGTCGCCACTGCCAGAGCGGCGCGCTCCTCCTCCCCCTCGTCATCAAGGTTTATCACCTCCCCGATCCGAGAGCCCGCGGGGACAATCCCCCGCTCCGCGGGGGCCGCCGTCGTGGGAGCCACCCCGACGGCAACCTCCGCGGTCTCCCCGCTGGCGTCCCCTCTCGCCGCCGACGGGGCCGATGTCCGCCCCACGGAGGTGGACGACGCCCACAGCGATTTCTTCGTCACCACCAGCGGAGCACGGGTTTGGGGAGGGACGCTGCAAGGCGACAAGTGACGTCAACAAAAGCAACTTGATGAACGAAAAGAAACAGGCGGACAAGGACGTTTCCATTTCCCCTCTACGGGCGCTAGGACGGCGGGCGCGCTTCGCCTCTGAGCCCGAGGCCGACCCCGGGGCATCTGGCAATGGCCGCTTGCTGCTGCTGCTCTGCTCCCAGGTCAGGGGCAGAGGGGCGGGGGTCGGCCCCCTCGACTCCTGGGGCGCGCCCCGCGCTGACCCTCGAGGCGCGGCCCCGGAGCCCTGTGGGGTCGGACCTCGGACGGACGGAGCGGGGGTCGGCCCTCCCGACTCCTGGGACGCACCCCGCGCCGACCCTTGAGGCGCGGCCTCGGGGCCCTGAGGGGTCAGGTCCCGGGTGGATGGGCCGCTCGAGCCGTCCCCCGCGGCCGCCTGGGAGCGCTGCTCCCGTATAACTAACGCGCCCGGCTGAGGGGCCGGGACGCTCTCGTCCTCCTCCTCCTCATCCTCCTCCTCTTCCTCCTCGTCATCATCATCGTCATCGTCATCATCGTCGTCGTCATCGTCCGAGAGGACCGGACCCTTCTGCCGCCGCCGGAACTCCTTGGCGAGCCTTTTCTGCTTCTTCGCCTCCTTCTCGTCCTTGCGTTTCTTCTGCTTTTCAGCGAAGAGGCGGTTCCGCAGCCGCTGCTCAGCGTCCTCAGGGACGGGCGGGCGCGCGCCGACGACGTTCGTCAGTTGGCCCTGCAAGCTCAAGACTCTGTGTCAGAATGACGAGTCAAGGGGCGCAAGGAGAAGCAACAGGCGCACGAAATACTTACCAGATCAACGAAGCCCCTGTCCGGCCGCATCGGAGGGTGGCCGGGCACCGGAAAGACGACATCCTTGTCTTCCAGCGCCTCCCGGACGCGCTGGCGAATCTCGGAGGCGGAGAGCGCTCCCGTCGCAAGGACGGTGCCTTCGGTTGGAGCGTCAGGAACCATCTCGGTGAGCGAGCGGATCCGAAGCATCAGCGGCGCCACCCTCCGAGAGTGGTACGCCCCGATGACTCCGGCCCCGGTGAGCCCCTTCGTCTTCAGGTACTCGATGGCGCGGAGGAGGCTGGAGATTCGCCTCTTCTCCTTCTCCACTGGGCCGTACGCCCACACCTCCGGCGCCGCCTCGAAGACGCGGCCGGTGAACTCCGGCAAGGGGGATTCGGAGTAGTTCTTCACGTAGAACAATGCTGATGCCACCCCTTGTGGGACGCCGCGGTCTTCATCGCCATGTATTCCCTGGCACGGGACTGGCGAAGATGGATCCCGGCGCACCCAATCGCCACCGGAGTCGCCCGCGGTTGGCCGCTCCGCTTCTCGGCCTTCTGGTACAAACTCACTGTGAAGAAGTACTTCCACAGTGAGAAATTGGGCTCGATGCCCAGGAACCCTTCGCACAGTGCGACGAATGCCGCGATGTGCTGGATCCCGTTGGGGTTGAGGTACTGCAGCTCGAGCCCGTAGTGATGCAGCAGCCCGCGGAAGAAGAGGCTCGGCGGCGCCGGGAACCCCCGCTCGTGGAAGTGGGCGAACGAGACGACGTACCCGTTGGGCGGAGCCGGCGCCTCCTCCGATTCAGGAAATCGCCACTCGTCCCGCTCAGTCCTGTTGCAGAGGAGGCCCTTCTTCACGAGGCCCTCAGCACGCGAGGTCCCGAAGCTGGAACGCTCCCAGGTCGCCATTGCGCGATGGGGGAAAGCTTGCCGGTGGAGGGGGGAAGAAGGCTGGAGCGCTGGGGAAGAAGAAGGCAAACGGCCGGCGCAGCAAACCAAAAGGCAAAGAGGAAGGCGAAAGGCTCAGCACAAGGTGCGGGCAGAACCGGCGAGGCGGCCCCCCGTCTTATAGAGCGACGCGTGGGGAGCGGAACGGACGCGCCCGTCACAGTTAATGCGGCGTCAGGTACACCTCATCACGCCCGTTCCCCTCTTTTTCGAAAGACGTGCGCATGACTCTGCAGGAAACGTCTACTCCCCCTCGCTTCGCGGGTCGGCACCTACTGCCACTTCGTCTTCCGTGCGCATGACTCTGCAGGAAACGTCTACTCCCCCTCGCCTCGCGGGTCGGCACCTACCGCCACTTCATCTTCCGAGAAGTACGCGCGCAATATCTCCTCCGCACTCGGCCCAAGACGCAACGGAAAGGTAAGAAGGGATACGGGGCTGAAAACGTCCCTACGGCCCGTTACGGTCCAGGGGTTCGAAGGCTGGCCCACCATGGGTTCGACAGCCGCCCCAGGATAACCCTGAGCGAGGGTTGAGAAGGGACGGGTCCGCTAGCGGCCATCACCCGGGCATCCAACTGCTCAGGGCGTCCCGACCTCACATTCGAGTCCAGCCGGCATCAAAGTTCATGGTTTTTCCCCGACGAAAGGCAACGAGCCACCGGGTCCAATCGAACGGGCTCGGGAACTATATGAACTAACCGACCGGAATCTGGGGTACGCCACCAGCTTGGTCCAGGCCGGACCCCCCCGAACGGGGACCGGGACCCCACTCGAATTGACCCGATTGCAGCTCAACGAGCACCACGGTTCGTCCAACGAGGATAACATGGCACGGCTCACCCCCTCCGTCCCAGCGAACGGACGCTTGAGGGGTAACGTACCAAAGTCAGTCTAACCTCCCGACCGGTCACCTGCAACGCGCGGGGGCTCGGGGGCTAGATTCGCAACCGGTGACCACACGGGTGGTCACAACATGAGGCCTCCAGATGGAGGGAGTTCCCCAGAATGGCAAGGTTCCCCTCATGTCGAGACAATCACCATACAGCCCGCACGGCGAGCAAGAGTTCCCGACGAACAATGATAACAGCCACTGGAGGAGCGTCCCCGCTCCACCACAGGCTCGGGGGCTACTGTCAGGGGGAAGAGTAAACGGTCATCTAATGACTATCATGGCAACGATTATGGAGGCCCGGACCGACCCGCGGCAACGGCGACCATCGTCAGCCCAACACAAAGGGGAAGCGCTCCGCTTCGCCCGACCCCGTCCCTCATGGTCGGACGCTCCCAATCCCTCGGCAAGCGGGCTCCGCCTCGCCCGACCCCTCGCCACGAGGGTCCGCCACGCCCGACACCTCGCCACGGGGGTCCGCCTCGCCTGACCCAGGGGGTTAGGGTCGGACTTGCGTGGGCCCGCCGGACGGAAATCAGTCTCGGGCGCAGCTTTGCCTTAAATGCTCCACGGCTCGGGCGTGCGGAAAGGCGTCCACGCCGCTGACGTGACCCGTCGCACCTACCCGCCCACGACCGCGCCGCGCACGGTACAGCGGTTCAGTCTTCTCTGGTTCGCTGTCAGGCCATCATGACCCACGTCGCCTGGCACAGGAGCACGCCTGACCGTCCACGCTCCACCTACCCGTCCTCGCGCCCCGCGATTCCGGCGACAGGGACAGGGCGTCCGCGCCGCTCAGGCCGCCTGCAGCACAACGGGGACAGTCGTGGCAGCCGTCAGCCCCGACAGGACGGAAGCCACAGCCATCATCACGCACGCCCGCCGTAACCGGCTCCCGAGGAGGACAGCGATCAGATCGTGCAGGCCGTCCGGCGAAGCAAGAAGACCAAAGACAACCGCGACGCCCGGGAAGGACAAAATCTCCTCCTTGGACTCCGCACTCTCTCTCCCTCTCCATTCTCTCTCTCTTTCTCTCTCTCTCTGTGTCCCTGTCTCACATGTACCCGGTCGACTCCCTGGAACTATAAAGGGAAGGGCAGGGCCTAAGAGACGGGGGGGGGGGGGGGGGGGGAGAATTTCTAGACACACACACTTTCTCACACAAGCTTCTTCTTCCCAGCGAAGGAGAACACGCCTGTGCCATTAGAGCCCCTGTGCACACCTTAGAGACTTGGGACCGGTTCCCTCTCTCGCCCTTCTGTAACCCCTACTACAGAACCCGCGTGGGTAACACGAGCAGCTCCCCATACTGGACGTAGGGCTTCTTCATGCCCGAACCAGTCTAAATCCTGTGTCACCCGCGCAACCATCTGAGGTCGTACGCGCATAAAAGAAATTTACTAGTCTAAGTCTTGATCACCAATCTTGACAACGACACCCATGCTCTGAACACTAGATGTAAGTTTAGACTGCTATGCTAATAGGACCCGGTAAAAGTCGAGTGATTTCCTGTCACTCGCGAGAATATAGGAGTTGAATGTTTACTACATGCTGCAATCATAAGATCGAAGGACGGGGCTATGGTGCGATATTCATGTTGGTGATTGAGACCCCGTCTGTTTAGTGAAAAATGGTAAGGCCGCAGTGTGTGGTAGTGGTGGTTAAGCGTTTGAACGTACTAACCACATGCCGAGAATATGGTAATCGGTAAGTTTAAGTACCTAATCAGACCGGCAAGTGGACAACACCTCACCCTCCCAACTTCGGTTCCATGCGCACATGGTAGGTGCAGAATCGGGCTCTGTAGTTTCGGATGGTGACCCTGATCCACAAACCGGGAAGAAATGGGAAAGGTTGCACGTACGACTCTGGGAGTAACCATGTGACGTGTGTTTAGGTCTGCATTGCAAGGTTAAGAAATTCGATTCGAATCGTCCGTTTCTCGTGGTATTGAGACTGCTTAACCCTTTTACCACATAGAGTAAGAAATGGAACAATGATAATGATTAATCTTATTGGATGCAAATTAATTCTTTCACCATGCATGATATTGGATAGTTCCTTACCTAGAATGGTTAAGTAAACTAGAACCTGGAGCTAAAATTTGAAAGTAAGGACCTAATTGTATATGCTTTTCGGCAAAATAAACCCCTTAAGCCAAAAGCCTTGCATGTCTAGGAGTCGGCTAAGCATATTCCACTAGTCGGGTAAGCCTTGCTGAGTATTAGTATACTCAGCCTTGCTTGTGGCTTGTTTTTAGGTGATACTTTTGAGTACATGGTTGCTAGTTTGACTTGGCCGTGTACTCTTCCTCCTGGTTGGTCGGTGGAACGGGATGCGTCCCCGGCCAATGATGATAATGCCGAGTGATGTCTTGTACGGGCTTCATCGAGACATCATGTATCGTCGAGTAATTTATCGTTGTCTTTCCGCTGCAATGAGCTCTGAAGAACTCGTTTACTTTTAAACTCTGAAGTACTTGTTTTACGAATTCGAACTTGGTCTGTAATACTAAGTTTATGTGGAACTCTGTAATGTAAAATTTGTGGAATGTTGTATTCTCTGGGCTCATCTTCGTGTGAGTACTTTGTATGTGTTGTTTCGATCGGCAAACTCGTGGTTGTATCGGGAGGTTACCCGACAGACCTATGGATTACTCCGTTTGAAGTGCGAGTTAGCCCTGATTGCTCTCGTGATGATGGTTAGCGCATTTAAGCCGGATTAATTCAGGTGGTACTACCACAAGTAGTAGGGTCCATGAACATACCATGCAAACAGAAATACTCGACGTTCATTGAATAACTCGATCTCGGATTGTTGGAGCTCACAAGCTCTAGATTTGGCCAAGCTCGGCTTGATTTCTAGTATAACTCTGCTTGAATTAAGTTTTTAACAAGTTAATTTTAAATAGCTCGTGAGTCTCGAGATTTTATCGTAACCCTTCTAAGGGATAGGGGCGAATCATGAATGCTCAACAGGTCAGTAAGTATAAATCAGCTAGCTATGATGCATTTTATTTCTTTACCTCTCTTTCTCTTTTTTTATACTCCTATCTTTCTTTTTAATATAATAGATAAAATAATAAAATTAGTTGATTATTTTTTAGTATCGCTCAATTTAGCTACACAAAACATGTTATATTAATTAATCTGGACTCTCCTCTAATTATTATCGTACTGAACCAATCTTTTTCAATATTAACTATTGATCCAAATCTTACAAGGGTACACACAATATGAAAATTTAGCAAATATAGCGAGAAAATAACATTCCATACAAATACTAATCAACAAAAGTCTTATGCGCAAAAGGTCACATATTAAAAAACATCTATCTAACAAAATAGTTAGGAACCGTCTATCTTTTCCAACTCGATTTTAGATGGTGGCTTAAGAAATGCGACTAAGAAAAATAATGATAGGATGTTCAGAGCAACAGTATAATTTAGTGCTTATAATAGATGATGCTTCGACTGACGATATTGAAAAAGTTGACATCTTATGATCCATTGCATCTTGTTGGTATTGATACTTTTTAGTACAGTGCTTTGCAATAAAATGAATGTGTTCCAAAATGGAGTGTAGAAAGCTATATTATATTAATTTTTATAAGATAATTTTATCAAGTACTGGAATCTAATATTTTAAATAATATTTCTCCGTCTCCCTAATTTTTAAAGAGCGGATTGCTTCTTTAGTTCATTATTAATTTTTTATCATTAAATTTCTCCTCGGATACAGAACTGAAAGTGGACGGAGTTCACATCTAGAGTATCGTAGTCTCCTCTGACATGGAATAGAGGTCGTCTTATATTCTTTATAGATAAATGATTAGCAAGAGGGAAAGGGAACGAACACGAGCACGATGAAGTAGAGCACGCCACCGACATGATAGCTACCTTCATGAGGAAACCATATATCGCAGGGTAACAACACAAGAAATCCGATGATAACATTGCGAGTTTTTTTCCCTCTATATGTATACCATTCCGTCCATTTTACCGTTTAATTTTAACAGAGATTCTCTCCGCTGGACATAAAATTACTCTTTTACCCTTCCCTCTCCGACTCAACTTTCCATTCGCGTCTAGACTCTCTCCGCTGCCTCCCCTTTCTCTTCCGATCCCTTTCCTCTATCCCGCAGGAGCTCGAAACCCTAGCTTCCAAATCTCGCGAAGGAAGGAGCCCCTGCGTCTGGACGGATCGCGGGCAGGGGGCACTTGCGCGTGCTGCGGCCTGCAGGGGGCGCCGCTTGCTTGCTGCGGCCTGCAGCAGGGGGCCGCGTGCAGGGGGCGCCGCCTGCGGCCTGCAGCAGGGGCCGCCTGAGGAGGGTGCCGGTTGCGCCTGCAGGGGCGCCTGTGTGGTGGGCCGCGTGCAGGGGAGCGTCTCGTCGATGATAATATTAGGACCTTCTTTATGTGTGATTCTGTTTAATTAAATACTAATTGTGGTTGTCTCAATTATTTAATTTTTTAGCGCTCTTGCACAAATATATTTTCATGCTGTACTGAGGCCAAAATTTTTATGTACACACATACAACCTGCGATATTGTACTGGTAAAAGAGACTTCAAACAAGGGTACACACGTAAAAGAAATTTGTTGCATTCTACAACTGAGGGTAAAATCATCTTTTTCGCTGCCCGTTAGATGTTGTTAGAGGTAAAATGGATGGAAGTGGCATGGAGGTAAAAGAAATTTCGGATAGGGGTACACAAGCACTTTTTAAAATTTTAATGGTACGTAGGGAATTAGAATCTTTTATAATGGCACACAGGTAAAAGGCTCTATGATTTTGCGCTGCTTCATCTTCCATTCTTTCTCACCGATCTCGTGAGATGTGAGATCCATGCCCGAGTCGAGTCGCTTGATGGGAGGAGACGCGGTCAATGGTGCACTACGGGAAAAGCTAAGAAGCTCTTTGCTGAGTGCAGACAAAAAACACTCGGCAAACTATTTACATTCGGCAAAGAAGCTCTTTGCCGAGTGTCAAGAAAACACTCGGCAAAGATGCATGTATGCCGAGTGTGACACTCGGTAAAGAAGCTTTTTGCCGAGTGCATTATTTTTGGCACCCGGCCAAGATGAGAGTTTGCCGAGTATATTTTTACACTCGGCAAAGAATTAATTTTTTTTCTCTTCCAACCTTAAAACTTTTCCTACTCTCTACATACAACATGTGTTACTCCATGTTAAAATTTGGTATATTTTTGTATTTGTTTGCTATATTTAACTAATTAATTACATTTCAAGCAATTTTTTGAATTAAGTCAAATTTGAGCTGCAAGTGATTCAAATAATAGGATACAATGAGTAGAAAAATTATAGTCATGTTATTTAGCCCAGTTTGAGGCCTCCCCATGAAATGAAAAGAAATTTCGAACATCTTGTTTAAAAAATAGGACCACTAACGTGTGTCCAAACAATTTTTAAATTCTAAAAAAACAAATAAAATCTAAAAATCATGAGATTTGTCATGATGTGATGCTATCATGCATGAAGGCTGTGATAAAAAGTTGAGAAGATTTTGCACATTTTATCATAACTATGTTTACAAAATCGAAACATCTCACAAGAAGTATATATGTGATTGTACATGAGAGAGTTAGTGGATGTATTTTTTGAATACAAACTTTTATATATGATCTCATATGAAAAAAATTTATACAAAAGTCGTACAGCTCGATGTAATCTAAAACTTTGTAGTTTACGACTTTTGTATTTGAGATTATTTAATATTTTTAAATTTTATTATAAGTTATCTAATTTGAAATCAAAAATTTTAAAACTTTCAAATGACCTTGGATATAAACGAGTTCTATACCAAAGTTGTACAGCTCAACGAAATACTCACTCTGTCCCAAATTATTGGTCGTTTTGGCTTTTCTAGATGGATAGATGCATAGTTTTTATTATATATATATAGCAATATATCATGTCTAGGTACATAGCAAAATTGATGTATCTAGAAAAGTCAAAATGACTAATAATTTGAGACGGAGGGAGTATTAAACTTTGTAGTTGAAAGCCTTTTTATTTGAGATTGTTTAGTACTTTAAAAAAATATTATAAGCTATCTGATTTCAAATTTTAAATTTTTAAAACTTTCAAATGATCTCGGATGTAAATAAGTTCTATATAAAAGTTGTAGATATCAAAAATATGTAAAAGTTTGTAGTTTACAAATTTTTCATTTGAAATTATTTAGCCATCCAAAAATTTATTACAATTGAGAAGAGAAAACACAAGTGGCCACATCAGCGATCCATCCCTTCGTAATGGAGGCCTCTCATTGGTGCAAAACTGATCACACGGATCTCTCCCTCTCTCTCATCTCTCTTTCTTCCACGGCTCTCTCATTCTTTTACCTCTCTCATCTCTCTCCCTCTCGTTTCTCTCCCTCATCCTCCAAGAAAGCCATTTCCTCGGAGCATTCCGACCAGGACCGAACCCCGATGTGCTCGAGCACCCGCCGGGCGTCCTCGGCGTCCGGCGAGACGCCGCTCTTGAACTGCTCCAGTATTGACCGCACGGTCCTCGCCGCCCGCTCGTCCTCGGCGTCCGGACGCACCGGCACGCGCCACGCCTGCTCCGACACCAGCCGCGCGAGCTCCCTGGCCTCCACTGAAGCATGCGCGACGCCATTCGGCAGCGCGTTCAAGGCCGCCGTGACGGACCCGAGCGCCGCCCGGAGCTCGGACGCGGCCAGCCCGGCGCGCAGTCCGTGAGGAGGAACCGCAGCTTCTGCATGGCCACGTGCAGCTCCGTGAGCCCTAGCACCGCCGGTGCCGGCAGCGCCAGCGCCGCCGTCGCGTCCTGGATCTCCTCGAGGAACGCGAGGAGGAGGCGTGGTGGTGGTGGCGGCGGCGAGGCTCGGCCGACGGGAGGCAGGGTGGTGCCGGCGCGGCCGCGGTCGGTGGTGCGGCGGCGGCCGGCGGCGAGCTGAATTTTTTTTATTTTTTCCGAAAATGTTTGCCCAGTGTTAAATTTTGTACTCAATATAGTCTTTGCCGAGTGCCCGAAACAACACACTCGGCAAAAAGAGCAAAAAGATCATTCGCCGAGTGCCCGAAACAACACACTCGGCAAAAAGAGCAAAAAGATCATTCGCCGAGTGCCCGAAACAACACACTCGGCAAAAAGAGCAAAAAGAGCATTCGCCGAGTAGGCTGTCACCGAGTGCGGTTTGTCGGCAAAGGGTTTGCCGAGTATTTTTTTCTCTTTACGACTTTATCGGGCAGTCGGCAAGCAAACGTCGAGTTTCCCGTATTGGTGGCGGGCCGCGGGCCATATTAGTCCCTAAAATTGATCCGGATCCGGATGGAGTAGGAGAGAAAATCAAAGAAAAGATGATATGGGTTTTTAAGGGGTGTAAATGGTATGGATAATATCCATTTGTATTCGTCTAGAGAGGTAAATATCCGTCCGTATCCGAGTTTGGGTGTTAAGGGGTGTAAATAGTATGGATAATATCTGTTCGTATTCGTCTAGAGAGGTAAATATCCGTCCGTATCCGAGTTTGGGTGCTAAGGGGTGTAAATGGTATGGATAATATCTGTTCGTATTCGTCTAGAGAGGTAAATATCCGTCCATATCCGAGTCTGGGTGTTCAGTATCCGACACCGCATTCGAATCCAAATACTGAAATTGGATATTTTTATGATGTTAATATCTATTTTATATCTTATTCGACACATATAATAACTATTTGTATCCATATTGATAAGTATCCGACCGAATTCGATCCGTTTTCATCTCCGCCTTCTGATGTAGTACTCACATTGAGCCACATGATGGATGCCCATCGTCGGTCATCTGTCTCGGATGTGGCTGCCCGACTCCGATTGGGGCCCAGAAACTGACGATTAAACAAACAAAACACAGATGTCCATCGGATCGGACTTCAAATATCTGCAACCGAGTCGGATTACAACAGGCACTCCGCCGGCCACCTATATAAATAAATAATACAAGCTGATCATTGCGAGCGAGGAAACGCGCGCCTACCACTACCAGGAAAGCAATCGAGTGAACCAACAAGGAGGAAGGGAAGATAGTGAGGAGAGCTCGATGCGGCTGCTCCCCGACGACGTCCTTGCGGACGTGCTCCGCCGCGTCGCGCCGCGTCTGCAGAGCGTGGCGCGCGCTCATCGACGACCGCCGCCTCCTGCTGCGCAGGGACCTCCTGCCGCGCTCGCTGGCGGTCCTCTTCATCAACTACAATGAGTTGCGTTTCGCGGAGCTCTTCCACCGCCCCTCCATGGATTTCACAGACTACTACATGCCCTGCGCTCGTGTTCGAGACTAAGTCTGGGCGTTCTTGTTACCCGATTAATTCGGGTCGGATAATTCGGGTATTGAGAAATTCAGGTAATGAGCTTTGTTACTCGAAAATAGCCCTGAAATTGCACTACCCGCAATTTCGGGTTCGGGTTCGGGTATACCCGATGTACCCGAAATATATGAAATCACAGCAAACACTCAAATAGCATAGAATTTTGCATAGAACTAGAACTGGATAGAATAATTGATAACTGATAAGTTCAAATTTTCAACCACAGGTCACAAACATTGTCACATCATGATACTTGTAGTCTTGTGCAAATGCAACATTCAAATGCAAGTGCAAACAGTAAACAACAAACCAGTGAGTGCACACAGTCACAAAGACACATCAACATAGGTACTGAGTACTGACTGACTTGGAACTACTGACAACATACAACTACAAGAGCATAAATTGAAAATTTCAAGCCTTCAAGTCAAGGCATCAAGCCTGGCAGCCAGCACAGAACAAAAAAATATCTTCAAGTTTTGGGCTAAGCCGTAGTCTAGGTCTGAACATTGTTGGTGCTGCTTGGTGTTTGTGACTTAGAGTTGGAGGTGCCGACAGTCACTGATGGTTGCTCTTTTTTTTTTCATTTGCCACCAAATTCTTCTATCCACTCTGTAAATGCACAACAGTACACAATTACATATTTAATATTATATACAGTAAATTCACAAATGTAAGCAAGTAAGCAAATATGATATCTTTTTCTATTATTGCCAGTTCCTCTGTACTCTCCTTTATGTCAACAGTAGGCCTTCGAAGCCAATCCTATACGCATACTAAAGCCTCTAACATGAATGGAGTAAGAGAGGTACGGAAGTCATCCAATATACGCCCACCTGTGCTAAAAGCGGACTCCGACGCTACTGTTGTGATGGGTATAGCAAGCACATCACGAGCCATGTGACCCAAAACTGCAAACCTACTTGAATTGACTTTCCACCAAGCAAGAATATCAATTTTCGACTCTGGGTCTTCTGTTTCTTCAGCAACATATCTCTCAAGTTCAGATTTGTTGGTGCTAATAGAACAATTATTTAATTTCATCTTCTTGGCAATTTTTTCTTTTAAGCATTCCTCCTGCTACTCTCTTAGATTTATTAGCATCAACTACTTGAGTAGATTGTTCATTTGGAGCATACATGTTCTTGTATTCTTCAAACACCTCTGTCACACAAGTATTAATTGCTGCCCAAACCAATTGACCTCTTTCCTCACCAAATATTTCTTCAACACTAATCTTTTTGTACAAAGATAACTTGTACCTTGGATCAAGGAATGCAACCACAAATATCAATAAATTGATGTTCTCCTTCTCCTTCTCCTTCCCCCTGCCCTTGCTCCGCCCTTTATCCTTATCTTGCTCTTGTTGCTGCCCTTTCTCTTTGTCCATGCTATTGGTGTGCCAAAGTCCCCAATATTTTTCAAATTTCTCTTTCATTCTATTCCCCATTGATACTTGCAAATTATCTTCACTGCTCAGCCATTCTTTGGATAGAAATTTCCTCAGGCCAGGTTTCTCACCAGAACAAAAGGGTTGCTCATCTTCTATTACCATCACAGCAAAGGCATCTCTAAGTGCGTCTTGATCAAACCTCCAAGTGGTAGGAGCTTCCCCATGACATGCTTGCAAGGTGCCTTGCTTCGGGTCCTTGTTGAAAACATGAGGATTGCGCTTGAATGTAGTGAAGTGTTTCTTCAATGCAAATGTTCCATGTCCCATTGTGTCAGCCTTGATTTCACGGTGGCAATATTTGCACATTCCAGCCTTCAGAAATCCTTTCTCATCCTTGATCTTGATAAAATGTTGCCACATCTCAGACCTTGATGCCATCTCCTTCCTCTCAACTTTTTCAGCTTCCTTCTCATCCACGTCAATGACCACTGTTTTAGTGCCTTCGGCTTCAGTTTTGCCATGCTCCTGGGTCTCCACTGGCACCATTGGCATGGCTTGAGTGCCAGTGTCCAGTGAGTCAATATTATCCTCTGGTTCTAGCATCTATAGAAATAGAGCACTATAATCAGTAACACAGTCCTACTCTACTCAGGACTGGCCTACTGGATATTTCTTTCTTTGCCAAAACACAGAATTGAACAAAGTTGATTTCTTCCAGGAATAGAAAAATAGTATAAAGTTATAACTAGCCAGGCTAAATGCAAAGCCGTTTAAAAAACAATGTGCTCATCTATAAATCAAACTAGTTAGTAATCACAAATCAGTGAATGGGATGCAGAGGTGGTAGCCATATTATAAACTAAATCACAGATCAAATTGAATTAGCTGAATAACAATTAACAGATGCACCCATCTCCACATATTAAAAAAATACTAAAGGGGTTAGGGATTAGCATACATTGCACGACGATTCTGATGTGGCCGTCCTTTAATTTCAATCAATCAATCTTCAAATCGGCCGGCAGCGGTGTCCAGTACTCCAGTTTCCGGTGGCTGGTGGCCTCACGGTGACGGCGGCGGCGGCTGGTGCTCGAAAGAAAGAACCGGCGGGGTGAGAGACTCAGAGAGGGTGGCGCAAAGGTGGGTGAGTGAGATACAGTGGTGTCACCTGGTGGTCGTCGGTCAAGCACTCGAGCTCGACGGCTCGACGCAGTGAGAGAGGGCGGCCTCCGAGTCACCGGCGCGGCGTTGCCCGTCGCCACTGGCGGCCATACGCGGCCGTGGCTCTGACGTCTCTGGTCGGGAGGAGGTGGCGTGGCTGACTGGCGCCTGGCGTTGGTGGAGTGGCGGCTAGGGTTTCTGGAGTTGCCCGTCGAGGAGGCGAGGAGCGCAGAGCGCTGGAGCCTGGCGGCTAGAGGGTTTCATTTTTTTTTGAGGGTGGCTACTGGCTAGAGGGTTTCTGGAGCGGCATGTAATGTAGCGCTGTGGCCTGTGGCGCTGCGCTGTGGGCCTCGACGCCTCGTGGACTTGGGCCGCGGGGGTTGCGCTGCGGCCTGCTAAGGCGCCGGCCAAATCACGGGTAGTTTGGGTACCGGGTGCAGGTACCCGAATTACCCAAACTAAATTCGGGTAATAGGATTCACTATCCGAACTGCATTTTGGGTAGTGCGGATTCGGGTATTTTGGGTCCGGGTCCGGGTATTTCGGGTTCGGGTATCGGGTATCGGGTAATATGCCCAGGGCTATTCGAGACCACTGCAACGACGTCCTCCTCCTCTACAACGCCTTGCTAAACCCTGCGGCACAGTGGTGGGCGCCCTTGCCGGAACCCCCGCCTCCCTACGCGGGGATGGAGCATTTCAACCAAGAGATGTACCTCGTCTTTGATCCTGCCGAGTCATCGCACTGTCAAGTGTTCTTGATCCCTCGTGCTCCTCACAGACGCGTAGGAAGTGCAACGATATTGGAATCGGGATGGCCATCGTCACCGTGCACAGTAAATGTCTTTCTCCACAATGACCGGACAATGGGCAGAGAGATCGTTCAGACGTGAAGGCGAGGCTGCAGGAACTGTCGCCGACATGCAAAAGGACCAACGGTGGCATCAGCGTCGTCATGCTGTATATTGGCGTGGAGCACTCTACGTTCATTGTGAAAAGGATTTTGTCATGAGGTACCCACAATACTAGCTAGCTATCTCTTTATTAGGAGTCACTTTTCTTTTCTTCGCAAAAAAAAATACAAAACCAAGAGGATTATGTGTTAAATGCTTGCTATCCTTTGTTGCAGGATACCATTGTCAAAAGATACATACCGAATAATCCATCCACCACATGGTATTGAAATATACGAATGCTCAGAGCTCCTTCTAGGAAGGTCTGAAAAGGGAGTTTATTGTGCACTAATTGGTGATGAAGGCCAGCTTCGGGTTTGGATCCTTGACGAATCGTGCAGCCGAATGGAGTGGGTGCTAAAGCATGACAGCGGCTGTGGGCTTGCAGCTGCACAACCAAGCCTAAACTATTTTTCACAGCAAGGTAACGGACCCTGGATCTTGCAAAACGCTAACCGTCGCGAAGGCGACAACATCGTCGAAGCACCAATTGATCAGGAGCCTGAATGGGACTCAGATGACGAAGATGTTCTCAACAACCAAGATAGTAGGGTTGAAAACCACCAGTATAAACGTTTTGACATCCTCGGCTTCCATCCTTACAAAGAAATTGTCTTCTTGCATATATCACTGAGCAGAGGATTGGCTTATCACCTGAATACCTCGAAACTGGAAAGCTTGGGTAATATATGCCCAATACATTACTATAATAGGGCCACACATCGCTTTATACAATCGTGTTTTCCATACACACCTTGTACAATGGGAGGGTTCCCAGGCAGCTGTAGTTCCTAGGTAGTAGGTATAATGAGATGGGAACAACGCTTTGCCCAAGGCCCTATTTTATTTCTTGTATCACATATTGATTTCTAAAGAGAAAATAACTTTATTGGAACTGTCCACATATTTTTTTTCTGCATTTTGTCCTTTCTTTTTTTTTTGTGGAAGGAGAGAGCTTTATTTATAAATTAAGGGAGTTCATTACACATTTACACACCAGAGTTATAACACACTCGGTAGGCAGGAAAAGGAAACACGACCCTCATTCGAGCGGATAGCTAGATGAGCTAGCTCATGCGCCACCTTATTTTGCTCTCTCCCGATTTTGACGACTAGGCTTGATAAGTGCTGGCTCTCGCGCAGGGCATCGAGGATAATTGGTGCCACCAGAGACCTGTCGACACTCCCCACTTGTAACTTCTCTATGACCGACGAGCAGTCCGACTCCAGGATCATCCCTCTGTCAGGCCATCTTGCAGCCAACTTGATTCCCTCCAGATATGCCAAAGCCTCCGATTCCTCCCCATCTCTGCAATGCCTCAACCATCATCTCCATGCTGACAGCAGGGGTTGTCCCTGGCCGTCCCTGATGATGACTCCTACAGCAGCCGCTCCTGTGTGAGTAATGAAAGCTTTGTCTATCCACATTAATCTTGAGCGCGTCACCAAGGAGGGCGCCAGCTGCTGGGAATGTGCACCCGGGCCGGCTTCATGCATGCATCCCTCGTCCTGACCATCTTCTGCTTCCCACGATCATCACCGGCTGGTGCCTGTTGTCGGATTTGAGAGTGATTCGATATGATGGGCACCTGTTCGCCTGCTTGCAAGACCCCGGTCCTAACAATCCAACATCTCCAGATTAGCATAAGAAAATTTGATAAAGTTTCAGCATCATACTTGTCCAATAGAATGAGAAGCCACTCTGGTCCCGTATGTATCAATTCATTCTCCCCAGGCCGGGGGTGGGGGGTGGGGGTGATGATCAGCGAACAGGAGTTCTACCGCCAACCTGACCTTCAGGTCGAAAAGACAGAACCGAACTGATCACCAACAGCCCAGGGTTCCTATAGGCTACCCCGAACCCACCCGCACAAACAGCCAAGTACCACGGCTACAGACAAGTTTGTAGAAAGCTACGAGAACGAGATCATATGCCACACATACCTGCACCCCACCCAGTTCTATCTCCACTAGCTTCTTGGTAGTTCCCAATAAACTGCAACGGTTGATCCAGTAATTAATTCATCATAAGGCAAAATTCCAGGCAGAAAAACGCACTTGATGAAGAGTACATGAGTTCAGAACTACGTAATCTTATAACATAAAACCACAAAATGGTGGCAACCAATGTATGGACCAACTAAGTGTTTTGCAAATTGCAAAAGCTTCACCATACTGTTCAAGTTTCTACCACTTCAACTTATCAAATCAGCAAGAGGAGCAATAACGAAAGGGCTTATGCACCATTCGTAACGAGAAACGAAGGTAAAAACAACAGGGGGACGCACAGTGAGGAGTAGAAGGAAGAGGAGGGAGCAGACGAATCCGCCGGCGATGGTCATGAGCTCCGACGATGCGAACTTGGCCCTGTACATCTCGAGCAGCGACAGCGTCACCGCGAAGAGCAGCAGCGACAGCAGCATCGACTGCCCCGTGCTCGCCATCTGCCAACCGGACTGCAAAATCAGCAGCAGATCTCTCGTTTTCTAGAAATCGGCAACAGATCTCTGACAACCAAAACAATTGACCCCCAAAAGAAATTTCAATAAACCTCGCACCAAACGCGAAAAATCAGACTCGCGGAGGACCGCGAGAGACTGCCGCTCACCTCGCCCGGACCGGATCGCAGATCTGGGGCGACACGCACCGGCAGGACGGCAGCAGTAGGGTTTTGCGCTGCTTCGTCTTCCTCCCCTCTTCCTCACCGATCTCACGAGATGTGAGTCGAGTCGCTTGATGGGTGACGCAGTCAATGGTGGCGGGCCGCGGGCCGGTTGTCAACTTTTTGAGAGGAAGATAGAGATTTTTATTTCCTTAATGTAAAACGTTTACATCCATAAATACAGGAGGGGAGCCAAGCCACACATGTCGACCCGCTCCAAATTGACAAGCATGCTTTGTAAGATAAGAGCATCTCCAAGCTCTCTAAATTATCATTTAAAGAGCCATTTGCATAAAAATTATTTTCTATATTTTTTCGTTTTCCGACAGCTTTTATATATTTATATATCTTGTGTGTACTCTGAAAAGCTATTTTCTTTTTCATATTTGGCTAGCGAAAAATTCAAAATAGAAAGTGACTATGTTTGAATAAATAAATAGAAAAGCTGCTGGAAGGTACTTTTTAATTAAAATCTCTAAAACTAGCAATTAGAAAAAATTTAGAGAGTCTCTTAGAGTTGCTCTAATGAGCCTCTCTATTAAGCTCCCTACCTTCATGTGTGAATCTCACGCAATCAAAAGTCTTTGATCTCTCATGAATATCCTGGAGGATCATCATATAAGCACAACGAGGCATCTCCTTAATACTCTTGACAGCACCTAAACAATCTGACGCCACTTTCATTCTTCGGATGGCACAATCCTGAGCAAGGGCAAGTGCTTCCAAGCACGCCATTGCTTCCAACGTTTCAGGTTCAGTGACGTTGGGTATAACCATAGCACTTGCTGCAATGAATTCTCCTGGATTCCCTCGGCAGACAACAGCAACTGCACCTTTGGATCCCGGTCGATCAACTGCAGCATCCGTATTTATCTTGCATAGGCCATGCTCGGGTGCAATCCAACTCAGAGATTTTTGCTTTGTTTGATACCTCTTCATTCCTTTTGGTTCAATCCCCTTAACAGTCTCCGATTCTTGTATTAGCTGATTGACTTTTGCCATTATGGAGAAAGGGCTTTGGAAGACACCCTCATGAATAGCCTTCCACCTAGCATGCCATATAGCCCAACAGGTAACAAGGATTCTTATGCCCTCAACTTGAGGAATATTGCAGCACATAAAAAGAACTCAATATTTTGGGTTTGAAATACGCAGAGTGACCAGCAATTCTGTTATATCCTCATTAATCAAAGCCCATACACACCTTGACATTGTGCAGTGTAGCAACGCGTGCTCCCACGAATCCTCATCTGTTCCACAAATTTTGCATTCAGCTGTAGTTGCTAGATTTCTACTTTTCAGCACCCCACCAGTAGGTATTGAGTTCAAAGCAAGACGCCAACAAAACACTTTAATTTTTGAAGGCAAATGCATACCCCATAAATGTTTCTACTCTTTCTGTCTTGTTCCAATATCAGAGCAACTAGCCCGACCTTCAAAATAATCTTCTCTGCTCTTTTTTGCCTGGATTAACATTCTGTAAGCAGAGCGTACAGAAAAAATACCATTTCTCTCATGATGCCATGCCCAACAGTCTGCTTGTTTCCTCATGCTTAGTTGTATTTGAAGGATTGCTTCGCTGTCCATAGGAGAAAAATAGTGCCTCACCACCTCAGTCTTCCATGTCATCCTAGTATGGTCAATCAGTTCACTTACTCGTTTTGGCTGGTTATGTTCTTTTGAGGTCAAAGGTTTATACATACCAGTTCTTGGGATCCAGTTGCACCCCCAAACTTGTGTGCTCTCACCATCTCCAATGCGTTTGATGAGCCCTTGTTTCAACACATCTATCCCATCACAAATTGCCCTCCATGTCTTGGATGGATTATTCCCAGTAGATGCGTTGAGAAGTTCTCTAGAGGGAAAATAAACTGCCTTCAATATTCGTGCACAAAATGACTCAGGCCTGATTAGAAGTCGCCATGCCTGCCTTGCAAGCAAGGCTAAATTGAACAGTTCTATATCACCTATTGTTCGCTGATGACAGTATCCTATTTTTTAAAGCTGCAGCAACAAATGCACGAGCAGTACATGAATCCTTGACAAAATATTGTGAAACCTCTGGTCAAAAGGTGAGCCTGGCGAAATCCTCAATATTTTTCAGCAAAGGTTGTAGGCAGACTACTCGGGATGAAATTAAATCTATAACACATGTTGAGAATGAGTCTCTGAATGAAAGGTATTTGGGGCTGCCTACAGAAGTTGGCAGATCAACAAATGGAGCTTTCAAGTATCTTAAGGATAGAGTTTGGAACAAAGTTCAAGGGTGGGTAGAACAAACTTTATCTGCTGGAGGGAAGGAAGTGTTAATTAAATCTGTTGCTCAAGCAATTCCTACATATACTATGGGGTGCTTCAGACTACCTAGGGGGTTGTGAGAGCATATAAATTCGTTGTTAAGGAAATTCTGGCGGGGAAGCAAGAGAAGCAAAAGGAAAACAAGTTGGGTAGCATGGGAGAAGATAGTCCAACCAAAATTCATAGGCCGGTTGTTAACTTGGCGATATGTTCTAGTTGGGCCCAAAAGTTGATCTGATATATGGGCCTTATGATAGAGTAGCCTTAGCCCAGTCCCAGATGGTACAAGGTATCTCTCCCACACACTCCCATTCCCACGCCCCATTTCTCCATTAGCCCGGGCCCAGCTGCTGCTGCCTCCCACTCCCCCTCACCCCACCGCTTCCCATCTCTGTTCCCCGTCTCCGTCGTCGTCGTCCCCCTCTCGCCGGTCCTCCGCCTCAACACTGAGAGATCTGCTCCCGTGGGCCGCACGGCCGTGCTCCATATCGGTCAGTTCATCAGCTCTCACCTGACCCATCTTCGTGCTCCCTCGGCGCTGACGCAGGTCGTAGGACTGTCTCGTAGGACAATGGGCAGCCGACCTCGTCGGCTGATCTGTGTCTGTCCGGCACGTGTCTGTGGAGGGATCGCTGGGGGGATGAAGTGAGCCGCTTCCAACCGCGCGTCGGGTTGGGCTGGGTTGGGATTTGCTTAGATTCGATTTGGCGGTCGTTTTTCACATTCCGGGTGGCGATTGGTTTGGAATACTGGTGGGATGGGGTCTGAATTCGTGCTTCGGACGATTTGCCTATCTCAGCCTCAGATCGGGGGTTCAGGTACGATGTGGAGCACCAAAGCAGTCATAATGGCTAAATTCTGTAATTCAGTGTTGGAGCCCGTAGACCTTTGTGACTGGTCACTGGTCACAGAACCTCCAGTTTGTAGGGGACAATGGCGGATCTAGACCATAAAAATTGGATGTACATGACCTCTAAAAATATTTTTGTACTTCATCGTATTCTAAATAAAAGTTATTATAACCAGCTTGAACATAAATTACTTTACAAACTAAATAATTATTTTCATTATGACTTTTATACATGGATACATAAATATTATTTATTTATGTGGTTATGACATGATCATTTAAATTAGAAATAATGTATTATAGATATAAAATGTACAGATCAATACATATGTTGTATATAGCGTGTATTATTCTTTCGAATCTTCCGCTTCTACGGAGCTTATAGATTATTTTTCCTTGTGTTACTTCTATCTGAAAAGTTTACTATGTTTCACTATGTTCTAACCTTATTTAGCTAATAACTTCTCAAGACTAGATTATAAAGATTTCACATATCTTGTGTATGGTCGTCTACTACTTTATTTATAGCTTATGTTAGTTGTTACATAGGTAGCATATAAAATATCTATCAATGTGATTTTTTGCTCCAGTATATGATTTGGAATGTTGTAGAGCATGTTTTTTACATTGAGGTGGAGTAAAATTATTTTAGCTAGAACAAATTGTTATGATCCTAGCAAATATGCCCGTGCGTTGCTAGGGTGATACTATGAAGCATTTATTAACCTTATCTACTTAAATAGCATCACGATATAATTAAATTCCACAAAAAAAATCTCATTTAAAATCATTTCAAATAAACTTTAGCACTTCTTAACAATTTTATACAGGCAACCCATCCTCCTTCCTTCAGAAATCTCCCCGCTATCCTTTATGGTGCTGACCATAGCAACGATGAGGATGCCCACCATATTAGTATACATGCTCACACCCAACACTGTGATCCGATGAGCGAGCCAACCCTTCTATTGCTCGCCAGTTATTCACTCGCCAATGTTGCCATCGGATTTCTTGTGTTGTTACCTTGCGATATATGGTTCCCTCACGAAGGTAGCCATCATGTTGGTGGCGTGCTCTACTTCATCCTGCTCGCGTTCGTTCCTCCCCTCTTGCTAATCATTTATCTATAAAGAATATAAGGCGGCCTCTATTCCATGTCAGAGGAGACTACAATAATCTAGATGTGAACTCCGTCCACTTTCAGTTCTGTATCCGAGGAGAAATTTAATGATAAAATTTTAATAATGAACTAAAGAAGCAATCCGCTCTTTAAAAATTAGGTAGAGATATTATTTAAAATGTTAGATGCAAGTACTTAATAAAATTATCTTATAAAAATTAATATAATATACCTTTCTATACTCCATTTTGTAACACATTCATTTTATTGCAAAGCACTATACTAAAAAGTATCAATACCAACAAGATGTGATGGATCATAAGATGTCAACTTTTTTAATACCGTCAGTCGAAGCATCATTTATTTGAATTAAATCTGTTTCTTATATGTACGTCTCCTCACCTATCATTAATGCTACTGCTCTGAAGTCACTGTGTCGCGGTCTTCCAAAAATTAAGAACATCTCGATCTCATATCGACCTGGGCTCTAAATGCTCAGCTTGAGGTGTCAGGCTCGCTCTAGCTCGGCTCGAGCTCGGCTCATTGACAGCCCACCCGCTCAGGGCTCAGAGCCTCAAGGTTCATCTCCTCCCTCTGTTTCTTAAAACTTTCCCTTCTCTCGGACTCTCTCCTCCCTTGGCTCTTCCTTCCCTAGCGGCGACGACTGGGCGAGCGGCGGCGCCAGTTGCCACTTCTTCGTAGAGCCCTTTGCCGGCGACGAGCATCCTCCAGGTATTCCCGCAATCCCGCCCCTTCTCTTTCCTTCTGCTGTGCGAGACGGAGCACCTCAAACCCTAACAAAACTATTTGTATTCGGATCTGAATCCAGTTACAATATATTATCTACTAACTTCGATTTCGTTTGCAAAAATTATCGGGTGTACATGTGTACACCCATGTCCTATGCTGGGTCCGCCCCTGGTAGGGGAGTAGAAACCTGGGAAGATCATGTAGACCTTGCAGCTTTATTTATTGGTGACAGGTGAGTTT
Organism: Panicum miliaceum; assembly: GCA_032594955.1. NCBI lineage: Eukaryota > Viridiplantae > Streptophyta > Magnoliopsida > Poales > Poaceae > Panicum > Panicum miliaceum. Next base: position 15,259,916 of record CM064058.1, on the reverse strand, counting down.
GATTCTGACTCTGAGTTAGAGACGATGGGAAATCCCAAATCAGATAATTGAGTAAATTTGACCTCCTATAACTATAGGGAGACCACATGGGCAACAAAACCAGCCGAACAATGTATTTGTTGTTTGCCTACTCGAACTTGATGCCTGTGGAGATGAAAGAAACTATAGGATACGAAGCCATAAGTCAATTTCCTTTATTTGTTGTTTCTTTCGCTAAGTATTTTCTTGTTTCTGTAAGTTCTTAGATCCTTTGGTTTGCCTTCTAAAAATCAGCTAGTCTTCAGGCTGTAGTAAACCGGGAGATAATCAGACCTAAGATTTGTGTCATTTTTTGCTTGAAAATTATAAGCTTCAGAGTTGTAGTTGCATTTCTCAAAATGTCGATTTGAACCTAAAGGTCGCACATGCCTTCATTATCCTAGGTCTGACTGAATACTTTTGTTTCTATCTTCATAGTTTGGTAGTGTGTTCTTGCTATGCAATATTTTGTTCTGCATGAGTAACTTTCAAGAGTATCATTCACGATATAACATATTTTGGGTATCTATATGCGGTTAATACTATCAAACTCCCATATGTGCCTGGCTTCTTGCTTCAAGCAGTAAGCTAGTATTACACTGAAGTTCCAAATAGAACCTTCACCTCTTATTATCATTCAATGTTTTAAATTAGAAATCAGCTTTTGGTCCTACTTTGCCTTTTTATAAGTAATCTGCTCATGTCTACTGATAAAACATGCTAAAATGATGTGCCTGTTTAACTTTCCTTTTTCTTTATTTGAAGTAAAATGCATTTTGTTGAAAGAATATGGCTGCATAAATAACTTGCACATGTATTATCTCTTCTTGGTCTTCAGATTGGATAAACAATATAATGCGATTAGGTGGATAATATTTGAGGTGCCCCAGGCTTGTTCATTTTTGGGAATCATCAAAATGTCAGGACCACTGAATGTATGTCCTCACCCTTACTAAATTAATATGGTTGTCTTTCCTTCTTTTTTTAATCAGTTAACCATTGTAGCCCAGTTTCTTAGATCACTTGGATGTTATCAATTATCAGTGGCTTGGATGTTATCAATTATCAGTGGTTCATATAGCTTGTCCTTTTCTAGATATGTAATTCTTTTATTTGATCTCTGTTTAGTTCTCCTTCTCATAACTAAGATATAAAAAATATTGCTTAGTAGGAAGCAAACATGTCTTGTTTTCTCTTGTTTCTTAGATACTTGCTGCTTGATTTGTGTAACAGTTTTGTTCAGCTATTCTACTTTTTGTATCATCGTTACTACAAATGCATCTTAAAATCTCCCATTTATATACTCTGACAGGTGAACACATTTTCATCACTTTTGCAGTCAAACATTAGTGGGGCCGCCTCAAACCTTCGAGATTCAACAGGAAGGTCATTTGCATCGTCATTTTCCGGTCAATCTGGATCACTTCCAGGTTTCCATCACTCAGGTTGTTGAAGATTACAGTATTTTGTTAGTCCATTTATGCATGTTGCATTGTCCTGCTTTTATTGTTAACTTGTTTGAATTTGCTTGCAAGGCTCACACAACATTCATGGAAATCTCAATCTCACAAATATCTCTGGATCATTAGCACCAAGAAATAATTCAATGGCAGGTATCCCATCACCAGGGGTTCAACAGCCTGGTGGTAGTATTTCCAGTGGCCGTTTCCCCTCAAATAATCTTCAAGCTTCCATGTCTCAGGTTTTATTCGCAGCATCCACAGCATGTTCCTGTCCAAAGTGGGGTATTTCTCGCTCCAGTTCTCATATTGATTGTCCCCTTTGTAGATTCTTCATGGTCATTCTGGGATCAGCAGCAGAGGAGGTATGAATGTTGGGGGAAATCCTGGATTTAGTAGTAGTATGAATGCTATTGGTGGTTCAATACAAGGTTTATCCTCGAACTTGGCTAATGTGGGTAACCGGAATTCTGCTCCTGGGTTGGCAGCTTCTCCAGTTTTGAGGAATTTAGGCCCACGAATAACAAATTCTGGGAATATTGTGGGTGGGAGCAATATTGGGAGAAGTATAAGCTCTGCAGGGCTGTCTATGCCTGGTATAGCGTCTCGCATGAATTTAAGTGGCAACTCTGGAAGTGGGGCTATCAATATTCAAGGATCCAACCGGATGAATAGTATGCTTCAACAAGGTATGTTGTTGACATTGCGGAATATGGCCACTTGCATGGTTCTTATGGCGGTAAGGCGAGGTGTGGCGAGTCACCACCGCCCAACCGCCTAGGCGGGGTAAGGCGACGCCTTAGCCCAAAACAAGGGGAGCGCCTTGTCGCCTAGGCGACGCCATGAAAACCATGGCCACTTGGTTGAACTTTCCCATGCTTGTTTGATGAATCTGTGTATGTATATTCCCGTTATATCTTTCATGCTGGCTGGATAGTGAAATGATCTAGTACTAATGATAATTGTTTGGCTAGAATTTGATGGGTATACTTCAGTCATATGAAAATGCTAAGCTTAGTAAGAAGGCTCAAGAAGGGAAACACTTTGCTTTTTAAGTTTCAAAGAGCAAGCTTTTAACTTGGCCCACTTTGACTCAAAACTGACAAGGGATACTGAAGTGGTAACCCAGGTCATTATATATTAGAAAACTATGTGTTGAATTTATGGGTCTAATGTTACATAGAACTGGTTTTATGAATAGTTTAGAACTTATTATAAATAATGTAATCATTCATGTTCCACTTGGTTTATTTGTTCATTTGCCAGCATCTCCTCAATTCATGAACTTGCTTGGAAGTTCTTACCCGACACCTGGAGGGTCATTGTCTCAGAATCAAGTACAGGCAGGAAACAGTTCTTTAGGATCTTCTGGAATGCTACATGATGGAAGCTCCGGTGACAATGCCCCATTTGATATAAATGACTTCCCTCAGCTAACTGGACGGCCTAATTCTGCTGGAGGTGGTCAAGGCCAATATGGTAACACTGCAATGCTAACAAATCTTCTGATGATATTAAGTTATATAACTTCTGACTTCTGTAATTTGAAGGGTCACTGCAAAAGCATGGAGTAAGTGTGAACACCATAGTTCAACAAAATCAGGAATTCAGCATTCAGAATGAAGACTTTCCAGCTTTACCAGGATATAAAGGTGCACATTTATAAAGAACCATTGCCGATCTCATTATGCACGTAGTAGATAGCTGTTACCGGTCCTTTTTTTTAGCTTTGTGCACTTGCATTTCATCAGTTATTATTTATATTTTCAATTTGGATCATTACATTCACAACATATGCGATAATTCAGCACAACATGACAATCTTTGATTCATATTTATTCATATTCTGTGATCCTCTTCTCAATTTTTCAACAATCATATGCTAATGTCAATTGAGTTTTTTTTTGTTTATGCTGATTATATTTTTTGTCATACTTTCTTTCTTTTTTGGAGCATTATCTAATTATATGTTTCTTTGGAATATAAGGTAGTTCCTCAGATTATGCTATGGATATGCATCACAAGGACCAACTTCATGAGAATATTATGCAAGCACAGCATTATCCTGTGAGTTTTTTTAAAACCTTTTGATTTGCTGAACACATATCTGCTTGTTCTTATATTTTGACACACATGGTTCTATAGATGGCTAGATCATCTGGCTTTAACTTGGGAAGCAGCTATCCGCCCCGTCAACATCAGCAGAGTGCTAATTCAGTAAGCAATACTACTGTTTTCTTTTAAATCATCTCAAGATCGAATGAAGCACTTTTATGAAACAACTCGATTTGTTATTTTTCTAGTCAACCGGAACATCAGGAGAGATCCCTACTAACATTTTAATGTTTGGTGCCTGCTAAGCCTTCCAATGTGGATTATTAACCATAATAATCCTTTACTAGGTTCAAAATGCTGGGCTGGAAAATATTGGATTAAGGCCTGCAAATTCTCCAAGTCCGTCATCAAATTCGGGAGTTTATGAACAATTTATGCAGCAGTACCACCAACCGCAGACTCAAAATTCACTTAGGTTGCAGGCAACTTCAGGCCCACAACCATTCAAGGATCAGAGCCAAAAATCTGTTCAGGGAACACAAGCTACACCAGATCCATATAGTTTACTTGGATTGTTGAGTTTAATAAGACTGAAAGAGCCTGGACCAACAGCTCTTGCTTTAGGAATTGATTTGACATCATTAGGGTTGAATTTGAACTCCCAAGATACTCTTTACAAGACGTTTGGTTCTCCATGGTCAAATGAGCCAGCTAAAGGAGAACCTGATTATCAGATTCCGTCTTGTTTCTCTGCTGAGCCACCACCACCGCTACAAGTAAGCTTCTCAACGTTTTTATTACTGCTTCCTGACATTGCATAGTTACATATTTTTTCCCCATCATGTGCAGCCATTACATTTTCAAAAGTTTCACCCCTTGACATTGTTCTACATCTTCTACAGGTATTTTTAAGTTAATTTAACTGATTATTTAATGTAACTAGGATGCGCATCATTTGACTTTGTTCTTTGTGCAGCATGCCTAAGGATGTCGCTCAGTTGTATGCTGCTAATGAACTGTAAGCGACTAAGCGTTGAAACTGCACAGTTTTTTTTATCACTCTTTGTATTCTTGATATATAGCTTACACCCTGCCGTGTTGTATGAGCAAACTAGTGACCCATCGTTTTCATCAGATACAATAAAGGGTGGTTTTACCATAAAGACTACCGTGTCTGGCTCACAAGAGCTCCTAATGCCGCGCCTCTTGTGAAAACTCCACTTCATGAACGAGGGTCCTACATTTGTTTTGATCCAAACATCTGGGATACTGTCCATAAGGTTTTGCTATCTGAATCAAACCTATCATTCTTTTCTAGCCTTATATATCTATATTAGCAGGGAAGGTGTATCTGAACTTCTTTTGCTTGCAGGACAACTTCGTTCTCCATTATGAAGCAGTGGAGAAGAGACCGGTCCTTCCTTCGGCACCCCAAAATCTTAGACGAGAACTATAAGGTAGCATTCTTCTATCATGTGTCAAAAGAAAGTATAATTATGTGATATGTTTGATTTGCATCCCTGACGCACTGATTTGCACTTGCAGCTGTTGCCCTAGGTTCTCCTGAATTTGAAGTTAGTTTGTTTTGGTTAGTCTTCAGTAGCTGTTGTCATTGATCGGATGAGTTCATAGAAATTCATTCTGTAAGCACTTCTGGCCCCAGGAAACTGATGGATTTTTTCATATTAAATCCGTCGTGCAAAAATAAATTTCGTCTTCCTCTATGCACAGGACATGCACGCTGTCCTGGAAAATGGAGCTCCTTTGTTGGCCGGCAGCCCTGCCAGGTGGCAGCTGTAGACATGTAGCTGAGATCTAGTGTGCTTCATAATTCGTCGGCTTTAATCAGTAGGGCTATTGTAACTATGTTTTGAGTTTCCCTGCTTTTTTGGTGATGCAGTCTCCATGACGACTGTAAATGTTTTGGTCGTTTGAGTTGCATAAAAAAAATTTCAGACTTTGAATTCGAGAAGTGTGCTTTGTTCTTCCTTTGATGGTTGGGGTATAGTTGCGTTGGAGTGTCTTGGAGCATCTCCAAGAGACTACTCATCTCTTTCCATAACGCTAAAAAATTGTCCTTTCAGTAATGGGAGGTGTTCTAGCATATTATTATCAACTCCATCCCCAATACAAAAATATTGTGGTTCATAGAAGTCAGGCGGAGAACGGTTTTCGGGCTTTAACCTATAGCGAATATAGCGTTATACAGAGCATGCGAGCTACGGCTCATTTTGGTTGAACATTGAAGCTTTTGTCAAATTCACACTGGATCATTAGTTGTATCTACTAGATGGGATGGGAAGGATATTGTGCTGTGCCGCGCCTGTGCCGCTGCCGCCGAGCGAGACTCTTGTTCTAACTTTCTAACAAGAAGCGCTATCACATTTCTGAATCATACTGTTCTGACCAGGTGCCAACCTACGACGACGCTGATCGATCCTATGCACCGATCAGTATACAGATTGACCACGGCCAGCCTTCGGTCGCCTTCTGCAGAACAAAATGGTATAATTTTGAATCGCCAAAAACTCTCAAATACTCGCGCGCACATTTACGACGCGAAGCCATCCTTCTGTTCACGTTCAGCAGTTCAGGATCTCCGCGTCGTACGCCGCGATGGCGTCCAGCACCCTCAGGTGGCTGATCACCCGCGCCCCCGCGGCCGCGTGCTTCCTCGCCTCCACCTCCTCCTGCAGCGTGCTCCTGGAAAATTCTCCGGGCGCGTCGGCATCGAAGACGAAGTACGGCCCCACCGACGAGCCGTCGGGGTCTCCGAGCAGCAAGTCCAGGAACCCATCCCTAAGGACCTGCCCTCCCGCGGCCGCGATGAGGTTGCGAACGCGGTGTCTCCCGTCAGGGTCCATGTAGGCGCTGAGGCAGAAGCGCAGTCCCGAGAATAGCTTCGGTGCCTGCAGGCGCGAGCGCGAGGTGAACAATCGAATGGCAGCGGTCAGGTTTCGTCCAGGAATGTAACTCCTTTGTTGAAGGACTGCCAGTGCCAGATAGCATACCCCTTTGGTTGCTCGGATTCTTCCCTTCTTCGGTGCGTCGATTGTTCTGAGTGAATCCATGCTGAGTGCTGCCTCATAAGAAGCTTCTGGACGTCGAGTCATCTCCGAGGAGCAGTCGGCAATCCCTAAAAGAACAAGGTCAAAACGCATCAGCTGTTATGATGATCTAGGACGCCCCCAATTGACTTCCTAGATATATATGGAGTCACGTACGGAGGAGATGAGAGTAAGATTCAGCAACCCATTTATGGAACTGCAGCAGAAAGATTCACTACTAACATTCAAAATGGACAACCCATTTCCCAAGCAGTATGGCCATGAGGGCTTCAAATGATCTGCTCCATGAGGTGCCAGCACCGCTGCCCACGATGACATGAGTCACATTTTCGCCCCACTCTTTCATCAGCCTCACGTTGGTCCAACATGCAAACTCCTGCAAGGAATCCTGTCCAACACGTGTGAAGCAAATTGGTCACAAGCTGCTTCAAAAAAAAAAAGGTCACAAGCTGGAATGGAACAGAAATCATTTGTAATGCATGTAGCAAATAATTTCTTGTCCCAAATTTCCATAAAGATGGATTCAAGTGTAACACAGGAAACATGTGATCCATCCATCATGCGCCCACAAGAAGTTGCTTATTTTTGCTACTTTATTCTATGATACCTTCTCTGACGCACTTAAAGACAATCCAAGCAAAACTAACTGATCAGAAGGGAAGCTTGATGTGTCAGGCTGATATGCTTTTATTTTTTCCCCTCTGTAAACACTGGAAATTCCTTCTTCATCTGGATGACAGCTGTAATGATGGGATCCAGGAGAAGATAATTGTAATTAGTAATTAGTGACTGTTCAATGACCAAGAATATGTACATTACCTCCCAAGAAGGGCCAAGATCTACGAACAATCATGTACCTCTTAGGCAAGCAGCGCGAAATTGAGGTGTTACTCTTATGTGGCCGTTGATCATCCCTTTCACAATTCATACAAAATTCTTCTTCATCTGAATGTTTCCTAGAGTCACGAAATACGACGCGGAATTACAGAAACAAAATATTGGTCAATAGTTAAGTAACCAGGAAACTTAAGAAACATGACATACCCCCGTGGCAAGGAAGAGAAACTTGAGGTATCAAGCTGATCAATTTGATTGCCATCTCTTGAGCTATTGGTGGAAATCCCTTCTTTTAGAGAACATTGGCTAGGAAAAATACAACACAGACACTATATATTAATCAGATGAACTCTAATATGTACATATCACAAAACAAAGATATGATGAAGAAATCAGATACCTTTGACTCAAGTACGAAGGATTCAAAATGTTAAACTGGTCTGTTTGCTGATTTTCCCTTTGATGATTGTCAAAAATTACTTCCTTGTGTATATATGGGCTGAAACCACCAAATACAGATATGACAATGGGTGATTAATAAAATCACTATGAACCTTTCTCTAAAAGAAAGTTGAAGAAATATCATGTACCCCCCAGGCAAGAAATCACATGGACTCTAATATCTATATTTTCACGGAATCACATACCTCTGAGGAAATGATGCAGCATTAGAAGTGTTGAGCTGATCTGTTTGTTGATTTTCCCTATGATGATTGTCAAGTTTTCCTTCCTTGTCCGTACATGGGCTGAATCCACAAAATTATAGAATGGAATTTGGCTGATTACATAAATTACCATGAGCCTTCACATTATCTCTAAAGGTGAAGAAATATCATGTACCCCACAGGCAAGAAAGACCTTGTGGTTTTAAGCTGGTCAGATTGTTGGCCTTCCTCTTCGAAATCGGCGAAAGAATCTTCTTTATAGGAACATTGGCTAGAAAGAAAAACAAAACATAGATTACATGAACTGCAAATTCACATATACCTTCCAAGAAGGGAAAAGAAATCCCAAACCTTTGATGCAAGGAAGAAGAATTGTCATCCTCCTTTGTATGTGTACACAGCTTATCACATGGTAGTGTCTTTGAAACATGTTTAGGGCACAGCACAAGATGTTCATCCTACCATGTAAAAAATAAGCACGTCAGAACATCACAGAAGTTATAGAAAATACAAACCATTGGATCAACAGCAATAGAGCTTACAACATCCCAGCGGCAATCAATCTGAAGTGCACATGGAACGTGAAAACTCCTTTTGCAATCGTTATCATAACAACCAAGGGCTGCTCCCAGGAGACCACATCTTTCGCATCTGAGCCTTGAAGCACGTCTGAGTTCTGACTCCAAGTTCACAACAACATCACCCTCAAACCACACTAGAGGAGTCCTTAACAAAAAATAAAAATCAGTGGGAATGGAAAATGAAAGGTCACATGACCGTAAAAAATGCTGTCCTTTAGATTAACATCGAACTGAACATGTTAGATAAAACGAAAACACTATTGCATCTTAAATCTGCACTGAAATGGCATGCCAATAAACCTAAATTATGTAGATTAGTATAGAGTTGAGCAGTGTCTACACAGAAAGCAGAACCCTACCACTCCAGGCACTTTTTATGGACATAGATGGCATTTGATGAGTTGCCCTCTTCAATGGGAACAACCCTTCCCTTTAGATAACACACCATTGAACCATGAAACTGAAATTGGGGGATAACATCAGTTCTGAGACAATAAATGTTAAATATTATAAACTGTATTACCTGGCTCGTTCTAAATGAATGGCAGAAAATGCATTCGTCTTCGAATAAGTTAATTGGAGTTAGCAGTCTCTTCAATTCAGTAGTACCTCCAATTTCTTCGGACAGGACATGTTTTGCAGATACATTGCTTTCTTTATACAAAAGCTGATTTGGTCCAGTCTTATTTCGCTTAACACGAGGGGATGAAATTTTTGCATCTTCTACAACAATTTTCTCATTTTGACCCTTCAACAGCGGTGCCTTTATAAATATGCAGCAGAAAATATATCAACAAAAGAACAAAGATATCCTGGCATCTAGTTTAGAAACCGAAGTAAAAGAGAAAAGGATAAATGGAAGAACCTTTGTAGCCCCAGCAAGGCTGGGCTTAGTTGGAGAGTTAAATTGGCTGGTCAATTTACCGCTCTGCATTTGATGTTGCGTAAGGACATCGCCCTGCATTTTACCTTGTTTAATGACTTGGCTCTGCATTTGACCTCGCTTAAGGACATCTCTCTGCATTCGGTGTCGAATTTGACCTTGCTTAAGGACATCAGCAATATCACTATCCCTTTCTCCAAATGTCCTGACCATTATGCTGGCATGAGTAGCAGACATGGTATCAAGGAGTGTGAGTAAGACTGTTAGAAATGAGTGGTGACTATAATAAGCTTAGCTCGAACAATCGGGGACCAGACCTGGCATGCTAGATGAAATCAGACTTGAATCGTGAAGGACGTAAGAAAGAAAAATAAAACATAATTAGAACATCAATTCTCAGTCATGCCTTTATTCCCATTCCGTTCGTGGAGATAAAGGCCTATGGCGAGATACATTTCGGCAGATGATTTGGCCGGCATCTTTGGCTCCGTTTGGACACGAGGCTAGTAGTACTTTTGGCAAAACATGGGCAGCAGCTAATCATCGAGGCATCATATCCCCCCAAATTAGGGGGGAAATGTACTTCTGCCCCCGAGTTCGTTTTCAAAGACCAAGCAGGTGGAAAAGCCAACGCCCCCCCCCCCCCCCCCCCCCCCCCCGCCAAATGGGCAAGAACCGGCGACCCTATATTCACAAAGTATGCAGTTGTGACCTGCTCTTTTTTTTTTTTGAAAAACTAGTTGTGAACTACTCTAGACGCCTCCCAAGTCCCATCCCACCCGTCCATGGTCGCCGCCGCGATCCTGCATCCCCCCACAGATTTCGCCCCCGCATTGTTGGACTGGCACACCAGCCCTCCTCCACATCCGCAGGGAGGCGCGCGAGGCAACCGCCGCGCCTTAACGAGACCAAGGCGGCACGCACGTACGGGGAAGGAGGCGAGGCGACGTGGAGTGGAAGAGGGGAGCGCGAACGGAGGAACCGCCACTGCCCACTGGCCAAGGCGGTCGGCGCAGGGATGCGTACGGAGGAGGAGGAGGAGACGAAGGGACATGGAGGAGGAGGGGGAGGAAAGCAAGCGCGCCGCGCTTCGAGCGAACGGACAGACGAACTCACCTGGAGCGTGGACGTGACGGGCCGGACGATCGCGCTCGCGCGTCCGCGAGACGACGGTGCTCGACGCAGCCCGCCGTCGAAGGATCGAAAACCTCGCCGGCCGGCTTCGCTTCGTCCGGCTCCCGCCCCCGCCGCTGCTCTCCTACCACGCTAGTGCCTAGTAGTAGTAGTAGTAGCGCTGCCAGTGAGGCGCTGAGTGCACGCGAGCGTAGGCGTCTGTGCCGTGTGCGAGGCGGCAATAAATGGCAGGCAGGGGACAGGGAGAAAGGGAGCGGGAGCGAGAGCGGGGAGCCCAGGAGGCGGTGTGGCAGCGTTGCCGGCGTCGCGTCGGGCCGAGGCGCGATTTGATAGCGGCGCACGCGTGGCCAACGGACACTGGACTCGGGACTCGAGAGAACCCTTTGCGTGCTACGGTGCTAGTACTAGCAGCGTCGACCAGCGAGTGCCCTGCGGCCGCCCAGCCGGACGTGATTCACCATCACCATCATCCACTTGCTCAAGCGGCCAAGCCAGGCGCCCAGGCCGGAAGTAGTTCCTCTGCAGAGGACCTCTCCCTCGTTGATGCGTGGGCTTTGAGTGCACCAGGCCAGGCCCCCCTCCGGATTCCAAGAGACTGAAAAGACGAGTCAAAGAGTGGTCACAGGACTGATCACGCATGGACGCCGATTTCGGAACAAGCGGATCTCGTTCTCGTTTCTCGGCACGGGTCTGTAGGCAGCATAAACACGCTTGCTTCACAAAGCCGTGTATGGTTTTAAAGGACAATGCCATCCACTACCATTTACTAAAGATGTTGCACGATTACATGCCATGCTAACAGAAATGATAAGGCACGACAACAGCTCGGGAAACGCCAAGTCTCATCCAATCCAATGACGGAGCCCAACTCAACAGAATCACCTAATAAGCATAAGGACGGCAACCATTTTCCCAGATAATAACGAATCCATTCGTTCGTCGTCATGGCAACAACGCTGAAACAAAGCAAGTCTCGCTAATTTAACCGAGGTTTTACAAAAAGAGGCTTTGCCGCAACAGGTAAAGCTCAAGGAGGAGCGAGCGGGCTAGTAGTAGTAGTAGGGCGACACCCATTTGAGCCCTTCAGCGCTTGCCGCCGCCACCACCTAGCTTGGGGCCCTTGGAACCCTTCTGGACCGCGCCCTTCGTCTGCCCCTTCTGGGACTTGGCCACCTCCGCCTTCTTCGCCTTCTTCTCGTCCTTGGTCTTCTTGATGCGCTCCTTGATCTCACTGCAAGAATCATGGTAGTTTGACATGAGTGGAGAGGTATTACGCAAGGGCACATGTAAACTACAGCTTCAGAGAGAACAGACAAGCGCGAGTTCTATTTGCCACACCAAAAAATTGGTTATCACTGTCACCAAGTATCAATAATGGCTCGATACAAGTGGTAGAAAACATACCGAAGGGCAGCCTCCCTAGCAGCATCACGGACCTCAGGCTTCTCAGCCCTCTTCTTCTGGATCACTTCCAACGAAGCACCCACAATTGACCTGGAGTACGGCTTCTTGGTGGTGCGGCGCCTCTTCTTGACAGCTTCAGCATGTATATCCTGCAGACAGAAATGACAAAAGTATATGAGAAATTCTAGCATCAACAGGAGCATGGACTTAACTGTGGAGGGAGTCCACACAGAAGAAAAAGGCTGATGGACACATAAAAAGAAATTAAGCTTAAGTCTACACAGAACACAATCGCATAATCCAGAAGATGCGATCTAAATAAAGTAGCATAACCATTTGAGAAATCAGCAATGCATCTAAATAAAGTAGCATAACCATTTATGTACATGCACACAATTTCGAGAAATCGGCAATGCATCTAAATCAATGATCAATAAAGTAGCATAACAATTTGATCATGAATGGCAACGGATGATTTGAGCACAAAAAACCAAAAGCACCTGAAAATCCACCTTCTATTGCTTAAGAAACAGGATTAGATACCAAAGACACCACATCAAAACCGAACAGTTCAAGCAGCATACTTAAGGCGGTCATACAATACCTTCTTGTGTTGCTTCCTGTACATTGCTGTCCAGGTAAGCTTCGCAGGCTTCAGGCGGTTGTGGAAGTAGCGCTTGCATTTTGAGTTTGCGAAAAGGAACACCTACAAAATCGATACAGATACTTTTTACCACCTTCTAAGCTTATAGATATTGTTGCCAGTAAATGTATCAACAAATAACCTGAGAGTCAGCACGAATGAACCGGATGCCTTTCCCTGGGTAAATTTTCTGACCACTGAAACGGCAAAGTTCCGTCCTGCAAGGAGATCATACTTAGAATAATTTCTAGATTGGTCTCTTAATGCTAAAGATTATCTTTAACAATCTAATCAGATGAAGATCAAAATCATGCATAATGCCAAGGACATTGACTAAGAAGTTCTATGAACATATTGCAATTGCAATCACGGAAGTAGAAACTTACTTCAGCACCATCTTCTCAGCTTCAAGAAACCTTCACAAACTCCTGCAAATATTGCACGAATAAAAGATAGAAAATCAGCATCCATGAGATGAGCACATGAAGGTGCAACTATGGGAGCACAAAGACTGACAAATCTATAACAATGCATTGAGCAATCAAGCCATTTTTCTGCCACACAAATATTGGGTTTTGACAGGCAGCAGAAACACAACCAAAGTAAGCTCCTGCCGCAAGGGTGCTACCCTGGTCCATTCTAGCACATCCATGAAATAGGCAACTATGCAACGCCAAAGGCCATAGTACCTGAGTGCGTGTGCTTTCAATCCGAAAGGGTCTCGCAAAGACCTAGAGAATGAATACGATTCAGAGCTCAAAAGATTAACTGTCGGGCGACTACTGGCAGAAGAAACACGGAACAAATCTCTGCTGCAAAGCGGGTTCCCTGGTCGGTATGGCACACAAAGAAAATAGGCAACCACGCCATCGAAGCAGCCGCAGCGCCTCAGTACCTGTGCCCTGAATCCGTCCCTGGGAAGGGAAACCTAAAACTGCAACGCACACAGCCAACTCTAAACCCCAACTAGATTACCTCCCGTTGCGTCTCCACGATGCACGCGATGAGCACACCCAACCAACTACAAGGGCAGCGAATCTAATGACCAAAACCAGATCGCGGAATGGAAACGAGAACCGATTCAGGGACGGTTCCAGCGAGAACGACACGAGACGAGGGGAGCGCGAGAGCTAGCAAGTACAGGATAGGAGCGACGGTAGGCCATACCTTGAGCGGGAGCCGCAGGCGGCAGCGAGGCGATGGCGGCGGCGCGGCGGCGGCGGTGAGGAGGGAGGGGGCGAGCAGTGGGGTTCGTGGCTCCGAGAGGGTTTCTTATGAGCTCGCGAGAGTGGGCTGGCGGGCTGGGCTCGGGTAAGTCGCGAAGTCAGCCGCTCGCGGGCCCAACAACCGCTTCGTAGGCTTTAGGCCCAATAGTCGTTTTATTGCCTTTAGGCCTAGTAGTAATTCTGTACGGCCTTTAGGCCTAAATCGCAGTACAATGGGCCGTGGCCCGTCTCTTTCAGTGGATAAATCCAACTGCAAAATTCCTCGAGTTGAAAAGCCCGGGATGTCAAAGTCACAGCTGGACGAGGTAGGAACGTTTCTTGGAGCATCAGGTGTGCTGTTGTCAGGAATCGCCGAGCCACGAAACGGCCTGTAGCCTAGTGGTTACAAGAGTCTCAGTAGCACCTGAGATCCTTGGTTCGATTTTCTGTGAGAGCGAATTTTCTAGGATTTAACGGCGTTGTGCTTTCAGTGATAGGCAATTTTCCCGTCAACGGCGATGTGCCTATGGTGACTTCGTCAATCTCGAAGATTTGTCGGCTTAGTCTCTCGGAGGTGCTCATAGGGGTTGCGTACGTGTATTCTTAAGGCTGAGTGTGCGTGCGTGTTTGTAAGCGTCTGCGTATGTACTGTGTTTTTAAAAAAATCGCCGAGCCGAAGATTATGGAAGCAATGGCGCTTAGAGAAGGAATGACACTAGCAAAGGACCTCTCTCTCCGCCGGGTGCGCATGGCTAGCGACTGCGCTAATGCGGTGAGGAGCATGGACGGACCCGCGATGGGGTTTATGGCCAGATTGTCAGGGAGCTCAGAGAAGATGAGGTGGCTTTTCGGTTAATGGAGATCATTCACGAGAAGAGAGAAGCAAACCACGACGCTCACTTTTTGGCGAGAAGCATGCTCTTCAGCTCGGCGGGGCGACATGCCTGTTTCTTCGATCCGCCCGGTGGCGTTTGTACATCTTACTTGAATACTACTTAGGGTCTATTTGGTTCCCAATGTCTAATGGGTTTTATTGGTTCCCAATGTCTAAACATTAGCACCGTCACATCGAATATTTGGACGCTTATTAGAAATATTAAATATTGATTAATGATAAAACCCATTCCAAACCCCTAGGATATTTCGCGAGACGAATCTATAAAACCTATTTATTTCCATAATTAGCCTATGTGATTCTACAGTAAGCATGTGGTAATTATAAATTAATTAGGCTTAATAGAATCATATCGTGAAATAGCCCGGAGTTCTGAACTTAGTTTTATAAATAACTTATATTTAATCCTTCTAAATAATCTAAAAATATTCGATGTGATAGGACTAAACTTTAGCCCCTCGAATCCAAACAAGACCTTAGTGTTGGGGTGCTGCACCCCCCACCCCAAAAAAAGTCACATCTGGAAATGGCATTTACAGCTTATCCATTTTTATTTTTGGCTTCTTTCGTTTTTTTATTTTTTTCCACTCACATAACACTATTGAACCAGCTTAGTTGAAATGCAGTCCGCCGAGCACTACGTTAGTTTAATGTGTCAGTCTTATCTGACGAGGTGGCGGAGTACAGTGTTGCCCACAAAACCCCGTGTTCTGACCCGTGCTGATTTGTACAAGAAGAACGTTGTTTGCCTCACAAGTCTATTTTCTGACCTGACCCTGACCGTGACACGTCCTGGCGGTAGGGCGTTGGATGGTGGATGCCGCACACACGCTCGTGAGAGCCCCGTCACGTCCCGAGTGCCCGACGCGACATTCTTCCCCTGAGCGTGTGACACGACGCGTCGCATCCCGCGTGTCCATCGCGACATTCCTCCCGTGAGCGCGTGACACGATGGGCGCGCGATCCATCGTGCTCGCGGCGATCAGTGGAGCGGGAGCCTTGTCGTCACGGTCACGCACGCTTCTTTACGTTGCGGGATTTCGCTGTCACCGGGCCTGCAGCAAGCACCCTGAACCCACCGGGCTTCTTTACGCTGCTGCGCCGTCGGCCGTCGCTGTCGCCGCCGGCCAACCGCACCGCGCGCGTCCGGCGCCGGTGTTCTCGCCGCCGGAGACGGACGGACGGGTCACGAAGAACTTCCACGGATCCCAGCGGGAAACCGGCTGAGTGGCGCACAGCTCGCTTGCTATGCTCGTCGCTGGGATGAGCTGCGCCATCCGTCAGCCTGTCTTCGAATGCGCCTCCCCAAGTCCCAAAGAGCAACCCGCAACTCGATTCGATGCGCCGAGTCGTACGTGTGCTTCTCTTTCCGACCGCAGCAAGAGGACCAGCCGGTGCCGGTGGCATCGACGAGACGTCGAGGTCGGGATCTTCGAGCCCGATCCGGCACATGGCCTGGCGTTGGCCTTCGCCGAGGCTGACGATCAGCTAGCAGAGGTGGAGGCGCGCGCCTTCCTTTTGCGCGCTGGATCGACCAGCAGTCGGCGCCGCACTAATTTTTTTCCTCTTTCCCGTCGTGCACGCCGAATACACTGGCCACCGATGCCGCTCGCTCCACCGGCGGATCCGTGGATTCACACGTGCGCGCGAGGGGAGGGCAATGCATGCAACTCGTCGTCAGAGCCATGGACGCCAAGCGATCGAGGAAGAAGTTTCCAGTGGCACGCCTAGTCAGGCGGCCACCACTTCCACTAGGTGCGCGTTGCTCTCGGCTGGTCCCCCGCAGCGGAAGGAAAGCTGCCTGCGCCGCGGTGCAGAGCAGCCAGCAGCCAGCAGCCATCGTCTCAGCTCGATCACAGTGCACTCAGCAGCGGGCCGGCGGGCCGGGCAAACCAACGAGCTGCAGCCCGCAGGAGTGGCGTCGCACTTGCACGTCATGCCTCTGATCTAGGTTTGCGCGGCACCAACACACACACACACACACACACACACACTATACTGGTGGTGTCAGTGCAAGATCTCCCAAAGTGCCTAGCTCACCACTTGAGGAAAAATGGAGTTGTTTAGCGTTTGACTTGGAAGGCGGCCATAGTTTGTTTTAAGCCACCACCGGAACCAAAGTCAAAACGTTGTAAAATGGGCTACAAGAGTTCCGAGCGAGACGCTTTCTTTCCATCTCGGAATGCAGAGTTTGGTGCGAGTAGTAGTGCCGCCCTGGTCACGCTGCACCACGATACTGCTGTAGGGGTACATCATGGAGGTTGACATCCATCGCCAGAGCTTTGAGGAACGTACGTAATTACTACACGAAGCGGCATGAACCTGGGTGAGCCGCTGGGGAAAATATCTATCTAGATGAGGCGCCGCAGACGGATTTTTTTTTGATACTCGTCGCAGACGGATTAAACTAAAGGACTTGACGAGCTTGGAAACTTCTGATGCGAGTGGCGGTAGTGCTAGTGCATGCCCATTTAGCGTTGATGATGGGTTGAGAAAGACTTGCGCATGTCCTAGTGCTGCCTTGCCAACTTCTACTTCACCCTGCTAATGAGTTGGGTTGAAATGGGTTTAATGAATTGTGTTTTGATATGATGTGTATTTGGATGGATCAAAATAGGTTGCATTAGGTAATAAAGTGGGGTGAGGCGGATTTTATGTAAATACAGGTTGGTGTGGATTGGAGTGGGTTGAAATTGGTTTTATAGAAATTTATTGAAATTTGTTGTTGATGACTCAGTACTGGCAGCTACTCTCTGCAAAACAGTGTGGCTAGACCTACACGTAGGTCCCACGTTAAGAGTCGGACCCTAGAAATAAAATCTCGCGTTCACACTATAAAATTTTATCAAAATTGACTGAAATTTGTTGGAGATGACTCAGTATGACTGCCAGCTACTACTTGCAAAGCGGTGCGACTAGATCTACACGTGGGCCCCACGTCAAGAGCCGGACCCTGGAAATAAAACCTCGCGTTCATACTATAGAATTTTATCGAAATTGACTGAAATATGTTGGAGATGACTCAGTATAACTAGCAGCTACTCTGTGCAAAGTGGTGTGGCCAGATCTACACGTGGGCCTCATGTCAAGAGCCGGACCTTGGAAATAAAACCTTGCGTTCACACTATAAAATTTTATCGAAATTGATTAAAATTTATTGGAGACGACTCGGTATGACTGGCAACTACTCTGTGCAAAGCGGTGTGGCTAGACTTACACGTGGACCCCATGTCAATAGCGGAGCCACTAAATTTATATATATAGTTAAATATGGATTGGGGTGGGTTTAATTAGTAGATCTAGCCATACTCATGTGTTTAAGGTGTGAGGTGGGTTGGGTTGTTTAGTTGAGGGTTTGGATTGGAGAAGGTTGAATTTAATTTTCAGAAGCATTGGAGTGGAGTGGGTAACGGGTGGGTTTAGACCCATTAGCAGGATTACTTCCACCGTTCCACTTGTGGCCTGTCAAACTGAAAGCTCTCCGAACGCAGCAATAGGAGGAAGACAAGGATGCATCGTGGAGCAAGCGGTTCCACCATATTCGGTGCGAAATCTCGATTCTAAACACAACGTGTCTAAACCGGAGAATTTTACGGGGATAATGTAAGCACACCTTCCGTCTCATGAAAAATGTAATCCTATATTTAAAAAAAATTCCTAAGAAGTGCAATCGTAGAAATTGGATCTCAACAACCTTGCCTATTAAATGATCAGATTTGATTTGCATATCAAAACTAACTGCATGTGGCAAACAAATGAGCGTATAAGAGTCTTTTCATACCCTACTAATCTGTTTGAAAAAATTAGAATTATATTCTTCATGAAACGGAGAGAGTATGGCTCAAAAATGGTGGGGATATTTTTTAAGGACCGGTGACAACATTTCCGCGCCGTAGTTTACCGTCGGATGGAGCACCATTCCCCCAAACTTGTGGAGTGGCCACCGGGCTATCTGCCTTGAGGTTCCTCTGGACCCGGATGGAAGCTCAACCGCCACCAGACACGGATCAGACCGTATGCTTGATTATTAGACGAATTGAACTTCAACATTAGCCCGTTAGCACTGGCTGATGGTCGTATGGAACTTAGTATCAAGATTGGATGATAAGGGTAGCGGGACCCGAGACATTTTTATCAGAACAAAATGGCCCGTTACCACTAGATTTTCAGCAGTTTTAGTTTTAGCGCATGCCTTCAGTGAATAGCCTGCTTCTTTTGAATTTCCTCAAGTAACCAAGTTTTCCCAAGTCTATTATTTGAGACATCTTTTTAGAGTTATTTATTTCATGTCCAACTTTTTTTTTTGGGGAAACTTGGTTACTTGAGGGAACAATGTTGAAGACTGTTTTCCCCCTGCATCGAATATTGTCAAAATTAAACTAGAAAACCCTCGGGCACATGAGAAAAAAGTTACGAAAAAAGAACATTAACCCATCTCTATTTTAGAAAGACAATCCAGGAAACAATGTTAAATATGTATGTAGTAGTGGGATATAAGCTATGACATCCCTAGACTGCACGTACACGTTTATGAAGAATACTCCTTCCATTATAAAATGTTGTTCGTTTTGACTTTTTTAGATTCATATATTTTGATATACATCTAGACATATATTATAGCAAGTACTATGAATCTAAAAAAGCTAAAACAAACTACATTTTGGAATAATGGAGGAAGTAGTAAAAAAGCAACCCAGTAGGCATGTTTCATTTGTTGTCAAACATTAGCACGCAAAAAACTTAGGCACGCCATAATTTTTTAGGTGGGTGCTTGGTTTATGTCATGCCACACCTCTAAGTTACATGCCGTGGATTGTACCCATGTCAAATATTACATAAGTTGTGACGAATAAAAACTGTTCATCACATTTTAAGCATGATTTGGCAAAGAAAAAAAAGTATGGCAGTGTGTGGATATGAACTAGGCATGCCCTTAGGCATCACTAGCACGGGTGATATGGACGGCTCATATATCTCATCCTGTTCTTATTATGTTTTTTTAAAAAAAACATATATAATGGCCACGAGAAACAAGTCATATTATTCCAAATAAAGTGCGTGTCGCCATTTGCGATATAGGACACGCCAACAAAATAGAATTCTATAATTAGTACCAAAAATAAAAAAAATCGAGTTGAGGTAGATGCAATCAAGATCTCCCTGGAAGTCGTACACCAACGGCATGAGAAACGACGCAAGCAGCGAATGTTGCTGAAACTAGCTAGTATCTGGCTAAGCTTGCAGCCTGAAAAATCGTTACCCACCACTGTCTAGACAGACACAGCTGTGCTTGTGTCGTGCAATGGTGAGGCCATGCTTTGAACACGCGAGTCCCGTGCACGCACGCCATGTACATGTACGTGGGAGGTGGGACTCGTCGAGTTACAGGTCGGCATCACGCGTCACGCCATCATCGACATGAGGCAGGAAGGACGAGCAAGTAATTTTTTTTCTGACTGTGCTTGAGCATATTTTTCATTAAAAGGAAGAGGAGCAAGTAACAAAAAGTTCAGCGCGAACTGCATCACGATCCGTCTGTGCTAGGACGCCCTCACAAATATCTGTCAGCAATGATTTGCTCACTAATCAAGCACGGATGACAGGCTGCAAAACGCAAGCTACCGGAGATCCAGGTGTCCCTGAATTCAGGAAACTAACTGCAACCAGGAACGATATTGGCATAGTCTTGCCATCCAATTTACTATATTTAACTTGTCCGGTTCGTCTAGGTTCTATATCTATATTTAACTTGTCCGGTTCGTAGCCTAAATTTAAACCAATTGATATTTCGCATTTCCATGATCTTATTATAGTCATTGTACTTAGTCACATGTGAGCTGTCTGTTACTATATCACAGTAATTTACTGACATGTGACTAATTGTTAAATTAATTTGCTCACTCGTCGCAGTCCAAGAAAGTGTGCTGTAAAAAAGCTGTGTGTTACCTAGTGCCGTGCGGGCCACAGAACATTCACCTTCTAAAAAAAGCAGGCGGCACGGATAGAGTTGACCTTCGGACCGGAGCGAGAGGATGCCAGTGAGCCTGCTGCCAACGGCGGTGGTCCAACTATAAAACCCGCGGCAGCGCCACCAGTTGAGTCCACCACCACCCAGCGTGATCATCTCATCCCCGGTTGCCGTTGAGAGAATTCCGGCCTTTCACCTCACTCTTGAGCACGTGGCGGCGACTCCTCGCTCTCGCGAGCGAGCACGGGCGAAATGGCGCGCCACGCCGGGAAGCCCCTCCTCGCGCTCCTCGTGCTGTCCGGCCTTCTCCTCCTCCCGCTCGTCGCCTCCGTCCCCTTGCCAAGTGAGTCTCGGCCGCCACCAAGCTCGGCCATGGCCGGCGCCGGCCTTCGCTCCTTTTGATTACTTCTTTGCTCCCTCGATTCTTTTCTTTTCTCGGTTGCTGATTTTGTCTTGTGCCTTCGTGGCCTCGTGTGGCTGCAGGAAGCCTGCGCCTGGGGACTCCGCAGCAGCACCCGCCGGCTCTGAAGCTTACTTCTTCTCAGGTACCGTACGAGTTGATTCTTGATTCCTCTTCTCTGGTCTCCTGCCTAGCTCGCTCTCTGATCTTCCTCCTTATTCTACACAACTACATAGCCAGCAACAGCAAAAAAAAAAAAAGGAAAAAAAAAGATCACGCGTGCTAACCCACCATGTCGATCTGAAGTAGCTGTAATCCTGGTTTACTGATGACTTTTGTGTTGCAAAACAGGAGGCGGCGATGGCGGCGTGGAACCTCGGCAGCAGGCCGGCGGCGAGGATGGCCGTGGAGGTGAACGACTACCAACCGTCCGGCCCCAACAACCGCCATGACCCGCCCAAGGGTCCCGGCAGAGCGTGAACAGTGGGGAGCTGGACCCAATAATCCTCCATCTTCTTCGCCAGTAGTACAAAGTGCTTGCTTGCTTTGTAGTTCGCTCCTGTATTCTAAAATGGTAGCAGGAACAAAAATCACCTAGTATGTAGTTACAGAAGGGATCGGGGGTCGATCGGTGTCTGTCTATATGTCGTCCGAACTGGTACATCAATCGGGTGGCTGTTCTTGAGGGTTTGTTCGTCAGAACTGCTGCACACCGGTTTCTCGTGCTGTGCAGGTGTCGAATACACTGCCCCCAGATTATTCAGCTTCAGTCTCCGTTCCTTTCCTCCGATCTTGTCACGGATTATTATTATTTTAGAGCTCTAATTTGAGTAGCATCATCGCCTAGCGGTGGGGCATGCGGCATCATTGCCCCCTCGGCCGGCGGCCTCGCGAGTCGTCCTCATCTTTCTTGT
Organism: Panicum miliaceum; assembly: GCA_032594955.1. NCBI lineage: Eukaryota > Viridiplantae > Streptophyta > Magnoliopsida > Poales > Poaceae > Panicum > Panicum miliaceum. The sequence continues at coordinate 15,237,786 of CM064058.1, read as the reverse complement.
TGCGTCACGGCTGCTCCCGCCGGCCGCCGCTCGTGACACGCGTTCGCGTGCGCCGCGGCAACAGGGGCGGCACGAGCAGTCGAGCACCACGACGTCGAGCTGCGCGTACTGCCCCCCTGTGGATTCTCCGTGACCGATGACGACTCGTGATCAACCTCGGCCGAGCTACTAGAAAAGAGCTCCCGGCCACGGGCGCTGCCTCCGTGTGCTCCGCTCCGATCCGCGCGCCCCGGCCCCCACGCCGTGACGTGAGGTGAGGTGGCGAGATGCGGTTGCGACTTTGGGAGAATGGGAGCTGGGGACCTATTAGGAGAAAGAGAAAGAGAGAGGGAGAGAGCGACGCCTCGTGTCGTGTCCTCCTCGTCCGATCGGCCCCCCCCCCCCACCCCCCTCCGCCGCCCAGCCCTGTGGGCTGACGGAGAAACCACAGGGGCTTTGACGCGAGCGCCGCCGCTACGCGCCGCCCGGGGGTTTTGACTTCCGGGGCGCCTGCGCTCCCGTGAGGCCGTGATCGCGAGCTCTGCTGTGCGGAAGATGCGCCCGGGCCACCACGGGTCGCTGGCCGAGAGCGGCGGGGGGCGACAGCGACGCCGCGGTGGCACGCTGGCATGTGGAGGGGGGAGCGCCCGGCGAGGCGAGCTATGTTGCCACGGCCATCTCGATCGCGCGCGCGCACGCCTCTCGCTTGCGCGCGCCGTACGCGTTGGTCCTTTTCCTTGGAGGTAAGCGAAGATCTGAAGGGAATGGCATCCGATGCTAGAGACACCGTGCTGCCGTGCTGGTACTACTGCCACATCTGTTCATGCCAATCGAGAAGGGTACACATGTGATAGATGCGTCCACTAGTGTATTGGCATTTTACTTGGATAAGTCCAGATTCATTAGAGGATCCGTAGATTTTCTCTGGCCGGAGTGTCACTGAGTCAATATTGAGACTGAACAAGTGTCTTCCTGCGACAAATTGCACATTAAACTTAGGTAATGACTCTATAACAGCAGGACGTATTTTTGTCAACTTAGGTAATGACTCTATAACAGCCGGACGTATTTTTGTCCGGTTGAACGGCTGATTCACCGCCCGTCGCCCATCCAACGAGCCTGGACGCGCACCGTCCATATGTACCTGACATGTCGGACCCACGTTCTAGAAAGCAGAGTGGAAATTCAATAGGTCGCTCTGCCATTCATTTCATATGCTCGATCCTCTCTCTAGGGTCTCTCTCCTCTATCCGCTCTCGCATCCATCGGTGAATTTGGTCCCATCACCCACCATCGGTGCGCGCATCTGGATCCCCAGCGGGGAATCTGCGAGGGTTGAAGCGGAGATCAGACCCAAGTGAGTGTTTCCTGACATTTCGATCCGCGGCATTTTGATTTTGTTTTTTTCGCATTTGTTTCTGGTGGAGGTCATCGACGCGAGGAACTGTAATCCGGAGGGGTAGGGAGTGCTGGAAGCGCAGATCAAATAGGTGAGCTCACGCCCCCGCACACCCTGAATCTCTCTACAACTCGTCTTTGATTTGGGCGTTTTTTTTTTGTGCGGGATAGCAACATCTTGTGGGCTTGGAATCCAGTGGCGCAGGTTAAGAATCAGGTGAGCGATGACCCCCACCTTTCCCTCTCCACCTGAAATCTCTCTCCCTCTCATCGTCTCTGATTTGGAGTGCATTTTTTTTTTTGGCACGGAGACATCAACAACTTGTGTAACTTTTTCTATGCTCTGAAATCCGGTGGGGGGGAAAGTGTAGGTTTAGAAATCAGGTGAGTGATACCCCTTTTTTCGTTGTTATTGTTTTTGGATTTCTTCCCTATGCTCATGTGGGATTTTTCCTCATATTCTCATGTGCGAATGATTGTTTACAATGGAAGGATCCTGCTAGAGAAAAAGGCGCACATAGGTAAGTTAAATTGATCCCCTCCCTCCTCCCCCAAATCCAGTATGGGCTCTGAGATTTTTTTAGTTAGATCCGTGTTTTGGCTACATTTTGGTAATGGTTTGCTGGAGATGGGTAGGAAAGGATCTTGGTGATGCCTAGAGGGGGAGGGGGGTGAATAGGCGAACCTGTGAAAATCTGAAAATCCTTCGCAACAGTTAACCTGCAGAACTTCCGATCAGGGATAGGAAGTTGGATCGGAACTTCCGATACCTGGTCGGAATTTCCGATAACACGAAGGATTTACAACGAAATTCAAAAACTAAATCGAATCTGCGAAATCTGGCTGAATCAAAAGCTGCGTAGTGATGCTAGGAACCTTCTCCAACCAACCCTAACAAGCTCAACAACAAGAATACGTAGATCGGGACGAAACAAGATCTAGGTCAACAAGAACGAGATATGAACCATATGAACAAGACACAAGAGATTTTATCCCAAGTTCACTTCCACTAAGGAAGCTACGTCTCCGTTGAGGAGCTCACAAAGAGCCGGGTCTTCTCTAACCCTTTCCTCACTCAATGAACCGCAAAGGAGGATTGAGTCACTTACTATCAAATCCACAAAGGATTGGGCAATACAAACTTCCTGGGGCGTACACACACGAGAGAGCGCTCCACGGGCGACGCCGAACCATCTAGAAGCAAGCTTCAAGAGTAACAAACACGAATCAATGCATGGAGATGCTTCAAGTGTTTATGGGACAAAGGGGGCTGCACTCTTTCTCAAGCGAACAAGTCACACACCTCAATCTTTCTCTCACCCAAGTCCTAGCTCAAATCAATGCAAGGAATAACTCAAGGAGGGAGTGGGGGAGTGGATTGAATGCTCAAGGAGATGTTTATTTCGAGTTAGGTCAACAACAAATGAATGAGGGGGTGATGAGATATATATACCCGAGCTCCAAAAACTAGCCGTTACTGTGCTGGAATGAACTAGTCGGAACTTCCGACCCAACAATTATTTCTGGTCGAGGACCCCTGGTCGGAAGTCTCCACAGACTTCCGACCCTGTTCGGAACTTCCGACCAGGCTATTTTTTGCTAGATTAAGGTTCCTAAAACATGATTTAGTCTCTCAAATATTTTTGGCTGATCTACTAAGCACTCTAGCATCTCCAGAACATCTTTTCGCATCCCTCTTAATAATACGATGTTTCCTATACTCAAATTCAAAATAGAAAATAAATAAAACTCTTCTTTGAACTTCAACACCGTCCATTAAGCAATTTGGCGTCCTTTTACGCGTATTTATCTTTTCATTGCATTATAACCTGTTCAAAACTCGATAAACTCATTAGCTCCTTAATTATGCATGTCGTCAACACCAAAACCAACTTAGGGGGCCAAATGCACTTTCAATCTCCCCCTTTTTGGTGATTGATGACAACACAATTAAGGCTCACAAATAAAATCATATATCGGTTTTGAACCGATCATATAGTTGAGCTCCCCCTTAATATGTGCATTTATCATAATGAAATAAAAAATAGCCTCAAATGCTACTTGAACAAATTAAGAAAGCTCCCCCTTATATCATTTAATCCGTGGGGTGCAAAGTGTGATAATAACCAACCGTGATGCATATGACATGATTTATCACAACAATAAAGTGGAAATAAACAATACACCAAGCCATGAGCATTACACAAACATTAAGTTCTAAACCACACTAGCATAGCGAGTCATGCATAAGTCCTACAAATTTAAAGTCTCACTTGGCACACCACACATAACACAAATACATAATGATCATCTTACATGTCCACAAGCCATAAAAGTTCAAGGATCACAAGCTACGATACGATATGATAGATAGATAAAATGACCATCATCCAGTAATGGCCTATGGTGAGCTCACTCCCCCTTTGGCATCAAGCACCAAAAAGGAGACGCCCTTCCATAGCCACTACTCATCATCATCGTCGCCGTCGTTGTTGTCCTCCGGCTTGGTCGAAGAGTTGGTAGTGGGAACGTCTTCTTCTTCATCTTCATCCGACTCCTCATACCCACACAAGTCCTCCTCAAAGTCTTCACCATATTGAGGAGCACCAAACAACATAGATGGGTCGCTTATCCCCTCCCAAGGATTGTAGAAGATGGGAGGAGGAGAAAAAGTTCATAGGGGCCCGAACTGGTGAGTGTGGAATGTCGCTCTTGTCCATGATCTCCTTTTGCCTAGCTTCAATGTTGAGGAGCTGCTCATCAACATATTTCTTGTGGGCATGAATTTCTTTGGCATTGTGACGTCCCATATTGAAACAAGTGAAGATCCCTTTGGATATGAAGCCAATAATACCCTTCTTCTTTGGAACTCTAGGGGGTGAACCACGGAAGGTAGAAGAGTCACGTGACGTAGAGGGACCATGAGATGTAGAAGAACCACAAGAACTTGATGGAGCTTGAGAACTAGGTCCTTGAGATGATCCGACTGATCTTCTTTGAGGCGCATGCTTTCCAATCTTGACAAGACTCTCAATGGTGCCCTTGCTTGGCCTATAAACTTGATGGCCCTTGTCGGTAAGATTCTCGGCATCGGTCACCGCCTTGATCATAGCAAAGATATACGGGGTATAGTTGCAGCTCTTCTTGGGTGACACTAAACACACAATGATCTCTTCCCAAATGAAATCAAACACACTAAAAGCTTCACTATCCGGAGCCATCCTTACAAGCAAATTCCTTGACATGTTTGTCGGTGTTTTACCGGCAGGCCCACCGAGGGATACCCCTGAGGTGGTAGGTTATAGATAGGCTGTCGCCGAGATCAGGAACTCGATGGTGCAAGGAACATAAGGGTTTAGACTGGTTCGGGCCGCCGAGAGCGTAATACCCTACATGCTGTGTGGTTTGTATTGCCTTAGAGGTTATGAGCTATGCTCGATGTCCTTTGGAGGGGTCCCTGTCCGTCCTTATATATCCTGGGGGGACAAGGTTACATGAAAATCCTAGTCTGGTAGGAGCTTAGGAGTCCTAACCGAGTACTCTCGGGTAGTTTCCTTCTGTACCGACTAGCTGTACTTACATACGAGTACTTTACAATATGGATAAGATATGGGACATGCCCCACCCCTTACTCTAGAACGTTCTACGCCACGCGTGCAGTCCCGTCGTCCCGGGTCTGACAAGCCCCCGAGCTCTTCATAGCCGAGTACTGCAGGCTTCGAGTACTTCTGGATGTCATCCTTCGATTTTTGCTGAAACTCCGTCTTGAAGGTATCTTTCGAGTACTTTCCTTGGCTCTCGAGGCTGTGAGGTGCTATAGCCCCGAGTACTTTCAAGTCTTCTTTCTATGGGGTGCGATGCAAATCGCACTCTATATGGAGTAGCCCCCGAACTTTAAGTTGAATTGAAGAATCAGGCTGAGGGTCTCACTAGTCTTGAATCTTCATCTTATCTTCCAAATATTTTTAAAAAATAAGCCATCGATGACACGTGTCCCGCAGCCCCCGAGCCTTGAATCAAAATCCCGAGGTTTGGAAAAAAAGATCCAAAAGAACGTGGCATACTGAACAGTGTTATATACAAAATTTTGAGTAAAAATAATGTATATTAGTTTTAGTGTGATCTGCCTTGATGTCTCTGCCCATTTCGTCTTCTCGCCCTCCTACGCCGCCAGCCACTTAGATCTAGAGGTCGCGCAGCTCTTTGGGGTTGCCTCCCCCCCCAGCCAAACTAGTCGAAGATCCCATCCCGTTCATCCGCGAGTGTGCGCGCCCCCCTCTCTTGAAGCCCCCGAGCGTATGTGCGTGAAGCGGGTCGTGACATTTAAGATGGGGAACAAGAAGCCGGCGAACAAGGGGAAAAAAGATGATTCACCGACCGATGACTGGGAGAGAAGTAAGTGCTCCCGTGCTAATCTCATTAACTTGGTCATGCAAGGGCTTCTTCAATCGGAGGAAATGGTCCAATGGAGACCCTCTTTCCGTCAGCTTTATCCGCAAGAAGATGTAGATCAGACCGTCCTTTTCGAACATTTTGTTGAAAGGGGATTGGCCCTCCCGGCCTCATCAGGTACTACAAGTCGTTTAGATCGTGATCCAGTAACTGATGAAGATCTGACAGATTTTTGCGTTGATGTTCCTCTGGCAGACTTGCTGGAGAAATTGGGCAAGGAGTATAGTAGTAGTCTGGAGGTGCCAAGCCACCCAACCAAGCTACGGGCAGCAGTGAGGAAGGGCAAGCTGGTCCTTGGTGGGAATTCGGACGATAACCCCAGGTAAGTTCTGTTCTCGAGTACTTCCCTTGTCAATTTTTGGCGTTTTTTGTTGATATTTCTGTACTTTATCTTCAGTCCACCCGCCTCCCCCCTGTCCAAGCGTTCCAAGGACGGGGAAAGGTCAGGCCCTTTTGGGGATGATGCCGCACCGGAATCCGATGTCCAGCCTAGTGCGGCGGACCCTTCTGTTGTTGATGTCGTGCCGAGCCCGAGTGGCTCTATCCCAGCGAGCGCCTCGCAAGTTCCGCCAAAGGAGCCTGCTGGCGGGTCGGGGAAAGGAACCGCTTGAGGGCCCCGGCTCGCCAGCCTCAAGAAGATGGTGACCAAGAGGTCCTCCACGTAAGTCTCGAGGACCTGTACCTGTACTTTTTGTGATTCATCTTGTCGAGTAGTTGACACGTGTCTTCTTTCCAGCCCTTCCTCTGCTCTGAGTCTGGGGGACTCTAAAGAAGTCACTGCTGCCCAAGCCCCTGAGCAAGGAAAGAGCGCGGATGTTGCAGCGTGGATGCGGGTGGCCCTCCTCCTCCTCCTCCATCTCCTCCGGCAGCCAATGTCGACGCGGAGAAAGAAGTTGCGCCGGATGAAGCTGGTGCGGGGCAAATAGAGTTAGACCCACCAGCGCCCGAACTCCCTGAAGGTGAGCCTATCGTGCCTCCTCTACCCCCTGGTACTATTCTGCCTGAGGCAACGCTAGTAACCGTGGGTGGAGTGGAAGGCGAGCTGTCCAAAAAGTCAGGCATCCAGGATGTTAATGCCACGGCTGCTTCAGACCCTGACACCAGCATCGCCCGGACCGCGAGCACATCAGGCCCTGGTGCTGGGGTGTAGTCGCCGCGGGTACATCAGGGCCCAGTGCGGAGGCGGCGGATGACCTGATCGAGGACCCTTATCTCGCCAAGGAGAAAAGGGAACATATCCTTGATGTCTTCAAGGATTTGTACGAGTTTACCACAGTAAGTATCCACCTTCTTCGAGTAGTTTTCACTTCCTCTGTTTTTGTGTAATGAGTACTGACTGCTGCTTGTATGTTGTAGAATCTGATGGACCGGTCCTAGGAGAAGTCGGATAAGCTCAAGCTCCTTCAGGACGGCCACCTCCAGCTGCGAGAGAAGGACCGCAGGATCTCAGAAGAGGTTCTCAAGAACACGGAGCTGCAGAAGAAACTCGAGCAGCTGGAGGTCGAGCGGGTTCGAGAGGTTTCGGTCCTTAAGGAAGATGTTGACAATCTTAAGAAGGAAAAGACCCAGCTTGTCGAGAAAAACAAGAAGACGACCAAAACGCATAAAGGTAACTTGCTGCCTTGTCTTGTTGTCCTTAAGTGGTATGTTGTTCGAGTAGTTTCTGAGAACTTCCTTGAATACTTCTTCTTTTCCTTGCACGTGGAACTGAAATCCACATTGCAAAAGAAAGAAAATTTAATTATAGATCTGAAGAATCTTGTTTACCGTGGCGCAGATGACGTCGAGTGCTTGCAGAAGATCCTTGAGGATACAGATGTCCAGTACAAGGAGGCTTTGCAGCAGATCAAGAACATGCACGCTGACAAGCAGCAGATGGAGAAAGAACTCAATGATTTCAAGTCCACCGAGGGTGAAGCTGGAGAGCAATCCTTGCTGGAGATGCTTCAAGCGACTCCCCCAAAGGTTGCCAGCTACATCGCGGAGGCCACCAGGACATATATTTCGCAGGCGCTCGCACTGGTGAAGTCGTACTGGCCCAAGGAGAAGCTGGAACCACTCGCCGAAGGCATGGCGGCTGACTGCTCTGTGGAGCAATTCACGAAGTATCGTGAAGAAGTCGAGCCCATTGCCGACAAGATCGTCGAAAGCCTGGAGCAAGATGGTTAGATGTAGTAGGAACAATGTTGTGATATCAGAACATTTGTGCTACTTGTTTCATATGTATATAAATTTGCCTTATATAAATTTGCCTAATTGATCTTTTCATTAGCGTGTATCTTTTTGCGATGTATGCTGGTATGATCGTAGGACTTAGAAAGTTTGGAGACGTTTGGGTTAAGCTACTTCAAGAGCATCGGCTTGGATGTAGTCAATAACTTGACTTTCCAAAAAAAGTGCTCGTAGAGCAGAGGACTTAGCTTGTATTTACCCGGTCGAACGATACGCGAAGCTAGCCTGTAGGCTTAGGAGCCCGAGCGGTTTTAGTTGTCATCCTGCGTGTTGGCAGGGAATAACTTAACCGAGTTATGGGCTTGATAACCCCTTCGGCGGGTGCCTTAACGCTCTCTGTCGAGTAGTTGTAGCAACGGCCAGAATAAAAGGAGCATGTTAAGTACTCGAATATACTGCCTCGTGGGCTGTACTAGCCGCAAGTGCTCGTGACGGAGCCCCCGAGCGTCAGTGAGCTAAGTATAAGTACTCGTGGCGGAGCCCCCGAGTATAAGTACTCGTGGCGGAGCCTCCGAGTTTAATTAGGCGAAGAAATGTAATAACTCGTGGCGAAGCCCTCGAGTTAAAACATGCATGAATGTAGTCGAATTACGGCGAAATCAACTCTTTATTCATAATAACGCTGACATACAACTGGCGAATTATTTGCAACTTCTATTAGGCGTAGAATTTCCGGAGATGCTCTATGTTCCACGAGTTAGGAACTTCCTGGCCATCAGGGTATTGAAGGCGATATGATCCTGATCTTGTTACTGCTGACACGATGAGGGGACCCTCCCACCGGGAATTGAGCTTGTGTAGGCCAGTCTCATCCTGGATGCGGCGGAGGACCAAGTCACCGATGTTAAACGACCGCTCGCGTACATTGCGATCGTGACAGCGCCGGATGTCCTGCAGATGGCGGGCTGACTAAACTAGCTTTGTCAAGTGTTTCCAGTTCCAGCTGCCTAGCTTCATTTGCTTCTCCTTCGTCGTATATCTCGATTCTGGGAGAGAGCCACATGATGTCTGCAGGGAGTATAGCTTCTGACCTGTAAACGAGGAAAAACGGGGTATGTCCTGTGGCTTTCAACGGCTAAGTTCGAAGCCCCCAGACGACATGAGGCAGTTCATTTATCCACTTGCCACCCTTTTTGCTGTTCTCCTCGTAGAGTCTCTTCTTTAGGCCGTCCAGAATCAAGCCATTTGCTCTCTCGACTTGTCCGTTGGCCCTTGGGTGCGCGACTGACACGTACTTCACTTCAATCGCGTTGTTTTCATAGAATTCCCAAAACTGATTTGCAGTGAAGTTGGTACCCAGGTCTGTGATGTTGGTGTTGGGGTAGCCAAAGCGGTATATGATGTCCGAGATGAAGTCAATCGCCCTGTCTGGAGTGAGCTTGGTGATCGGCTTGTACTCGATCCACTTGGTAAACTTGTCGAAGGCCACCAACACATGTGTGAAGCTTTCTGGAGCAGTAGTTAGAGGTCCTATCATTTCGAGGCTCTTGCATGCAAAGGGCTGGGAGGGCGGTATGGTGATGAGGTTATGCGCTGGGACATGTGACTGCTTGCTGAAGAACTGACACTTCTGACACTTCCGTACGAGGTCCTCGGCGTCTGAGACTGCTGTTGGCCACCAGTAACTTGTCCTGTAAGCCTTTCCGACTAGTGTCTTGGACGCTGCATGATTTCCGCAAGTACCTTCGTGTATCTCGAGTAGTATGTTGCGGCCCCAGCCCCTCGGGACACACTTCATGAGTACTCCGGTGCTAGCTCCATGCTTGTAGAGTTTATCTCCCACGATGACAAGCCCCTTGCTGCGCCTCATGATGCGGATTGCTTCTGGGCTTTTCTTGGTCACCCCAGGAGGTAGTTTATTTTTTTTGATGAAGTCGATAAACGTGCCCCGCCAGTCGACCTCCGTCATCATGACCTCCCGATTGGGATCCGAGGGTCCTGAGCCGGTGGTTGCTTGACTCATGGTATTGATTGACGGTTCTTTGAGTTCTTGGACAAATACCTCGGCTGGGACTTGTGCTCGAGTAGATCCAAGCTTGGAGAGTACATCTGCTCCAACATTGTTGTCCTGGACGACGTGGTGGATCTCCAGGCCAGCAAATTTGTTCTCTAACTTGCGCACTCCCATGACGTATGCATCCATCTCCTCCTTTGTGCAGTCCCACTCTTTGTTGACTTGCTGCACGATCAGAAGAGAGTTGCCGTACACGAGTAGTCGCTTGATGCCCAGGGAGATTGCCACACGGAACCCGTGTAGTAACGCTTCGTACTCAGCCTCGTTGTTGGACACCTTCCAAAGGATTTGCAAGACATATTTGAGTTGTTTACCCTTCAAAGAGATGAAAAGTACTCCAGCCCTGCCGCCCTCGAGCTTGAGCGACCCATCGAAGTACATCGTCCAATGCTCTGGTCGGCTGGCTGGTGTTGGCACTTGATTTTCTCGCCACTCGGCCATGAAATCAACCAATGCTTGGGATTTGATGGCTGTTCTTGGCTTGAAGTTGATTGAGAGGGCTCCCAGTTCTACTACTGAAAGGACCGACACTAGACCTAGAGGGGGGGGGGGTGAATAGACCCTGTTAAAAAATCTGCAAATTCTTTACTAAAAACTGTCAGATTTGTTGGAACTTCCGAAGGAAGTTCTGGTACTGGGTAGGAACTTCCGACCCTCACAAGAACTAAATACGAAATTCAAACTAAGACAGGTTTAGGAAGAATGTACTTGAATAGAAAGCTTAAAACAAATGTCTTGAGACTTCTAGAAGTGATCTTTAGTAGCGGAAACTTACAAACAGATAGATCGGGTCAAATCTAGAATAAGAACAATATGAACAACAACAAGTAAATGAGACACGGGATTTGTTACCGGAGTTCACTCCACTATGGAGCTACGTCTCCGTTGAGGAGCTCACAAAGAGCTAGGTTTTCACCAACCCCTTGCCTCCCTCAATCAACCACAAAGGAGGATTGAGCCACTTACTATTGTTCTCACAAAGAGAAGGGTAATACAAACTTCCTGGGGACAATCACAAAGATTGAGAGCTCCCCGGTGACGCCTAACCATGTAGGAGCCAAGCTCCAAGAGTAACAAACGCGAATCAATCAATCAAACTTGCTTCAAGTGCTTCTCGAGATGAACAAGGGAGAAAACCAACTCAAAGCCTCAAGTCACACACCTCAAATGCTTCTCACACCCAAGTCCCAAGTCAATCAATGCAAGGATGAGCTCTAGAGGGATTTGGGAGAGTGAAATGAATGCCCTTTGATGTGTGCTGGTCGAGTTAGGTCGGCAACAATGAATAGAGGGGGTGAGGGGGTATATATACCCCACCTCCAAAATAGAGCCGTTGGCTATTTCTGGTGGCATCTGTCGCATCTTCCGACGGTGTGCAGGCTTGGATCTTCCGATGCACGGTCGGATCTTCCGATCACATCCCGAGGTTTGGATCATTCAGATTAGGTCACGGATAAAATGGGTCGGAACTTCCGACGGAGATGTCGGAACATAAATTTGTCGGAACTTGTCCCGAGCCAGTGGGAACTTCCAGTCGGAACTTCCGACCAATGTAGGAACTTCCGACGGAGGTGTCAGAACTTCCGATAGAGGCTGTGACAAAAGAAAAAGTCTAGGGTTTGTGTACGTGACTTTTTGTGTTTGCCATCTAAGTGTTTATCTCATGAGCAGCACTTTGACAAACTTGATCAATCAAACATGTCCCCCTTTATAGTACGGTGATTCCTATACTCAAATTCAAACCAAAAATGAATTTAAATACTTCATCAACTCTTTCACCATACATAGAAGAATTGGGGACCATCCTTTCATTTTTCATGCTTCATTTTCATTTTATTCCTGCACATATCTCATTCAAAGCATCATATCCCAAATTATATTTGTCATTATCACCGAAACTCTTTTAGAGACCTAGATGCACTTTCAATCACCCCTTTTTGGTGATTGATGACAACACAATTTGGGTTCACAAGAGAGGAATAAAAACATGTTTTTGTACTTAATTATATTTAGGAAAGCTCCCCCTAAATATGTGCATCTTTCAACTTAAGTGGCCTCAAATGCCATTGCACATATTTATGTAAGAACTCCCCCTGTATCATTGCATACAAGAGTACAAAAGTGCACATGTGTGACAAAATAACCGTGATGCATATGACATGATATATCACAAAACAAAAGTGAGAAGAACAATACACCAATCAAACATAGATAAATCAAGTCTCATAAAACACGATGGTTCACCACGCTAGCAAATTCAAGTCTTACAAACATGTAGCAAGCCCTAGCTACCATATGAATTAAAACACATAGTTTACCACACACGCATAGAACCAAGCAAGGTACTTACATGTCCATTAACTAAAAAATGAATGATAAATGATGAAAAGAAAGATATATGGGGGGTCTCCAAGCACCAAATTCACTCCCCCTTTGGCATCAAGCGCCAAAAAGGAAGCTATTCATCGTCCTCATCATCCTCATCATCTCCTTCTCCCTCGCTCTTGTCCTCCTCCTCTTCTTCTTCATCTTGAGCTTGTTCCTCTTCTTCATCGGACTCAGTGGCCTCATCATCATCATCGTCTTGCTCATGATCTTCCTCACGACCACCAAGGTCCTCCTCAATATCATCACCACCGTGTGCGAAGGAAGAGCCACCATATGCAAAGGATGAACCACTAATGTCCTCCCAAGGATTGTAGAGATGTGGAGGTGAAGGAAAGTCTCTAGGCTCACGAAGAGGAGAGTATGGAATGTCACTCTTCGCCATGAGCTCCTTTTGCCTCTTCTCAATCTTAAGTAGCTCCTCATCCGTATATTTCTTGTGCTCATGAATATCAATAGAGTTTTGGCGGCAGGCACTAAAACAAGCAAAGACACCCTGCAAGATCATATCCAATTTGCCCTTCTTGACAGTAGATGCATGAGAGGATCCATGAGATGAAGAAGGAGCATAAGATGGAGGTGCTGCATGTGAGGAACTTGGGGCACTGGCCTCAGAACGAATGGAAGAAAGACCTTGCGGAGGATAAGCACCAGGAAAAGGTCCTTTAGGATCACCAAAGCGTGTCACCTATCTAGCTCCAACCCTGAGAAACTGCTCAATCTTGCCTCTGGGGGACTTGTAGGGATAGTGCCCCATGTCACTCCTAATTCTCAATCCAGTCACCCTATTGATCATATGCTGAATATAGGGGGCATAGTGACAGGCACTAGCTGCATCATGTGAGCAATGGATGATCTCATTCCAAATGAACTCAAACACAAGAAACTTGGGCATCCCAGGAGCCATTTGAGCAAGCAAGTCCTTAGCCCTATATGAGATATTGTCCGCATTGCCACCTCCAGGAGTCAAAGTCCCACGGAAGAGTTGGTTGAACATCTTATAGTAAGGAGTGAGTCCAATGTTCTTACCAAACCCTACCTTTCCATCTTCAATATATACACGATCATACATGAAGTGCATCCTTGAATCTTCTAGGACACCTGTCTCATGTAAGTCAACCTTGGTAGTGTCTCTCACATAGTTACCACTTTCATCACCTAGATGAAAACCAAACATACTACCAAAGTCAACAAGAGATATTTGAAAGCGCTTGCCTCCAAGTGTCCATGCATGATGTGATTCTCTGTGTCAACAAAAAGAGTGGCATAAAATTGAGCCACCACCTCCTCATTCCAGTCACACTCAAACTTCATTATGTCCACAAGATCCATATCTACACACCTAGCAAAGATAGCATCCACAACTTCCTTCACTGGAGATGTTATATGCCGCAAGAAACCCCAGTCAACTCATCTCATCTCAGTAGTGACATGCTTCTTGTCCATGATCATTGACTCATACCAGTCTGTCTGATGGTTTAGCCCAAACCGAGGGTCACCCTTTAATTTTTTGTACATGACATTGCGTGGATCCTCATGAACATTAAGGCGAAGTGACCTCATATCATTCTCACCCTTGGTGAGTTAACACAAGGGCGGTCCTCGTCGGTTCGCACCGGCCTATGAACCCCAGCTTTCTCTCTCTCATAAAAAGAAAGATCAATATCATCATTATATTCTTGTCCGATCATAGCCCTCTTGGTTCTAGCCTTGTGAGTGGATGAGCCAGCCACGTCCTTTCCTTTCTCTTGAGCAGCGGTTTTACTCCTCTTTGCGACAGTTTGCCTCCTCTTTTGAGGTTGATCTTCCTGAATTTCATCACCATGATCCGGAGAAGAGCTACTTGATGTGGGAGGATTCTTTTTCTTGGTGATTTTCATCTTAGGAGCCATCAAGAAAAGATCAAAGAATTGAAGCTCAGATGAAGGATCAAAGATAGATAATGGATGCACAAAGAAGTTCCAAGTAACTGTCTCTGTCGGATGTTCCGGCGGTGAGACGAAAGATTCGGCCATCGGATCTTCTGGCTCAACGTCGGAACTTCCTACGGACCCAGGAAACCGGGAACAAATTTGTGAATCCAACGATTTGGCCCACCAAAGTTTATGAGATTCTAGGCATGACCTCTAGATAGATAAAGAAGATGATTCACCGAAGAAAATCTCCTAAAATATCGTACATTGAGAGATCGGGCGAAGGGGATTTGAAAAATAATACCTTTGAGATTTCCCGCGAAAACGATGGAAGATCCGATGAGGATCGAGTCTTCCGAGGCTAGGGGACTCCAAAGATTGCTTAGGAACGAAAATCCTGTGGTGGAAACTCCAAAACACCGTGCGGAGAGGAGGAACCGAGAGGAGCGCGCGCAGGTAGGAAAAAGAGGCTAGGGTTTAGAGTGAACCGTTACCTCCCAGGTATTTATACTGACTGAGGCGGTCGGAAGTTCCAACGGACCGTCGAAAGTTCCGACAAGGGGAACCTGGGAACTTTCAGACAGGAAACTGGAGGACGTCGGAAGTTCCGTTGGAGAGCCAGAAGTTCCGACCTGGGATTTCTAGGAAGATCCGATGGAAGACAGGAAGAAACAATTTCGCAGGAACTTAATCCGAGCCCATGGTAACTTCCTGTAGGAACTTCCGATGGAAGTTCCGACAGGCTTAGAGAGGATACAAGGAATTTTGAGAAGAGTTTTGATTTGAGCTTTTGAGAGATATAGTTAATGGACATATAAGATACTTGTCTCAAAGTGATTAGCCACATTCAACAATACATAACAATAATCATTTGAGACAAGCTATGATTCAACGATCACAAATCCTAATATTTTAAAAACTCACACAAATAAGCAAAAATAAATCAACTTTCTCCTAGTCTAGGCATCAAACAAAATGTATGCAACAAGTCAAGCCACGTTAGGAGAATCCAAGATATTTAGCTCACTCCTCAAGAAACAAAACCTTTGCTCATCAAGAGGCTTTATAAAGATATCGGCTAGTTGTTTATCGGTGCTCACATGGCTTAGAGAGATATCTCCTTTGGCTTCATGGTCTCTTAGGAAATGATGTCTTATGTCTATGTGCTTGGTTCTTGAGTGTTGGACAGGGTTGTTGGCTAGTTTGATGGCACTTTCATTGTCACACAAGAGTGGGATGTTTTTGTACTCACAACCAAAGTCACTCAAGGTTTGCCTCATCCAAAGTTGTTGAACACAACAAGCACCGGCTGCAACATACTCGGCCTCGGCGGTGGATAGGGCAACGGAGTTTTGTTTCTTAGAACTCCAAGACACCAAAGACCGGCCAAGAAATTGATAAGTCCCCGTTGTGCTCTTTCTATCTACCTTGCAACCGTCATAATCCGAATCGGAATAGCTAATAGATCGAAATTGGAGCCCTTGGGATACCACAAGCCAAGGTTTGGAGTATGCACTAAATATCTCAAGATTCTTTTAACGGATATCAAATGGCAATCCTTAGGGTTAGCTTAAAATCTTGCACACATGCACACACTAAGCATTATATCCGGCGTAGATGCACAAGATAAAGCAAAGAGCCAATCATGGAGCGATATACCTTTTGATCCACGGATTTGCCATCTTCATTTAGATCAAGATGCCCATTTACGGCCATGGGTGTCTTGATAGGCTTTGCATCAACCATGTCAAACTTCTTGAGCATATCTTGAATATATTTGGTTTGACATATGAAAGTTCCTTGCTTCAATTGCTTGATTTGAAATCCAAGAAAGAACTTCAATTCACCCATCATGGACAACTCAAATCTCTTGGTCATGATTCTACTAAATTCCTCATAAAACTTGTCATTAGTAGAACCAAAGATGATATCATCAACATAGATTTGACATACAAATAAATCTTTCTCTACATTTTGAGTGAAGAGAGTCGAATCGGCTTTCCTATGACAAAGACATTCTTGAGAAGAAATTCCCTAAGGCATTCATACCATGCTTTAGGAGGTTGCTTGAGCTCATAGAGCGCCTTATGGAGCTTGTATACATGATTGGGATTCTTGGGGTCTTCAAAGCCCGGTGGTTGCTCCACATACTCCAACTCGGATAGTTGCCCATTCAAGAAGGCACTCTTAACATCCATTTGAAATAGCTTGAAATCATGATGTGTGGCATAGTCTAGCAAGATTCTAATGGATTCAAGCCTAGCCACCGGTGCATATGTTTCACCAAAGTCCAAGCCTTCAATTTGAGTATAACCTTGATCAACCAATCTTGCCTTGTTCCTAGTGACAACACAATGTTCATCTTGTTTGTTGTGGAAAACCCACTTGGTGCCAATCACATTTTGCTTGGGTCTCTTCACTAGCTCCCAAACTTCATTTCTTGTGAAGTTGTTCAATTCTTCTTGCATTGCCATCACCCAATCCGGATCATCAAGTGTTTGCTCTTCCTTGAGAGGTTCCAAAGAGGAAACAAACCGGCAATGTTCACAAAAATTTGCTAAACAAGAACGAGTAGTTACCCCTCTTTGGATACTTCCAAGAATGTTGTCAATGGGATGATCCCGTTGAATGTTTTGATGAACTCTTGGATGAGGCACTTGTGATTGAGGTTGAATGGGTCCATTATCATCATTTTCCACTTGTGGAGTATCTTCTTGAGCTTCTCCTACTTGTTCTCCCCCTTGATCAAAGCCACCATTTTGATTGTCATTGTTAAATTGACTTTGATCTTGAGGTTGATGAGAACTTGGTGGTTCAACTCTTGCGGATGATGAAGGATCGTCATCTCTTGTTTCAACCGCAGCTTGACTCCTTTCTTCTCGTGGCCTTACTTCACCTAAGCCCATCCTCATGATTGATAGATTTGGAGGTTCTTCATCATCTACTAGGTTCTTGTCAACTTGCTTTACTTGAGAGCCATTGGATTCATCAAATTTCACATCTACCGTGGTTTCAACTCCACCGGTGATTTTGTTGAAAACACGATAGGCGTGTTCATTAGTACCATAACCAAGTAGAAAACCTTCATCAACCTTTGGTGCAAACTTTGAGCTTTTGGCTTTCTTGTTAAGTATTTAACATTTGCAACCAAAACCTCTAAAGTAGTGCAACTTGGGCTTATTACCGGTGATTATTTCATAGGGTGTCTTGCCCAAATACTTGTGGATGTAGAGACGGTTGATGGCATGACACGCCGTGTTGATTGCTTCGGCCCAAAAGATATCCGGAGTCTTGTACTAATCAAGCATGGTTCTTGTGGCTTCAATCAATGTCTTATTCTTGCTCTCCACAATGCCATTTTGTTGAGGGGTGTATGGAGCGGAGAATTCATGCTTGATTCCTTCTTCATCAAGAAATTCTTCGACATTGGTGTTTCGGAATTCCGAGCCATTGTCACTTCTAATGTTCTTCTTCAACTCAAATTCATTTTGAGCTCTTTTAATGAATTTCTTGACAATTCCTTGAACTTCGCTTTTGTCATGCAAAAAGAATACCGAAGTGAATCGAGAAAAATCATCAA
The DNA here is from genome assembly GCA_032594955.1 of Panicum miliaceum. NCBI lineage: Eukaryota > Viridiplantae > Streptophyta > Magnoliopsida > Poales > Poaceae > Panicum > Panicum miliaceum. The sequence continues at coordinate 15,219,833 of CM064058.1, read as the reverse complement.
CAATTACAAGACCATAGTTGTTACCGCCAATGCTAATGTAGGCAATGGGTCCAAACAAATCCATGTATAGAAGCTTCAATGGTCTTGATGACGTCATGATATTCTTGGCGGGATGTGGAGCACCAACTTGCTTTGCGGCTTGACATGCACTACACAACCTATCTTTCTCAAAGATAACATCGGTTAGTGGTTAGTCCTAGGATGTGCCCGCCCTTTTGAAGTTTGGCCAAATTCCTCATGCCAACATGAGCTAGTCGGCGATGCTAAAGCCAACCCATGTTGGATTTTGCAACTAAACAAGTCTCGGGCTGAATTTTCTCATTGGAGAAATGAACAAGATAAAGTTTGCCCTTCAAGAGACCCGTAAATGCAATAGAGGAATCCTCCCTTCTAGTAACGGTCACACCCTCATTAGTAAAGAGACAATTGTAACCCAACTTACAAAGTTGTGAGACGGACAACAAATTGAATCCCAAAGTTTCAACCAAGTAAACATTGTTAATTGAATTGTTTTGAGATAGAGCAATTTTACCCAAACCGATCACATCTCCCTTGCTATTGTCTCCAAAGATGATTGATTCTTTTGGTACATCATGAAGCTCTAGAGATGTGAATAGGTCCTTCTCTCCGGTCATATGATTTGAACATCTACTATCAAACAACCATGCGGTGCCACCGGAAGAGTAGGCCTACAAAAGATAATGCTCAAGCTTTAGGTACCCAAACTTGTTTGGGTCCTTGCAGGTTAGTGAAAGAACTCTTCGGCACCCACACACTCCTCATCATCTTCTTAGTATGTGCACCAACATACTTGACCACCATCTTGCCATTTGGATAACAACCGTGTAATCAATGGTGTAGTTGGGTGACGGTGAGTGTGTCACATTCTTGTTGCTTGAGTTGACCTTGATTGATCTCTTGACATTTACCTTGTTTGAGCTCTTAACCTTGGTCTCACCTTGCACCAATCTACTTTTGGTGACATCGTGTGCCATGTTCATCAAGTCATCAAGGTTGGCTCCCTTCTTCCAAAGTGGGATGGACTTGCCATTCACAATCTTAGAACCATTGGCCTTGTTTCCTCTTGTGTGGCCAAGTCCATCGAGAATGCTTGGGAACCTTCGAGCCTTGTCATAAGCCGGGTGTGACTCAAAGTCACTCTTAGGCTTGAGGTTTCCCTTTCCAATTAGCATGTTCAAATTGTAGATTTGAGCATATTTGGCCTTGATTGCTTCTTCTAGCTTGGCAAGGTTAGTAACACAAGCATTTATATCAACATTACAACATCTTGAGCAACCTTTGCTAGTAGAGGCATTGAAACCAAGAGTAGCCTTGGAATTGGCTTTGGTGCTTTCCCGAAGAGCGCCATGGTTAACTTCAAGCTCTTTGTATGTATCTTCTAGGCGTGAATGCCTTTCTTGAAGTTCACCATGAACATTCTTTAGTTTAGCTAAAGAGTCATTTGCCAAAGAATGTTCCTTTGACATCCTCTTTATAGAGTCATTGGCAAGAGATAAATCCTATGCCAATTTCTCAACCTTTATCTTTTCCTCAACTAGATACTCTTCTAGAATAAGGTTTCTCTCCTTTTCAAGGTTGATCAATTCTTCTTGTTCTCTAAGAACATCCTTCTTCTTTTCCAATTTCTCTAATAGCTTTTTAATTTTTTTATCTCCATTCTTGCCAAATTCTTTTATCATGTTAGCTTTATGTATGGCTTCTTCCTCATCTAAGTCATTTTCTACTTCACTAGATGTAGAGGTAGGAGAAGATGGGGGGTTGGTGTAATTTGATACCTTAGTCCCCTTGGCCATAAGGCACATGGGGCCATCATCTTCATCATCGGAGAGGTTGGTGAAAAGCTTGGGTGTTGATGAAGCTTCATGTATGGCTAGAGATGCCACGCCTTCATTCTCGGACTCATCACTAGAATCCTAACCTTTACCCACATGAGCATGTCCATTTTTCTTCTTATATTCCTTGATCTTCTCCTTGTATCTCTTCTCCTTGTCCTTGTACTTCTTGTCTCTTGACTTCTTATCTTCTTTGTCATCTTGATCATCGTCATCCTTATTATAAGGGCAATTAGCAATGAAATGACCCGACTTCTTGCACTTGTAGCATTTTCTTTGAGAAGTCCCTTTCTTGTCACTTCTTCTCCTTATGAAGTCCTTGAGGCTCTTGAAAACCATGGAAAGCTCCTCATCGGTGCTCTCATCTTCACTTGAGTCATCCTTCTTCTTTGACTTTGAAGGCTTCTCACTTGACTCAACTTTCTTGCTTGGTTCGGCCTTGAGAGCAATTGCCTTGGTTTCACTTTGATCGGCTTGGCCAATTGACTTGGCAATGTCCAAATCATGCATTTCATGATATTGCAATTCATTGAGCAATGCTACGAGTTTCATCTTCTTGAAGGCGTCCTTGCCTCTCACAAATGTTGCCAATATGGGGTTCTTGGGAGCATAGGCTCTAAGCATCTTCTTGGTAACTTTGCTATCATCCCAATCCTTGCTTCCAAGGTTTCTAATCTCGGTCACAAGGAGTTTGAGCCTATCATACATTTGTTGGAGAGTCTCATCCTTCTTCATTACAAATGATTCCAATTTTCCTTGGAGTATATCAATCTTCCCTTCCTTGACATCCTCGGAGCCTTCATGGGACATTTGGAGATTCTCCCAAATTTTCTTTGCACTTATGATTCCTCTAACTTTGTTGTACTCACTTGTGCAAAGAGAGCTTCTAATGACTCTCACGGCTTGAGCATTGCGGAAGATGTCATAATCTAGCTTCGGAGTTATCACATCATCATCACCAACTTGTGGTACACCTACAACCACAATTTTCCAAAGATCGGGGTTAAGTCCATATAGATGTACTTGCATGCCGTCGTTCCACCGGGCATAGTCCATTCCTTCAAAGTGAGGAACTTTGCCTAATGAAATGGTGGAGAAAGAAAGATTCGAAGAGTTAGAAGGATTAGAAGTAGAGGTCTCATATGTATGAGACACCGCATGATGCCCTTGAAGAGTCTTGAACTCTTCCTCCATCTTTTTCTTAAGAAGCTTTTGGGCTTTCTTCTCAACTATCTCATTCATCCTTTTCTTGATCTTCTCCCTTCTTTGCTTCTTTCTTTCATCTTCATCCATTTCACCCTCAACATTACTCACTTCAAAATCACTACCACTTGAGTCATCAATAGGAGTTGTGGGGCAAGATGGATGAACACCCATCAAGAGTCGTGCAGCGGGATCATGAGCGGAAGCATCCCCTTGTTCGGCCATAGTGCTTTTCCCTTAGTGGTTAAGCCTAAATCAAGAGATTAGGCTCTGATACCAATTGAAAGGACCGACGCTAGGCCTAGAGGGGGGGGTGAATAGGCCCTGTTAAAAAATCTGCAAATTCTTCACTAAAAACTGTCAAATCTGTCGGAACTTTCGACACAGTATCGGAACTTCCGAAGGAAGTTCTGGTACTGGGTAGGAACTTCCGACTCTCACAAGAACTAAATACGAAATTCAAACTAAAATAGGTTTAGGAAGAATCTACTTGAATAGAAATCTTACAACAAGTGTCTTGAGACTTCTAGAAGTGATCTTTAGCAGCGGAAACTTACAAACACATAGATCGGGTCAAATCTAGAACAAGAACAATATGACCAGCAACAAGTAAATGAGACACGGGATTTGTTACCGGAGTTCACTCCACTAAGGAGCTACATCTCCGTTGAGGAGCTCACAAAGAGCTGTGTTTTCACTAACCCCTTGCCTCCCTCAATCAACCACAAAGGAGGATTGAGTCACTTACTATTGTTCTCACAAAGAGAAGGGTAATACAAACTTCCGGGGGACAGTCACAAAGATTGAGAGCTTCCCGGTGATGTCTAACCATCTGGGAGCCAAGCTCCAAGAGTAACAAACGCGAATCAATCAATCAAACTTGCTACAAGTGCTTCTCGAGATGAACAAGGGAGAGAACCAACTCAAAGCCTCAAGTCACACACCTCAAATGCTTCTCACACCCAAGCCCCAAGTCAATCAATGCAAGGATGAGCTCTAGAGGGATTTGGGAGAGTGAAATGAATGCCCTTGGAGGTGTGCTGGTCGAGTTAGGTCGGCAGCAATGAATAGAGGGGGTGAGGGGGTATATATACCCCACCCCCAAAATAGAGCCATTGGTTGTTTCTGGTGGCAGCTGTCGGATATTCCGACGATGTGGGGTCGGATCTTCCGACGGTGTCCAGGCTTGGATCTTCCGATGCACGGTCGGATCTTCCGATCACATCTCCCGGTTTGGATCACTCAGATTAGGTCACGGATAACATGGATCGGAACTTCCGACGGACATGTCGGAACATATAAATCTATCGGAACTTGTTCCGAGCCAGTGGGAATTTCCGGTCGGAACTTCCGACTGGTGTAGGAACTTCCGACGGAGGTGTCAGAACTTCCGACAGAGGCTGTGACAAAAGGACATACCTAGGGTTTGTGTACGCGACTTTTTGTGTTTGCCATCTAAGTGTCCATCTCTTGAGCAACACTTTGACAAACTTGATCAATCAAACATGTCCCCCTTTATAGTACGGTGATTCCTATACTCAAATTCAAACCAAAAATATACTTCATCAACTCATTCACCATACATAGAAGAATTGGGGACCATCCTTTCATCTTTCATGCTTCATTTTCATTTTATTCCTGCACATATCTCATTCAAAGCATCATATCCCAAATTATAATTGTCATTATCTCCGAAACTCTTTTAGAGACCTAGATGCACTTTCAACTGCCCACTTGGATATGCGACGAGTGGCATCCTGGTTGTGGAGTATATCCGCCAACGGAAAATCAGTAACAACTGAGATCTTGTACTCGTCGAAGTAGTGGCGGAGCTTCCTTGATGTAACAAGTATTGCGTAGAGTGGTTTCTGAATTGGAGGGTAACGAACCTTCGACTCAGAGAGTACTTCGCTGATGAAATAAACTGGCCTCTGCACTCCAAATGCATGGCCTTCCTCGTTGCGCTCCACCACAATTGCTATGTTGATGACGTGAGTAGTTGCGGCGATGTACATCAGCAAATTCTCTCCTCTACGTGGTGCTGTGAGGATGGGAGGCGACTGTAGGTGTTGCTTGAGGTCCTGCAGTGCCTGCTCAACTTCCTCCGTCCAGTGGAATTTGTCTTTCTGCTTCACGAGCTTGAAGAAGGGAAGGCCCCATTCTCCAAGTCTTGATCTGAACCTGTTCAATGCCGCCATGCACCCTGTCAGCTTCTGCACGTCCTTGATCGTTGTTAGAGCCTTCATATCGGTGATGGCGGTGATCTTCTCCGGGTTAGCCTCAATCCCTTGGTGATGGTGGTGATCTTCTCTGGGTTAGCCTCAATCCTTAGGACACACCGTGTAATGATAAATTGTTTAGCAGCTTGTAGTATGGAGTGAGGCCACTAACCGTTCCAAGCTTGATGTCACCATAAGCACGGTCATACATGAAGGACATGTCTTCATCATTTAGCACATTTTTCTCTCCATGAAGCTTGTATTTAGTGAGATCTTCACTAGGAAAACCAAGAATGCTAATAGTCATCCAATGAAATGTCTTGTCGTGACGGTTCACATAGAGAGTTGCATAAAACTGAGCAACTATCTCCTCATTCCAATCACAAGAGAAGGACATGATATGCATGAGATTCATCCTTCCACAAGCGTCCACGACATCTTGCATGACGGGCAAGTCAATGTCCAAAAGATGGTTCCAATCAATTGACTTTGTCTCAGTTGTTGGGCGGGACTTGGTCATGATGACGGACTCATACCATTCGGCGTGAAACCAAGTCCAAAACAAGAATCGCCCTGCTGCTCCTTGTTAAGAGTTGTCCAATCTTCATACCTCAAGTTGTAGAGCTTGTGCTTGCCTTTGGTGTAGTTGACCATGCGATGACCAAGATAAGAAGAGTGAGTGAGATGAGTTGGCGGCTTCATTCTAATTATAAACTGCTCAAGAAAAGCAAGCTCGCTTTTATCTTCATTTTCTTCATCATCATCATCTTGAGGACGCGGGGCAGCACGCTTTACGCGAGTACCACGGCTAGAACCTTGTCCTCGAGTGAGCTTCCCACATCCACATGCACGTAGTGGCACCTTGGCAACGACCTTCCTCTTGCGTTGTGGAACTGGTGAGGCATCGACGGTGGTCTCGGAATCGGAGGAAGGTGATTGAATTTTCGGAGATGATTCATGTTGCTTGCCCTTGTTTCCACGAGCCATCTGATAGATATAATAAGAATATAAGAATGAATCGAAGAAACGGAATAAAAGATGGTGTCAAGATAGGCTTATTGTGCCAAAACAGGCACTTGTCGGAAGTTCCGACCACCGACCTAGCCAGAGTCGCCACAATAATCTATGGAACGCGAGATTTAGCCCACCAAACTTCATGAAACTTTAGACACTACTTCTAGGATGTATCTAGAGACTATTCCCTAAAGGAATCCATCTAACTCTTACGACATTGAGAGATCGGGCAACGGGAATTTTGAAAGCAATACCTTGAGCGTTTTCTGTGTGAATTGGAGGAAAGAAAGATGGAATCGGAAGTTCCGATGCTTGGGGAATCCGAAGAACTTCACGGCAATGAAATCCCACGGTCAAATCTTGTGTTCCCCTCAAGGGGTTGAGAGGAGGAGAGGCAAGCCGTCAGTGGGAGAGAAGAAAAGGAGTTAGGGTTTGAGAAGTGTTGTCCAAGGGGTATATATAGTCAAGTGACCAGTTGGAAGTTCCGATGGCACATTGGAAGTTCCGACGAAATTGATTTTTCAAATCGAGAACCCTTTGTCGGAAGAAGTCTACAACTTCCGACGCAGGTCGGAAGTTCCGATCGTGGATCGGAAATTCCGATAAATATAGAATAGATCTCCCGAGGGCCCTTTGTCGGAAGAGACCTGAGACTTCCGATGGATGTCGGAAGTTCCATCCTTGTGTCGGAAGTTCCGACAAGAGCTTGTTTTCTCCAGACAGACAGATTTTGATAAAGAGCGAATTTGGAGATTATGATAGAATTGGCTTGTAGACATGTGGCAACTTGACACTTGATGATCAGGCACAAACAACATCACATAACAATGATCACAAGCATCAAGTTTTTGATCCAAGGATCAAAATCCAAATATTTTAAAGAACTCAACACAATGAAAATTTATTTTTCCTTCTAGGCAACAATCAAGTATGTGCAACAAGTCAAGCCAATTACGAGAATCCAAGATATTTAGCTCACTCCTCAAAGCACAAAACCTTTGCTCATCTAGTGGCTTAGTGAAGATATCAGCAAGTTGCCGTTCGGCGCTCACATGACGTAAAGCAATATCTCCCTTAGCCTCATGATCCCGTAAGAAGTGGTGTCGTTTGTCTATGTGCTTTGTTCGGGGGTGTTGCACCAGATTGTTTGCTAGCTTGATGGCGCTCTCATTGTCACATAAGAGCGGAATCTTTCTAAACTCACAACTGAAGTCACTCAAGGTTTGCTTCATCCATAAAAGTTGGGCACAACATGCACCCGCGGCAACATACTCCGCTTTCGTGGTGGATAAAGCAACTGAATTTTATTTCTTAGAACTACAAGATACTAGGGACCGACCAAGGAATTGTCAAGTACCCATTGTACTCTTTCTATCTACTTTGCAACCAGCATAATCCGAATCAGAATAGCCAAGTAAATCGAAAGTGGAGCCTTTGGGATACCACAAGCCAAGGTTAGGAGTGTGTACTAAATATCTCAAAATTCTCTTAATAGCGGTTAAGTGACATTCCATGGGATTGGCTTGAAATCTTGCACATATGCACACGCTAAGCATGATATCGGGCCTAGATGCACAAAGATAACGAAGAGAGCCAATCATGGTGCGATATACCTTTTGATCGATCGACTTCCCTTCTTCATTGAGATCAAGATGACCATTTAGTGCTATGGGTGTCTTGATGGGCTTGGCATCGTCCATGTCAAATTCTTGAGCATTATCTTCACATACTTGGTTTGACATATGAAAGTCCCTTCCTTCATTTGCTTGAGTTGAAACACAAGGAAGAACTTCAATTCACCCATCATAGACACCTCAAATCTCTTGGTCATGATCCTACTAAATTCCTCACAAAACTTTTGGTCAATAGAACCAAATATAATGTCATTGACATATATTTGGCAAACAAAAATATCTTTATCAACTTTGTGAGTAAAGAGAGTAGAATCAGCTTTGCCCATTACAAAGTCGTTCTAGAGAAGAAAAAATCCTTAAGGCATTCATACCATGCTCTAGAAGCTTGCTTAAGCCCATAGAGCGCCTTACGGAGCTTGTACACATGGTTTGGAAACTTTGGATCTTCAAAGCCCGGCGGTTGTTCAAAATACACCTACTCGGATAGGGGGTCATTCAAGAATGTACTTTTCACGTCTATTTGATAAAGTTTGAAATCATGGTGGGTAGCATAGGCTAATAAAATACGAATTGACTCAAGCCTAGCTACGGGTGCATAGATTTCACCAAAATCCAAACCTTCAATTTGGGTAAAACCTTGTGCAACTAACCTTGCCTTGTTTCTTGTGACGACACAATTTTCATCTTGTTTGTTTCAGAAGACCCACTTGGTGCCAATCACATTTTGCTTTGGTCTCTCAACGAATTCCCAAACCTCATTTCTTGTGAAGTTGTTCAACTCTTTTTGCATGACAATCACCCAATCTAGATCACCAAGTGGTTCATCTACCTTAAGAGGTTCCAAAGAGGAAACAAACGAGTAATGTTCACAAAATATTGCTAAACATGAACGAGTGGTTACCCCTCTTTGAATACTCCCAAGAATGTTGTCAACGGGATGATCTCGTTGAACACTTTAATGAACTCTTGGATTAGGCACTTGTGATTGAGGTTGAATTGGTCCATCATCATCATCTTCAACTTGTCGTGCATCAACTTGAGCTTCTCCACCTTATCCTCCCCGTTGATCAATGCCACGATCTTGATCGTCACCATGATCTTGACTTTGATCTTGAAGTTGTTGAGAGCTTGGTGGTTCAACTCTTGTTGATGATGATGGATCATTACTTCTTTGATCAACCGGTGTTTGAGCTTGAGCTTCACGAGGTCTCACTTCACCTAAGCCCATCCTCATGATTGATAGACTTGGTGGCTCCTCGTCATCTACAAGGTTCTTATCAACTTGCTCCTTTTGAGAGCCGTTAGATTCATCAAAAACTACATCTATCGTGGCATCAACACAACCGGTGGTTTTGTTGAAGACACGATAGGCGTGTTCGTTAGTACCATAACCAAGTAGAAAACCCTCATCTACCATTGGTGCAAACTTTGAGCTTTTGGCTTTCTTGTTAAGTATGAAACACTTACAACCAATAACTCTAAAGTAGTGCACCTTAGGTTTATTACCGGTGATTATCTCATAGGGTGTCTTGCCTAAATATTTGTGAATGTAGAGACGGTTGATTGCATGGCAAGCGGTGTTGATTGCTTCGGCCTAAAAGATATCCGGAGTCTTGTACTCATCAAGCATGGTTCTTGCGGCTTCAATCAAAGTCCTATTCTTCTTCTCCACAATACCATTTTGTTGAGGAGTGTATGAAGCGGAGAATTCATGCTTAATCCCTTCTTCATCAAGAAATTCTTCAATATTGGTATTCCAAAATTCGGAACCATTGTCACTTCTTACATTCTTGATCTTCAACTCATATTCATTTTGAGCTCTTCTAATGAATTTCTTGACAATTCCCTACACTTTAGTTTTATCGAACACAAAGAACACCCAAGTGAAATGAGAAAAATCATCAACAATGACAAGACCATATTTGTTACCGCCAATGTTAATGTAGGCAATTGGTCCAAATAAATCCATGTGTAAGAGCTTCAAAGATCTTGATGAAGTCATGATGTTCTTGACGGGATATGGAGCACTAACTTGCTTCCCGGCTTGACATGCGCTACACAACCTATCTTTCTCAAAAACAACATTGGTTAGTCCTAGGATGTGCCCGCCCTTTTGAAGTTTGGCCAAGTTCCTCATGACAACATGGGCTAGTCGGCGATGCCAAAGCCAATCCAAGTCGGATTTTGCCACTAAACAAGTCTCGGGCTCAACTTTCTCCTTAGAGAAATCAACAAGATAAACTTTGCCCTTCAATTGACCCGTAAAAGCAATAGAGGAATCCTCCCTATAAGTGACGGTCACACCCTCATTAGTAAAGAGACAATTGTAGCCCATCATACAAAGTTGTGAGACGGACAACAAATTGTATCCTAATTTTTCAACCCAATAGACATCATTAATTGAATTATTATGAGTAAGAGCAATTTTACAAAAACCAATTACTTCTCCTTGGCTATTGTCTCCAAAGATAATAGTTTCTTTAGGTATGTCATTTGTGTCCAATGAAGTGAACAAGTTTTTCTCCCCGATCATATGATTTGAACACCCACTATCAAGCAACCATGAGGTGCAACCGGAGGAGTAAGCCTACAAAATAAATTTAGCTTGGAATTTAGGTACCCAAAAAGATTTGGGTCCTTGTGGGTTAGATGGGTAAACTTTTTGAACCCACACACTCCTTAGAATGACTTTCTTTGTGTAGGCTCCAACATACTTGACCACAACTTCACCTTTGTGGTCCATGGTAACCATGTAATCCATGGTGTAGCTTGGTGATGGCTCATGTTTCACTACATTTATCTTTGTGGGAGCCTCAACCTTCTTCTTTGCTTGAGGAGGAGTATTGGAGGTCACACCGTGTGCTATGTTCGTCAAATCCTCAAGCTTTGTTCCCTTAGTGAACATAACACATTCCTTACCTTTAACCATCCTCCTATAATTTGTTTTGACACCATGACAGTGACCAAGCTCATTCTTCTTGTGGGAGCATCTACCTTCCTTGTATACAACCTTTGGCTCGAGCATGAAATCACTATCATACCCATTTCTTACCAACTTGTTCAATCTCTCAAGTTGAGCATCTTTTGCTTTGATGAGCTTCTCTAGCTTTGCCAAGTTAGTAACACAAGCTTGCACATCAACTTTATAGCATTTAGAGCAACCTTCACTTATCGAGGCATTAGAGTCAATTGTTGCCTTGGAATTAGTTTTGGTGCTTTTCCAAAGAGTACCACAGTTACCTTCAAGGTCCTTGTATTTGACCGTCAAGCATGAGAATCTATCTTGAAGTTCACTATGTGTGTTCTTTAGACAAGCTAGGGATTCATCTACCAAGAATTTCTCCTTTGATATCATCTTATTTGAATCATTGGCTAAGGACAAGTCAATAGCCAATTTATCAACCTTAACCTTTTTCTCGGCAAGAGATTTCTCTAAGGCAAGATTTCTCTCCTTCTCAAGGATGAGCAAGTCCTCTTGACTATTGAGAGTCTCCTTCTTCTTCTCTAATTTCTCCATAAGCTTTTTAATTTCCTTAAAATCTTTCTTACCAATTTATTTTATCATAAAGACTCTATGTTGTTCTTCCTCATCTTCCAAATTATTTTGTGCATTATCAATTGTGGAAGGAGATTGGAAAGAAGGTATCAGTGTTTCTTGTACCTTGGTTCCTCTTGCCATAAGGCAAAAATGAGCATCATCCTCATCATCGGAGAGGTTCTTGAAGAGGTTTCTTGTGGACTTGGGCATGGCTAGAGTTGCCATCCCCTCATGATCGGAGTCTTCACGGTTGACTCCCATTCTTGGCCAATATGAGCTCGATCTTGATATTTTTTCTTATAGTTCTTGCTCTTCTCCTTGTACTTCTTCTCTTCTTTGGCCTTGTTCTCCAATTGTGGACAATCGGCGATGTAGTGACCAACTTTCTTACACTGATAGCATCTTCTTTGTTGTGATCTTCGCTTGTCATCACCACTTCTCTTGTAAGATTTCTTCTTCAAGAAGTTCTGAAGTTTTTCAAGACCAAAACCATTTCTTCATCGGTTTACCCTTCATCACTAGAATCTTCTTTTGTTGACTTGGGAGCCTTGGAGATTGACTCAACCTTATTACTAGAGGTAGCATTGAGTGCCACACTCTTGTTGATCTTGTGGCTAATGGATTTTGCCACATCCGTCTCCACCAACTCTTGATGAACCATTTCACCAAGAAGTTGGTTTGGTGTCTTGGTCTTGAATTTTGGGTCTCTTCTAATCATTATTGCAAGAGTAGGGTTCCTTGGTGTGAAGGCCCTAAGCAACTTTTTTGTCAGTTTGTGATCATCCCAATCCTCACATCCAAAAGATCTAATGTCCGATACAAGGATCATGAGCGTATCGTACATTTGCCTCATGGTTTCGTCATCATTCATGACAAAGTACTCTAGCTCTCCTTGTATCAAATCAATCTTGCCTTCTTTAACTTCATCGGTCCCCTCATGAACTTCTTTTAAGGTGTCCCATATCTTCTTGGCCACTTGAACGTTGCGGACCTTGTTGAACTCTTGAGCACAAATGGAACTTGTGATAACCCTCACGGCCTGCGCATTGCGGAAGTAATCTTGAGCTTATTCGGCCGTGGGTATCCCATTTGTGGGCGGAGTAACACCGACAATAACAACTTCCCAAACGGAGGGATGAAGTGCATCGAGGTGCATTTGCATGTCATACGACCACTTGGGATAATCCGTTCCATCAAAGAACGGGACTTTTCCCAATTGGACCGATTGAAATTGAGAAGCGGGATATTGAGATTGAGGATAGTTATATGATACTTGATGCATCCCAAAGAAAAGGATGCTTCTCCATCTCTTGCTTAATTCTTTTCTTCATCATCTTCTTCGCCTTGTTCTCAATTTTGGCTTTCATCTTTTCTTTTCTTCTTGTTCTTGCTTCTACGTTCTCCCCTTCAAGTTCATCACTTTCACTTGATTCTTCGCTTGAGGCGGAGTCATAGACGGAAGGAGCGCGACTTCCATTTCCACACGGTCTTCCGGAGGCTCTCGGAATTTTATCCGTCGGTATGCGACCGGTGGTGTCCTCCAGAAGGGTGGTGCCATCCCCATCTTGAGACATCGCAAAATTCCTTAGCGGTTAAGCCTTAATCAAGAGATTAGGCTCTGATACCAATTGAATGGATCTTGGTGATGCCTAGAGGGGGGTGAATAGACGAACCTGTGAAAATCTGAAAATTCTTCGCAGCAGTTAACCTGTCGAAACTTCCGATGAGGGATAGAAAGTTCTTCCAATACCTGGTCGGAACTTCCGATAACACAAAGGATTTACAACGAAATTCAAAAACTAAATCGAATCTGCGAAACCTGGCTGAATCAAAAGCTGCGTAGTGATGCTAGGAACCTTCTGCAACCAACCCTAGCAAGCTCAACCACAAGAATACGTATATCGGGACAAAACAAGGTCTAGGTCAATAAGAACGAGATATAAATGATATGAACAATACACAAGAGATTTTATCCCGAAGTTCACTTCCATTAAGGAAGCTACGTCTCCGTTGAGTAGCTCACAAAGAGTCGGGTCTTCTCTAACCCTTTCCTCACTCAATCATCCACAAAGGAGAATTTAGTCACTTACTATCAAATTCACAAAGGATTGGGCAATACAAACTTCCCAAGGTGCACACACACGAGAGAGCGCTCCACGGGTGACGCCGAACGTCTAGAAGCAAGCTTCAAGAGTAACAAACGCGAATTGATGCTTGGAGATGCTTCAAGTGCTCATGAGGGAAAGGGGGCTGCACTCTTTCTCAAGGGAACAAATCACACACCTCAATATTTCTCTCACCCAAGCCCTAGCTCAAATCAAAGCAAGGATTAGCTCAAAGAGGGAGTGGGGGAGTGGATTGAATGCTCAAGGAGGTGTTTGTCTCGAGTTAGGGGGTGAAGGGGTATATATACCTGAGCTCCAAAAACTAGCCGTTACTGTGCTGGAATGAACTGGTCGGAACTTCCGACCTGGGCACGGAACTTCCGACCCAACAATTATTTCTAGCCGAGGACCCCTGGTCGGTAGTCCCTGGATTAAGGTTCCTAAGACATGATTTGGTCTCTCAAATATTTTTGCTTATCTACTAAGCAATCTAGCATCTCCGGAACATCTTTTCGCAACCCTCTTAATAGTACGGTGTTTCCTATACTCAAATTCAAAATAGAAAATAAATAAAACTTTTCTTTGAACTTCAACACCCTCCATTAAGCAATTTGGTGTCCTTTTACGTGTATTTATCTTTTCATTGCATCATAACCTGTTCAAAACTCGATAAACTCATTAGCTCCTTAATTATGCATGTCATCAACACCAAAACCCACTTAGGGTGCCAAATGCACTTTCAGTAGGGAGGTAGGGGATATCAGGCTTTTTTGATGGTAGTGCTGATGAAATAAATTATAGATTGCACTGATGTATAGTTGTTGCTGTCTGAATAAATTATAGATTGCACTTATGAAGTTTTTGATGTCTGAATTTGTTTTGCACTCATAAACTGTGTGTGTTTTTGCTGTACATTTTAGCATATGGCAGTTTAACTTCATTAGGCAATAAACATAAATAGAAACTCTTGGAAAACAAATATGGTTCTGGATTATCCAAAAACAATATACTTCATTAGGCATTAATATAGTTCTGATTAGGCAATAACATGGAGAACTGAACTGATTTTCTCCTAAACAGTAGCTAGCGATTGCAGCTGCAGTTTGTTCTGTATTTTCTCTGAATTTCAGGGCATACAGGTGCAGCTTGGTCTCTGTCTGCTTGTCTTCTCCTACTACGATAGCTTTTGGTCGATTAGCAGCTCACACAGGTAATCAATAGGGACAAGTGCAGGTATTACTTGTGTTTTGCACCTCATCCAGCAACATTAACTTCTTAATCAACTCAGCTTGTCAGGCTTATTTAGAGACACATTGAGATACTTAACTGCATGAGCTATTTTTTATTCCTTTGCCACGGTGATATGCACTCGAGTTGTCTTGCATAGAAATTGTTTGATTTTGTTTAACTCCATGTGTGCCATGTAGCTTTTTCCTTGCACCGTTAATTTAATCATCTGTTGCTCTGTCGGGCCATCATGTTGTAGTTGCATTGTTCCAGTATGTAGCAGCTCTTTGTTTTTGTCTCAACTAACAACTCTAGCTAGAAGAGAATGCTCGGCAGCTCTATTGTGCAGGCAGGGCAATTCAGTACTGCAGCTACAACTCGATCAACAGCTGCTGGTGGACATAAGCAGAATGCTCGGTTTTCATTCAGGTGAATTAATCTTGATATCTCTTTCATGCTACAAGTCCAGTGATTAGACAATCATTGCTTGCTTAGTCCATGTTTTTAGTAATGCTTTAAACTGCTCGTAAGCTCTAGTAAGCTTTTCAGTCTTATCTGCATACCTCTTAGTTAGCACTTGAATTGATCATTTTTGAAAATTAGTTAGTGCTAATTTTTGGCCAGCTGAATGTTTGTATCTTTGCTTCCGTGATACTTTTGAGAAATTCCTAACCCTTCCTAGGTGAGCTCGTCACTAGTTGGCTTGTGTAATCTTGATGGTTAGAAGAGAGGCGTGTCGGGTTGTATCCGAGACATGGGCCTTGTTCTCATTGAGAATTTTAAAAAGGCTTCCCTTCACCCCCACCCATCTGGTCGCCATATTGATCCTTCTATTATAGTTGATATACCACCAGTATGACATGCCTGCAGGTGAATCTAGTTAGTTACCGAACTTCATTAGGTAGTTAGAAAGTAAGAACAGGTAAATAAGTGCACTATGATCAAGCAATATTATCGTAAGGTCAGGGCAAAACAGTTCAAATCGTTGTGCAATTTTTACATCATTCTTTCTGCTCTAATTTCTCTTTATTTTTTTTCTGTTCTTACATTGTAGGTTCCCAAGTTATCCTGCAGGGGAGATCAAGTACAATGCATGAAGAAGATATGATATGCATATGAACCAGCTCAAGTAAATAAGTACATATGTAGTGCGAGCAAGTACATTTCTTGCAATTTTTTTGTCTAAATGTGTATTTTATTATGCAACAATGTTGTTCTATATTAGGCAAATTATGCAATTGTTTTAGGCAATAATATGGTTCTAAATTAGCTAATATTATGGCTAGAAATTTAGGCAATAATGTGTTTCTGTATTAGCAAAAATATGATCATGAATTAGGTTATATAGAACTAGAAATGTTTGTTACCATAGGTATTCAGCCTTGCTGATATTTTAGTCCTAATACTAATTGTGCGAACTATTCGTTCAGTCATACAAAATAGTGCTTAGGATCTGAAATCTGATATGCCCTTTTTTCTGCTTGCAAGTTTCCTCATCGAATCGGCAACGTAACATGCTCTTCAGCTTGGTGTTTGGTGGCCTGAAAGTTCATCAAATTGTCATCGGCAGCAGTTTTAGTTGCAGCTCAACCTCAATTTTAATTCATGAGCAGCTTGGTAGTAGTTGTACCTCTAATCTTTTTGATTGGTCAGTACAACGGTGGAGGCAATCAGGCAATCACGTATATGTTGGTAGTTTTGAAATTTTGTTAAGGCTTAGAATTTAGATGGGTGAAAATGTGTGTATGTGTATACATGTTCTAATTTGCTTATTGTTTTTCAAAGAATTGCTTATCGGAGAGTAAAATTGAGGTCTCTATATTTATTCTATGTTTTTTTGTTGAGCGCGTCATGCAGAATAGTGCAGAATTTCAGCCTATTGTGTTTGTCTCCTTTCCCAAAATGGAGCGGCCGTACGGTGGGTCTAAATTACGGCCGGCCGTAATTTAGCTGGCTCCTTAAACTTAAACGCCTTGGATGGATTTACTCCACGTAAGGAGGATGACGAGCTGGAGGGAGAACTCATTATATTGGAGTTGAGAAAGAACATACAAGTAGAACTTTTAACATAACTGCGTGAAAGGCAGCGAGAGATTTCAATCACGATGGCGAAGGAATGATGAAGTAGATGAGCAACAGAAGGCAAAGTGCACGTGGTGCTCGTGTGTGGGCATCATCTTTGGAGTGGGAAAACACGAATAAGAGCGAATGAAGTAGAGATGTGGGTTTTGAAAAAAGAGGGATGAGGTTAACATGAACTATTGCATCTAAATTCAATAGCTATAAAGTTACGCTCATGGTGGAATCCACCAAATAGGATTTAACTGGATATTATTTTTTCAATAGGAGGCAATGTGCCCGTTGACGGGGAGGTGCCTTGTGGTGAATTCGTAAATATCGAGATCTGCTATCTCAATCTTTCGAAGGTGCTCATAGGGATAAGGTTGCGTGACTATATTTATAGTGTGAGTGCGAGTGTCTACATCTGCAATGTGTTTTGAAAAAAAACACTTTAAATTCTGTTGCGCAAAAGCGATAAAACTAGAGAGAGAAATTGACGTGACACATGAACATACATACTCTAAGGAATAAGATTTTATATTGTGCTGATGCGCAAACCGTCCCTAAATTTTTCTAGTTAGGCTGATTGTCGAAAGAGAGAACTTTAGATAGTAAAAAAAAAATAGAGGCTAGTGAGTAGAAAAGAGGAGGGCATCGGAACGAAATGGGCACCTATATATGATGTGAGAGGGCGGCACAAAGGTCGTGTAGTTGAGGTGGACACGACTTACCCCCTTATTGATGTATCCTTAAGTTTGATTTTGCTCACTCCTAGTAGAGTTGTCTTAAGCATTTTATTTCATCTCACTCTTAGTTCACCTCAGTTTGAGCATTTGACTTTGAGACCACTAGTGTGGCAATAGTAATACAACAATTTATTTGAATAGCTATATATTCTGTGTATAAGAGTTTTAGGGGGGTTTAGGTTTTCTTTTCATCCCAGTGGACCGGCGGAGAAGGGGGTGTGCTAGTTTATGGTCGACCGTAGAGAGGGGTTCTCTATGGTCGATCTTTAGACCATTTTTTTCCTTTTTTATAAGTTTTTTATCATTTTCCTAACAGAAATTTTTTTGAAATTTTTTTCAAAGAAAAAATTTGAAAAAGACCGCAGAAAAAAATTTGATGAGAAAAAATTTGAAAGAGAAAATTTTGAAAAAAATTATTGCATCCAAAAAAAAGTTAGGCAGAAAAAAAGGTTTGTGCAAACTTTTGCATCAAAACAAAAAAAATTGTAAAAACCTTTTGCATCCAAACAAATCGAAAAAAAGAAAAAAAAACTTACCACCGCGGGAAGCTTGCCGTCGGCGGCCCGCCGCGCCGCGCCTCCCGGCCGGCGACCTGCCGCGCCACCACGCAGGCCTCCCCGCCTCCGCCCCTTCGTGTGGCCTCCGTCGCGGCCTCACCGTGCCGCTCCTCCGTCCCTCTGCGCAGCCTACGCCCCGGCCGCGCCGAGCCTGCGCCTCCCTGTCGTCGGGCCGGGCTAGAGGAAGGAAGGGAGAAGAAGGAAGAGGATGAAAGGAGAAGGAAGAGGAAGGAAGAAGGGGAAAAGGGGAAGGGGAAAGACATATCAGTGTCTTAGAGGAGTGGGAAACTTACAGTCACCCGTAAAATCAGCATCGGGGCGTAGAAGCGAGTGCTGGGAATAAGTCCTTGTACTATAGTCTTTGTGGGTCTCAGTCTTTGTAGCATATTAGAGGACAACATCTTAGACTAGAGGAGCTCATGTGCTGTGGTCTTGCTGCCCCTAGGACAGCATCTAGAGGACATCATCTAGAGGACAGCATATTAGAAGACAACATCTTAGACCAGAGGACAGCATCTTAGCTTTAACTGTTAGGACAACATCTAGGCATCTTAGACCAGTTTGCATAAGCTTGGCTGCCCAGCCAGCTATAAATATGTAACCCCAACCCCTCGGGTTGGCATGGCATTGTGTGAGAAGTAAACCAGAAAATTGTCCCAACTCCTAGTGTCATCCTCTCGATGAGAGTAAGAGTTTCGATACTAACAACTGGTATCAGAGCCGTTCTATCCTGTAACTTAAACATCTCCTGCTCATCTCCTTCCCACGCCTCCCTTAGTCCTTAGCCGGGAGCAGGAACACCGGTTGTCCCTGCTCACCCCTCTTCCCCTGCGCAGACGGGCAGCAGCTCGTCTGAGGCAGCCTCCTCCCCACGCAGTAGCCCCCACTAGCGCGCCATGTCCAAAGGACAGTCTCAGCGCTCGGTCGCCTCGAGCGCACGACACCAGCAGGAGGCCGAGCTCGCCGCGGTAGAGGAACGCGAGCGAGCGGCGGCAGAGGCCGCTGCGATGACGGCGAGGGCGTCAAGGCTGGCGGCAGCGGAACTGACAGCAGCAAGGGCGGAAGTGGAAGCAGCGGCGGCGACGGATGCAACGCGTGTGCGGCAGTGGAGCTCAAGGCTCTACGCGGCAGTAGCATCAGCGGCTCTACCTCTGCCGACGGCAGCACCGACGTGGAACACAAGCTGGCGAGGGAAGCAGCGGGAGAGCGGGCGGCGCAGTGGGCAGCCGCGCACCCCCACGAGCGCGGTGGTGGCAGCCCAGACGGACGTGGACGCGCCGGCGGCGATCCTGGCGGGGACGCGCGCGGCGGTCGCGCTCCCGGCGGCGGCGGCCGGGTCGACGGAGATCACGGCCCTTACAGGCAGCGCGGCTCTGCCTCTCCGGACCGGCGCCATGGTCACCACGGGATCCAGGCTGTTGTCAGGGACATTGGCCCTGGCGGTGGGTGGCCTACCCTTACCAAGACCAACTATGTCGAGTGGGCTGCGGTGATGAGGGTAAGGCTCTAGGTGCGGCACATGTGGGAGGCAGTTCGATACGGCGACGTCGACTACAACGAGGATCGACAGGCGCTGGATGCCCTCATTGCATCAGTCCCGCTCGAGATGCAGTTCTCGCTTTCCAAGAAGCGGACTGCCAAGGAGGCCTGGGATGTCATCGCTGCGATACGCATCGGCAGCGACCGCGCCTGCAAGTCCACACTGCAGGCACTTCGCAAGGTGTGGGAGAATCTGGCCTTCAAGCCAGGTGAGGACGTTGATGACTTTGCTCTCTGTCTCAACACTCTGCTGCAGAAGATGGTGCAGTACGGCGACGACACCTACGATGAGGAGAGAGCTGTTGAGAAGCTTTTCCGCTGCGTCCCCGAGAAGTACAAGAAGATCGCTTGCTCGAACGAGTCTCTGATGGACCTCTCCACGATGTCGATGGAGGAGGCGATAGGTCGCCTCAAGGTCGTCGATAGCGATGAGCCACAACCTCTCTCGGGGCCTATCACCATTGGCAGGAACCTCTATCTCACTCGGGAAAAGTGGGAGGCCTGCCAGAGTGACGGGAGGAAGGGGGAGCCCTCCTCCTCGACAGGCGGCCGCAAGCGCGGCAAGCCGCGCAAGGCGCGCGGAGGCGCCCAGGCTGGGGTGCAAGGACGTGCCGAGGGTGGCGCCCGCGGAGGCACCCAGGGCGGCGCCGCCGGCGTGCACAAGCCGGCATGAGACGACACCTGCCACAATTGCGGCAGGGCTGGCCATTGGGCCAAGGATTGTCGACAGCCACGACGCGGCCAGGCCCATATTGCACAACTGGAGGAGGAGGAGCCGGCTTTGCTCCTGGCACACGCAAGCATCGAGCTACCTCCTGCAGCATCAGCCGTAGCGGCTCTCCTCCACCTTGACGAGCCGAGGGCACACGCCTTTCTCGGCGACGCCTCCAATAACGACAAGACTGACGGGTGGTGCCTCGACACCGGCGCCACCCATCACATGACCGGTCGACGGGATATCTTCACTGAGCTTGACTCCAGCGTCCGAGGCTCCGTCAAGTTTGGGGACACCTCTGGTGTGGAGATCAAGGGCGTCGGCTCCGTCATCCTTACCGCCGAGTCTGGTGAGCACAGGCTGCTCACCAGAGTCTACTACATCCCTGCTTTGAGGAACTCTATCATCAGCTTGGGACAGCTGGATGAGAACGGTTCGCGCGTGGAGATCAAGGACGGAGTCCTGAGGATTTGGGATCGCCATCGTTGCCTTCTTGCCAAGGTAACCAGAGGCGCAAATTGACTGTGTGTCCTTAATGTGCAGGTGGCACAACCCCTCTGCCTCACTGCTCATCGAGACGACGAGGCGTGGCAGTGGCACGAGCGCTTCGGGCACCTTCACTTCGAGGACCTGAAGCGGCTCAGTACCAAGGAGATGGTGTGAGGCCTGCCATGCCTCGACCACGTGGAGCAGTTCTGCGATGTCTGCGTGTTGACGAAGCAGAGGCGGCTCCCCTTTATTCAGCAGACGAGCTTCCGAGCCAAGAAGCGGATCGAGCTCGCGCACGGGGACTTGTGTGGCCCAGTGACATCGACCACAACGGGAGGACGGCGTTACTTCCTGCTGCTCGTCGATGACCTCTCCCGCTACATGTGGGTGATGGTCCTCGGCAGCAAGGGAGAGGCTGCGGACGCCATCAGGCGCATGCAGGCTGCTGCGGAGGCGGAGTGCGGCCGCAAGCTGCACGTGTTGCGCACCGACAACGGCGGCGAATTCACGGCGGCTGAATTGCGTCGTACTGCGCTGATGGAGGGCATTCAGCGCCACTACTCCGCGCCGTACAGCCCGCAGCAGAACGGTGTCGTCAAGCGGTGCAACCAGACGGTTGTGGGGATGGTTCGGGCCCTCCTCAAACAGAGGGGGATGCCGGCTGTCTTCTGGGGAGAGGCGGTGGTGACAGCTATCTACATTCTCAACCGCTCGCCCACCAAGGCCCTCAATGGCAGGACACCGTACGATGCTTGGCATGGGCGCAAGCCGGCGATCTCCCACCTGCGGGTCTTCGGCTGCCTCGCGTTCGCCAAGGAGCTTGGCCACATCGGCAAGCTCGACAACAGGAGCACCCCAGGGGTGTTCATCGGCTACGCGGAGGGCTCGAAGGCCTACCGCATTCTCAACCCGGAGACATAGCGTGTGCGCACGGCGCGCGACGTAGTGTTCGACGAAGGGCGAGGATGGGCATGGGACAAGATGGTGGACGACGGCTCGACACCGACGTACGAAGACTTCACTATCGAGTACGTCCACTTCGAGGGAGCTGGGGGAGTAGGCAGCTCCTCACCGAGCATGCCTACCCCAGTCCCCGAGTCTCCACCGACTCCGGCGCCCGCTACCTCGGCAGCGGCACGCTCTCGAGCCACGACTTCGACTGCGATGAGCTCTTCGCCGACTCCACCACGGCCGGCGACCCCACGGACTCCAGCACTACCAGCTACCCCTCCGGGCACGCCTACTCCAACACCAGCCTGTGTCGAGCATAGCCCGGTGGAGTATGCCACTCCTCTCTCCCACGACGAGGAGCGCATCGACGCATACCACGACGGCGAGCCGTTGCGGTACCGCACAATGGAAGACCATCTCGGCGACCAGCCGGTGCCAGGACTGGTGCCTCACGACCTGGAGGCGTAGTTGCACCTTGCGTGCGACGACGGCGAGCCTCGGTCCTTCGCAGAAGCCGAGAGACACGCGGCATGGCGTGCCGCGATGCAGTTGGAGATGGACGCGGTTGAGAAGAACCACACTTGGGAGCTTGCTGACCTTCCTCGCGGTCACCGGGCGATCACCCTTAAGTGGGTGTTCAAGCTGAAGAGGGAAGAAGCCGGCGCCATAGTGAAGCACAAGGCCCGCTTGGTGGCACGAGGTTTCGTGCAGCAGGAGGGGATCGACTTCGATGATGCCTTCGCCCCCGTGGCACGGATGGAGTCCGTGTGACTCCTCCTTGCGCTAGCCGCCCAGGAGGGCTGGCGCGTTCATCACATGGACGTCTGGTGGCGTTCCTTAATGGCGAATTGAAGGAGGAGGTCTACGTACACCAGCTGCCGGGTTTCGCGATCCCCGGCAAGGAAGGCAAGGTGCTACACCTACGCAAGGTTCTCTACGGCTTGCGGCAGGCACCGAGGGCATGGAATGCCAAGTTGGATTCCACGCTCAAGGGGATGGGCTTCGAGCAAAGCCCGCACGAGGCGGCCATCTACCGGCGGGGCAATGGAGGAAATGCCCTGCTGGTGGGTGTCTACGTCGACGACTTGGTGATCACCGGCACCAAAGATGCGGAGGTGGCGGCGTTCAAAGAAGAGATGAAGGCCATCTTCCAGATGAGTGACATGGGACCTCTCTCCTTCTACCTGGATATCGAGGTGCACCAGGATGACTCTGGGATTACGCTTCGACAGACCGCTTACGCCAAGCGCGTTGTTGAGCTGGCTGGGCTCACCGACTGCAACCCAGCTCTCACTCCGATGGAGGAGAGGCTGAAGCTGAGCCGCGACAGCACGACGGAGGAGGTGGACGCTACGTAGTACCGGCGTCTTGTGTGGAGCCTTAGCTACCTCGCCCACACACGGCCGGACTTGGCATTCTTCGTCGGCTACGTTAGTCGGTTCATGCAGCGACCGACGACGGAGCACCAGCAGGCTGTGAAGAGGATCATCCGCTATGTTGCGGGGACTCTCGACCACGGTCTCTACTACCCGAGGTGTCCCGGGGAGGCACACTTCGTCGGGTACAGTGACAGCGACCACGCCGGCGACATCGACACCAGCAAGAGCACAAGCGGGGTCCTCTTCTTCCTCGGCAAGTGCCTCGTTAGCTGGCAATCGGTCAAGCAGCAGGTGGCGGCCCTGTCCAGCTGTGAGGCTGAGTACATAGCGGCCTCCACCGCTTCGACTGGGGCGCTCTGGCTCGCTCGACTGCTCGGTGATCTTCTCGGAAGAGACACTGAAGCGGTGGAACTCAGGGTGGACAGCAAGTCCGCTCTAGCCCTGGCAAAGAACCTTGTTTTCCATGAACGGAGCAAGCACATCCGGTTGAGGTACCACTTCATCCGAGGCTGCTTGGAGGAAGGAAGCATCAAGGCGAGCTACATCAACACCAAGGACCAACTTGCGGACCTGCTCACCAAGCCCCTTGGGAGGATCAAGTTCCTTGAGCTTTGTTCCCGGACCGGGATGGTCCAGCTATCCCACAAGACGACGCACAAGACTTAGGGGGAGAATGCTGGAAATAAGTCATTGTATTATAGTCTTTGTGGGTCTCAGTCTTTGTAGCATATTAGAGGACAGCATCTTAGATCAGAGGAGCTCATGTGTTGTGGTCTTGCTGCCCCTAGGACAGCATCTAGAGGACAGCATATTAGAGGACAACATCTAGGCATCTTAGACCAGTTTGCATAAGCTTGGCTGTCCAGCCAGTTATAAATATGTAACCCCAACCCTTCGGGTTGGCATGGCATTGTGTGAGAAGTAAACCAGAAAATTATCCCAACTCCTAGTGTCATCCTCTCGATAAGAGTAAGAGTTTCGATACTAACAGCGGGTACATAACATAACTTCATCATTTTCTTATGTGTATATTATCAATTAGAGGATGATAGGATGTTATGTGTAGCTTTCAGCTTGTTTCTCAAAATTTCTGCGTGGACGAAGCTTTTGCATCACCTGGAATTATTGGAAGTTTGGAACCCTGTCTATCATTAGCGCAAGCTATACCGCGGTGTGCGGGGTAGCGGCCGGGCCCCCCTACTGTCCCGGGGGGAGAAGCGTACATAGGCGGTGCTGTCGTTGGGGGGCGTGACGCTGCCCCGCCCGACCGGGACAGCCAGATTCCCCTACCCGATCTGATCCGCTCATCCATCGACGACGGACGGATCAGCCCTCGCGTCACCAAAAGCGCGGCAGCGCGTAGCGTAGCTTTGCTAATTGCTCGGACGCACGAACACGACGGCCGCCTCACCGATCCCTCTCTCTATCCTTTGACTTGAGCCCGCGCGCCACGAGGAATCGCATCGCATGGCAGCCGCGCGACATGTCGTCGATCCCTGCTGCAAATTCGCCGAGACGATGTCTATTACTCCGTACTAGATTAGCACGCCGTCCTTAGCTCCATGTGTCGGCGGCGAGGGCTATCCGCTTATCCATCCGAGCCGGCCGGCTACCCACTCCGATCCCACTGGTCGACGGGACAGCGATCTCCTTTCCTGCATGGTGATCGTCGATCTATCGATCTCGCCCGCGCCGCCGACCGCCATGCGCCACGGTCGTGGATGTCCTTGGGCTCTTGACCTAACCGCATCTCAACAGGGAAGGGAGCTGAGGCCGCGTCAGATGCGTCGCTCCTATCTACTACGGAGTATCTATCTACTCGATCCACCAGCATATATTCCTTCCAGATTCTAACATATCCGCGCCGTTACGTACAGACTCTTGTGCCTGATAAGCTTGAACATATATCTATCGTCTTCGAATCTCCGTAGCCTAGCTTCCCGAGAGACCAACATGTGTGCAGCGGGGCCAGCGGCATCGATGCCCTGGTGTGGCTGGTGCCTGCCCTGATGAGATTCCGTGCTTTCCTTTCCAGATCGACGCGGCCGCCGCCGACGCGGACCGTACCGCCGAATGGGGTGGTGAGTCGATCCCGATCTTGTCGACTCGAGGATTTGTATCGGATACGGTTCGCCGGCCCCCTCCGTGATTTGGTTGGTTGGTGGAACGTGAGGCTCCGCGGGCTTCGTTTTGACGCTTCGTTGCCTTGAGGAGTCGGAAGAGAATCATCGCTCGAGGTTCGTGTCTTCAAGGGGACAAACTAACCCGACGGCCTTACAGAAATTGCTTCTTCAATCTTTCTGCTTCGGAAAAAACATTGCCGCCACATGCTGTGGAAAGCACGACCATACTATCCTATGGACGTACTACTCCCGAACTACTTTTTTTTTTTAGTAACACTACTCCCGAACTACTGGAAGAGCCAGGGAAGAAAAAAGACAAAATCCGAAGGGCGACGAAACCAAGTATGGGCCAGTTCGTGTGAAAAAACCTCTCTGTTCGGCCCGGAATGACAGAGCTCTCTCACTCCTCACTCGTGTTTCTTTTTTTTTTGGTCGCTCTGCCCTGTTTGGCCCAGTAGCACATTCGTCTACTGGTAAGCCCATACACTTAAAAGTGACCCATTTTCTGATTGACGGATTCATCACTTTGGGGGCCCATCCATTTCTTCTTCATCCTCTCCTTTTCCTTGTGGACCTATACCCTTCGTAAGCCTTTAAAACGCTACTCTTCTTCATCCTCTCTTTTTCCTTGCAGGCGATGCACTAAGATGTCATTAGAGATCATGGGCTCATTGTATGGTTAGCTAAAGTTTATATTTTATAGCACCATTAGCTGCTGGAAAATGTTAAGGATTTTTTGATAGCTTCAAGTTTCCGATCGTTTTTTTTAACCGGGATTTCATTTCATATGCATATCTTAAGGATTACATTGCAACTACAAAGGCACCCTCGCAAAATAGGAAAATTACATTTTGGTCCAGACAAGGGTTCCCGGTCGTCTTCGTCGCCAGCGTAAGGAGCAACCCCTCAACACGGCTCCGCCTCACCAGAGGTTGGAGGAGAACAGCGCCAAGGTTGCCACTTGAAGCCACCTCCCTTCCCGACGAAGAAACTTCAAAATTTTTGATTGCTACAACAAGTAGCACATCGAACTCGTCGACATGCCGTAGATCCGATGAACGCCCTAGCAATAAAAGATGGTCACCGGTCATCACATCGCCGAGGAACTTGGGATTAGACGCCACAAGCAGCGCCGGCAATCCCAAATCACCAAGCGACAAAGCAACCGAAAGGAGAAGAAGATCGCCCAAGCAGTTACAATGAAACCACCCACCCGATTTCACGGGACAGTGGTAAACATACCTTCCTAGAGCCTCGACGGAGAAGACAACGACAGCAGTGCCATCCCCGAAGAAGACGAGGAAGGGACAAAAGAACTCACCGACAAGATCCAGAGCTTCCAGTGAAACCCCAGATCCGGCGAGGAAGCAGCACACCATCCCTTCATCGCAGCTAGAAAGCACACCGGCGAGGTGGAGAAGGGGCCGGCGGATCTTATTCACTAACGGCGGCGATGCCTCCACCAACCGCTCGCCGCCGAGCCGTAGGAAGCCTAGATTAGAGACTATATACAACGGCCACCTCAATCCCCGTTCTCCATCCCCTCCAGCGCCGAGACGGTCGCCGGAGTGGAATGGGAACGGAGGATCTCGGCGCCGGATCGGAGAATTCCTCCTTTCGCCCTCTCTCAACTGTTACTCTGGAAAGGTCGAGAGGAAGAAGGAGCAGGGATGAGCTCTGCCGCTAGCAGGGACGAGCTCTGCCGCAGTCGCGGGCCATTTCCGATCTAGGCACGGACGTAAACACGGGAAACCTACGGTCCGGGCCATTTCCCAACCCCCGCCGGACGTCGCGCGACAAGACGAACCGTCCGCCAAACAGAAAAAGGAGGCACCACGCCACGACCACGGGCACGCTGCCGCCGACGACGCGCGGCACAGCGCTGACGCGAGCACCGGTCCGATCGCGCGCCCGGCTCGGCTCGGCTCCCACCGCCCCACGCACCCCGCCCCGCCCTTCAGATCCCGATCCCAAAATTCCCTTCCATTTCGGCACCACCCTGCCGTGCCCGTTGCCGAACCACCGCCCGCCCCCCGGCCGCGCCATGGCGGACTGCCGCAGCCTCATCGAGTTCCTCCGCGCGTTCGAGCAGCACCGCCGCCGCGGCGCCCCCTCCTCGGAGCCTTCCTCCCCGCGGCCACGCCGCGCGTCGCTCTCGTCGTCCTCGTCGTCGCGGCCGCGGGGCCGGTGTCGGCTCTTCCCCGCCCTCTGCGACCACTCCCCGCTGGCCGTGGTCGACGCGCTCGCGCTTCTCGCGTCGCTCGCCGCGCTCGCCTTCCTCGCCGCGCCCTACGCGCGGATGCTCGCCGCCGAGGCGCGGGACACCGTGGCCACGGTGGCCACGCGCCACCCGGCCGCGCCGTGCGTGCCGCTGGCCGCGGGCGTTGCCGCGGGGGCCGCCGTGCTGGCGTGGGACGCCGCCGCGCACCGCGCGCGGAGGTGCGGCAGGCCGCGGTGCCGAGGCCTGCGCAAGGCCGTCGAGTACGACATCCAGCTCGAGACGGAGGAGTGCGTGCGCGGCCTGCCGCCGCCGCACGCCGGGGGAGGCGGGGCCGCGCCCGCGCGCCCGGCGTCCGAGATCGGGGACGACCACCGGGAGCTCGAGGCGGTGCTCAGGAAGATAAAGCCGCCCAACGGCCGGACCGTGCTCATCTTCCGCGCGCCGTGCGGGTGCCCAAAGGAGATGATGGAGGTCTGGGGCGCCAAGAAGGTGCGCCGGATCAAGAAGTAGGGAGGCCAACCAACAGCCGAAGGATCTCCTCTCCTCTCTCTCCTCCCATGGCGACAAATAATGAGCGAATCATTACCTGACTGCTCCATCGCAAATAATTACAGTTTCTGCATACAGTTCCCTGCTCTTGTAGCAAGTATAATGCGCTTAAGGAGAGGAATAAGGGGGAGGTAGATACAATGTCATCAACGACCATTCCTTGGATTATGCAATAAGTGGTTGTTGCCTGTTCGGTATATAAATAAGCGCAGCAGAGACATCCTTTTTGGTTCCTTGGAAACTCGTTTATGCCATCTGAATGAGACCACATCTTGTTAGTTAATATACTGGTTTTGCTCTGTGTTACTAGGCAATGACTGCTAATGATGATGGCTGTTTGGAGAAATTGCTTTCATTCCTATTGTACTTTTATACGCCTATCTAAAATATTACCCTGCAAGGGTAGCAGTACTCACTCAGTACCAACATATGAATTTTCTCTGTTTGTTTCTTCAAGCTTTATTAAGCTGAGAGTTTGGAATGCTAGCCCTGTAATAGCCCACATACTTTGTGTTACTAGATTGATTTAGTAATGCTGTTTGAGATGGCATGATTTTTTTTTGTTTCTGTTTTTCTTACTGCTTGACCTTGGAGAATGCTATTGTGTCTATGATGATAAATACTCCTCAATTTGTTTCTTGTGGTTTCTCATAATGCTGGCATTCACTTTGTTGCTATTATGTACTTATTACTTAATATTCTGTATCCTTAGGAGTCTAATTTCATTGATTTATTGTCTGCTTTCTTACGTAGACTGTTCATGTATTGTTATTTCACTTTTGATTAAATTGCTGATGGCCCAAAGCGAATACTATTGCTGTAACCTATCCTAAAAGCCCAAAGATATAAGTGACACCTCTTTACATATGTTTTTTAATCATGCGTCAATCGTGACGTCATTGTTGGAAGAAATTATTTGTAATTTCATTTCTTCACTTTGATCATCTTACATATTATCAGCTCCAGCTGAACCCATTCAAGTCAAAATGTCTGAAAGCTTGATCGGCATCATCAACATTGTGGGTGTTCAGGTCGAGTTTCTTCCCCGGACATGAGTGCTCAAAGTCTAGTAGCTTGCTTTCTCTGGGATATTCAACTGCCTGTCTCGTGCAGTTTTGTTCTTCGAGGTATGTCTTCTCTGCGTCCCCTTTGCTTCCTGATGCCGAACTGGTGGTGCTACCTCCACCATTCTTTTGAGGTGTAATATACTCAGGCGCCATCTCTGTATCACTTTCATACCCAAACTCTGCTTTATTGTACCCTTTCTCATTCTGCAAATGAGCCATCCTACGCTCACTTAGGCTTCTGTTAAGGGCAATCTGGTTTTCATGTTCACGAGATCCTTTTCTGCAAAATAATGAACTATCATCATATGCTTTTA
Source organism: Panicum miliaceum (assembly GCA_032594955.1). Lineage (NCBI taxonomy): Eukaryota > Viridiplantae > Streptophyta > Magnoliopsida > Poales > Poaceae > Panicum > Panicum miliaceum. The sequence continues at coordinate 15,190,329 of CM064058.1, read as the reverse complement.
GCACTCCATGATGCTGTAGTCTGTGCTCCTTGATGAATCCTTCAGCTGCAGTCAAATAATTACTTGTTGAACTTTCAACAAACTGGATTTGTTTGGGCTCTAATCTATGCACACTTGAACTTTCTTTTATATCTGTAATTGCATTGCTGAAGCATTCATTTGATACTTGTGATACCAGCTCTGATATTTTTATTTTTGCGTCTTCAAGGTTTGCAGGACCCAAATTCTGTTTTCCAAGTGTCTCTTGTGCCTGCTCTAAAACTGCCTGTAGGTACTTCCCTTGGGCTTCTATTCGTAGTTGTAGATGCCTTTGCACCTGTTGTCAGTTCAACTTCAGATCAGAATCACTGCAGCATTACCGCATTTTGTAGACACTAAATGTGACGTGACTTTGCTGGAACATGAAATGTCCAGTTCTAAATCAGAAATAATCTAGATAGTAAATCATTTGTCATCTTGGGAGTTAAGTGCATATTAAAGGACATAATTTGGAATTCATAGTCTTTCTATTATTCTCTTTGGAAGTTTGGTACTGCTAGCCAAAATGCTTGAGTTCTATGTTACTTCGATCTACCTTATCCACCTAGTGAAAGTCCAGGATAAGAGTGCTGGTGCCAATAACTCACCTCAAGCTGTTCATTTAACTGCCTCTGAACCTCAATTTGCATCTGAAGTGCTTCACCAATTTGAATAGTCCTTGCAGCCAGGAAAAGAGACTATTACTTCAGTTTTCCTATTACATACAATTACAGTGTTAGCATGGGGTCCTTACTTCTCTGCCTGTGGAATGACATTTGTACTGCTCATTGTTGGCGCACTTGTTCCAGGCATCCTATCAGCAATGGTTGCACATCCTATGGCTGCAAATCGGTAACAAGTTGCTAACTCTTATTGCTGTTCCTATAATGCTAAAGATGGGAGTTACAACTTGGTCTTACCATTCTTTGATGAACTGACATTCGCTTGAGCTTGGAGGTTCTTGCTAAGCCTGTATTTCTGTAACATCCGAAGAATAATTTTTACTCCCACAGTTACATATATCATCTTTACCAGGAGGATTTTGGATTCTCAAGTACCTGGAGATGGCTTTTCAGATGGTACAAGGTGAGTCCTGGAATGCCCATGAGCCTCATGACTGTTTTTGGAGTTGCTTCTGGGTGATGAAGAGATATTAGAATTCGGCTGGTCTCTGTGCTTTGAGAAAATAAGAATATTATACTTACTCTCAGCTCCACCTAATTGATTGACTGCATCTACAAATCTCTGATGCAACTCAGGTGTCCATTTCAGCCTTGGTTTAGCGTCAGTTGAGAGAACTAGCCCAGAATCTCCTTGGGTATTTCCTCCACGCAAAAACAGATGCTGCTCCATTGGAAAGGATGTTCTTGTAGTGAAGAGCTCACTCGGACCCTGATGTTGGTGATACATCTGCTGTAGAATGAATACAAATTATTAGAAGTTATATCAATGAAACAGGGGAGACTGAAAATTTCCGGAACCTTTCTTGCCTGTGTTTTCAGTGGCCTCTTTTATCTGTCCTCAAACGTTGAATTTGTTCCTGTTGACTAGCTAAAACACACTCTTGTCCTACCTTACGCCTGTTGATACCCTTTTGGCCTTCTCAGGTTGATAAGGAGGGCCTTGTGAGGTGCTTCTTATATGGGAAAACATAGAATCTAGCATCTTGGAACAAACACCAAAAGAATAATCTTTAAGCCTACTAACAGAAGATGCTATCTTTAGTTATTCTGGAATCAATAACCCAAATAGAAATTTTCATTTTGATTTTCCACCTGTGACTGCTATGTACGCCTTACTTTTCTCTGTGTGTACTGGTTTAATTCAGTTGAAGTGTATGCGTGCGCGTGCGTGTATAGAGATAAACATGAACACCCATAGATGAAGCAAGCTATACCTTTATCATATATGTAGCTTTCTGGCATATGATTCTGCTATCTGATATGTTCAGTTTGTGAAAGATGCCGTTCTGAATTTGTGCCTTATGAATCACCAGAGAAAAATGTTTTGAGTAGCTTCTCTATCCTGCCTGCAGCCTGCTGGAGGTTATTTTGTTAGTATTTACGAATGGTTCAGTCTTTCTGCACTACATTACATGATTTAATTAATTATTTTTATAGTGGAATCTGATGCAGTTTGGGCTAATTTTGTTTAAGCGACACGATGACACTTGCTGTTATACTTTTAGGAGGAGCTATTCTGCTTGCAGAAATGAAGTTTTTTTTGTCAATTTTATTCTGTCCGTTGTACTACTTTAAAGTGCGTGGAATATGAACAAGAATAAGTTCCATCAGTGTCCTTTCCTAAGATTGGTACATATTCACATTGCAGTCCAGAAAAGTTTGGGCCATGCGATTTATGCTCTTTACGTGGGATAAGCTCCTTTTGAACAAGACCACTTTGATTGTAATCATCGCCAGTCAAAGCAAGAGTACTTATGTACTATGTTTCTGTATATGTTACACAATCATTACTATTTCAGACTTTTGCTACCATAGGTAATGGGTTCATTACGGTCATGTTTTTTAGCTAACCAAGTTTTAAGGGAAACACTTGTAAGCCAATGCTGGCTACTCCAGTCCCTCCCCTTAATTTATTTTAAAATCATTGCAAATTCTATCAATTCATGTTCAGCCACAAGAGAACTGCTTTTAGCTTTCCTAGTCTTAGTTTTATTATCATCCTGAAATCAAAACCCAAGAATGTCAGGGTTGGTGTTTTTTCTTTTGAATAAATAGTGTCAGGGTTTTTCCACATTTATTTATGTTTGTTCCAATTGATACATTCTTGATACATGTAGGAATAAGAGTAAGTGTTTTCCTTATATATCATGGTATGCTCGAGAACTCAGGACATTGTGTTTCATGTGTGCAATTTAACTATGGTGATTCGCTGTGCTTCTACTCTAGATCTCTATAATATTTGGTTGGTTGAAAAAGTGCCTCATTAGAACCATACCAATAACATATGTTGACATTCAAGACAACTAATAAGATTTTTAGTCTGACATTATTCAAGTTCTTCACTTAAGGATGGAATATCTCTCTCTTTCTGCTTCACTGTCTCTGTTGATATTGCTGTGTGTCCTCCCATTTAGAGCTTTCTTTGAAAGTCATGGGGAATAGTAACCATAATTTCTCCTATCCCATTTTTTTTTCAATAGGTTAGAAATATCATGAACTTTTGGAAGAATGGAGTGATTTGATATGTTTGCTAATCTTCTCATGGTGATTGAGACACTAAGACGGTAAGACCTACTAATAGGTTATACCATTTGTGAAATCATTGTATTTACTTAGTTCGTGTTGATAACTTTGAACAGGAAACATATGCTTATTTTTCCTTCTCTGCAATTTAGTTCTTACTCATATGATAATTTGTACCTATTCTTCGACATACATGTACTTATCAGAGAGTGCATGCTGTTTGGATTGGAGGGTGGGCTGTCTAGCTATCAACATATGAAGAAGTCTTCGATAGAAGAATCCATAGCATCATTCTGTACCATTCATCTTTTGCAAAGCAGCATCGCTTGTGGGGGCATATTCAACTGTAAAGATTGGTCCGGATAGCAGTTCTAGAATTGTAAGTCACATATAACCTAACGCTTTCTTCTCTAGTTTCTACAGACTTCTTTTACGTCAGTTGCCTCTGCCTTATCAGTTCAGTAGCAGGCTAGTTGACTGAGTTGCTTGAACTAAGGAGTCATGACCAGCATAGTTTGTTTGTTAATTGTTGTTCAATGACTGCTTACTTAGAAAATAAGAGATCTTGTAGATCTGGTCAATAGGAAGAAAGGGCATAAGAGTATTCAGTTTGTGCTTGGAAACTCTATTCTCTCTCTCTTGTAATACAGAAGTTAAAGCATGTTACGTTGTAGGAAATATTACCAATGAACAATCACAGTACACCTAACAATTGTTATTCAAAGGCTATTTTCTTAGGTAACAATAGATCCTGTTTATCTGTTCAGCAGAAAGAAAGGGCATAAGAGTGTTTGCCTGGTCATTGGAAATTCAGTGTTTTTTATGAAAAAATATAAGTTAAAACTGTTAGATTATAGGAAATATTATAGTCTCTCTTGCATGCATTGTGCATACGAAGGATCTCAGAAATGGGCACATTGTAGGAATACATGACTGTTATTCCTGCCTGTAGGAACCATGTAGCACAATCCAGCGACAGGGCTCAAAAAATATGCAAACAGTTAGATCTTTATGAACTTTGGCGTTGTATCATTGAATTGAATTAATGCTTCCAACGAAAACGATCTGTACTCATAGATAACTTGGCACTCCTCATCTTCGGATCTCCAAAACCTGCAGAAGATAGATAATTATCACCAAAACTCAACATCAAGAAGTGATGTTATCTGATTGGTGCAGGCAGAGCAGCCAACTAGATACAATGTATGGATGTACAAGTTATACACCTGGTTACGTATTCATAAAGGAAGTCGCCTAGGTGATACCTGGGCACCTAATGCCAGCTTGCATTGGTTATGATGCATTAGGGACCACATTGCCATCTACCTAGCACCCATTACTTTCAGAACAAAACTAGTTTGAATGATTGATATCATCTGAGTTGGGGTGGAGTGTGTGCCTACATATGTAGCTAACTAGCTCCTTTTATTAACCTGCAAAGTAGTGTTCAAAAAGCCAAAGAGACTGCTAGATTTCTGATGACCCTAGTTTGGCCATCTGTAGTTTAGTAGCTTTGCATATGACTCCACAACTTTGGACAGTGTTTACTGGGAGCTGGCTATGACAATGGCTGCTGACTAAACTGCTCTGACACAACTGTACCAAGATTGAACGATTTGGGTCTAGCAACCTTATCCATTGTCGTACACCAGTGCACGATTAGTTTTCCATCCAGTCTTTTCGATCATCTTTTATAAATTGGCCTACAGAGCAGAGTACCAGCCAATTAAAATAATTTATGGATAGCGCAACCAATTGCACAAGCTACTCATTATTGGATGGAGTCTTTGTCCAGACACCATGACCTCCATGAACACATAGATTCTTGAGCTCAAATTATCTCTTAGGCATCAATTCTTTCTTCAGCGTCTTTGGCATGTATTCATCCTCAAGTTGCCTGCACATTTCCGGTGAGCTATGCTTTTCGTCAATATGCATTTCTCATCAATCCACCTAAATCATTTTTTCTTATTCGCCTTGCCGGCATCCTAATCTCAATATTCCTTGTGCGGCAAAGAAGCTTGCTGTGGCTTTCATGGAACATATGCTGCCTGAGAATGCAAATAAACTATCACGGCGGCGACTATCTTACGCTTAGTGATAGTTACTGTTCAGGGATGCTCTTTGAGCAACTAGTCTGGTCTAGTGGTTATGTGATGCTCTTGCAGTTCACAGGCAGCGTGGAAGCACCTGAAGGATTCATTCCCGATATGGTATCTAATGCCAAATATGCACTCTATATTTCCTTGCCTTGTTTATAGCTGTACATGTATGATGTGTGCTAATGGTTGAATTTGTTTGAAGGAAATCTATGGTTAAAGTAAATCAAATGGAGGTGATGAGGCGAACATCTTTGATATTCTTTCATTGGGAGCATTGCTGGAGCATAAGGCATTTCTAGTCCTGGTCAGTGCTTTTGGTTTGCCCCTCTTTCGATATTCCAATGATCATATTGACATCAGTTGCTGTCACGAGCAATATTCCTTTTGGAATGTGGGTAGTTCTTCCACATTTCGCTTCCTGGTTTATTGCAGGTGCTTTCTCCATGTACCTGCTGAACTCATGCTACATGGTACATGTACAGTTGTCCTTTTGCTCAAACTTTCCCAACTCGTTACAAATATGGCAATTGAAAACTTCCTTTGGTTTTCTGTACTATTATCACTCACGTATTAGTAATGTTTTTGAAACGGAACTTGGCTAGAGGGTTTTCAGTCCATGTTCCTCTTTTTGGTTCCACAGGCATCTGATATCTCTCTTTGGAAGGCTTTTGCTTTGGGTTGGGAAAAGAGAGGCCGGGTGACCATCTAGCCTATGGTATTATTGCCTTATTGGAGATTTGGAAGTGCTAATTCCCTTCCACCTTGCTTTCTCCCTCCCTTGGGGAATGTGTCTATTCTTATAAAAACATCTCATATCGGCTGGTGCCAAATTTTCTGTTTTGGCACCGTTTATGTTTTGCTTTATATACCTTTATTGGTTGTGTATGATACGATGCATGGTTTGCTGGGTGATAAAAACTCCCCACTTCGATGCCAATTTTTCGGCGTTTCGCCATGTAAACACTTGGGGCAACATTTCGGTTGGTTTGGTCAGATTCTGGCTATAAAGTATAAAATAAGCTATTGTGTTCAGACTTCAGAATCCACGTATTTATATCTATGCTGATGTGTGTATTGACAATGCACACGGACCATTCATTCTCTTTTGGAATTAGTGTTGTTTTTAACACATTATAATGATGATAATGCCATCCTTTTGTGATAAATTTTGGGAGATTTTATGTTGCCATTTGAAGCTTTCATGGTGGGAAGCTTACGTTTTTGGATGAAATTTATTTGAAGCAGCAGAGACAATGAGCACCTCATATTTGTTGGCTCTGTGCTTGGAACAGGTTCTTGTGCTGGCGTGACTCGTTCGGCTTCGTACCAATGCTACGGGAACATGGAGAAACATCACGAGTTCCTTCCCGAACTGCTGCCAATCAAGCCTGACTAGCTGAATCAGACTTGTTAGCTGTGCTTTTGCAGCGAAAAAGGGACGGAAACTACCCACCTCCAGAGCTGATGATCCAAGGGACACGGCGGCGAGAGTGCCTGTCACGGTCGGCGGCAGCGGCGGCATGTGGCACGGCGGGCGCATCTCTGATCGTTCTCGCTTTGACAAGCAGATCAAAAGTTCAGAGCCCACGCGCGGGGGGCTGGTTCGTGTACCGCGACCTTGCACCCGCGCGTCGCGCTCCGGCGGTTGGGCAGCGGCGCACGGCGGAAGTCAGCTGCTTCCCGTCCGTCCGCGGCAGCGCGGCGGAATCTCCCGTCGCGATAGGGGATCACGGCGCGCTTTCTGAGGCGTTCGCGCCGCGACGGGCGAAGAAGGTGCCGTGCCGAAAGCCAGGGCGGGATGGCATCAAGATTTCACGTCGCGCGTTCGGCGAGGTCAGGTCCGGACAGCGACACAAGTAGGTGAGCATATTAAGGAGGTGCAAACCAAACGCATGGCTAGTTCACTTGCCCAATTTTTTTGTTTGCATCGACCACCTAAAAATTCAGCTGAAAAAAGGTGGGCATTCCAGACCTCTGGACATGATATCATATTATAATATCATATTAAGTTGCATGCACCCATCGAGTCAGACTAAAAGCTTAACTTTCTAAAGAAGATTGAGCGATTCAATCGTACAAAACATTGCAAAATTTTAGCTTGGATGTATTTAAGCTCACTGAAAAAGGCGGCACTGTTTCCTTGGACCCGTCAACAGCTCTTCGAACCCTGAAACAGTTCGGGAATCTTGGGGAGATCGGATTGTCACTGGTTTTCAGATTGTGCGTCTATGCTCAGGCAGTCAGGCACCTCGTACATTCCTGACGAATAATAGCAAGATGAGTGATGCAAAGGGCTAAGCATAAATCCTATCCCGCAGCCACTAAGCACGCTTTTAATCACATCCACGGGCTATACCGAGGCCCTTAATCAACGCGAAGATTGCTGCCTGGTTAAAAAAACGTCCTGATGTAGGTGCGTTTAATTTGGACACGATGCCATTTTCCTTTCTGGAGAAAGGAGAGGTTAGCAATCATCTGGAAGCCATGGTTACCGATGAGCAGACAGGTGGAAGCTGTTCTCATGGCCACTCAAGAATGTACCGACCCCGACCTGCACCAAGAGAAGGGCGTGCGACACAACGTAAGAGCAGGAAGCTCCATTGTAAATCCAAACTGCCAAGTTCCAGGCTTGTTGCATAACAAGTGAAGCATCACTTGAACCGAATTTGGTGACGGCATTCTCCTAATGTTTAGAAAATTCCACTTCAGTGAATTCGCTTAAAAGAACAGCTGGTACGCAAAATAGTTCAACCGGTAAGCACAGGAAAAAGGCCAACGGAAAACCAAATAAATTCTAGGCATGAAAGATTATAAGATTCTGGAAAATAGCAAAAAGGCATTCCATCAAAACAGACACCACCAGAAATTCTTAAATCTTCAACCGGATGTTCAAATTTGCTTCACAGTATTTGAACAGGTTGCCTTGCTGGATATTGATATCTGTACTTACCTACTGAAAGCAATATGGCTCGGAAATAATGGATTGATTAATGAGATACAAGGTGTGTTACATATATAGGCAAGGGTCTCTAGGGTTTATAGAAACAGAACCAATCAAGAGAGCCTTGCCTAATAGATCAGATCAATCCTATCCATCTATCCTAGGGTTGTGGCACACAGCAGGCAATGGCCTGTGCGCCCAGCACCTAGGGCCCAAGGGCCCAGCCCAATAACCTTTGCTAACACGCCCCCGCGGTCTGATCGTCGGCACCACGAACGTTCAGGCTGGACCTAAACTCTGTGAAAACAGAAGAAGGTAACCCCTTGGTGAAGATGTCAACGTACCGTGAAGATGTAGGCACATGCATGACGCGAATATCACCAACTGCAACGCGCTCCCAGACAAAGTGAAGATCAATCTCAATATGTTTGGTGCGCTGATGCTGGACTGGGTTGAGGACATGTAGACGGCGCTGATGTTGTCACAGTAGACAAGAGCAGCGCGCTGAAGGGGAGCATAGAGCTCAAGGAGAAGCTGGCGCAGCCAAGTGACTTCAGCAACGCCATTAGCCACGACGCGGTACTCAGCTTCAGCACTCGATCTGGAAACAGTATTCTGCCGCTTCGAAGACCAGGACACCAAGTTATCACCAAGGAACGCTGCATAACCAGAGGTAGACTTCCGTGTGTCCGGGCATCCAGCCCAGTCAGCATCAGAATACACCGTCAACTCAGTCTGAGAAAACGGCCGCAAAACCAAGCCCAGATGTAGAGTGCCTCGGATGTATCTCAAAATCCGCTTGAGAGCAGCAAGATGAGGTTCCCGTGGATCATGCATGTGGAGACAAACCTGTTGAACAGCATAGGCGATATCTGGCCGAGTAAAAGTCAGATACTGAAGAGCACCAGCAAACTGCGAAAATCCGAAGCATCTGAAACAGGCGGACCATCAGCAGGTAGCTTGGGATTTGTATCCACAGGTGTAGAGCAAGGCTTGCACTCAGCCATACCAGCACCATCGAGAATATCCAGCATGTACTGTCGCTGTGAAAGAAGAAGTCCAGAACCACATCGTTGAACATGCATCCCCAGGAAGTGATGAAGCTCGCCGAGATCCTTCATAGAGAACTCATGCTGCAGTACAATGGTACGACTGAGGAGAGCTGGAGAAAAAGTTGTGAGGACAATGCCATCCACATATAGCAATAAGTAGATGAGATCTGAGCCACGACGATAGACAAACAGAGAGGTGTCTGACTTGGCTTCCACAAAACCCAGGGTGAGCAAATGTGTAGCGAAACGACTGTACCATGCGCGGGGAGCTGCTTCAATCCGTAGAGTGACTTGTTGAGCCGGCAAACATAGTCAGGATGAGCTGAATCCTCAAAACAAGCAGGCTAGGCACAGTAAATAGTCTCTGACAGGGTGCCGTGAAGAAAAGCGTTCTTCACGTCCAGCCGGTGGATGGGCCATTGGCGCGAGAGTGCTAAGGACAGCACAGTGTGCACAGTGGCAGGCTTCATGACGGAGCTAAAAATCTCATAAAAATTAACACCAGGTCACTGTGTGAAGCCACAAAGAACCCATCGAGCCTTGTACCACTCAAGAGACCCTTGTACCACTCAAGAGACCCATCGGACAGAAACTTGTGCTTGAAGATCCACTTGCCGGAGACGACGTTAGCACGTGGTGGACGTGGGACAAGATCCCATGTATGGTTCTGCAGGAGGGCAGTATGCTCTTCCTCCATAGCGGCCCGCCAATTCGGATCGGCAAGGGCACTACAGAAGGTCTTCCGAACTGGTGACAACGGCACGCTGAGGAACAGCGCGGGTAGCCGAAATCCGTGCTTGGCGCGCGTGGTCATGCCATGCTGGTTCACCAAGGGGGAACCAGGCCGGCGCCCTTCGGCGGGGCTGGAACAGCAGCAAACGGTGCAGGTGCAGCAGCGACGACCGGTGCTGGAACGGCGGCGGCGGCGGGCGCAAGAGGAGCAGCAGGTTTCCGGCGTGTGTACACGTGGCGGATGATGCGCTCGGGCCGAGCGACCGTAGCTGGTGCAGCGGCTGTAGGGGCTACGCCGGCTGGAGCTGTAGGAGCAGTACCGACGGTGATGGGCGCTGCAGTCGACGGTGCTGCGCCGGTGGCGGCGGCGATGCTGGTGGCCTGCTAAGCACCACGCCCAGCAGGAGAGGGCTGCAGCATTTCGCCCACAGCAGGAGAAGACGCGCCGGGGGCCGCACGTGGCGGTGCGGCAGGAGAGGGCTGCAAGGACCCTGCTGCACAAGGCAGCAGATCGCTCACAGCTAGAGGCGGCGCGTCGGGGGCCGCACGTGGCAGTGCAGCAGGAGGGGAGCTGCCTACGGGTCCTGCAGGGAAAAAGAGTTATGTAGGTCCTATGGGGGCCGGCACAGTGTTAGTGAAATCATCTAAGAATTCGAAATCCACAGCGGTGGGGATAGAGGACTGTTCGGCAAAGGGAAACGAGGACTCGTCAAAGACGACATGACGAGAGATGATCACACGAGTAGAGGTGATGTCAAGGCAGCGGTACCCTTTATGATGTGCGGAATAGCCAAGAAGGACGCAAAGGACGGAGCGCGGAGTGAGTTTATGGCTAGCCGTAGCAGAAAGGTTGGGATAACACTTACAACCAAAAACACGGAGGTGCTCGTAGGACGGCAGCGTGCCGTGAAGAGTGAAGTGCGGCATGGCAAAGCTCAGCGTTTTGATGGGTAAGATGTTGAGGAGATAGGTGGCAGTGGCAAGGGCTTCGACCCAATAGGACGGTGGCATGCTAGCCTGAAAGAGCAGCGAGTGAATGACATTATTAGTGGAACGAATAATGCGCTCGGCTTTACCGTTCTGGGGGGAGTGTCTGGGCAGGACATGCGCAGGTGGATGCCATGGGTGAGGAAGAATGTGCGGGTGCTGGAGTTGTCGAACTCGCGCCCGTTATCGCACTGAACTGCCTTAATGCTGGCACCAAACTGAGTAGCAACATGAGCAAAGAAATTAGTAAGAGTGGAAAACGTGTCAGATTTCAGGCGTAAGGGAAACGTCCACAAGTGATGCGAGCAATCGTCGAGGATGACCAAATAATATTTGTAACCTGAGACATTGATAACAGGAGATGTCCAAAGATCACAATGTATAAGATCAAAATTGTGAGACGCACGAGACGTGGACGCATGAAAAGGTAGACGAACATGGCACCCTAACTGACACGCATGACAAAGAGTGCTACTAATTTCTTTATTACACGCCGGGATCATGGATGCAAGCTTGTACAAGGCTTCATGACCGGGGTGACCGAGACGACGGTGCCAAAGCGAGGATGAAGGACCGGCAACTAGGGCTGCAGCCGCAGGAAGACGCAACGGGTAGAGCGGTCCGGAGCTATTGCACCCGGCGAGGATTTTGAGTCCGGAGATCCTTCACAGAACAACCAAGGGGGTCAAATTCGACTGAGCAGTTGTTATCACACGTAAATTGGCGAACAGAAATAAGATTTTTAATAAGGTTTGGTGAAACAAGAACATTATTAAGAGAAAAAGATCCTAGAAGAATCGCCATGCTTGTGGCGGTGACCTGAAGTAAGGATCCATTACCGACGACAATGGAGGTGGGCGACGGGTACCGCGGGAGAAAAGAATGTGAAAGATTGCCGGAATCAGAGTTCATGTGAGAGGATGCATTTGAATCGAAATACTGGTCGTTGTTGGACGGCTGGTTCAGAGTGACGGTGCTGAAGGTGGAAGCCAGAGACTGCTGATCCCATATCGAGGGCGCGGCGGGAGGGTTGTAGAACCCTGGTACAGTCCAAGGCAGCATGCCTTGCTGCGCCTAGACTTGAGCGTGCTGCGCCTGAAGAGCCTGCGCCTGCGCCTGTGCCTGCGCCAGGAGGGCCTGCTGCTGGGGTAGGCCGGGAGGAGCTGGTGAAGACGGCATCGGGGGCCGCGGGCCGGGCCACATCTGAATGGACCCGGCCCACGGGTTGAAGAAGGAGGGCCAGGACGGCCAGGTGGACCCGGCGTTCTTGGCGCTCCCTGCAGACGCCGAGCCGCCGCCGTCGCCTCCTGGAGTGGGTTGACTCCCGCCGCCGGTGGGGCTGTCACGGCCGCCTCGCTTGCCGCGACGGCTCTTGGTCTTTGCAGACTTGGAGCCGGCGCCCCCGGAAGGTGAGCCCCCTGCAGTAGGTGGCCGGGCAGGCGGCCGATGCCTGCCGGTTGATGGGCCGGCGGCATGAGGAGCAGGGGGCTTTGCTGCCGGGGCGACGAGGGCAGCAGATGGCGTGGAAGTGCGATGCGCCATGTTGAGTTCCTCCATGAGCAGCTCGGCGCGGACGTCGAGGAAGGAGGGGAACGGGCGCCCGTGACGGAGATATGTCCCAATGTCGGTGAAGCGGCCGTTGAGGCCACGAAGGATGTTGAGGATGAGAGTGAGGTCGGTGACGATCTCGCCGAGGTCGTCGAGGGCGTTGGCCATGCTCTTGAAGCGGCGACAGTAGTCAGTGATGGAGAGATCGCCCTGGACGAAGTTTCGGAACTGCACATCGAGGTAAAGCGCGCGCGCCTCCCGGTTGCCAAGAAATTGTGTTTCAATGGCCAACCAGGCTGCACGGGCGGTGGCATCGCGCGCCATCACCGTCTCGGCGAGGTCTCTGGAGATCGTGTCGTAGATCCAAGACTTGACAAGGCAATCCATGTGCATCCAGTCCGGGAACGTCGAGGAGGCGGTGTCGTGAAGAACATGATCCTGAAGATTATACTTGCCGACGGTGAGAAGGAACTGATCACGCCAGCGAGTATAATTACCCGAGGTGACGTCGAGGATGATGGGTATGAGGCTTCGGATGTTCTGGACAGCGACAGCCTGAGCGTGGAGGTTGATGACGGCGGCAGCTTCATGCATCAGCATGGCGTCGCAGATGCCTTGATCGTCGAGATCAGAGGCATGGGACTTGGCGCCGTCGTCGTGGGGGCCGTCGAAGGGGGCATCCATGTCGGGGAAGACAGCGGCCGCAGCCTTGCGCTCGCGGGCAGCGCGCGCCAGAGCGTCGCGCGTGCGGGCGTCGGCAACCTCCCGGTCCTTCGCAGTGGCGGCCACCTCCTGCTCGGCCTCGAGAGCGCGGGCCAGCGCAGCCTGGCGCTCCTGCAGGAGCTTGGCGTGCTCCTCCTCGGTGAGGGGCTGGCCGGCGGCGGCCGAGGGGGTAAGGGATCTGGCCATAGGCGCAGCCAAGGTGGGCGCGCAGAGCTAGGGCAGCGGAAGATGAATCAGGTGGGTAACCTGGACTCGTGATACCCTGAAAGCAATATGGCTCATAAATAATGGATTGATTGATGAGATACAAGGTGTGTTACATATATAGGCAAGGGTCTTTATAGAAACAGAACCAATCAAGAGAACCTTGCCTAATAGATCAGATCAATCCTATCCATCTATCCTAGGGCTGTGGCACACGGCAGGCAATGGCCTGTGCGCCCAGCACCTAGGGCCCAAGGGCCCAGCCCAATAACCCTTGCTAACACCTATCCATAGATTTCTGACGAGAACTGAAGATGACGAGGGTTTATCACTACTTCATGTTCACAAGCATCTAAAAATTGCCGTCAGCTCAAGACGGTGGACATGAAAGGAAATGACCGCATTGCACAGGATGCAGATTGACTTAGCAGCAATGAACTCAAAAGAAAGGTTAAATGATCGCTAGACATATGGCAAAACAGAGCGGCAACAAACTTTGTACCTTGTGATTCATCCAAGAAGGATTATCACTAGAGAAAAAGAAGTGTTCTACCAACATGGTTCATTGCTATCCTCAGATGTATGAGCATTATTCACAAAGGAAGATGAAATCAACTTTCCCCAGCATTCGGGTTGGTTCCAGTAGCTGAAGGTGGCTGTTGATCAGTCAAAGCGCCTCTGGCAGCTTGCGGTTCAGGTGCTGAGAATAGCCCATTGAACCAAGGAACTAGGGCCCAAGCTCTGTTACTGCTCTCACTGTCATTCCCAGGGCCATCAGCTCTGATTTCATCATGGATGCTCTCTGTTCTAACGACATTGCTAGGCTCGTTCAAGTCTTTCGTCTCTTCAGATGGTAGCTCAAACCGGCACACAGGGCATGAACTATGGAGTTCAAGCCATGGCATGATACACGGAGAGTGGAACTTATGCTCACAAGGCATCTGCTTTGCCTGGGAACCCAGGTCAAGATCATCAAGGCAGACTGAACAGCTGACAACCTCTTCGATTTTAACAGTGGGCAAAGCCTCAACCACCTCTTTCCTAGCAGGAGGGGTACCATACCGGTTTGGGTCGCTCTCAGCCAAATGTTGAAGCAGCAAGCTCAGCCCAGCCCCCAGCACATACTCCTCCAGCAAACCATCATCATTGCTAGAGCCGCCTTGGTCATCCCGGACCTCATCAGGATCAAGCACTGAGCCTTGCAGAGCAAGGGCCTGGTTGAAGGCATTGATCAGAATAGAGTTGTCCCTTTCCCTGTCAGCTCTGAGGTCATCTTGGATGCTGTCAAGTACCCGACGAAGAGCTGATGCCCGTCGATGCCTCCTGATGAAACCCTCAAACTCACGGCCCATATCATCATCATCATCATCATCATCATCATCATCACCATCATCATCATCTTCTTCTTCATCCTCGCTGTCAACTGTCGCTCCTGGCTGCTCAAAAGGGTTGTCAGACGTTCCCCATTGTGATAAATCCCGCTCTGACCGTTGGCTGGTCAACCCCTCAATTTCCTCGCCAATCATCTCTTCAATGAATCCACCATTGCAGGCTGGGCACTCGATCTTCTCGGCCATGGCCTCGACCATGGCCTCCTCAAAGTCAACGGCATGAACACATTGATGGCACCAATACCTTCTAATTGCAGCTTCTGTCATCCTCCAAATCCTTCCCCTGATCAAGTATTGCACATAAACAAAATACATCAACAAGGCATTGTGGTTGAAGGTCAAGGGTAATTTATATAGATTCCCAAGCAAACAACCGAAGGATCAACTCATCATCCATAGGAGCAAGTGCAGCACCTAAACAACAATTTTATCAAGAAGAGATGAAACAAGATGATGACTACAGTGCCCATTTGCGAATAAACTTCGCTCGGCAATGGCAGGCATGGAGATCTTACAATAAATTGGCATCAAGAATAAGAACAAAGCTAAGTTTTGCATCTAATGCAAAGATTAAGACTTTCTCTGGTTCTTTGGGAACAGGAGTAGCAAGCTGTCGTGAAGAGAAGACCCACTTGGAGACAAGGGCGCACTGGCAGATCTTGGAGACGGGGAAGGCAGAGATCAGGAGTCGAGATTCTTAGTTCAAGAATCGGGTCCCAGTTCCATACTTTCTATTTGAAGAACAAGATTCTATTCCAAAAAAAGGAATTGAAAACCCATCAGAAGTCATTGGGTGGCACGAACACGAAACTAATTCCCTGTCTGCTCGAGATTCACTCACATTGCATTATTCGCAAACTCATCTTCCCGAACAATTCCCTCAACAATTCCCCAATCTCCCATCTATCTAACCCCAAGCAGCAAAGGCGACCCCTTTTCTCAGACAACACAAGATATTATCCAAAGAGGGGGGAAAGAAAGTAAAACCAATCGCCCTTCAGGATTTCGGGCACCGCAACCAATCGCCCCCATCAAAAAAAAGGGCGGAGAGAAAGCTCACGCGACGCGACGAGACGACTGACCTTTGGCCTTTGCGCCGGGTGTTCCCTCCCCTCTCTAGCGGATTGGGCTGCGGCGGCGGTCCTCCGCCCCCGCCTCTCGTCCTTGGTTGCTTCGTCGGAAGTAGGATGATGATGATGACGAAGAAGAACAGGAAGAAGTTACGGGGCAGGTGGCTGGCATGCTGGATTCTTTACTCCCTACAGGCCATCGTCGCCGCCCGGTTCTAACCAGAGAAAAGGATATTTTATTTCATCCAGGCGCAAATCTCCAACCAATAAAGATTGTTATGACTTGCAAGCATACAAATGTCCTGTTCTGTTTTTGCCTTTTTATGGAGTTTATTTAGCACCCCTAATGCGCAGCTCGGCTGATAAAACCTCCCTTTCAGCCAAAGGTGCCTACCAGCTAATCCTCCAGCCCTGCCCTTGGCTTCTTCCTTCCTACCAGTTTTCCTTTTAAAAAGATATTATTCTACCAAGTAAAGCTATTATCATAGTACATTCACACTCTTTTTCATCATTGAATAAACAAAGAGAGAAAACCAAAGTTGCAGATATTAACGGATTGATGAGTGGATACTTGAAGATATGCGTAATTCCTGAAGAAATCTCCGGCACCGTGCAACCGGTCTTGGGTCTTGGCAGCAAGCAGGCATTGACCCCCGCGCAGGGTCACCCTGTCCAGTGTCCAGGCACCGATCGCTCGCAAGTTGGAGCTCATGTCACCTGCCGGCTGCCGCCGTTTACTTGATCCGTGTAAAACGGAACAGGGAAAAGGGGATTCGATTTCGACCTCGTTTCAGTTCAGGCTCGGTTTGCCTGCCGGGGTCAGTCAAGAATCAAGATCGGCGGGCATGTCGTGGGGCACAAACTGCTCGGCTCGCTTTGGAGGACTTCATGGCGAAGGTAGCATACCACGCGGCCAGGCGGCATGGGCCCCGGCTGATTTGGGTAGCGTTTGGTTGGAGAGCGCGTTAGAATAGAATGATTCCATCCTAGATTAGAGGGATAGAATGACTCTATCTTTATATTTGGTTCGAGAGATGGAATCGCTCTAATCGCTCCAACCGGCTCTTGTTCCATTAACCTTCATTTTGTGGGGTCCACTTATCATACACTCCCCTTCTCCCTCTCCTCCCTTTCCTCCGTCCTCCCCGGTCCTCTCCTTCTTGAAGGGCGATGCCTGCCGCGTCTTTCTCCCTCCCATCTAGCCCTCCCCCTCCTAAGCACCGCTGCCTGTCAGCCCGTCGCCGCGGGCATGCTTGGCATCCTGCTGCGCCACCCCAGCGCAGCAGGGCTGCTCCACTGCCGCAGCAAGGCCTTTGCCCGAGCAACAACGGCATGGTCGCCGGAAGGGTTCGCCGCCAACTGATTTGGTTCACAGCCACCCAAATCGGTCATGCCGCCGCCTGATTCATCGCACCACCGCTCGATTCGTCACGCCGCCGCTGCTGGATTCATCGGCTGCTGCTCAAATCGGGTCACAGCAGCCTAAATCGGTCCGTTGCCGCCTGATTCATCGCGCCCCCGCCCAAATCGGTCCGGCTCCGAGCATGCAGTCGTCGCGGGAAGCAGAGGATCACAGGGAAGAAGGACGGCGCGAGACGGGAAGAGACGGCGTTCAACTGGAGCGAACTCGTTCGGTCTTTTCTTCGGAACGAGTTCATCCTGCATATTGAGCGAATATTCGCTCCTTGGAATGGCTCGGCTCCTACGTTCGTGAACCAAACAAAGGATGGAACCGCTCCGTCCCGCTCGGCTCCCAAACCAAACACGACCTTGGACTCTCGTGATCCCAAGATATTGGAGGGTAGATTCGACCGGCCGGCCGGTCGGTGACTCGGTGCTGACCGGGAACTGCTAAAATGCCTTTGGGAGAGGGCTGGGGCTCCGTCCGTGTTCTTCAATGGGGAGATGGTGCGAGTGCGACCGGCGGCGTGGGCTCATTTTCCACGGCCAGCCCGGTATGGGCCGTCGGACGCTCCATCTCACTGGGCCCATATGGCAATTACGCGATGTGGAGGAACGTGAGCACGTGGACCGCGTGCTCTCCGCTCCGGTCGTCAAGCAGCGTCCGATCAGGAAGGGACGGCGGCGACGAGACCAGGCGCGGTCCCGCGAACCAACCCCGACCTGCGAGCCGCACCTACCCCGTCGCCGATCAGCGGGCGTCACCGCAGCTCTAAAATCTCACTCACACACACCTGACCACACCATACCAAACGTCCAAACCAAACCCCGCCCGCGAATCTATCCCCGCCGAGCCCGACCAGCCGTGAATCCACCCACGGGAGGGGAAGGGGCGCGGCGGGGGCATGGAGTTCCTGCAGGGGCAGAGGCTGGAGACCACGGTGGCCGTCGCGGTCGCCGTCGTCGCCGTGGCCGCCGGCGCCGCCTACCTCTTCCTCCGCAGCAGAAAGCCCAGGGGTAAGCCGCGCCTCTGCCGCCACCGCCAACAACCCGCGTGTCAGCCGAGAATTCGTAGCCCTGTCCACTGTCCAGCAGCCACTCGCCTGATAACTGCCGGGGGGATGCTCGGCGCCGTGTTCCCTTGGTTCTCGGGGAGCTCCGCCTGAGAGTTTGTGTTGCGCGCTGATGCACGTCGCGCAGGCGGTCCGTTCATTCATGTTTCGGGGTTGTTAATTGGATTTAGCTGTGATGCCTCCGAGCACCAAGTGTCAAAAATTTTTACTTTCGTCATAGCTAAGCATTCAGAGATTAGGTTTATTGGTATCGCTTAGCCATCTAGTTGACATGCTTCTTCAGGTTCTGAAGCGTTTCGGAACTGATCCTAGGAGTGGAGACTGTGATTAGTTTCTTACTTCTTAGCACTTAATGAATACATTCTACCTTTTCAAGTGAGCTTACTGCTTTTCAAGCTTGCAACTCATCCTTTTAAGAACCACAGGCTCACTGCTTGGTCCAAGTTTCGCTTGTAGCTCATTTGTAATCGGCTGGCTATGGTTTTTCTCCTGTAGGTTGCTTGGACCCTGAGAACTTCAGGGAGTTTAAACTTGTCGAGAAGAGGCAACTCAGTCATAATGTCGCCAAGTTCAAGTTTGCGCTTCCGACACCTACTTCTGTATTGGGTCTTCCAATCGGACAACATATAAGCTGCAGGTTTGGGTCATGTCTTTTACCACCTCAGAAGACTGGTTCTGCAAGACAGAGCCTTTAGTTTGAATTTCTGTAATCTCGATTCGCCTCGTGTTTGTCCTTGTTGTTACAGGGGACAGGATGCCGCAGGCGAGGAAGTAATCAAGCCTTATACTCCCACTACACTGGACTCTGATCTTGGACACTTTGAGTTTGTCATTAAGGTAATATTTCATTAACACGTACCTTTACATTTCCTAATGTTATCATCAGTTATACTGTGGTGAATTCACATCTTATTTGGTTCTTCGTATCATGAAGATGTACCCCCAAGGAAGAATGTCTCATCACTTCCGTGAGATGAAAGTCGGCGACTATATGTCTGTAAAGGGACCTAAGGTTTGTCTTTATTTCATTATAACTTCTTTATAGCTTTTGCTTGTTCCATGTACAAATGTATACATGCTGAATTTGACACATTTTCACGATATATTTCTCTCTTTTTTTTCTATTTTATCTATGCGTTCTCTTGAGGTTTAATAGTTCGCGGATCTAGGATAAGTCCCAAAGGGATGCATGGTCTCTTGTAATTAGGCTAACTCCACATTTTAAGTGCCAAATTTATAATGACTTTAAGACTAACAGGCTAAATTTACATAAACTTTCATGGGCTAAGGGGATGCTGCAGCACCCCCAGCACCTCTTGTTATTCACCATATACACATGCTATTCTTTTTGGCCTGTGTATTGGAATTAAATGGATGTTTTTCTATACTAGGGCCGTTTCAAGTACCAACCTGGACAAGTGAGAGCATTTGGAATGATAGCTGGAGGATCAGGCATTACTCCAATGTTCCAAGTAATAACACATTACACATGGCCCAAAGTTTCATTTGGTATTAAATATTGGATCATTTTTGTTTTACTGATCATTGTATTTTCCCTCTCTTATCATAGGTTACAAGAGCAATTCTTGAGAACCCAGAAGACAATACAAAAATTCACCTAATCTATGCGAATGTCGCATATGATGATATTCTTCTTAAGGTACTTTCATTTTGTTGACAGACATGTTATAGATGAAATAGATCTTCACTGGCTCTTGACCTGATTGTTCTCAGTTGCATACCTATATTTAAAAGGGTTCGGTCCAATTGGTATTGCCTGTGTAGTGAAACTTAGGTACTGTTTCTCCATTTGTTCAGCTTACATTATTTATAGGAAATGAGTAGAACTGGTTTCTGAAGGTATTGAAAGAATCCAGTCCATTTGTAGTTTGACTAGAATTCCTTATAAGTTTTGGCAAGAATTGTTCTATAAAAATATAAAAGCAGGCTCTTCTTTTGTACCGAGTTACTGACAAATGATTATAGATGCGTTCATCCATAGTAGAATTATGAACTCCAGTCTGTCATCCACAGTTCTCGTAGGTTGTTCTGTACTTCTGTTATATTTTTATAGGCATTTGTTTACTCCATAGACCTTCAGAAGAAAATGTCTAGTCGGACTAATGTTTTACATATGCCTTTGTGCCACTCAGTGAGCTTATAACATTACCTTTTTGTGATGAGATTGCAACTCTCTATAATCATGTACTAGTCGTTAAAAAAAGAACTAATTAGCTTGTCATAAATGTCAATATATTTTGAAATGGAGGGTGTAGCATGTCACAATATTTATGCACTTACATTCTTTTTCTTATGTTCCGTATCATCCAGGAAGATCTGGACAGTATGGCCAAAAACTACCCCGATCGTTTCAAGATCTACTATGTCCTGAATCAGGTCTGTTTTTGTTCTGAGAATTAGTACTTTGCCCAGTCACTTGTCATAAGGCTGATACCCTACCTTTTGCTCGTCTGGGCCTTACTTAATATGCACTGTTTCCATGTGCAGCCTCCTGAAATCTGGGATGGCGGTGTTGGGTTCGTGTCGAAGGAAATGATCCAAGCTCATTGCCCAGCACCCGCTGCCGACATTCAGGTAAATCTTTACTGTTCAATTGCTGAAAAGTACTTGAAGCCATCAGTTTTGCTCAGTGGAGGAGCCAACACGGTGCGTTTCTCCTTCCAGGTGTTGAGATGCGGGCCGCCTCCCATGAACAAAGCCATGGCCGCGCACCTGGACGAACTTGGCTACACGAAGGAGATGCAGTTCCAGTTCTAATCAAGCCCCGCCTCTGCCGAGGGATACCGAAAATAATAGCGACGGGACATGTTTTCCTTCTCCGTTGAGTCGAGTCACATAGCTCCGACAGACGTAGTTCGCCGTTCACAAAGCAATGCATCGTATCTCCCGATGGCAGCACGAGCGCCTAGTCTGTATCGTTGTTGCGACATTGAACCATTGCCATTTTTGTGACATCGTTCCTCCAACCTCCAGTCCAGACATCGAGAGACATCCAAAATTCAGAGTACTGGCCACAGTGATCGTGTGCTGGAGACCGAACACCTGACCGGTAGTTGGAGCCACAGCACGCCGGAGGCCGGACAGTGTCTTCTTTTTTTTTTTTTGAAAGAAAGAGGCCGGACAGTGTCACAGAACCAAGTTCCTGGTGTCCAGATCTCCGAATCGCGCCCTGATCCAACTCAATGCTTCTGTCGTTTCCGTAAATGGGCAACTTGTATCTATTATTATTATCTTGTTAAAAGAAGTTATCACGTTCGTCGAGAGGATCTAAAAATTTTCACATTAATCTAAAAAAGAGAAGGATTTGCACCGTCAGATATTATTTCAAAGAGTACATCCATATTAGTTTGGTATTTCTAACGAAAAAGGACCTGGACTCTTATCCCTCCGTAATCATGTCTCTGGTAGGTTTAATGGAAAAAAAACGAAAGGTGATATCATAAAACATGTCCGACCCGTTCCTAATTAGATGCAAATAAAAAAGGAAATATAAAAAGGGACATGCCTGTTTTTTTAGCAAACCAAGCAGATCGATCAGGCCCCTTGACCGACCGACCCTGACACAAATATGCTCACCCTCGTTAATAAATAAATGTTTATTCTATAATTATATTCATTACTATATTATTTTATATAAAATTATATTGTTATAAATTCATATTATAAATTGTAGAAAAAAATAAAATTCATCTGTACAACGAGTCATATAGCTAGGGGCGCATTGGACATTTGACATCTTCCATGTATTCATGAAAAAATAGAATTCGTTCTACTAAACGTTTTTCAAAACGGCCCCATCTCCATTAGAGAAGCTGCTCCAATAGAGAAGCTACAGCCTAAGTCATTTTAGCTACAGCTGGAGCACTGTCAAACTAGCCCTAAGTCGATAGCCTATGATACATAACAAATGATTCAAATCAGTCGTTGTCGGTGTTCTTCTTAGCTCAGAAATAATAGCAAGCTCTGAGGCACAATCTAAACTCAGCAATTGAAAATATGGAACTTCTCCATTAGGTGTATCAAACGCGAAAAACACTAATTGTTTTTAAATGCATGGATGAAAAAAATTGAAGATGGAGAAATCGACTGAAATAGCTCGAGAAAATGAAGTCAAAGAAAAGAGTTTGAAACAACAAAAAGACATGTCTGAAACTATACCGAGGAGATGATAAAAGTCTAAAGGTAGACCAATTTATGCAGTGTCAAATGGGCTAAAAATAAATAAAAAATGTACAGTAACTAAAGTGGAAAAAATACCAATGGATTCAGCTGATTAAAAAATTACAACATATATATATATATAAGTTTTGTATGGACAAGTGAAAATAAATAAAATATTATGTGACCGAAGTGAGCAAGGAGGCCCCAACCTATTTTTAAATATAACTTTTTATTTCATCTATTATTGTTTTTAATTGACTCCCACAATGTTAAATCTAAGTCTACTGGATGCTACTCGGTTACTCTAACAACTACTCCCTCAATCTATTTTTATTAGGCGCACATGCATATTAAGATTCAAACTTTGCAATCTTTGATCAATAATTTGACTATTAATTTATTTTACTTTTATAATATAAACTTTATATGATTGGATTCGTAATCAAATATACTTTACCATAATTATAAGTTTATAACCATCTTATGATATAATAGATAATAAATGAATGATCAAAGTGTTATTTGGAAGATTGTGCCATGTTATACTTTGCTTTTTAAAATTGGATGGAAGGAGTAGACTAGAGATCCTTTCGCTAAATAATAATTAAAATATTGCAAGGCACAAATCAAGATCCAACATCTATTCAAGGTGACCCAATATTAAATTCAATCCTCAAATTTATATTTTGCAAGTTAAAGTATTAAAATACGCAAACGTGATATAGAACAAAGCACCTTAAAAATCAATGATTGATATGAACTTCTATACATAGAAAGCCGCACGTAGTATTCAACGAGGGCGAACGAGAGGTAAATGAAATAGCAAATACATCTCTTCTATGAATGCAATTCGTGCACTCAACTTGGTCTTGCTTGAATTTTTTTAGCCGAAATAATATCTCCATCTTCAACAGCCAACCTGGCCACAGGATCACGAGTATTTGAACAACGTCAAACAACCAACACATCAAGTTTGAACCAATTGACTAGCACATCAGATTTATTACCTGGATCGTACATGCTGCTACAAAGTTTTCGGGTTAGATCAGGTATTGTACATAGTGTCCATACCAATCTATACAACTGCAAATGTTTAGACATAACCAACAAATACCTTTTTTTACAAAAATATCATAATGGCAGACAAAAAAACTAAGGCACTGGCAACAAACGGGCAAGCGTGGAACATTAAAGCGAAAATATAAGGATGTGGAAATAGATTAATTTTGCATCCAATTTTGTGGATATTATGTAGAGTGTTTAAAGAAGTTATCACGTTCATCAGGAGGGTTTAAAAATTCCTATGTTAATAAAAAAAGAAAGGTACACCATTGATTTTACGAAGATTGAACGTTGCAGACTAATTCAAAGAAATAATATTTGTATCGAATATGGTCAATAGATATACGAAATAATAACAAGCAATTATTTGATGCCGAGAAATCCGAAAGATCATGTGAGCTGGTCATTCATCAGAAAATCCACATTACTCGTCGCTGGCCTGATCTTTAATGGTGGGCCTATCATTATCTTCAGGGTCGTGCCTCCTCTCCAGCTCTCCTATATCCTATCCCCTCCAAGCCATGCATTAAGATGGTTGAAACTGGTGGGCCTACGATACTCAGGCGCGAGCTCTTCCACATAGGCAAGTGCGCTGAAGTGGAGTGGCAGGTCATGTAGATTGAGCAGCAAAGAAAGACGATTCGAGAAGTGGAGTGGCAGGTCATTTAATGCGAATCGAGAAGTAAAATAGGTAAATAAAGGGTCCAACATATACAATTATAAATGATTAAGATTTGGAATTGAATAATGAAAAATATTTTTTAAATTTTCATTTAGATTGGGTAGCTAATTACTTGGAGACAATGTGTAATATACTCCTTCCGTCCTAAAATATAGTTCTTTTTAGCTTTTCTAGGTTCAAAGATTTTAATATGCACCTAGACATGCATAACAAATACTATAAATCTAGAAAAATCAAAATGAATTACATTTTGGAACAGAGAGAATATTATATTAATAGATAAATTTTGAATTAGGACTTATAATTACCATAATAATAATAAATAATTTATACCATTAATTTTATAATAATCTAATGGTCTATCTAAGAATACATGATAAGTACAATTGATAAATCATGAATAGCTACATTCAGAATAAAAATAGTTGGAAGATTAGCAATACCTTATATTTTACCAAAATAGCAAAATAAATAATCCATGTCAAAACCAATTAAGAATCAATAACTAAATTTGAGAAAGAAATAAAAATGTATTATTAATTAAATAAGAGACCATGTACAATATGTTAATATATAAATTTTAAAATAAAACTATTATACTAATACCTTTCTGTTTAGTAGATAAATTTTGAAACAAAATAATAAACCACCATGTTCATCTAGATGGACTAGAAACTCCCTGCGTTAAACAGTGAAAGATGTGATAAATGATAATTATAGAGAAAACCATTGTCATGAACAACAAAACTAAATTATTTAAATAAATTTTTTCAAGTAAAAAGAGGCCGCAATGTTAGCAGAAAAAAACTAGCTACCCGTGCTATTAGAGCGGGCACCTTGTTGGTTATTCTGACGCGTCACACAACGAAACACACGGTGCTATCTCTGTCCGTGCAGAGGCGTGGACTGGAACGCCGGTCCATGACACCGTGCCAAGCGAGCAGCGAGTGTTCGCTGCGGAGCTCCCTGCCATATCCGGCCGAAACAGCACAGCGAATTCCAGCCGCTTGTTCTGGGCGCCAGGTGCAGGCCAGCGACAAGGGCCTCCGTCGTCTTCTCCGGAGCTCCTGGCGCATGGGCTCATGGCGTGTCCGTACACGTGCGCGAGCTCGGGGGACAGCATCCTGGAGCCCAGGATAGAACCGGTAGTAGGGAATGCAACGAACGCGTGGTCGCCTAAAGAAATGAAAAAAAAAAGGTTTCTTTTTGTCGTGCTAAAATGGCCTTGCCTTTTTTTTTCCTTTTGTTGCAAGATAACTCTGGCCCACGGTAAGTTGTGTTAGGGATGGGGGAGGGGGCCACTGATTAGTGATTACTGAGCCTGGGCCATCAACCATGTAAGCTTAGCGGCTAAGCTTCCATAGACCATAGCCATCATCACTGCTAGCCCATCGATTTTACCACCAACACACTCGCGTATGTAGAATCTTGGACTCTTGGTTACCAATTTTTTTTTTTAAAAGAAATCTGGTGGGAGAAGTACGTCGTACTCCAATGGCCTAGCTATCTGTTTTCCTTAACACAAAATAGGTAAGAGGTAGAGCTAGAACTTTGCCATGAACCGTGCAAGTCTAAGCAAACCGGTTTCCGAAAGGCCATGGTCCCTCCCTCTCAATCCGGTAGATAATAGTATGCGAAGCTTTCCCCTAAAAGGCCAAAGATTTTTCGTCGGCTCGTAAAGAAGCACGGCTGGACGACGCCGATCGCCGTTGCCTTGCGTGGAAGAAAAAAGGAGGGGGGAGAGGAGCTCGCTGTCACTGCCGTTTTTAAATGGCCATCACGCATGGTCCCCCACTAATCCCCCCAGTGGTCTCGCCTCCAATGATGGGAACGGTGATGGCATCCTTTCAGCGAGCTCGCCGTAGCCTCTTGCATTCGTTGCGCTTCACACACAGATCTGCACTACCCTACTAAATTCGCTGCGACACCATCTCGCACCCCGTTCAGTTCAATTATCGTCGAGTAAAACATCAGCAAAGGGAGATGGGGAAAAGATTAGCTACAGAATTTAGTAAAACTTATGTTATCAGCTGACCACTTTAGACAGTTGGGACTCCACGCATAAATGTTCAAAGAATTCCAGTGGTAAAACATGCGACACGTGTTCTCCGTTCTACTGCTATGCCTCTAGCGTCACCGACCTAAGATGAAAAGGGTCGTTCTTGACGCCTTAGCTCCACCTAACAACACATATTAAGAAATATTAATAACGTGATCTCTCGATGCTCTAGAGCTCGCTGGCAAGAGAACAGGCTGGTATAAACCAAGGTGTGCAGTGATCGGCATCTTATCCTTCTGAACCTCTGAATCTTCGCTCGGGATCATCTAGACTGATGAAGATTATTCCAAATTTTTTTGGACAAGGATGAAATCTTGAGCTCACTAATTGCAAGACTAGTGTTTTATTTTTTTGAAAGGAAAGGATTAGTGTTTTACGCGGCGGCGGCGGCAGTAGTGGTGTAAAGCACGCAAGGACAGGGTTGACCGAAGGCACCCCTCGTCCTGGCGACCTCCACCTCGCCCCCAAGGTGGCCAGGTCGTCCCGACCCAACCGTCTCCGCTTCGCCCACGCCAAGCCCAATCCGACGAGCCGCACGTGCGCCGCTCAAGCGGCTCCCTCGCCTCGTCCTCCTCCCGCTCCCCCCGTCTCGCGGTCAACCACCCCCACCCCGCTCGAGACCGTGCCCGCGACGCGCCTCTGCGCCCGTAAACAATTTGCCCGCTCCGATCCCCACCAGGAAATGCCGTGGAACCGCGCCGGCCCACGCCCCGCTGTACAGTTGTCGCGGCCGAGTAGTTTAATCCCCGGGGGAGGAGGGGAGGGGGCCGACCCGGATGGCCGTGCCCTCGTCGGGTTCCTGCAGACCCAGTCCCGGCTTTGAGGCGTCCCTCCGCCGCCGCCGCGGCTCTTTCTGGTTGCGTCTGGGAGGAATGGTTGCGGAGTTGGTGGATTCTCCGCTGGGGTTTTAGGAGGATTCCGGTCCGGGCTCTCGGCCGGGGGAAGCGGAGCTCCGAGGTTGTGACCTGCCTTTGCTGGGCGGCCGGATTGGGCGCTGGAGCTGCTGATTGGTGCGTTTCTGATGCTGTGAAATCTGTAGTTTCACGATGTTCTTCTCTTGTGTTTCTTCTCGTTGCTTCTGTTGCTTATTGCGTTCTGAATTCGAGAACGGTTGGATTTTGGAAGGGCCATTCTTCGTTGAGGGACTTGTGGACGTAATGTTTGATTTTTTATGTGAAAAATTGCATCTTTTTGTTAGTTTTGCGGTGTTTTTATGTTGTTGTAGTCGAACAGCGGAGGAACTTGGCTTCGAATAACGGTCTGGATCCGGTGTAGTTTTCGTACTTGTTTGAGAAAAAGTAAAGTTTTCGTACAACTGCTCCTTGTTTATATATTTACTGTCAGAATTCCATGTGTATGCTTCTTTTCTCTGCTGCTAATATCTGGATTTCTCAGTTAGTTTCATGACTTATTGCACTTGCCATAGCCTTGATGATCTGTCATCAGCCTTTGATTCTATTAAATCATTTGTTCAGGGTTGAAGTTTGGGGGCGTAAAAGCTGCCATCGTTCTTCTGACTTCAAAAGGGGATGGCTTTCCCAGATGATGGAAAGATGAAGGTATGTGTTGATGTGCCTATTGTTTCACCTTTGTTCATATGGTGATCGTATCCTTTTATGAATTTTCTACCCTCGTTCCTTCCCCCTCTATCTCTCTAGGTAATTCTTGAATGCATTCACATAATTGCAATGAAATGGAGCACTTGACTTAAAAGTGTTTTGTTTTGTACTATAGGGCTGTCAGCCAAAGCTTTTTGGGACAAAAGATAAGAAAGTCGTTAAGAGGACAGACCGTGCAGGCTGCTCCACAGGTTAGTTCGTCATCTTTCTTTTGAAAAACTCCATCAACACTCAATGTCCACTAGCACGCTGATAAATGGTAGCATATATCTTAGGATCACTTTATCAAATTTCATGCTATCTGTATTGAAAATGGTGATGAGTATGAACTTTGGTTTGTACAAAATGTTGAAGTTCTGAAATGAAATGAAGAGATCCAACAAATTCAAATATGGTGCTGCACTCGATCTCTTCATTTCAGGCTCTTGACATTCTGTATAAAGTGCGTCCAGTACAACTTTGCTAATTTATTTTGATTACTTTCATATTCTCTTGTCTATTATAGCTAAATGTGGATCAAGCAACTCGAAGTCACCATCGTCGTCCCCCTTCCGGAAACTTTCAGGTTGATTTCTATCGAATTTGCTCCCTAGCTAACTCTACTGATGGTACATATTTAATTTGATTGGCTTATTTTTTATTTGTATTTTCGTGGACCAAATGAAGCAGAAGTTAGGAGCATACGCCTCAGCCATTTTCTAAGCCACTCTTCAAACTCTACGAAATATGAACATATCAGGTCAGACAATTAACCTTGCATGCTCAGTTATACATGAAAACCAGAACAGTTTCTTAACTCTTTAGTTCCTTATTTAGGATATTTGTCTCCACGTGGAATGTTGGAGGAAAAGCGCCTACCGCTGAGTTGAAACTGGATGACTTTCTTCCTGCTGATGACCATTCAGATATTTATGTGTTAGGGTAACCATTCTCATATAACTCAGAATTTTATCCGTATCAATATTGTTAATTGCAGTGTTAACATTTTTCTCAGGGAAATATTTCCCGTATGTTTTATTCCATGTTTCTTTCACTTATGCTTTTTTAGAATGTGCAATTCATGTATTTCATTAAGGAGACAGTGTTACAAGACAATTACAAGGAACAAATAAAGAAAACAAAAAAAAAAGAAAACAAAGAGCAGGAGGGAGAAGCCAACTCCAGGATACACATACATTTAGTATTGATTATATCTTGGACTTTCTTGATTTCTTAGATTCCATAATATCTTTGACTGTAACTGAGATTCTGGACTTTATTTGTATTCTCCGAAATGACTTTAATGTTTCTGTCAAGGCTTAGAATTTGTTTTATTGCTTAACCCCACAGAAGATGCCATCATATCTTTCCTTATTTAATCTTTTGGCAGATTTCAGGAAATTGTCCCTCTCAATGCTGGTAATGTGCTTGTGATAGAAGACAACGAACCAGCTGCAAGATGGCTTGCTCTTATAAACCGTGCGCTAAATAGACAAGTTGGCGCTGATGCTGATATTTTTCAGAACAAACCATCTCCCTCCCTTGATTCAACCTCATCCCAATCAACGCCAAGCCTTGATGCTTCATCCTCCAACCGTTCAAGAACAGCTAGCGGTTCTGTAATCTTCCAAAAGTCCTTGAAATCCATCAGGAAATCTTACATGCCATCCCGGAGAAAACAGCTTAAATTCTGCAATTGCCCGGTGGAAATGGCCAAAAAATCCTACAAAGATGCTTGCTTTCGGTGCCCACAAGCATATGCTAATGAAATGGACTCTTCTGAAGAGGATGAATTGGATGACAAATTGAATGATATATTTGGTCTAAGTGATGATGGCGTTACTTCGGCTGCTTCTGCCTCCAGGGACCAGCTTAAGTATAACCTCATATCTTGCAAACAAATGGTTGGTATTTTTGTCACAGTATGGGCAAAGAAAGAGCTAGTGCAGCATATAGGCCATTTGAGAACGTCCTGTGTTGGTCGTGGAATAATGGGATATCTTGGAAACAAGGTAAGAACCAAAAAGGAATATCTAAATGTATTTCATATACTGTGCAGTAAATCCCTTAGTGATGCTTGCTTTTTGATTCAGGGATGTATATCAGTAAGCATGACTCTGTACCAGACGAGCTTTTGTTTCATCTGCAGCCATTTGGCTTCAGGTGAGAAAGAAGGAGATGAGTTGAGGCGGAATATAGATGTATTAGAGATTCTGAGGCTCACACAATTTCGGAGGATTTGTAGAAGATCTGGGCGGAGAATCCCTGAGAGAATTCTTGACCATGAGTAAGAAAGTCGTGCTGCAAATATTTGAAGTGGTTATTTCTGTCATCTGTTTTTTTTTAATTCACCTTATGTGTGTTTCAGTCGGGCAATATGGTTAGGTGATCTGAACTACCGTATTTCCTTGAGCTATGAAGATACCAAGAAACTTCTGACTGAAAATAATTGGGATGCCCTTTTTGAGAAGGATCAGGTGAACTACTGAAAATAGAGCACCTTCTTTTTTCTAGGCAGACTAGTTATGGACTGAGAAACCAGCCCATGTTTTTATTTTATATTCTGGTTAAATGATACTACAATTTACTAACATTTTGCACATATTTTTCTTAGCTCAATATCCAGCGTGCGTCTGGAAGAGTGTTCAAGGGGTGGAGTGAGGAGAAGATATATTTTGCTCCCACATACAAGTACTCTTGCAACTCTGATTCTTATGCTGGAGAGACAGCCACATCAAAGAAAAAGAGGAGAACCCCAGCCTGGTAAGTACAATGTTAATGTAGTCTCAGAAATTTCAGATCTAGTATGCTATAAGTTATCCACAGTCCAGACTCCAGAAACCTATTTGCAACCTGGCATTGCCCCTGTTTCTGTACCACAAGATTTTTTTAGATGCGATAAATCACATTTGGACAGCAAGTTGTCAAGTTTATGGAAACATAAAAGAGGAATCATTTTCATATTTCACTAAAAGAAATGAGATGATTCACAAATTCTGTACTCATGAATTACATTTCCCAAAATTTGAGTCTGCAATAGGCTGCATGTGTTATTTCATTTTTCTTCCATGCCAACTACCGGTCTAATGTATTACCTGTTCAATCAACTATGCCATGATTAATATCGTACAAGTTATCGACTGCCTAGTGCTCCACATGTTCAGGTGTGATAGAATACTATGGCA
Organism: Panicum miliaceum; assembly: GCA_032594955.1. Lineage (NCBI taxonomy): Eukaryota > Viridiplantae > Streptophyta > Magnoliopsida > Poales > Poaceae > Panicum > Panicum miliaceum. The sequence goes on along the minus strand of CM064058.1, from coordinate 15,159,113 downwards.
TGGAGATGGTATTGCTCAGTTATCCTACTTCCGAGGGGAGTCTAAATTTTCTGACCACCGTCCTGTCTGTGGAACCTTTATTGTGGACGTTGAAATGCTAGATGGCAAATCAAAACGGCGATCATCAAACACTAACATTAAAATCGGTGCTGAAGAGCTGTTACCGACAAGTAAGCACAACAAAGGTATGTGTCTTCTTGATTTTATATTAACCTCCGCAGCAATCTGCTGTTTCCTTAAAGCAACGCACAAAACGCTGTGAAGTCCAGTAACGCATACTTGCATAGCCATGACTAACTACTATTATGGATATGATACTGCAGGTGCCAGGACCTAAATCACCAATTAGTTTTTTGTGCGACTCACGAACGAACACGATACCGCGGAACCTACACAAGGACGTCTAGGTATCTGTTTCTCAGGGAAATTTTCTGCAACCAGAGAGATACGATTAGAAATCATATGATTGTTATGTTGTACAGAAAATGTAATCATCACTTCATCAGAGTACAGTTTCGAAAGAAGCAGCTAGTCATTAGTTTATATTGTATACCTGTAAAATTTCCCCACAATATTGGCTCGTTTGCTTCCAATATAGCGGCCAAATCATGTTTTGCTTTCCAAAGTTTGTATTTTTGACCTTTGTAGTTTGTAGCTGTCTCAAGTTTTGAGTCTTCCAGGAACTGAATCTTACTGAAAGGAAACGCTCTTTCGAAGTGTAAAATGTCCTCCCCTATTTGTTACTTGATTCTTAACTACTGTGAATGGATGAAGGACTGGTAGTTTATCTGTTCTTATATCTTGTTTTTAAAATCCTTTTCTTAATTCTTCTGTAAATTAATCGAGCAAATCGGACCAGATGGCCAAGAATTTGTTCGTAGGGATCCCTTGTTCGTAGTGGCTGTGAGCTTGACCTGCGTGGCGGTCAGACCTTTGGTAGTTGGGTTTGCCTTCGGTCGTTTGCCGCTCGTGCGCGCACGTTTCCTCTGGCGTGCGGGTGGCCGTTCGATCGACGGGGCTGGGACTGGAGCCGAGGGATCCGTCTCTCTACCCGCGGAACGTGGCGACCACTTCCAACGGGCCACTCGCCGCCGCCGTGCTCGCATCACCGCGCGCCGCCGCACGCCTCTTCCTCCCCCCCACTTCCCTCCGGAGCAGGAGCAGGTGGGTGGGTGAGGGATCTCTCCGTTGCAATGGCGGCGAGTTCTCCATGGGCGGGGGGCCGCCCTTCCGCCCTCGCGCGGCTCCTCCTCCTCTCCCTCCTCACGCTCCTCGCCGGCCGCTGCGGCGCTGCCCGGGCAGGCGGTAAGGGCAGCTCGGTGTACCCGGCGGCCGTCGTGTACCCGCACCACTCGCGCCAGATCTCCTGGAAACCCAGGTAAGTACTCCCCATCCCCAACGATCGATCCTTGTTTCTGCTTGTTTGCCGTCTCGATTTCATCGAAACCGGATGAGCTGACTGATGCGCGAGCCATGGCGCCTGTACGGACTAGGGTGTTCCTGTACCAGAACTTCCTCAGCTACGACGAGGCCAACCACCTCATATCCCTCGTCAGTGCCACTCTGCCGCCCCCAGTCCACAGAACGCTTGTCTCTGCTTATCATGAAAGCCCGGAATTGACTGAATTTTGGGGTTTCTTCATCTGCGTTTCTTCAGGCTAGAGCGGAGCTCAAGAGGTCGGCGGTCGCTGATAACATGTCCGGCAAGAGCACGCTCAGTGAAGTCCGCACCAGCTCCGGAACTTTCCTCAGGAAAGGCCAGGTTAGGCCCTTCCTACGATCCTACCGCGTCTTTACTTTGTCTGTTTGATATCCTTGCCTCTCCAAAATAAAAATTAGAATCCTCTTCTATATCAGTATATGCCATTGATATTGCTCAATCATACTGCATCGTCTCTAGCAGAGGGCATCTCACTAGTTCGATGATCGCAAACTACCCCTAAAATGCGGAATTTTTTAATGAACACGTTTGCCTGTTGTTAAGGGATATGCCACCTTGTATTCGAAGCAAGCTAAATTCCATTTTTGGCCCATTCACAATGATGAGTATTGCATAGGCCCCCTTTTTGTATACAAGATATTGCTAAAGAGGGGGGGGGGGGGGGGGGGGGGGGGGGAGCAGAAACAAAAATGCCGCATTGCCGCTGTGGTTGAATGGATGAGAATGGTGTGTTCTGAAACATTCTATAAATGCTTTCCTCTATCTGTTTACAATTTGATAAATACGCCCGTTGTTTTCTAAAATATATGACCTTTTGGACAAGCTAATTGGTTTATTTTTTGAAACCAAATTAGCTCTGTAGGAGCATTCATTTTCCAACTCGTAGGTAGGCAGTAAAACAAGTCTTAAGATCGATCTGGTCTATTAGTGGATGCTGAGCATTTCTTTGGCATGTTCATTTGGATGAAAGATTGAATTTGGGTTTTCTTATTTATGGGGATTTTTAATTACGTGAAACATGCTAGGTGGGTCAATCTGCTGTTCATATACATATATTTTTTTAGGCATCAAATATCTCTTAATCCTATGACTAATTGTAGCTCGAGTCCAAGAGTACAGTACAGTCGGCTGTTGAAACATTTGATTTGTTCACATGGTTATTTGTTGATGAACAGTGATGCTCAAATGTGTAGGATCCAATTGTTGCGAGTATAGAGGACAAAATTGCTGCATGGACATTCCTTCCAAAAGGTTGTGGCTCTCATTGACGAAGTAACACTTTACTTCTATATTCTTGCAATTTTGGAGGCTCAAAACTCATAGTAATAGAACATGTTTTGCAGATTATATTCGGCAATCTTATTTCCTTTTGTGGAATTATATGTAGTTCTTGTCAAAAGTTACATGATAAGAGTACTTTGTAATTTCAGCAGATATTGCAAAAGGCCATCATCTATGGGTCGAATCATGCCTTCCATTTAATGGCTATAGAAATTCGCAACCAGTCTATTTCTTTGATCATTTTATTGAGTGCTCCAGAATGGCTATTCATGTTAGTTGGCTGTATGCATGTATCAGTAGTAGTGTCAAATCTACCGTATACACTACCTAAATAAGCAAGGCAAGTCCTTTAGTGCCAAGCTATATTACCTGATTCTGGGGATTAGCTTATCAAAGGTTTTTCTTCGTGCGTCTCTCCTAACACCTTGTTGTAAAAAATTCTGTTATGATAATAGAATAAGTTGTTTTGACATTTTTCCTTGTTGCCCTTCTGTTTATATTTTCCAATCTCGTGTGTAGGTTGGACCTGCCAGAAGAATTAAATATCAATATTGCTTTTTGAGTGATAATTTTGAGTATTTTGCTTGTGGGTGTTCTATTGTACTCAGAGAATGGTGAAGATATCCAAGTCTTAAGATATACGCATGGGGAGAAGTATGAACCGCACTATGATTACTTCACTGACAATGTTAACACTCTCCGTGGTGGTCATCGCTATGCTACTGTTCTTTTGTACTTAACTGATGTAGAAGAAGGAGGGGAAACAGTTTTCCCCTTGGCTGAGGTATTTTTTTTTTCTTTTAGTTCTGTGGTGGTAGCATTTAAGAAAATGCTTCGGATTGTTTTCCTTGGGTACATGCATCTCTTATGCACATTCGCAGTTTATTTTGAGGTCTCTTATTAGACAATTCTCTGTGGATTTCTCAAAAGGAGTTTGACGACGCTAAAGATACGACCTTGTCAGAGTGTGCTCAGAAAGGCATTGCAGGTATAGTTTTCTAACCAGAGCGGTTTTTGGTATTCCTAACTCTGACATACTTAATGGGCGTGCAACTTCTTCCCCAGTGAAACCACGAAGAGGGGATGCCCTGCTTTTCTTCAACCTTAACCCAGATAGTACCACCGATTCAATGAGCCTCCACGCTGGATGCCCGGTCATAAAGGGTGAGAAATGGTCAGCTACAAAGTGGATCCGCGTGGCCTCGTTTGACAAGGTACCTCACACGCGAGGTAATTGCACCGACGAGAACGAGAGCTGCGCGAAATGGGCGGCCCTGGGAGAGTGCATAAAGAACCCAGAGTACATGGTGGGAACTGCAGCGTTGCCCGGTTACTGTCGGAGGAGCTGCAACGTGTGTTAGCGACTTAGCGTCAGGATATGAGGAAGTGAACTTATTGGAACCGTCGATCTTGACTCAAGGAACAGGTTACACCGAATTGATTCAAAAGGTTTGCCCTGGGTTCGTCCATGTTTTGCTCCTGATTAGATATTGACCTTTGGGTTACCGCTTGCGCTCTTTAGTGGTAGCCAGGCAGGAGCTGGAAGACAACTCTTTGTTAGTGCTTACCACTTAGTTGTATCCATAGTCTATGCTGGTATCTCGTCCCTAAAAAAAGTCTTAGGCTATGCTGGATGGAGATGCATTCGGAACAAGTTTAGTGTTTTTATTTATTTATTTAGAGTGCTTGGGTCTGCTAGATCATAATTTGTGCTAGAATTCAAAAACAATTGGATCCATTGTCATCTGTAATCTTTCTTGTGTGGTGTAAATTTTCCGGTAACCATGCGAATCCATCAAATAATATCTCTCCAACCCTACAACTTATGCCTTCATGTACTTGAATTTATGGTGTGTAGTCCCAGCAACCTGCAAGTCTAGGCTGTGGTACTGTATTGTACAGATTGTAGGCTGCACTGGCCAGCGCGATGGACTCGCGAGGAAGAGGAACTGCGAATCCAGCCATTGATGGCCGTCCCGGAGGCGACGGCGTTGCTCTCCAGATCTGTACATGAGCTGAAGAAAATATGCTCCCTCCGTCCCTGTTCAGGCTCCCAAATGGTTCCAGGTTTTCCGAATGTCTACACGAAATCACCACTCGCATGCACGGCGAAGGAGACGTTCAGAACGTTGGAAACTGAATCCTGAGCCTGACCCATCTGGCCATCTCATGAATCCTCGAACGTCTCCCTCTCCACGCATCCGCCCAACCGAACCCTGAGACCTTACCTGCACAAAATCTTCTTGGACGCTTGCCCGTAAACCCAGCCCCTGGCCTGGCGACCACAGCGGAAAAAGGCTTCGCAGTGCTGCCGCCGAGCTCAGTGGCGTCACATGTATGGGAGCGCCGCCCCATCAAAGCGGCGATTGGGGGAATTCAATGGGCATCAACGGACTCGACGTGGTCTGGACAATCAATGCCAGCAAGGACGCCGCGCTCGCCGCTCGTTCACGCCGGTGGCGTTGGCCGATCCGCGCGTGTCCGCGGCCGCCGCCGGGAGCTTCACGCATGTTCTGTGACTCGTGACGACAGCCAAAGGCTATCCTTGTAAACGTATGCACAGCACACATGGAAGGCGTGAGCGGGAGGGAGAGGGCACACAACAGCAAAGTGAAGGAATCCAGGGGGTTATCTGTCACTGCACATCAAAATGGTAACCGTCTCAGCAGCAGCAGCCAAGAACACAGGCTAACGCCACACGAGCCACCACGGTGTAGGTAGCAATGCAGAGCATAACAAGCATATACTATGTATGCAATGTGCAGGACAATGTTGATCGAGTTGAGACAAAGGAATCGAAGCAGCGGCGGGTTGCGGAGCCCCTCCTCGGTCTAGAGCATCCCGCTGGCGGCGGCGGCGGCGAGCGGCAGCACGGCGAGGGCGGCGAGGTGGATGCCGCCGGCGGAGGAGGAGCGGCGCGCCGCGTGGCTGGTCGAGGACGGCGGCGAGGAGGCCGGCGATGTCCCTGCAGAATGAATGGATGATGTAAGTGAAGTTTTTCAGGCGAGCTGTGGATTGATTAGGAAGTAGCGCTGCTACTAGTGACAGCAGAGTGGGGGTTGGTGATGGTGACTAAATGCGTGACGAGTGAATGAACCAAACTGTACGGAACGTCAGAGTGTATTAATTATCAGGGTCAATACAAGCATCTTGTCACTTCATGGATGTGATATCACCTAGTACTATGATCATCAACATCTTACGTGTGCCACTCTCTCTGCTGCTCGCTAACATGACGAACAGCCATCGGCACGGCAACATCCGGTGGCAACCAACTGCTCAAATCAAGTTACTACTAATTTGATCCGTGTGTTTGTTGCTCTATTCAGCGAAAAGAAAAACATTTCACAGCACGAGACAGTCAAGTTCTAGGAGTGTGTTCAGCATGAACTGTATTCCTTCAGATTTTGATCTCCTATTAAAATTATCTGTTCATAACTTTGGCTTGAGTCGATGCAAAAAGATGCAGCATTATAACTGAGCAAAGTACGATCACCCATTATATTAACCACTAATTGCCGAGTGGATGTGCTATACCTGGGAAAACTGGGCCCTCCCCGGAGGGAGCCATGCCGGACATGGGCGACGGAGAGCCTGACATGGGCGCTGCGGCTGGGCCCACGTGGACGTGATACCCCATAGCTGCAATTTCCCAATTCCCATCAGTGACCCACGATTAATCAATCAGCGCGCGAACTCACAAATCAAAGCAGCCGCCGCAACCAGCGGTGTCCAGAGAGAAGAGAAGGGTGGCGAGTGAGCGAGCCGGGCGAGGCGAACCTGTGCAGGTGGAGACGGGCGGGGTGGCGACGCGGCAGATCCCCGGGAGCGCGAGCGCGCGGCCGTAGTCGACGGCGATGCCGTAGGAGTCGGCGGCGCCGGAGAGGAGCTCGCAGAGGCAGACCGGGTTGGAGCCCACCAGCCCCGCCAGCTCCGGGCAGCACGGCGCGTCGGGACGCCGCGCCGTGCTCCCCTTGGTCACGTACGCCAGGCAGTCCGACATGTTGAGCAGCGACGTCATGCACGCCGGGTCGATCCCGCCGGACCCCGACGGCCCCGGCGCCGGCGACGGCAGCGGCTGCGCGGCGCTCGCCGGCGCCGACGCCAGCAGCAGCGCCGCCACCGCCGCCACGAGGAGGAGCGCCGGCGCCGGCGCCCGCGGACGCTGGTGACGGTGCGCCACCGCCATGGCTGCCAGTGAGGTCGGTAGCTCCCGCCGGCCGGCTTGGATGGATGTTGGCGGCGAGCTCGCGGCTAGTTTGTTAAGAACCGGTGGGGTGGGTTGTGCAGGGAATGGATGAGTTCGGAGGCGTCCAGGCTGTCCCAGCGATCGTGGTGGCGTATGCATATATAGGCAGCCGCCGTAGCGGTGCACGCCCTCCGCTAAGCTGCCGGCGTGCGAGCTGCGCGGAGCGTGCACGTCTCGATGGATCGGCCGGACGGAGCCGCGGGGCAACAGCTAGTGCTCGGACGAGGCATGTGAATGCGATGGATGATCCAGCTGCGACGCTAGCTTCTGCCCGGACCGAGGGCGGAGTTAATTGGTTCGGGACGGGTAGTTTCTTGTAGCCGTCGCCCTGCTGAGCTTTCCTTCTCCTCCAGCTTGTAACCGCGCCGCGCGGCTGCACGGCGGATGCTGAGGTGTGCGGGCTGCCTCTGGGACTCCGGGGATCGATCGACGACGGGTATCCGTGCGAGCGTCAGGTGATACCGGAGTTCCCGGATGACGGGCGTGTTGCGTGCATGGCATGGGCGTTGACGCGTTGGAGGTCGATGGTCGATGGCCGGGTTTTGGCTGCCGATGGAGGACTCTCCTTCCATCCATCGTGCGTGAGGGCTCCGATCCGGCCGCCATTAATGAGGACGGCAGCAGGAGCTATTAGCACCGGTAGAATAGAAGCGAACGAACGAGCTCGCCATTAATGATCGCGATTCCGGCTGCCAAGCAAAGTGCCCCGTCCATCCTCCCTAGTAGTACACGTCTACTATGCGCATTCCGCCGTCCACGCGCAGGCGCCACGCGTTCGCGGCGGACGGGGACGGGCGCTGCCACGCCCAGCTGGGAACGGAAGAGCCCGGCATGGCGTGGACTGCGTGATCCGCTCCGATCCGTCACGCCATCGTCGTTACGTGAGCGCGCCTGATCCTCCTACAGGCTGGCCGGCCGGGACCGCCGTTTGGATCGTACTACGTCTAGTATGTGAAACCGGTAGGAATTGTCGCCACCGGGCCGCAACCATCTCTTTTTCTAGTTTCCTTTCCGGGATCTGGCAGAAAAGGGGGACCCGCCCGTAGGCTTTCAAGCAGCTCTCGCTTGCGCTCCCGGAATTCGCAGGCTCACATGACCGGCTCGCTTCAGCTGGCTGCGGCTGTGGCTGCAGCAGCCAGCAAGTTAAAATTACTGTAGTTATTGGTGGCGGCAGCTAGTAGGGCGCATTCAAGATGTTCCAATGCTCGCCTTCTTTTCTTTTCTTTTTTCCTTTCGTTTCACACAGTAAGTAGTGTCACGTTACGTCGGACGTGATGTTTGCACGGATGAGGAAGCAATGGAGCGAGGGAGCATTTATTCACGCGATCGCCTGGATGGCCTGTTCTTGGTGATGGTGATGAAGCGTCAAGACTGGAGGAGAAAAAGCTGTGCCGCTGCGCCCGTGCTGTAGCTGTAGACCCTTTGCTCTACTTGGCTGCTGGCTGTTTGCGGCATGGTCGACGAGAGGCCGCGCCGAATTCTCAACGCGACAGTGCACGTCAAGGGCAAAGCCAGAGGGGGGCCTAGCGCACTCGCCCTCGCTCACTAGTGACTAGTCACGCTGGCCAGGTTCCCGAGCCAAATTTCACGTCACATTGTCGCCTGGTTCAGGCCATCTCCACGACTTGACTTTGATGAGAATCGCTCGCCGGCCGACGCTTACCCGGAGAGATTTCGGTGAGTGCAGCGTTCCCTTCGAGTGCAAGTCACACCGTCACGCGCCTTCTGACTTGCAGACGCATACCAAAAAAAAAAGGTACAAAATGGACCTGCTGCTTTGAAGCAGCAACGAGATACGATGCCGAAGGAGAATTCAGCGTGGACAAGTATAGCCAGGACGTAGGCCCCAGTTTGGAATACGCCAGTGAAACAAACTGACAATCATGAATCATGATTGCACTAAACAAACGCGGGAGGGAAGATATGCTTCACACAAACATTAAGCTAGCTATGCCAAGAGGCAGGTCGGATGCTACAACGCCTCAGACTGAAGGGTACACAGACGGCATAGTATACCTTGCACAGACCAAAACAGAAGCGCGGACAATTAACAATACCCACGAAAACATCTGATAACTAGCTCCTTTGACGAAGGAGCCTTATCCTCTCAAAACACCCCACATTATCTGTCACAGTCACGACTATATAGTGCATAGCACTATAGCAGTATGGTAGAGGCGATATGCGCTCCAACATCCAAAGTATTGTCATTGGTTGGAGCCCTGCCTGCCTCAAGCCTGTAGTAAAATCAAACGACAAATGGTCAGCTGCGCAACCATTTCGGGTGGAAATACCAAAGATACCCAATGAAAAGCAACTCTGCTAAGATACCTTGTTGGCAATGTTGTTGGAAAGCCAGTCAAGCCCCTCATACAAACCCTCACCAGAGGTAGCACATGTGCTCTGGATGTACCTGAAATTGTAAAGATATACATGTTATCTTCAAGGGCACAAACATTGTCAAATCGTAATTATCAAGGAGGTAAAGCATACATCAGTTACACATATTCTAATCAGAATATTTGGTGCTTAAGTTTAAATATTCAATTTATGCAAAAACTGCTGTACCATGTACTATTCCTTTATGTATCAACACAAAATTCCTCTCAATTATAAATATTTGTGCAGGCGCATGCTTTCAGAAACATAGGTTACATACCAGTGCCGCTGGCGCAGGGAGTGCAGGCCAAGCTTGTCGGTGATTTCAGCAGCGTTCATGGCATTAGGAAGATCTTGTTTGTTTGCAAACACCAGAAGCACAGCATCACGGAGCTCATCCTGTCATCATAAGACAACAATAATGTCACTAATCAGTAGATACATGAAGTCGTAAGAACTGAACTTCTTCAAACAATTCTACTCAAACATCATGTAAACGAGCATTTAGATTTTAACTAAAACAAGGAAAGTGGTACGCAATTTCATTCCTCGGTGTAAGATAATTTTACCAAATCTTTGTGATATATTGCGCACTACTGAAGGCTAAAAGAAAAAAGCTAGTAAACAAGTACTTGGCTGATCTTTGCCACAGAATGAAGCCACATGCATCTGTAACTACTACGACAATCTTATTTCCAATGATTGCACAGAAACAATAATACCTCGTTCAGCATACGATGGAGCTCATCTCTGGCCTCAACAACACGCTCTCTGTCGTTGCTGTCCACAACAAAAATGAGGCCCTGGGTGTTCTGGAAGTAGTGCCTCCACAGCGGACGGATCTGTTAAAATGAAACAAAGAAGATATCAGACCACAAGTACATGCCAAGTTAAAAGTAATATATCACATCATAGTTTTATGTATGACTCCCTATTACGCAAGTTATGCATAACACACAGAAAATTGGCAACTCCTAGTATAGCATAAAATGTATCACGACCGAAAGAAAAAGGTCGTATGGAATTTTTACCTTGTCCTGACCACCGACATCCCAAACAGTGAAGCTAATGTTCTTGTACTCAACAGTTTCAACGTTAAATCCTGCAGTTTCAAGGATAGCAAGTTTAGTTAAATGCTTAAATGTAGATCGATGATAGATAGATCACAAAGGCAATGGGAAACAAAGGTAAAAGCAGAACATAGTCAAAAGTTTAATTGGGAATTATATATCTTCCTTAAAAGCATAATATTAAGCATGAAAAAACAAATACAAATAATAATTGTAAAAGACGTTCAGCGACTCATGAGCAATCCAGAACACCTTGAATTGGTCATTGGAACAACTAAAGGTTACTCGATGGCTTAATTAGGAATAGTCAAAATGACAGCATGCTAAAAGAATCTATGTTATGAAGACCATATGAATGCTAATAATGGCACGAAATTTGAATAATCACTACAGAAAGTGCTGACAAGTTATCTAATGGACGACCTATTGAATTTCAGGTCACTTATTAAAAGGTTCAATGCAAAACAATAGGCTGACACCTCAGTAGTTTAATCATCATCTATTTGGCATAGATTAAGTCCCTTGTGGAAGTCGACTTAAAGGACTGAGAAAGACTAAAATTTCAGGAATCCAACAGATTAGATGAAATATGCAGGCATTTTGCATCATCTAGCATACAAATTCTAAAATAAGATTCACTTATACAGAGATTCAAGTAAATATCAAGTGTAAAATATCATTAGATCCTAAACTATATAGATACCATTAAGCAAGTTGAAACAATTATTTCCGAAGGAACTTAAAGCCCGAAGCTCTAGTGGTATCTGTTGTCGTACAAAAATAGAACATTCCTTAAGCCTACATAGCACATCGTCCTAGGCCCAAACTAGAGCAAGGAATCGAGACTGCATGCATTCCCAAATTACCAACAGTTAACATCACAAGCAAGTATAACAGTAGTGAATCATGACACAGGATGTGGATGAAAGGCGTACCTATGGTGGGGATGGTGGTGACGATCTCGCCGAGCTTGAGCTTGTAGAGGATGGTGGTCTTACCAGCCGCGTCGAGACCAACCATGAGGATCCTCATCTCCTTCTTGGCGAAGAGGCGGCTGAACAGCTTCGTGAACGTGAGCCCCATCTCGGCTCCTGCGCTGAGAAAGAGACGAAAGCGAAGGCGTCAGTGGTCGGCACATAGATCCACACAGCTTCCGAAGATAACAATCACCAGAAACAGTGCTTCTGCAACTAGATCCGCGGGAGCCGATGCCACCAGCACGCAGATCTGCGGCAACGGCGCACACGAAGCGCGGGAACGGATAAGATTCGAGGGCCACAAGCGAGGAATCCGCCCCGAGATTCCCGAGCACCTGCGTCGGAACGAAGCTGAATCGAGCGGAGCCGGTCAAACACGCCCGGAATCCTCGAATAAATTCCCCCCAAAATCGATCAAACCTATCAATGAAACTACGCGATTTAGCTCCCCGGATCCGCTAAACCTAGCAGACCAAGCCCAAGCCGATCGCAGTGGCGCGCAGAAACGCAGCGAACCGAATCGGCCAAACCCATCGGGATCGAGAACGGGATCACATCGAGCAAGAGATAAGCCAGGATTTCTAATGGAGAATCAACAGGGGGAATGGTGGTTACCGAGATCGCGAGGCCTCGCCCTGGTGATCAGGTGATCGCTTCTCCTCCCTGCGTGTGGGCCTCGGATCGCAGGGGAAGAGAAATGGGGGAGGCGAAGAGAGAGGCCGAGGCGTTGCGCACGGGTTGAATATATAGGAGGGAGGGGGACATGGGTCACGGGCAGGTGGACCCAAGGAGTTTGAGGTGCGCAGCCTGTGGGGCCAGATGGGAGTGGGGGCCAGCTATGCAAAGGCAGTGGGCTGTCTCTGAGCCCCTGTGGCGGAATCATATCGTCTGACGTCGGCCGCAGCGACGTATGGCTGCAGTCGCACGCATCACACCGTCCATTCGCATCCAACGGCGAGACGCTCCGCACTTCCAAATAGCAGGCCATGCGGCTAGTGCAGCCCATCGAAGCCCACCAGTCCACCACCAGAGCACAAGTAAAATAAAAAACAGAGCACACACGTGGAGACTACTCCGCCGGCGCCTCATCTGTCGCTCGTCTTTTTGGCGCCGCGTTTTCCTTTTTGGCGCGAGTTCTGACTTCTTTTCCCGCGAGCGAGGGTCCTAGAGGCGGCGATTGGCTTTTCCGTTAGCGCGAGGGTGAGCCGATCGGCTGCTACTTGAGTTATGTCGCCATGAACCTGCTTGCAGGTGTGGATTCCGTCTCTCCATGTGTCTTTAGATTGCATCAATATTCTTCTAATTTGTTTGTCATCTTCCCATCCAGTCACCTCGTGTTGAACTTGATTAAAAAAATATCAACTTGCCTTCATCACAAAATAAAATCAGGATATGTGAGATGGAAGAAAATAGGTGTGTAACCCATGCTTGCTTCTTTCACCCCTATTCAGTGCAAAATATTTATCCTATTATTTCTTTGCCCATGGAAGAAATGTCTGAACCATATATGACCATCAATACCTTCTCTTAGATATTGACGGTGATATTTCAAATTAGTACACCGGTTTTCTAAAACATACATGGCATCAATACATTCTCTCAATTGTTTTTTGAACCTTTTATTTTGCAGGAAGCAATCACAGATGATGTTATTGCTGATTTCTAGTAGTATGGATATCTTTTATCATCGATGTGCAATCTGAATGTCTTTTGCAAGTTTAATTTGTATGACTTTCTTTTGCAATCTGAATATCTTTTGCTATGATGTATGTATGTTTACTGAAATGAGAGCATCTGAAGCTCTGTTCCAAACAAGACATGATAAATCATTATGCAACAATTTGTACATCCAGTCATTCACTTGGGCAATTCAGTGATCATATTACCAACAACTCTGTTCCAAAATTACCAACAGCTCTGCTATTTACATCACTATCTGAACAGCTGAACAGCCTGACGTTCAGAACTGCAGAAGCAGAACCATGGCTGCCCTTCCCCTTGGAATCCTGAAGCAGAACTGAATGGTGGAGCGCTCGTGGAGCTGCATCAGTTGCGGCCACGCTGCATGGAGGGGCGCCATCTACTGCATCGCGTACCTCCACGCGGAGCAGTCGGAGGGAAAGAACGGCGCGAACCACAGAGCACTGCACTTAGCCATGGGCGGCGGTGCGGACGACGGAAGCGAGCACTCAGCGACGAGCGGCAGCGCGGCGCACGAAGGCTAACAGCGGCGTGGCGCGCAGCAGTTAGCATCTAGCAGCGGCGCGGGCGCACGACGGCGCGGCGCTAGATGCCGGCGGCGCTCAACTGCTCAGGGGCTACGACTCGACGAGATGTTGAGAGCATGGGCTATAGTTGGGCCGGACTAGCAGGCCGTGAGTGCATAAATTACTTGCTGATGCTGGCAGGCGTCCCATCTTCAGCCGACGGCACAGATGGCGTGACTGCGTCGTGCAGTCGTTTCATGTGAAGTTAGAGGATCTCGTTCCCCATTCCCCTTTTGGCAGCGCTTCAAAACCGGCTCCAGCTCCAGCTCCACGCGAAATCCTGCCAAACGGGGTGGAGAGGGATGCCTCCACCGGGAAAGCCCCTAAAATCACGGTCTCTGGAGCTCATTAACGGAGATGGAGCACGTGGCTCCGCACGGCTTCTTGGCGTCGCTTCCCTCTTTGCCCTCCACGGTGGCACGGGTGCGGTGAAGGAGCGTGAGGCAGCAAGCAGCAAGCCGGTGAGGAGCGCGAGGCGGCGAGCAGCAAGCCGGCGAGGAGCGCGAGGTGGCCGGCGCGCGGCTCGACCACCACAAGCTCGCGGCAGCCCTTGGCGGCAAACGGGAAGGAGCTGCCGGAGGCGGCCAGGAAGTAGAGATCCTCGCACGGCGGACAGACACGTAGCGCAGCGTGTGCGTGCACTAGGAGCCCAGGCGCTGCGTGTCCATCCGCCAGGAGCCCAGGACTCGGGAGCAGAGGCGATAAAGGAGGAAGAAAGAAGCGAGAAGAGATGAGGAAAGAGAAGGAAGAAGAGAAAAATGAAGAAAAAAAATGAGAAAATAGGAAAGGAGCTGCGAATGGATGAGGAGGAGAGGAGAAAAAAAGAAAAGGGGAGAGAAAAATAAAGAAGGAAAAAGGAAAAAGGAAAAAAGACAATATAAAGAAGGGTAGGTAGTTTAGATATTTTACAACCTCAATCTAATAGCCATTTTTGAAGAAGGCAGAGCTCTGCCAAATAGGCCCTCTGTAGAACGCGTTTGTGTGGTAAGTGATTTTATTCCCCTCCAGAGATTTGGAATTGCAAATGAACCCTCGTCGTCATCGGAACGAAGGAACCACTTTGAAGTTTTTTTTATTTGCAAAGTGGAACCACTTTGAATTTCTCTCTCTCTCAAAAAGTTCGAAGTCATTACGTTGAATTACGTCCAAATTGTGTCCTAACATCTCCAGCTTTTCGCGTTATTTCCTAGAAGTGCTTATCGATCGATTGGTGACAAAGTTGGACGTGTTGACTTATTTGTGATTTAACGTGGAACAACGAGCAACATGGACTTATTTGTGATTTAACGTGGAACAGCGAGCAAATTTATGGGGTATCGACCTCTAGACAACCTCCAATAAATTATAATTTGTCAAACTAGGATAACCTTCAATCAATCTACCTTTACGCTATAGATCATGAATCGAACTAATTGAAATTTCCTTATGTCATGTTAAATTTTGAGTTTGTCCCTTCTTAGACCTCACCCAGATATCTTTCTCAAACAAACAAAAAATCGGGATGACTAACCTCAATTTCTTTGTACTCAATAGACATTTTTTCTAAAACAATTGGATATATAAAAAGAATAGTTGAGTTTTAAGATAATACTAATTTAAGATAATACTAATTAAATATTTTATTGATGATCCATGGTCACAACTATTGATGATCCATGGGCCCAACTAAATGATTACAAATGAAACTAACCAATTATTTAGAAATATTAAAATAATTTATTATAACTTTCAGCCTCTGCGTGTCAAGTCACAATCAGACCAGTCGTGTGGCAGTTGACATCAAACTATCACACTGTTTATATTTGTATCCATCGGGCGAAAGTATCTGTTTATATCTCTGTTTATATCTCTTTCTTCATTTTCGTCATGATAACTCCACCATCACCCAGTGTTACCTCATCTGTGTGGGGGCGTGGGGTGGGGTTCCATCGGAACTCGGATTAATTTCTTCTGTTAGCAAGGAACCCTAGCTTGCTTCGATGATTTTCCCTAAGGACAAGTTTTGTTTAGGATATTCTTCGACTTGTCTGAGCAATTAAATCTAAAGTTTCGTTTCCCCATCCGGCTAGCAATGATTTTACGATGAGTAGTCTAGTAGTCATATGATCCATCATCCATCCATCCAAGTTCTTGTTCTGTTCGACAACATCTTCTTCCGTTAGCAGCACCCCACCTCGATTGGTAGGGTAAGACTTGTGAACTGAGGTGCCGATGCGGTTTATTGTCCTAAAGAAATTAGGGAGCCCTCTCCCCACTAGTGACGTTACCACTTGTAAGAAAAATACAAAGCATATGTTCAGTATATAAATGCATGATGTTGCTAAAGGTGCTTAATTGGATCTTCTTGAAGTTGAGAGTGTACTTGCAAGTCTACGATTCTAATTCTATTATGATGAACTTGAATAAAATCATGTAGTTTAGTTATGTACTGTCACGTGGTGTAGGACAACGGTGACGAGTCTAAGTGGAAGAGTCAACTCATTTTACTGCATTGGAAAATCAAATCAAGTACTCTTCCATTTCAAATTGCATGTTGTTTTATCTTTATTTTAAGTCAAAATCATCTAGTTAACCAGACTTACAGAAAACACACAAATATCTATAACATCAAATGAATTTATTTTTATGATATATTTGTTTGACATTGTAGATATCAATATATTTTTTATTGTAGTTTAATTTAGGATAAAACTAAAATAATGAAGTATAATTCAGAATGGAGGAAGTATCAATGAAACTGCATACAGTACAATATACACAAAACTGAATTTAGGAAACCAAATTGATATTGAAAAATAGCCATTGCAAGTGTTTTTTTAGAAAAAAAACTGTTTTCTACGTTTCTATCCCTCTGCTCTCTGTATTTCTTCCCTTTCTGCTCTCTCTCTCTCTCCCCCTCAATCGTTGCTCCCTCTCTCCTCCCAGACTCCCATCACGGCCAGGGCGGCAGGCCCGTGCAGGTGGCAGCGGCAGCGCCAGCGCGGCCAAATCCCGGCGGCAGTGCGGAGCGGGGAGCGGGGAGCGGGCGGCGGTGCGGCGCCGAGGCGGGGGCCGTCGCCCCACCATCGGCATAGGGGGCAGGGGATAGGACCGCCTATTTCCGGCTATTTCTCCTCTCTCTCTCTAGGTATCGGCCTTCCTTTCCTAGCGGCGACGACAAGGCGAGTGGCGCGGCCCTTGGCCCGTTCTTCGTGGGGGGCTTCGCTGGCGACGAGCATCCGACAGGGGTATGCCCGCCCATTCCCTTCCCTTCCTTCCTGCTGTGCGCAATCGAACGCCCAAACCCCTCATGTATGCTATTTGTATTCGGATCCGACCATGTATTTTACCTACTGACTTCGATATTTTGCAAAAATTATTGGGTGTACATGTGTACGCCCACATATCCTGTACTGGGTCCGCCCCTGGTTCATGATCCAGGCAATGACATCACAGGCTGGAGGTGGCGGAGGTGGTGATGCTGGCTCGGCGCAACACGGGCAGGTTCAGGGTTTGGCAAGACAAGGGTCTTTATACAACCTTACCCTGGATGAGGTGCAGAACCATTTGGGAGAGACATTGCTTAGTATGAATTTTGATGAGCTCCTGAAGAGCGTGCTTCCTGACGGTGTAGACCCGAATGGCACTGTCACAGGCAAGCCTGATCCAGCATCGAGTCTGCAGCGACAAGGGAGCATTATGATGCCTCCGCAGCTGAGCAAGAAGACTGTTGATGAGGTGTGGAAGGGCATCCAGGATGGACCAGAGACCAGTGCTACAGATGGTGGTCGGCACAGGCGGGAGAGGCAGCCAACACTTGGGGAGATGACCCTTGAGGACTTTTTGGTTAAAGCTGGGGTTGTTTCAGAAGGACTTATGAAGGATTCGGATGATTTGCCGAGTAATATGAATACAGTTGGGAGCAGTGTTGTGGCGGGTGGCACTTCCAGTTTGAACTCTGGAGCACAGTGGTTGCAGCAGTACCAGCAGCAAGCTTTGGAGTCCCAGCAGCCGAGTTTGGTGGGGACATACATGGCTAGTCAGTTGGCTCCCCAGCCATTATCTGTTGCTACAGGTGCTATGTTGGATTCAATTTACTCCGATGGCCAGATTACTTCGCCAACAGTTGGTGCATTTTCGGACCCTCAGACACCTGGGCGCAAGCGTGGGGCCTCAAGGGAGGTGGTAGATAAGGTGATTGAAAGAAGGCAGAAGAGGATGATAAAAAATAGGGAATCAGCTGCACGATCAAGAGCGAGAAAGCAGGTCTACCTCTGTTATCCTGTTTATTTCTAATTTCTGTACCTAATATCATTGCTTGTTATGACGTTCTGATTGCAACATGAAGACCCCATGAAATGTTGAAGGCATGGATTTTGGTATTTTTTGTAATTTTTAGCTAGGATATGTAAGCTGCTAAACAATGAGATGTTCTTTTTCCTTCTATGTATAGTTGTCAATTTCATGACCGTATGCATTGCGCTTGGTAGGCTTACACTAATGAGCTTGAAAACAAGGTTTCCCATCTAGAAGAGGAGAATGAGAGATTAAAGAAGCAGAAGGTACTTTTATCTCCTGTTATTGTAATTTTGTTTTCTTTTTCTCATTCTTTTTGTTGAGGGTATTCAACAAAAGCATTCTACTGTGTCTTCTTATTAAACTGTCAGTTCTTGCAAAACTGTTCTACAGATGGGCAAGACTTCTGTTCTACGTTAACTATTTATCTATTTCAGTTTTTTTTTAAACATTTGGTTCTCAATAGTTATGTTTTATCTCCACCAGATGACCTCCTACAGTTACTACTGTTTTCTTGCTGTTTTGGATGCACGATTTTGAAGTTAGCCAACCAGGCTTTCATTGTTCTTCATTTGTGGTGCTCATATTGTTTGGGCTTGCATCTTAAGTCATCAATCAGAGGCTACATAAGGGGAAATGAAATAATTTTCCTCATTATTGAGGTTTGCAACGGGAACAACTCCATAGATCCAAAGAACCTATGGGCATTGGATTGTTGTTGCATCATAAATAACCAATTATATCGAATTGCTAGATGGCATTACCTTTGCTTTCACTGCCAAAAACAGAGTTTTTGCTGAGCATTGGATTCATGGGTTGTCTTGAGAAATTTGTTCCACTCATCTTTATACTATTTATCTGATTTCACACTGGTCAGAGTTGACATCACAATCCATTTTGTTTTTAAGCCTAGCACAATGAGATTGTGATGCTCCTCTTCTATTGTGGTGATGCATCAAATTTGGGCAGCATGATTGCATGAAGTATCCCCATCCCCCCCCCCCCCCCCCCCCCCCCCCCCCCCCCCGACCCTTCAATTGCATGCTGCTTATGAATATTTTCTTGCATTATATTCATGCTGATATCATTGCTAACATTGCCTTTTTGTTGGGGGTCCATATACTTCACATTATTTTCAGGAGTTCGATGGGATATTGAGCTCTGTTCTGCCCCCAGAACCTAAGTACCAGCTCAAGAGAACAAGCTCGGCTGCCTTTTGATTTTGGATGGTGACAATGCTCACAGTGACTTTTGTACATTACACAAAGGGTTCTACTTATATAGTTTTGCCTCCTTGGGTTAGAAACAATCGATAGATTGAGGTTATAGCTTTTCCCAGCCCGGTGGTCCTGTGTATGTAGATTGGTAGCAACACGTAGCGTGTCCTGGCTGATCGTTACTGAGGCGTTTGCCAGAATGTAAATCTTCTAGACACATGTTTTAAGTTCTGAGAGCTTTCTCAAACTGGAAAAATCTTCAAGTACCGTGTGTCTCGTGCTGCTGCTTTCCATTGGTACAGGTCATTGTGTTTGACCTGATGAACATCTGCACATCATTTTCAGCTTACACTTGCCAGGTTCAGAAGAAAAAGAAAAATAAGGCAGCCAATGCCTCAACTCACACGGTCCATCCGCAGCTCAACCCTCACCATCATGACTTCTTCAGATCAAATTTGGAGCCTACCTTAGGGAGGTATTGCTTCCCCTCTCAACCTATGATTTGCATTAGCTCGCTTGCACTTTGGTTGTCTTGGTGACGATTTGGCTTGCATGATTGCATCCCGACCTGCTCAAGCTCAACATCGATGCACTATCAGGTCGCTCGTGTCGTGTCGTCCTTGTCAGTTTGCCTTCTTGGCCTGATCTGTGTGGTGATCGACGGGTGACGGGTCTAGTGATGATCCGCGCGCGGCCCCGCATGGCGGTGGCGTTGCCGTGCACGTTGCTAAGACGTGATGGCAGTCAGCGCTAAAGGCAAGATGGTGATCTGCCCAGCGCGCTGCTGGACTGCACGAGGGAGCCAATGATTCGGGGTGAGGCCGAACGCAAGTGCTGCCTCCTCCATTCAGTCGCGACCTGTTTCGTGGCGCTTTCCTCAGTCCAACCAAGAACAGCGAGAGCGAGGTGCTGTGGCCTCATCAAGCTTGATCGTGCCGCCACACCGGCACGACGACATTGCTGCGATCGACGTCACACTGCCAACGTGCAGCGAGCGACCGTCTACAGAAAATCCGGGGCGGGAAAAAAAATCTGAAACGAAAAAGCGGAACAGAAAGGGTGCTGAGTTCTGACTGGCGAGAATCGAAGGAACATATACACAGTGCAAGAAACGCAGCCGGATCGGGTCGCGATGTGCACGTCACATGAGTCGTTGCTCTTGGTCCCGTGTCCATGTGACGTGCACGACGCTCGCCCTCGACCTGAGAAACGAGCAGCGCACGCTGGTTAGGTGCCTGCCGATGGAGACCGTACGGATCCAGCTCGCAGCAACCCATCACATGCCGCCGCCATCGCCAGCCACACCGCCGCCGCGATCTGCGATCCCGGTCACTTCCTTTCCTTCCTCCCGAGACTGCTCATCTACTCCAACTGGAAACCCGGAAGCCTTTCCACTCACGATCACCTGGCAGCTCGCAGCAGACTAGCAGTGCCCGGCCATGAAACCCATCGCCATCGGCGCTCCCTTCATCTGCGCCCTGCTGCTCCTGCATTGCCTGGTCGGCGCACCGGGAGCGCCGGCAGATCGCGGCGGCGGCGCGGCGCCGTCGTCGGCGTCGAGCGGTAGCTTTCGGTTCCGGCCGCGGAAGCTGCTGCGGGATGCGGTCGCGAGAGAAGCGGGCACGCAGCTGCTGGACGCCGCAGCGGCGGCGGGGGAGAGCCGCGGCGTCGGCGCGAGCCTGAAGAAGCAGACGCCGAGCAAGTCGAATCCGAAGCAGAATTAGCAAGAGCTGAGGAAGGATTTAGGGGAGCGTTTTTCAGATGTAGATGTCTGTATAGGTGCAATTTTTTTTACTAACCCCTTTTCGTTTCGCGTTTTGGAGTTGTAATTCGTAACAGTTTAGAAGCGGCGATCGCCCGATCCTGTGTTTCCTCTCTCGCCTCTTCCAGCTTTGGCAAAGTTTTGACATTTCCCATCGATGTCCATGGGATGAAGCCTGTTTTCTCTTGATCTCTTGCTTTTTTCTTCTGCTGTAACTTTAGTTGATTGAGATAGTTCAAATCTATTCCTAATAATGTTTGACTAAAATCTGCAGCGAAAATATGTATTTCTCCATAATGTCAACCATAAGTTTCAGTGTTCTGAAGTGTGGACTTTCTTCAACGGCATATTTAAAGGAACACTTCACTGTACTTGTGTGATGTCTGTTTTTATTCACAGTTGTTATCCTATAGTATATCTTTGTTTCGCAACATTCCTCGTGTTGTCTGTTTATTCTTGATGTGTCAGTTGGCAATGTTTGTCGTCAAGAATAGTAATAAACGATATACTTCTTTCTATAATTTTACCATTTGCTCCTACTCCTTCCGTTGCAAAATAGAAAAACTATACGTCTAGAAAAATTAAAATAATTTATAATTTGAAACGGAGAAAGTAGTAGCTGTCCTATGGTTATGGAATAAATATTCCTATGGTTATGGAATAAATATTGTTTCTGCTAGTAGTGATGCACGGATTTTGAATAGTTTAACACTAACATTCATGTTTATTTATTCATTTCTTTTAGAACTTATCATGCATGCTTTTAAGCAAGGAGGAAGGTTTATAAAACGGCACATTAACAAGGAATTGATCGCGCACACACAAAAATTTCAAAAATAGCGCAATAAGCAGGGGCACGAGAGGGAGAGGACAGAGGAGGACTACTTGCTACCACCTAGCAGTTTGGCGATCCATCACATAATCACATTTACTCATAGTAATTGAAACTTTGACAATGCTATATTTTTAATCATTTATCTAACTTGATTTGCAAGTAAAAAAATCTAACTTGATTTGTGATTAAAATATTAATTCGATATTTGTTCCAAATGTTGACTCTTGAACTTTTGTAGTATTAAAATAAGTTCAACCTGATATTTTATATAATTTTAGTTTCATATGTTTTCCATATATTCAAATATTGTTTAGTTTTAGAAATAGGAAAATGAATTTACCATTTGAAGGCGCATGGTATCAAAATTCGACTCCAGGTGTGAATGATCAGATTCCTACTATTAACATATTTCATCATTTTTTCAAAAATATATATTCGAATTTATTCATAAACCTTTTTATAAAGATGGATTCATCAACTCGAATGTGATGTATCTGATCCGTATTCAGTCCTAGTTTAGATGCAAAATTCCAAATTCAAAATAAATATTTGCATACATGCATGGCGTATTAGTTAAAAAAAATCGCATTACACAGATGATCCGTAAATCGCGAGAAGAATCTAATGAACATAATTAGGCTGTGATTAGATATAAATTGCTACAGTAATGCTGCAGTAAACGTGTGCTAATGATGGATTGATTAGACTCACTAGGTTCGTCTCGCGATTTACGGATGTAATTTGCAATTAATTTTTTAATTAGTCTAGATTTAATATTTTAAATGTGAAAAAAAATTATTTCAAAATTTTACAGAATACATTTAAAATATTTAAACAAGGCCTCGATACTTTAGTTCGAGTCGAGCACCTCCCACCCTGCGTTCGATCCTTTCGTTTGAGTCGACCACATCACCTCTGCTCTCCTCTCCGATCTCCGCTCGCGCACGGTGCGCCCTCACCACCGCGCCCCGCGCCTCGTTCCCCTCCTACGCCGCCTTCTCCTCTCTCCCCACCACCGGCGCCGCAAGCCCTCCTCGCCCCCTCATACTCCCCTCCCAAGAAACCGGCTGAAGCGAGTGAAAGCGGACAAGATGATCGGCGTCGGGAAGGCGAAGCAGTACGCCAACGTCCTCGACAAGCCCCTCAGCCGCGGCAGGCAGGAGGTACGCGCAGTCCCCGCTCCGAATTCCCTTCGGATCTACACGCGCACGGCCGCCCTGGATCCGTGCTCATGATGTAGATCTTCCTCGGGCAGAGCATCTCACTGCACTGGAAAGGTGATCCCTTCCAGTTCGTTGCTCTCGCAGAGGTTGTGTTGGGAAGGCAGTAGGGATGTAACCTGTAATCTGTTGGCAAGGTTCGCGGGGTTGTGGGACTTGTTGCGTGAGATGTAGTTGCCCGAGCCGTGTTTAATCTGTAGTTGACCATTTTAGTTCAAGCAGTGGACAGATAATTGGTCCACTGAATAATTTGATGCCTTTGGTAGCAGTCACTTGTATTGATCACAATTCATTTATACTCCTTGTGCTAATGAATGTTGTCTTTTAAAGCAGAATGGACTACAAAACACAACTTTGATCCCCAATTTCTATCTGTAAACCTATTAAAATTACAGTATGATTCAAATATTTTTTAGACAAATATGCTGTTAACATTCTTCATCTTAGATTTCTACTTATTCCATATTGATACTTCAGTTGAACTACACAAATTTTAAAACGAACCTTACTTTTGACTACAGGGAGAACATTCATACTAGTCAGATATAAAAAAATGCAGATGTCGTCTTTTTTCCTTTGGTTATTTTCTAAAGCTCATTGAAGTGGACCTAAACTGTAATCATTGCTTATAATCAAAATAGCAATAAAGGGGAATTATTTTTTCTTTTATCTGTCATTCTAGTAGGGCCAAACTCAGTTGCAAACAGCGTTCGTATAATGGGAAGCAAAATATCATCTCAATTGCTGATGGTTGTTTTCTAAACTAGGATCCTCGCTATTTTTCTGAACCTTATATGGAATAGCACCACGACTCTATGAGTGTGTGCTACAGTAATGTGTTTGCTAGATGATCAGAGCTGCATTTTATTGAATTTGAGATTTGTAATAGAATTTAAATTTCCAAAGAGCTAATTTTGTTTATTCATACAAAAGCATTGGATCATAGGGGTCAGTTTTGTTTTGGAATTTGGAGTGGCACAGAAATGTTAATCATGCTGCATACTCGGTTCATCTGCTCCAAGTTTTAACATGCTGAAATAATCTCCAACCACCCAACTTGAAGTGAAGTTTAAAGAAGGATAATGAACTGAAAGTATTGAAAGGTGGAGCTTATAAGAGTGACTGAAGAACACTTAAAATGAAAGGATTGAGAGTAAATTCTCCTAGTTTCTCTGAATCTAATACCATTAACCACTGCAACACCATACCGCCAGCCTACCAGACTATCACACTGATGCAGGCCATTCGCTATTATGAAATTGCTGGTGGTGGCATGGGATTGTAGGTTCTCAAAGCCAGCCAGATAAAATATAAGGTCTTTTTGGTTTTTTGGTATGAAGGGCGGGCCTGGTGCAAGCGGTAGAGTCTTACCGCCTGTGACCGGAAGGTCCCGGGTTCGAGTCGCAGTCTCCTCGCATTGCACAGGCGAGGGTAAGGCTTGCCACTGACACCCCTTCCCCAGACCCCGCACAGAGCGGGAGCTCTCTGCACTGGGTACGCCCCTTTGGTTTTTTGGTATGAACCCGAAGCTTTCTGACCGGGCTCACCAGCTTGTCACTGGCCATCTGTATCATGATCTCAGTGCCCAAATTCATGGTGGAGGACAGTAGGAATAGGCATTAAAAGAAGGATAAGTGAACATGTTAAAGGACCCTCAAAACTGTCATATACATAGGGACAAAATAAAGGACCCTCAAAACTATCATAGACGTAGGGGCAAAATAAAGGACCCCTCAAAAGTGCCATTTGACCCAGTCACCAAGTGTAAGTACCCCAAGACCCTCCTTTTGCACTGCATCCAGTATCTAAATGTTGTCACTATAGTCCAAAGAACATTTTTTTTCATTCTTCTTTCTAGCATTGAGGTTTCTTGGGGACCTGCTTATTAACGGCCAGGGAATTATTGCTTATTTCTTTTGTACAACACTCTTTAATTATTGACAATTTTTGCATTTTGAGTGGTCAGAAACTATGATAAGCTTTATCATGGGCTTGGTATTCTAGGGTTTCTATTTTGCAACTAAGAAAGTTGCCTTTTCTTGTGCCTTTTTCATTGCATTATATACTCAGTGAGGTTTATCGTCTGTAGGTCAGTTTGAGTGCGTTTGCATTCTTGTTCTCAGAGTTGGTTCAGTACAACCAAACACAAGTTGACAACATTGCGGAGCTGGAGCGGAGGTAGTTTCTATTGTGTCTATATTGGTCTGATGAATTTGTAGCGAGTTTAATTGACTACTTGCTGTCAAGTTGCTTTTTTTTTCAAACTTGTCTTGACTGTTATGTGGTACAGCCCTCTCAGTTACCACATGCTATTATATTATGCCCATATGATGTAATTTTGTTCTATAAATTTTATCCATCAACCTATAAATTCATCTGGGCTACATTTTTTTTTGTTTTTGCTTTATGCTCAGACTGGAGGATGCTGGTTATGCTGTTGGCGCAAGGGTGCTTGAACTTCTCTGTCACAGAGAGAAGGTTTTATATCATTTTTTGGCTCGCATTATATACCTTAGCATTGTAAAAGGCTGAAATCAAACATTTTCTTGGCTCCATGTTTGCAAATAACATTTGTAGTCTTATTTATTTTCGAAATATATATTTTTTGGAAACATAAGTTACCTTTTGAAGCTCAAATATGATATATCACATATGGATATTCAAGCAATATGCATTTAGTATAAACCATAGTGCATTTTCATGAACTAATTGAATAGTAACTATTGTACTGTCACTGTATCAGTTCATCATTTTAACTAACTCTATAGGATGAAATATTCATATGATGTTATATCTGTAAATACTTCAAGTGATCTCCAGATTTTAAGAATGAATCTCCATTTTAGTATACTTTATGTTTCTTTTCCTTTTTTAAATTTTTTTGAGGTAGTGATGTTAGTAAAGATTATGAATTACTATTTCAGGGGAATAGGCGAGAAACACGACTTCTGGGGATTTTATCATTCATTCACAGCACTGTATGGAAGGTCCTATTCGGAAAGGTAATATGTTACTGGTGACTGTCTTTCTGATTCTATTTGATCTCATAATTGAGTGGTTACCATCTTTAGTGTTCCTTGACCTTTGCTATTGGCGAGGAATTGCTGCGAAAGATGCAGCGTTTTCTGGTTTATTCCTTCATAGAAATAGCTAACAAACCTCAAAGATAATGGCCATAGTAGCGTTCTAAGACTTGGGCGTGAGCAATAGCCTGCTGCATGCCACAAACTGACCTTTGACTCTAACTGAAATCTAGGTGGACTCTGACTGAAAATATTGACATTTATTTGCTGATTTGGTTTCTTATGTTACCAGGTGGCTGACTCACTTGAGAAGGGAACAGAGCATGAAGATGAATACATGATTAGTGAAAAGGAGCTTCTTGTTAACCGGTTTGATACCTTAGAGGACTTAATAATATTTTTCTTTTTGCTATAGGTCTAAAATGTGATATTATAATTTCCCCCCCTGTTTTGGCAGGTTCATTTCGGTGCCAAAAGATATGGGAGCATTCAACTGTGGAGCCTTTGTTGCAGGAATTGTAAAGGTAGGGTTTCCAATTCTCGTGCCCAACCATTGATCTTATCATTTGACCTGAGCAGTATTTCAAATTATTCTGTATTTTTTGTAGGGTGTATTAGATAATGCTGGCTTTCCTGCAGTAGTTACTGCACACTTTGTGCCGATTGAAGGCCAGCAAAGGCCAAGGACAACAATCTTGATTAAGTTTGCTGAAGAGGTAGGAGAAGTTTGTACTGTTTGATGCTATTAGTTCTGTTGCACGTGAATGATGTGTATGTTATTTTTTTTACTAAGAAATGATTCGATAATTTTACGATATTGCTAAATTTATCACTATTGTTCATATTAGTGATAACTCTATAACAAAGACCGTGCATCATCAGGCATTATATTATACTGCTGGACAGCTGATTATTGTCACAACTGGTTACTGCCACTAACTGAAATTCACAACACGAAATCATACTGTAGTAAACCAACTCTTAAGTTTTTGTCTAAACACTTTTGCATCTAATTGCATTCAATATATTAGTCTATTATGATAGGTTTTTGTCAGATGTAGACATCTATCTTAAACTTTTAGTATACTGATTGCTGAGTCTAAATTGTTTCTTTCATCTATAAGCAAGTACATTTTGCTCTCCCTTGCTAGAGATTTGGTTTCAGATGTCAACATGTATCATTATTGGAGAACTTCCGTGCATATTTATTTGTCCATGGTCAAGAAATGTGACCACATACATTTTACAGTATCATCTATTTGTTGAGCTAGAGTGCTATACTACAATAAGTTGATGTAAATATATTCTTTTCAGGTTTTACACCGAGAAGCAAGACTTGGCTGAGCTTTAAGCTATGTTTATGTACACCAAAGCCTTTTTTTATGGTCTATTTGTGAGGTGAATTATTGCTGGGTAGTTTGGTGGTTTCTTGTACTTGATTATGTAATAGTAGTTTGAGAATACAAGTGATGATGGTGAGATTGCAGGGGCTTCATCATTCTTGTTGGAATTCTAAATGTAAGACATTGCTTTGTCTACCAAATCTGCTCCTGTATTAGATACTTTTCCTGGACTTTCACCTTATACAAAAGGAATTCATCTTGACAAGTCGCCTTTCCTATTATGGAACCTAGCAGATTGTTCTGTTTTGAGAAGTGTGCCAGGTCAATTACGTTGTTCTATAGTTCTATTTCCCCTTTGATTTGCCAAATATTTCTTACATATCCATTTAGGTGCGGTGTGCTGAAAAACATAGATTGAAGTAATGGTGTATTACTTTATTTCATTTCCCATGTCTTGCTGATTGTCGAAAAATCTGTCCAGTTTTCACTTATTATAGTATCTTTTTGTGAGTGTTCCAAATCGTTCTATTTTTTATTGATCAAACTGCAATTGGAACTTTGTGAAAAGTCAGCGCCCTATCCGGTTCTAGAGTTTTCAAAAGTTTGCTTGTGGTTTATCTGCGATTTTGTAAAATGGCTGTAACTTTTAGCTCTGATGTTCGAATTGGGTGATCTTGGACACTTGTGGAAACCTTATTTATTGGGCTACACGTCCTAACTGAATGGTTCACCTACATGGAAAGCAGAATTTCAATCCAAGATCCCTCACAATGCATGGAAATCAACCATTTGCTAAATAGCTTCTGCAAACTGTCGGTTCCATGACAAGAAGAGTATGCATACGCAAGGTTGAGCTTTTTCCCACATGGAAAAGACTCATAATATTAGATTTATAATATGCACTCTAATTCAATGTATGTCTGATTCGTCATGAACCAAATTTGTGGAAATAGCTTAGTGGTCAGGCGGAGCCATCAGAGAATTTGAATTCAAATCTGGTATGACATACCATGACAATTATTCTGCTACTTCTTTCGAGTGTGACTGCTTATTTACTAAATTGTTCATTTTGAAACAGGTGGTTTGCCACCACAGCATCAACAAATCGAAGGACACATAAACCTGGCCAAGCATGCTTCTCCGGGGACCTGACTACACCAGATCAGACATGGGCGAGAGGATGGCCGGCGTAATGAAAGGAGAAGATGGCTGAATCGTCGAAACCAGTGAGGAGGTGCTTGAAATAGGGATGACATATGAGGGTGCTCGGTACAGCTGCTGCAGCCGGCCAGACTGAACCACGCTGTCTCAAGATTTGCTTGAATCAGGCTGGGTACCTCGTAGCCTCAAAGGACTATTCGCAATTGCCCATATGCTCGCCCATGTCGTTTCACGGAACCACAGCTTTGCAATTCCAACCGGCGTGTGATTTTCCTGCAAATATTAGGGCTCACATGCGCGGGTGGGAGGTGACGGGTCGCACAGGCCCATTTACGGCCCACGGCCACTGCCGCTCGCCGCGCCGTCGAGGTAGGGGAGGGGGCAGGGGGAAGGGGGTGGAGCAGCCACCGGGGGTGGGAGGTGGGGGGAGCGGCCGCCGGCGAGGTCGCCAGCGGCCGGGGTGGTGGAGGGAGGTGAGGTTTTGGGTTACCGGGGGTGGGCCGGTGATGGCGGCTTCCACGATCGTCGGAGTTAGAAGAGAAGGTGGTGGAAGTGAAGGAATCGACCGGCTGTGGGCGGTGGTTGTTGGAATATATGGGCTTGGCCTGTTTTATTCTTTGACAATAAAAGAATTAAAAGCCCACCAATAAATGTTGGGATTTAATGTATTTAATTCCGTAAGTATTTATGAGGAGGATCTCAATCGACTTAAATGGTGGACCGTGTGTACATCGCTTGTGAAGCCGAAAAGAGGAGACTGACGAGCCACGCGCGCGTGCGTCGCGCCGTGGCGGTGGCGAGGCGAGGTGCGGTGAGGAATCTCTCTTCTCCCTCAGCTGCTTTCTGCTTTCCCATCGCTAGCACTGCGCGTACAGTACTGGCAAGAGCAGGCCTCCGGAGCCTCTGCACGCTGAAGGTGTCCAGGTTCGTTGAATATGAGGCACCTCCACACCTATATAAACCAGCCCTTGCTCACTTCCTCCGGACATCGAAAAACACTCAAGGTACTCCTGTTTAGGAGACCTCTCTCTTCTCCCTCATCTGCTTTCTGCTTTCCCATCGCTAGCACTGCGCGCACAGTACTGGCGAGAGAAGGCCTCCGGATCCTCTGCACTCTGAAGGTCCTGCATGGGATAGCGGGCAGTCAGGTTTTTGGGGAGCGTCTTTACGCGACCGCTCGCTTTTGTTTGTCTACATCCCGGAGACCTTGATCGACTACTTCGTCTACTTCCTGGTGACTGTTCGCGGGACTGCACTGTGAACATCTGCCTGCATTGACTTTGTACGGCTACATCGAACAAGGCCAGCCGAATAGCATGACTATTCTAGATGGTAACGACGCATCCGGTGCCTCCGGCATTGGTCCCGTCTCGGGGTACAGACCGAAACTTGTGTGTTTCTTTCTGTTTTTTAACAAATCTGTGTTAATATTGAACACATGCACATTCTATGTTTCACTCACTATAGTCATTGAAATATTGCTGTTATTTATATTTAATTTTGGAATTAAAATATGCTCAAGTCTGCCTATTTTTCTAACAATCCAAAAACCTGACATTGTTGATAGGCTTACACCTGCTAATTTCGCTGCAACAATTAAACCAAATACTTTTGATGGTTCCAACTACAAACGTTGGCGTGAGCGAATGATATTGTGGGTGACGGCGATGAACTTGATGCATGTAACAAAGGGGAAGCCCGAACAGTTCACTCCAGAGAAAGAGAGTGCGTTCGAAGCTTCTGATAATCTTTTACGAGGCTGCATCATAAGTGTTCTTGCTGAAAACCTTATGGACACATATATCCGGCTCACAACTGGCAAGGAAATGTGGGATGCTCTTGAGGCTCAATATGGAGTTTTTGATGCCGGCAGTGAATTGTATACCATGGAACAGTTCCTTGATTACATGATGGTTGAAGACCGTTTTGTAGTAGAGCAGGCCCATGAGATACATATGCTAGCAAAAGATCTCAAGAATTGTAGCAAAGAGGCTCCATGTGTTTTACCCGATAAGTTTGTGGCCAGAGCTATTATCTCTAAGTTGCCACCATCTTGGAGGGATTTTGCTAATTCACTGAAACACAGGAGACAAGAGTTCACCATCGATGGACTCATTGGGACTCTTGATGTTGAAGAAAAAGCGAGAGCAAAAGATACACGTGGAAAGGGAATTGTTGGAGCTTCTAGCGCCAATTTTGTTCAAAAGAACAATTTCCACAAGAACAAGAAGAAGCCACCGCAGAACCAAACAAAGACTAAGCAGACTACCACGTTCAAGAAGAAGAAGGGAGCTTGATTTGTGTGTGACAGTCCGGACCACTTTGCTGCAAAATGTCCAAACCGTAAAGGCAAGAAATCTGCTAACATGGTCATTAGTGAGGCTGGAGGAACATCGAAGTATGGTAATCTATTACCTACAGTTCTCTCAGTATTTTGTTCACCCGAGTGGTGGGTTGACACTGGAGCTAACATTCATGTATGTGCTGATATTTTCTTGTTTTCTT
Source organism: Panicum miliaceum (assembly GCA_032594955.1). Classification (NCBI taxonomy): domain Eukaryota; kingdom Viridiplantae; phylum Streptophyta; class Magnoliopsida; order Poales; family Poaceae; genus Panicum; species Panicum miliaceum. Next base: position 15,128,108 of record CM064058.1, on the reverse strand, counting down.
CTTACCAGGCTGGAGGGACTTCCTCCTTGTTGATGGGAAACGGATCACATGCGTGTGTTCTTGGTGCTGGTACGGTCAATCTGAAACTTACTTCAGGAAAGACTGTGCAGTTGAAGAACGTGCAGAATGTCCCTACCATCAAGAAGAATTTAGTCAGCAGTTCTCTACTGTGTAGAGATGGTTTTAAGTTAGTCTTTGAGTCCAATAAATATTTTTGTCTAAGTTTGGAACATTTGTTGGAAAAGGTTATGATAGCGGAGGCTTGTTCCGTTTTTCTTTGTCGAATGATTGTAATAAAGTTGTGAACAACGTTATTAGCATTGATGAATCAAATGTTTGGCATTCGAGGCTTTGTCACGTTAATTTTGGTTGTATGATGTGATTAGCAAAATTGAGTTTATTTCCAAAATTTACTTTTGTAAAAAATTCTAAGTGCCACGTATGCGTTGAATCAAAACAAACTCGCAAACCTCACAAAGCAGCAGAGGTGAGAAGCTTGACACCTCTAGAATTAATTCATTCCGATCTGTGCGAAATGAATGGTGTGTTGACAACAGGAGGTAAAAACTATTTCATGACTTTAATCAATGACAGCTTTAGGTTCTGTTAGATCTATTTGTTGAAGACAAAAGATGAAGCTTTGCACTATTTTAAAATCTATAAAGTTGAAGTAGAAAACCAACTTGAGAGAAAGATCAAAAGAGTTAGGTCAGATCTTGGTGGCGAGTACTTCTCAAATCTTTTCACTTCGTTCTGCCAAGAACATGGTATTATCCATGAGAGGATGCCTCCCTATTCACCTCAATTATTCACCTCAATCAAATGGGGTTGCTGAAAGAAAGAACCGTACTCTAACTGATTTGGTTAATGCCATGTTAGATACAGCGGGACTTCCTAAGGAATGGTGGGGTGAGGCTATATTGATTGCATGTCATGTCCTAAACCGTGTTCCTACAAAGAATAAAGAGGTTACACCATTCGAGGAATGGGAGAAGAAAAGGCCAACGCTTTCATACTTACATACATGGGGTTGTTTGGCAAAGGTTAGTGTGCCAATAACCAAGAAACGTAAGGTTGGACCTAAAACTGTGGATTGTGTCTTTCTAGGTTATGCTATTCATAGTGTTGGCTATAGATTTTTAATAGTAAAATCTGGTGTACCTGACATGCATGCTCGTATAATAATGGAGTCCAGAGATGCTACATTTTTTAAAACATTTTTCCCTTGAGAGATGGAACAAGTTCATCTAGGCAAGAGGTTATCGAGGAGGATATCTCTACCGAGCCAATAGTGCAGAATGAGTTTACATCTATGGATCATACTGAGGAGAATAACAATGAAGCTCCTAGAAAGAGCAAGAGACAAAGAATCGCAAAGTCTTTTGGTGATGATTTCACTGTATACCTCGTGCATGATACACCCAGGACCATTGAAGAGGCATATTCATCTCCAGATGCTAACTATTGGAAGGAAGCAGTGAGAAGTGAGATGGATTCTATTATGTCTAAAGGTACCTGGGAGATAGTTGATCATCCTTATGGGTGCAAACCTGTAGGATGCAAGTGGGTGTTCAAAAAGAAGCTTAGGCCGGATGGTAGTATTGAAAAGTATAAGGTTACGCTTGTGGCCAAGGGTTATACCTAGAAAGAAGGAGAGGACTTCTTTGACACTTATTCACTTGTTGCTCGATTGACCACAATTCGAGTGTTACTTTTCTTGGCAGCCTCTTACGGTCTTTTCGTTCATCAGATGGACGTTAAGACAGCTTTCCTCAATGGAGAGTTTGAGGAGGAGATTTATATGGATCAGCCAAATAGGTTTGTATTAAAAGGTAAGAGGGGATGGTGTGTAAGTTATTGAAATTTCTATATGGTCTCAAGCAAGCACCTAAGCAGTGGCATGAGAAGTTTGATAGAACTTTGACATTTGCTGGCTTTGTTGTAAACGAAGCTGATAAATGTGTGTACTATCGCTTTGGTGGAGTTGATGGAGTGATTCTATGCTTGTATGTGGATGACATACTTATTTTTGGGACAAGCCTTAATGTGATTAAGGAAGTCAAAGATTTTTTGTCTCAAAATTTTGAGATGAAAGATCTGGGAGAAGTTGATGTTATCCTTAACGTAAAGCTGGTAAGAGAAGGTAATGGTGGGATGACTCTTTCACAGTCTCACTACGTGGGAGAAGCTGATGTTATCCTGGAAGTCTTGCAAGCAAACTATCTTAACGAGGTCAATAATGGAAGCAGAACTCACAGCATTGGATACCGCCACTGTTGAGGCTGAGTGGTTTCGTGAACTCCTAATGGATTTGCCGATAGTTGAAAAACTGATACCGGCAATTCTAATGAACTGCGACGATCAAACTGTGATTTTGTCAACGTGAACAGTTTAAAGGACAATATGAAGTCATCAAGACATGTGAAAAGGCGGTTGAAATCTGTCCGGAAATTGAGAAACTCCGGAGTTATAGCCTTAGATTATGTTCAAACGGCTAAGGACCTGGCAGATCAATTCACAAAAGATCTTCCACGAAATGTGATAGATATTGCATCTTTGGAATTGGGCCTGAGACCCACGAAAGAGAAGAGAACCTTTGTAAAATACTCATTCCATGAGAAAGATGCAATTTTCTTCTAGTATATGTGGCAGGTTGGTTCATACCTTAATAAGTTCTAGGAGGTTTCTCTAAAACAGGTGAGTTGTTTTCTTGAAACAAAGATGTTGTCCTACAGAACATCATTTAGGAACTCACCTATATGAGTCTAACTATTGGTCATAGTCTATGAGAAGTGGGTGATCTCTATAAACTTATGAAAGGTTTGGAGTATGACTTATAAGCTCCAATCAGCGGGGATGCTTATGCAGCTTAGCACCAGTGTAGGATTTTGGTCAAGCTTGTTTGCACCAGACTGACAATTCAAGGTATAGTTCATTGTAAAGTTGTGAACAAGTGTAACCTTAGCTCAAGATGGAAGTTCAACTTAACAGTCTCTGTCACATACTGGTATATCAAAGAGGGACTGAGAGTATTTCTAGTGTGGCTTAAAATTCTTGGTGGGGATTTTTGGAATATATGGGCTTAGCCATTTTACTCTTTAACAATAAAAGAATTAAAAGCCCACCAATAAATGCCGGGATTTAATGTGTTTAATTTTGTATGGATTTATGAGGAGGATGTCAACCGATTTAAATGGTGGACCGTGTGTACATCGCTTGTGAAGCCGGAAAGACGAGACTGGCGAGCCACACGCACGCGCGCTCGTTGCGCCGTGGCCGTGGCCGTGGCCGTGGCCGTGGCGAGGCGAGGCGAGGCGAGGTACGATGCGATGAGGAATGTTTTGGTGTTGAGTGAGATATTAAAACAATGATAATTATTGGTGAATGATGATAGAGAATTAACGTTACCTGTTAATTGTGATTCACAGCACTAGTAACTGATGCACGTCCAGGTTCGTTGAATCTGAGGCACCTCCACATCTATATAAACGAGCCCTTCCTCACTTCTTCCACACATCGAAAAACACTCAAGGTACTCCTGTTTAGGTGACCTTTCTCTTCTCCCTCATCTGCTTTCTGCTTTCCCAACGCTAGCACTGCGCGTACAGTATTGGCGAGAGCAGGCCTCCGGAGCCTCTGCATGCGGAAGGTCCTGCACGGGATAGCGGGCAGTTAGGTTTTTGGGGAGCGTCTTCACGCGACTGCTCGCTTCTGTTCGTCTACATCCCGGAGACCCTGATCGATTACTTCGTCTACTTCCTGGTGACTGTTCGCGGGACTGCACTGCGAACATGTGCCTGCATCGACTTTGTACGGCTACATCGAACAAGGCCAGCCGAATACCATGACTATTCCAGCTAGTAACGACGCACCTGGTGCCTCCGGCATTGGTCCCGTCTCAGGGTACAGACTGAAACTTGTGTGTTTCTTTCTATTTTTTAACAAATCTGTGTTAATATTGAACACATGCACATGCTTTCACTCACTGTAGTCATTGAAATATTGCTGTTATTTGTATTTAATTTTGGAATTAAAATATGCTCAAGTCTGCCTATTTTTCTAATAGTTGTGGGTGGGCGGAGGGCGAGGCGGCGCTCCGCCGGCGGCCGGAGTGGTGATTGCCGACGGCCGGGCCACGTCCCAGGTGGGGGCGTGATGGCGGGTCAGGTTGGTGTCGGTGTGGTGGAGGACGGCGGCGATGGCGGCGGAGCCGGAGGTGGTGCTGGAGGCGGGGGAGAGGAGGACGGCGGCTGCGAGTAGTGCCCGATTTTCCAGTTGCGCGGGGGACTGGAAAAGTGGAGAGTCGTGGCTGTCATGGAGGACTTCGTGGGCTCGTGCTTTCGCGCCCGCCTTTCCTTTCGGCCCAGCCCGCCCGAACAACACGAGATGGCACGAGTCGTCGTAAGGCAAGTGAAGAGCCCGTTCACTCCTATGCATTAGATCCTGCAATCTGAAGAGATGATGGAGGAACCGTGGTCACAATAGATGAATCGAGTAGGTAGGAGTTACATCGCTACATGTTCTTTCTGATACGCGACAGCTCCTTCAAATTCTGCACTCGCTGCTTTGTATTTTTCCAGGTGGTGTATTTCAGACTTTCAGTAATTGCACTCACCTTCATTGCTTTCTGTAACCCTGCAATTGCCGTTGCAGGGTTCAGTTCCGCTGGTCCGGCGTTCCAGCATGCAGTTCGTTCCAGACTGCAGCGTTAGGTACCACTAGGCAACAGATACAGGTCATGATTAATCGACAGTATCTGTATGGGTAAACTATGAACATCGAAGGGGGAAAAGAATTCCCAGAGTATATACGACAGTTTCAGAATGTAAGCTGAAAACAAAATGGTGAGCTTCTTCAATCTATATAGGCTCGCTGAAGCAGCGAGTGGGTTCAACAAGAACCAAGACAAGGCAGGGAAACCACTGCCCTCTCAAACTCAAGAGAGTTACAGAGAGAACCTCCAGATGTTCGGCACCTTCAAGGAGGATTAATGTAAACTACAGCCAGAGAATGACCGTCAATCCCAAAAGGCACCCTCCGGCCTCCCACAGTTGCCACACCGCCCACACAGATAGACAATTTCACAGCATTTTGGTCTACATGTTAACAGATCATCCGAGTAACATTCCGAATAAACGTATCATAGACAAATGGATGATACGTCAGTCTGAATATTTGGAACCCTACCTGAAATATGCAACATTCAATGACACCACTGGATTAAGATACATCTACATTACACTCTAAGATGCTAAGGCCAACGACACATATATCATGTCCTACATCAGGTAGCAGGGTCCATAAAAACATCTGATTAGTCTATCACCATTCACCAACGCCTTCCACCGATACGCCTTGCAAGCTGTATGTCCCTTTGCACTGCAGCAGCAAGGTAAACACTTCTTTATTGTTGTGATTTTTACCATAACAAAAGAAAAGCACAAGGTAAACACTTCTCCATTGTTATGGTTTTTACCATAACAAAAGGAAAGCATAACGATTTCCAGATGCAGCAATAAACCGGATTGGAAAACCATTTTTTTACTTCAGAGAACATTTGACATTCATATAAGCCAGCATAAATACAAAAACCAAACCTAGATCCTTGAAATTTCAGAATTCTTAGCCATTTGTTAATATATTTACTGCTGAGAAAATTCCAATCCACTCTATTTGCTGATATCTCTGTTGAGAATCACACCGTAATGGCCTTTCAAAAAGATGAGAATTGCACGCTGCACAAACTAGCTAAACATTATTAAGTCTACTCATTAGCAATTTTGCTAGTTCAAACAACATCATCCGATCCAAATCAATGTCAGCACAATCATCAAAGAATCATGTAACTAATATGTTGTTGCACACATTTCCATTTGGCAAAAAGAATGCAAGCTAATAAAGGTGTCCATTCAGTGACAACTTACTGATAGTAACGCGTCTGGCGTGGATGGCACAAAGATTTGCCACTTCGAACAGTTCTATCAGGTGGAATTCTGCTGCCTGCAGACAACAAGAAAAACAACCTGAGAATTCAAAAGGTACACATACCCAAACCTCACAATCTACATCTCTTAATTAACCAGAGCAATTAGGTAAAAGGAATTTAATGGTGAAGAATTTATCACTCAGAAATTCACAATCTGAAACTCTTATAGTGGTATTACCATACCAATTAAGAGACCTGACAACAAATTATCTATGGAAAATCTAATTAATGCACACTCAAGCTCAAAATGGAGCAATTAGGTATATCTGACCTCTTGTATCGCAAGGAGAGCTTCCGGGGTCCAGCGTGTTACATTCCCCCTTGAGTAGAAGTCAGTGACCTCCCTCACCTGCAAAATTATCGGAAGCAATATCTTCCATCAGACAGTCTGCAGTCCAAACCCATTTTTATGGGGAGGACAAGTACACGCTGCACCCACCAGACGGACAAATGGTGCAAAGGGGATAAGCAACTCGGTGGATTTCTGGTACTTCCTGATCTCCCGCAGCGCTACAGTCCCTGGCCTCCAACGGTGTGGCTTCTTCACCCTCTGCTGCCGCCGCCCCGCCGTACCTGCTTCCCCGAGAGAAAACAAAACTCCAAAAGTGAATAGCACATATTAAGGATAGCAAACAAAATAGCAACTCCAAAATCGAGACATCCATGTGGCATTGTGTCGAACTGGCACTTTAGCCCTCATCTTGGTACAAAAAGGGAGACCTATGGCACCAACAAGTTGAAGAAACTCTGCCAACCCTCCATATCACGCATAACAAACCCCAACTGAAATACCAGATGATAGGTTAAAGCTACACCCCAAACTAAAGAATCCAGCGAAATGGTGCACCGTGCGTGCTCACCCTCTTGGCAACCTCAGAGGAACACCTCCGAACTCCCCAATCCCCCAGAAAGATCAGAAACCGACAACGGAAGAACACTGAAATGCGCTAACCACGCGCCGGAATGCCCGAACTCAACAAAGACAGGGAGATCCTCACCTCCAGCCGCCGCTCCCTCCCCGGTCCCCGCAGCCCTTGCCTGCATTCCATCGAACAGGTTGCAAGATTGGATTAGCCCTCAAAAAGGGGGGGAAAGGAAGGCTAGAAGCAATCCCCGCACGCACGCACTCACCGGAGTCGCCGATGTGCTCGCTCCACCTGCAAAAGAAGGAAACAAGACGTGCTTAGCGCTACGGGCGGAGAGCGGCGGCAGCGTCCGCTCGCGAGGCAGTGGAGGGGGCGCGGGGAGCGGGCTTACCTGTCGGCGTCGCCCTCCGGTGCGGGGAGCGCCCGAACTGGAGCTTCTTCTTGGGCTGCTCCTTCGATTTCCTCACGGCCGCGTGCTTGGTGCGAGCCATCGCGACGGGGCGGCGGGCCTCGCGCTGTCCCTCCCGGCGGCGGGGGGTTTTGGTTCGAACTGTCGGGCGGGCGGTGGGAATTGGGGGAAGGACGAGGAAATGGTTGGGGACCGTGGCGTTTTTCTGGGTAGGACCCTGAGGTTCTATATTTTCATAATTATGTCGTCGCGCGGAGTAGCAACGGTTACCTGGGCTGGGCGTGCCGAACGTTGGGGAAGTGACCGGAGTGTGTGGTGCTTGGCAGTTGGGACCTTTTTTTTTTTGAGACCATGGCAGTTGGGACTTGGGAGTACGTTTTTTTCCGGTTCGCCCTCACATTTTGCGTTTAGAATAAGCACAGTGCGAGTGACCATTTATTTTCCTTTTCGACGGTTCATTTCCATTGCAGGATGAGCAGGTGCCGTTCGCCCGTGGCTTGCATCAGAGAACTTTATGACGCACGCTATTTCAGGCATGGCGTGACTGGTGAGACGTTGGGCGAGTTCAAACTCAGGAGGTCGCTGCTACAGTACACACGAGCACGCCAGAATGTGTTTTTTTTTCCAAAAGGATTTCACTGTATCAATCGTTTCAACTGGGGATCCACCTAAACTTGGATTATATCATTACGCTCTGCATGCAGTATACATTTCTTCGACATTTTTATTTCAAAAGAAAATTCTTCAACACTGCCTTTGGAACCCATAAAAGACTTGGATTATGTCATTCTACTTGATGCACGCCTAGTAGTAAGTATGAATGTTTTCACCATTTCAGTTTGGGATCCATCCAAATTTTGAATTATATTATTATTCACCTCGGTGGTTGCACAACAGAATATAATTCTCCATCGCTTTGGTTGGGGATCCATCCGAGACTCGGATTATATCATTCCACTCGGGACGTGTAATTCTAGCTCTAAAGCGTACAACTCTTCGCCGTTTTAGTCAGGATTCATCCGAAACTTGGATTATACCATTATATTCGATGCATGTCATCTCATGCATATAGTTGTAGAATAAATCGGTGTCACAAATTTGGAGCACATCCGGTACCAGATAGATAGATAGATACGCGTATAAATGATCCATGTCAACCGCATATTTCTACATGCGTACTACTTAATTAGCAAATATTTGGTCATTTATTATATGATTTGGAACAAATGAAGCAGCTATGCATTTCCACCACGGTGAACCATGCACGTACTGGCATGTATTGATTGCCATGCGCTAAAACCTGGAAACACACAGCTGTTTCCTGCCGCTTTTTGACTAGACAAGTTTGGCTGGCGAAGGAAATCCGCTAAAGGTGAACAAGAAAACCACGCATAATCTTTGGCTCTTTGCCATCGAGACAACGCCAACCCATCGGTGCGATCAAATATAAAAACCACCCAAGGCCAGAGTTCACAGCACCACAGCGCCAAGGCCTCGCGACATTCTTGCCTGTCTTGCTCCTCAGATCACGTTCTTATTCCCGAATCCCGACCACGCCAGGCCATGGCGCCCGTCGCCGCCACGAGAACCGCGTCGCTCGCCGCGGCCGCCCTCATCGTGGCCGTGGTCGCGGCGTCGTCCTTGGAGCCGGCGGCGGCGAACAGGGACGCCGACGCGCTGACGGCGCTGCGCAACGGGCTCAAGGACCCCGACGGCGCGCTCGCGAGCTGGGACCCCAGCCTGGTGAACCCGTGCACGTGGTTCCACGTCACGTGCGACGGCAGCAACCGCGTCATCCGCCTGTGAGTGGTGCCTAGGCACAGAAGGCACCGCCTTGCCGTCTCTTTCTTCTTCCCTCCCTGCGTGCCCTCCTGCCTGTCTGCTGATTGTTTGCTCGATCTGAACTGCGTGCATCTTCGACAGGGATCTTGCGAAACAGAGACTGTCCGGCCCACTGGCGCCCGAGCTGGGGCAGCTGGATCAGCTGCAATTCCTGTATGGTCCTCTGAACACCTGATGATTTCTTTTTGTCCTGATGCAAATTCCGTATCCATTACAAGACATGTTGGCGAACGCGGTGTCACTGACTGTTTGAGCGTCTGTCTGACCAGGGAGATCTACGAGAACAACATCCAGGACCGGATCCCGTCGGAGCTTGGCGGCCTGGCGAACCTGGTCGGCCTGGACCTGCACGGCAACCGCATCTCGGGACCCATACCCTTGGCGCTCGGGAACATCCAGTCACTGAAACTCTTGTAAGCGCGCGCAGTAGTCGAATTACTCTCGTCTCTCTGTGCGGAGTTTTAGTTTCTTCCATGATCCGGCCGGTGACATCGTTCTTCCTTCCTTCCTGCCTGCCTGCCTGCCTGCTGCAGAGATCTCTCCAGCAATGACCTTTGCGGCACGATCCCGACGTCCGGAGCGTTCAAGGGCATTCCTGCCAGCAGGTCGGTGGAGCTTCCTTCATCAGTTCGTATGGTTTTGAGAGGCTGATGATGATTCGTGCTTGTCCCGTGTTCACCTGCAGCTTCGCAAACAACCCGCGGCTGCATGAACATATTAGGTGGAGTAATTAATTGTCTTGTAACAAATGTTATCCCGTCTTTCGATCTACATGAACATATTTCTAAAAATATACCGTGTATGTTTAGGTAGCAAATATTTACTGGTCCATTTTATGGTTTGAAGCTTAATGAATTTCTACTACGTTGAACATGCCTGTATTGGCGCGCGTATTGATTGCCATGCACTAAATCCTGGAACACAGCTAGCAGATTCCTACAGGTTTTGACCGGGACATATTTGACTGGGGAACGCTACAAATTGAACAGCAACTCAACAGCAGAGGCCTTGCAATTGCAACGCTCCTCGGTCGTCTTGCTCCTCAGATCGCACTCCCGACCTCACCACACCATGGCACGCATCGCCGCCACGAGAACCCCGTGGGTCGCCGCGGCCGTCCTCATCGTGGCCATGGTCGCGGCGTCGTCGAAGCCGGCGGCGGCGAACAAGGACGTCGACGCGCTGACGGCCCTGCGCAAGGGCCTCAGCGACCCCGACGGCGCGCTCGCGAGCTGGGACCCGAGGCTGGCTACCGACCCGTGCGAGTGGTTCCATGTCACCTGCGACGGCGCCAATCGCGTCACCCGCCTGTCAGTACTGTGGTCTAGGCGCCTCGCCGCCTCTTTCCTTCCTTCCTGGCTGCCCCTCCTGTCCGTCGAGGATTAGGAGAGAAGCGACGCATTCGTCTGATGATCTGATTGTTTGCTCGATCGCCCAATCTTTTCTGCATCTTCGACAGGGATCTCGCGAAACACAGGTTGTCCGGCACTCTGGCGCCCGAGCTGGGGCAACTGGATCAGCTGCAATACATGTGTGTGCTCTTCTGAACCATCGTCTACTGTTTTTCCTTTTCTTTTTCCTCCTGATGAAGATTTGGTATCCATGTTATACATGTTGGGTGGATGCAGTGTTACTGAATCTTTTTGGCATCTGAACCACCAGGGAGATTTACGGGAACAATATCCAGGGGCAGATCCCGTCGGAGCTGGGCGGCCTGACGAACCTGGTCAGCTTGGACCTGCAGGACAACAGCATCTCAGGACCCATACCCGCGACGCTCGGGAACATCAAGTCCCTCAAGTTCCTGTGAGTCGTCTGGAAACCGTTACCCTTCAGAACATGCATGTCATGTATCGCGTGAACGACTGAATGTCTGAGCGTGCCTGGACATGCAGGCGCGTGAGTCACAACCGCCTGACGGGGCCGATCCCCAGGGAGCTTGCCGGACTGCCCAACCTTCGAGTAGCGTGAGCACTCGTTGCTTGTTCCCATCGTTCGCTCCTCCGTGCAGAGATTCCTTCCGATCCATGCGGTGACATTGTTCGTTCTTGATTGCCTTTCTCTGATGCAGGGATTTCTCCAGCAACAACCTCTGCGGCGCGATCCCGGCGACCGGAGCGTTGAAGACCGTTCCTCCCAGCAGGTAGGCGTGGAGTGAGCTTCCTCTCCATGAGTTCATGGTGCTCGTTAAGACGTTAACTGCAGCCGCGTTCCGATGCCCAGCTCCGCTAATCGTAGGAGTCGTCCCTTTTATGCCCTTGCAGCTTCGCCAACAACCCGCGGCTGCATCAGGGGGGCGCGTACGTGCCCAGCTGCTAGATGGCCATCAGTGTGAGCAGCAGGTGGTGAGCGCTGCACCGAAAGATTAGGATTGGTAGTGCAGATCGACTGTTCGTGTCTGTGCCTGGGCAATGGCCTCTCTCACTCTCTCTCCGCTAGCTGTAACGCCTGAGCTCCCCTTAATTAGACGGGGCATTGTTTGATAAAAAAAGGCGAAAGCATGCTGGTAATGTCGCTGTTTGGAACCGCCTGTATGTAGTCGCTGATTGCCGCAGGCGGTGTCCATGGCGAGAGATCGTCGTCGTTGCCTCGTTGGCTGCTCTGAGACGCGCCCTCGCTTGCTTGGGCTCCTTGGCCACGCACGCCGCCCGTCGAGTTCGCGCTGCGCCAAGGCGTGAGCCCGTAGTCGGTCGGTGCGCGGCGAGGCGTCGTTGTCCGTATCGGCCGGGTGGCGGGCGGCCGTTGTGCCGCGTGCCAACTAACCAGAACCGGAGCCAACTAACGAAATGCCGGCAGCGCAGCACGGGTTGGTGTCCCGAATAGAGAGAACGAGTGTTAACAAAATTGCCAATGCGTGTGTGGGGGGTGACGGACGTGGGTGTGTGGACAGTCGCGACAGCTTCAGAAATACTAGTGCAAAACAAAGGGACAACGGCGCTAGCTGTCAGTATTGAAGAGAAATTTAAGGAAACAAAAGAGAGGCAACACCTTGCATTAATGAATCCTGATAGATGCATGGAGACCAACATACATATATACAGGCAGCTCGGACTCAGGGAGTTTCTAAGCTTGCCGCGCGCCACACGGCAGAAATTACTTACAAAAGAGCATGCTTGCCTCAGGACAAAAGAGCACCTTGCCGACGATCGAGTACTCACATCCCGTACAGCAAGAAATACATACTTGCTCATCATCACCGACCATACGAGCAAGCTAGGGAACTGCCCTAAGGACGCGGACGTGCACCCTTGCTGACAAAGGGGCACCCTCTTCATGTTGCTCGAAGAAGGTGAAGGCGCACACATCACCTTCCTTGATACGGTTGATCGTCATGAAGCGTGGCCATCCACAACAGAAGCTGACCACCTCTCGCCTCGTACAGAATTCAACCTCAACCGAGCTGTCATCAGAGTTGTCACCTGTGAAAACTTCCCACCTGCCCCAACGAGCAAGGGGATATAGATATTTCATGCTGAACTCTTTCAGAAACACCTACAGAGGGAAATAAATGGTGCACATATTTAGCTAGTAATAGCCAGCAAGGTTGGATTTTGGGATGCTTGGTGGCGCAACGTACCAATCTTATTTTATCGGATCCCTTGATGGTCCGAATGTACGTCCTAGTGCAAGGCGCAAAGTCACACGACAAGCTAAGCGCAGCTTGCACTTACTCCGGCGTCAGCATTGTGGAGTCACCGATGTATGGTCTCACTACAAATTTGAAGGTATAATCAGCTATGATTCTGCATATTCTACTGCCCACAACCTTCCTATTATTTGGGTATGAAAAAAACACATACACGAAACCTAGTTTCTTTAACTCTTTTTTTTTAATCTTAAATCATCACTCGTGACAGTATTTATATGAAGCAGGACTAAAATTCTTAAGCATCAGCAAATTCCAGGCCACTCTAAGCCATAATTGTTGATATATGTCCATTTTATTGAATTTTTTTACTAAATTACTAGAATTCTTTCCACTTCAAAAAAGATCTAAATCAGATATCACATCAGACACAAGCACAGACATTATAAGAGAATAGTGTAATACACATTTCCATTTAGTGTAACAAGTACCATGGAGAAAAGCGTTCATTCAGTGATAACTTACCCACATGGCTGGCTAATTGATCCACTGACTCATACAGGGATGCCAAGTGCTTCACTGCTGCCTGCACATGGCGGGGGAAAAAAGGAATAAACGACTCTAAAAATGCTCATGACAATTTCACTCTTTCCTTAGTAAAGAAAAATGAAACCAATTTTGGCCTGTGATACAGAGAAGATGGCATTACCAACAAGAGGCGCCCAAAGCAAGTTTACACAAATTTCTTGATTGCAGGGACATTTTCTAGTTCGTTAGTTACAGTTACAGGTAACTCCCCCATTTATCTGTTAAGCACCGCATTCCAAATCACCAGTGGGGTTAAATGGTGTAGTTAAGTGCGGCATGGTCTTATTTTAAAACACTAAGTTTAGCCTTAGACCTAACAAACAACTTGCACCAAGCAGGTCCTCCTGCGCTTTTCGAGGAAAAAAAAAAGGTCACCTCCAGACAAACACATGGAATCTACAATAAGGATAAGTAATCAATTTCCTATGCCATCATTCTGGAATTCTATCCTAAGGGAAAGGACTTAAACACAGATTTTATCCATACAAAAATTTACATCGAAATCCGAACACTGACCTCATGCAAAGATAGGAGCTTATTGCGCTTCACGTGATAACCGCTTGGGCAGCAGTCAGCGACCTGAAAGCAGGCTGTCATGAAAGGTCTGCATTCTAAATCTTTCTATTAAACAAGATAAGAATGAGAGCAGCACCCACCAGACGAGCAAAAGGCAAATACGGGATGTGCATGCTAGCAGTTATCTTAACAGCCACAATATGCCCCAATGATATTGTGCCTTTCCGGGATCCGTGTGGCCTCTGAGGTTGTTCCCGGTCATAATCTGACCCCAGCACCCCTATAATTTTTTTTCCAAAAACACAATTAAGAAAAACTGCCAACCGATTGAACCACACATCGCAAGAAAGCAACATAAAAGTCACTCCATGTACCAGCACTTGTAAGCTAAACCAGCACTGAAGATCTGAAAACACAGTTAGCAAAATAGGCACCAGAGAGCAAGATTCCCAAATCGAACCAAAGCAGAAAGATAGATCTGTGTGCCCTGGTTCCCTAATCCCCATGAAAACCTAGGATCTCTATTTGACTTCACTTCCACATGGCACATTAACGTGGAAGCTAAACAGGTCCTTGTGAGTAAGAAGCCACTAGTTGCGCACTAAATCTCATCATATAAATAAGTAATGGAATGTCTCGATCAAATGACAAGAGTCCCAGCCTGGCAGTGGCAATGGACGGTGGGCAAGGCGATGAGGCGGTGGTTTTGCAGCGCTGCCTAGTGTGACACTAGAGAAGAGTGGCATTAAAAAATGACTATGTTGGAGCCAGCAGGCTTACATTTACCAAGAGTGTTTGACCACATTGGAATCAAAGTGACCAATATTTCTGACAGCTAGATGTGAGTTCATCTGAGCTGCATTGACTCACTGGTTTTCCTTGTTCCTTTGCTGAGTAGCTTGTAATATCTGATTAATTCCGATATTACTGGAATATTTTGACAACCATATCCATGCAGGTTCATTCTAATACCACCTCATGAACAGAATAAGCACAGAAGGACCAAATTAGATTGTTAGCACTGTACCATTAAGCGTGTGCACCCTAATTGACAGAGGGCCGCCCTCTGTCTCTTCCTCAAATGTGAAAGCATATTTGTTTCCCTCCTCGATGCAGTTATTTTTTACGAAGTTTGTCCATCCTTTAAGAAGCATGAAACATTTTACCCGTGCTGAGAAGTTGACCTCACTGCTAGTCAGGTTGTTACCAAAAAAGATATTGATATTGATCTCTCCCATCTTGGAACCCAGGCCCAGGCGAGGGGCTAAAAAATGCTGACAATACAGTAGGAAAAACCTACAAAACAATATGCGGTGCACATAAGTAGCCAATCAAAAGCAGGTTGTCTTTCAGCATGCAAGTTGCTACTTGCATCGTACCATAAATCCTGTCTTGTTGGCATTCCAATGTTTCATCATGTAAACGTACACCGGAATGCCAGAGGTCCCACATGACAAAACAAACACGGTCTCTTCTTGCTCTGGCGTGAGCCTTGTGTTGTTGTCGTACCATGGTATGGGTTGCGCCACTACAGGTACAAAGTGGTGGATTCAGAGGTATTATCAGTTTTGCACACACAGTCTACTGCTCATGTTTTTATAATTTAGATGGCATGTCAAATCATTGGCAATTTTGCCACTTCAAATAATGGCTAAATCAGCTATGACATCAAACATAAGCAGAATGCTAGAAAGGAATCATGTAATCATGACTTGATAGTGTTGTAATTATTTTTTCAGACTTTCTACTCTGTTGTGTTGGTGATCTTTCCCGCGATCACCATCAGTTGTACTAAAACACTCTTCTCTTCTTAATGAAAAACTTGCTCAGGCACGGTCGCTAAAAAAGTAATCAACTTGAACACAAAATGCATATAGCCTAATAACTGCGATGAGAAAAAGGTGTTCATTCAGTGACAACTTAAAGCATCTCCAGCCAACCGAGTCACAACCTCAAACACATCTAACAAGTAACTCTCTGCTATCTGCACACAGTGAGAGGAACAATCTCACACATAAAAGAAAACACACTTAAGAATGGTTAAAAAAATATAAGCAAGGCACTTAAACATTTCCTGAATCATGGCATGTAAAGAAAACCCTATGTTTAACAATGTTATAACAGAAGATAGCATTTCTTGCAAGAGGCACCCAAACCAAGTTTACAACAATAATCAAGTGTGACTGCAGAAACTGTTGCAGCGGATTTGTGGTTTACTCAGTGAATGTAATCGATTGCCATTCCGGCTCGGAAAGAACATCATAGAAAGGTATCCAAATTTCAGGATTGATAGAGATGTCCTCTTCCTCAATTACAGATAACACTGGTCACCTCCTCTTTCTCATTTCTGTGCTACAGATGGAGTTTAAATGGCCTAGTTGAGTGCGATACGATCTTTATTGCCATACACAAATTATATCCTAGACCAAGCATGCAAGCCGCACTGAGTAGGACACATCACACATGACAATGGAGGCAATTTCATCCTTCTCTTATGTTATTGCTTCTGAAATTCCAAATCCCGACCACTATAGCAAACAATTTAGGCACAAAGGACTAGGTAAAAAATAAGTTTTATGATCAACCCATATAGTACATAAGACTTTTTCAGTACTCACACTTTGCAACAAAAGAAGCGCCTCAGGGGTCCAGCACAACTTTTCACTTGAGCGGGCTTCAGTAATCTCCCGCACCTGCAAGGTTAAGCAGCAGCAGCAAGTGCATCATCAGAGAGCCCACATTCCAAATATTTTTTCAGTCAGAGGGATCAGCGAGAGGTGTAAGCTGTACCCACATGACGGGTAAAGTGTTCAAAGAGGACGAGCTGCTTGCTGTGTTCCTCGAGCACCCTGTGCAGCCACGGCTTTAGCAGTGGCAGCGGGAATTGCCGCTCATGTCTCGCCATTGATTTTGCAAGAACGCAACCTGAAGTGAACAGCAAATTGAACGAACAGCGCTGCTTCTCCAAGAATGCAACAGCAAATTGAACGAACAGCGCCGATCCAATGCCAGTGATAACAAAGGGGGAAAGATGCACTCTAGCAACTAGTAGTACTTGCTAAAACTCCACACAAGGGACAAGCATCTAGATGCACCGGTGTCAAAACTCAAATTTCTTTTGCACTTCGTAAGCTATTTAATCCATCGTATAGCTGCCAATGATTCACCTCAAGTTTCGGGGCGGATCGGGGGGCTGAGCCCCCCCCCCCCACCATCATTTTCAACCATGAATGGAGAAGAGGAAGAAGAAGACAAAAAAAAGAGAGGAAAATAGACCCCCCTAAATTTACATCATATATCCGCCAAAGTCCCGAATAGAGGGAGTTGGAGTTCTCCCAAATCCCAGTACGTTAGTTGGATTGGGATGAGTATTGGGGAACTGCAAAAATAACTCCTCCAATAACCATAAAAGAACTATTAGAACATCCCATTAGATAATTATTGCAAAAGATTTATTGGATACTGATGGAGATGCTTGCTGTGACCTAGAAAATCCACGCAGTGCACATCGATCCACGTAGGATGCACGATGCTACCGATGCTCGCCTCAGGGATCGAATGGCTGCGTACCATCGTCGAGGTGGTGGTCGTCCACGGTCTTGGGGACACTGCCGTGGCGGCGGCGCGGGCGCTTCGCGGCGGCCGAGGACGACGGTGGCTCTGCCTCGTCGCCTGGGCCCCTACGCCGCTTGTCGCCGCGCCGGGAGCCGGAGGCCCTGGTGGTGGCACCGCGAGTGGGATCGGAGGCCACCTGCTCGCCCTTTCCCTTCAGCGCCATGGCAGTCGTGGTGGAGGGGACTAGGGGAGTGGAGTGGAGGGGTCGCGCTCGTTGCTCGAGGATGACGATGAGGGCTTCTAGAGCAAGCCAGCACGCTACTACTCCAGCCCGCCCCGTCAACGCATTCCAAGGTGTGGTGTTGTTTTGCAGCGGTATCCCTGGAGTAACGTAAAATTCCAAGGTCTGGGCATTTGCGCGGTCCAGGAGGAGGAGGGTCCGTGGGCCACGCTGCGCTTGGGCGAGTGCCCGTGTCAAGTCGCGCGACGCGCATAGAAGAGAGGCCCGGCCGGGCCGGCACGTCCTCGCCGCCGGCCATGCGCGGTGCGCCACTGCCGTACTCGCCACCCGGCGATCCAGCACTGCAGCAGCTGGTGTCCGGACCAGCATCGGGTCCGACGACCAAACAACAACCCCTGATTCACCAATCACACCGTATCTGGCTGCTTCTTATACGTGACCGAAATACGCGTGCGGCTTCAGAAACAAGAAACAAAAAATACAGCTACCAACGCGGCAAGGCATCTGATGATCTGAGGACCAACCAGCACAGCCGCCCGGGAGGGACACAAAAGTTCGCCAGTTCAGACAGAATAGCACGGCGTGAAAAAGTGTTTGTTTGTTCTCCAAGAGCAACAACAACCAAAAAAGAGACGAATCATATCCCCGATGATCTACGGCGCCGGCCGCAGGGAGGAGAGGACGACGTCCTGCAGGGAGCTGTCCTTCTGCATCGCCGCCTTGAACTCGTCGAAGGTCACCTTGCCGTCGCTGTTGGCGTCCATCTCGTCGAACATCTCGTCCAGCTTCCCCGGCTCCGTGATGTCCCCCGGGAGGCAGTCCTCCGGCAGCGCCTGGGCAGCAACACTTGCGTCGTCAGCTTTGCTAACCGAAGCTTGAACGCTGAACAAAAGCTAGTACTTCCGAATAGAGGGACGCAAATATTTGGCTGGATTTTAGCCCTTACTCGCAGCATTGACGCCAGCTCCTCCTTGCTGATGCAGCCTGACCGGTCGGCGTCGTACATCTGTGATACCATTTCACATGTTCATGACCAGACATTTCCTTTCTTCTTTTGGGCCAAAGATGCCATGTTCAGACATTGATGAAAAGGCCACTTTGCCACGACTCAGCAGTGCAAGGTTTCTTCGGACATCCACGTACCTGGAAGCAGAGCCGGAGGGCGTCGTCGCCGCGGGAGTTCCTGAGGCTGGAGAGCCCGCAGAGGATCTCCCTCATGTCCACGGTGCCGTCGCGGTTGTTGTCGAAGAGGTCGAACACGCGCGGGGCCAGAGGGATCAGCGCGTCCATCTTCATCGCCTTCAGGACCTCCTCAAACTCCGCCAGCGTCGCGTTCTCCCCGTCTGCGCATCTGCACCAGGAGGATCACGCTCCTCAGCACACTCGAACAAACAAACACATCTCAGGATGTGTCCTCGGAACTCAGGTAGCAAAGGCAGTAAGGGTCAAGATCCTTGCACTCACATCCGGGCAAAGTGAACCCGCAGATTGTCCAGCTCCTCTGAGCTGAGGTCATGGGTTCCTAGAAGGCTCCTCAGCCTCTTTGTCCTCAACGCCACCTTGCTGCTAAGGACGCTGGCTATCGCCGCTGCCCGCAGTTTCCTTCTAGCATTGAACCTCTGCAGTTTTGATACCACTTCTGCATCCATGAGGTCTTGCTTCGCGCAGTCTCCTATCACCCAAGGATGCCTCAGAAGCTGGATCATGATGAGGTATATGGTACCCAAGTTAAAAGTACAATTCTATATAAGTCAAGTTGGTGTTCAAGATGGAGAAAAGGAGCATAGAGAGACAGACATCACTTGCTGTTGACCTCTTGTAAGGCTCGACTGAAAGAAGACTGGAAATCAGTTCTTTGGCTGATGAAGATATTGTTTTCCATGTATGGTCCTGAAAACTGAATTCCCCCTGAAAGGAGAATGATAACCACACAATGTTAGAGCAAGATATCATGTTATTTAAAAACATTCTATTGATTTTTGAACCCTGAGTTTTTGGAGAACAAATGGCCAAGTTTCTTTTTGAGAGGGAGGCCTTTGGCGCAGTCTTCATCCAACCTCATGTACCCCAAACTAACTCACTTTTTAGAATTTTTCTCAGCAATTTGATTGGAACGTTGTGAGGCTTGTACTGAGGAGAAAATATTTTACACCGAGGGAAAAGGAAGGCTATTAGGCAGACATCTCATGGGAACTTAGCCATTGAAACGGGACCAATGATAGGACAAATTAAAATTCAAGTGCCAACAGCTACCACAAGAAGACAATTCAGCACTGATTGACAGGCCTGCTACCATGCCTATGCAGCAGTTGCTCCAAACCAGCAGATGGAAGGTTCAGAGTCATGCCTAAATAACCTAGTTCCTCCTAGATAACCCTAAATGTAATTTAGGTTGGATCTACTGAGACGGCAGTGAAATAATTCTGGTTTTGTCAGCAAATGAAGAGAGATTTTAAAAGAAATCGATCTAACTCCCATTTCCATTACAAGTGAGCCAACGTGTTCCATATTGTTAGAGCAGGTTATATAAATGATGAAAAATGTGAAGTTATCGAAATACGGGTCACAAGATAATTCCTAACGCCACTGAACTCAAATTGAACAGCATTATATTCAGGGGTTAGTTACAAAAAGGGACTTACATGCAGGATCCTTTGCTGTTTTTCCCGATTCGTTGCAGCATGAAATGGTGGGCATCTGAAATACACAAAGTAAAAATCCTTCAAACCATGAACAAGAAATCAAGCCAAGAGAATCAAAAGTAAGGGTGACCAAACATACCCAGATAAAAGAATATACAGGATCACCCCAACAGACCACATGTCACTTGCAGCTGAAACATCCTGCCTTGACAGAGCTTCTGGCGAAACGTAATCTATCGACCCGAACAGAGTCACAATCGGGTCGCTGAAATCCTCAACAGAGCTCAACCCGAAATCCATGATCTTCAGTGTGGAATCCTCATTTCTGTCAGAGAACAGGCAGTTCTCAGGCTTCAAGTCCCTGTGTATGATGTTCGCCTTGTGGAGAGCCTCCAAGCCTCTAGCAATCTGACGAACCACAGCCGCCGCATCGAACTCCGAGTAGCGGTCACGCCCCACGATCCTGTCGAACAACTCGCCACCAGAGCACAGCTCCAGGATCAGGTGCACGCCATGCGCGTCCTCGTAGACATCGTGCAGGCCGATGACGTTGGGGTGCGGCGCTACGTTCTCGACTATCCTCCGCATGACGAGGATCTCATTGGTGAGCAGCGCGTCGGAGATGGATACCTGCTTCCACATCGGGAGGCCACCCTGTGATCCTTGCTTCGTCCCCATCGTCGCCGGACCAAGCCTCCGCAGGGTCTTGATGGCAACCTGGGTCTTCCCTTCCGACTTGCTCACCCCCCTTCTCACGATCGAGAACCCACCTCGGCCAAGAACATCCACAATTTCATAGTCATCGGACAGATTTCTGCTCTCGGTCTTGGACATCGGCCAAGCAAGTTTATGCAAGGAACAGGAGCTGAGTACTGGTGCCAGATGCTGATTGGGAGGTCCTAATAACTGGAAAATTGGTAGTACACCAGCAACGATCAGTGTGTTTTGTACAAGAAGAAACTAGAGCGGCATGTGCTAGACGAACAACAACTAGACCATATAGTTCTCTAGGAACAAGGAGGAGGAAGATTGGGAAACAGCAGGACAGAAACTAGGAGCAGCAGCTGGTACTAGAAAGGGACGTGCCACATATCATATAAGTAGCTTGCCTATGATCAATGCAGGAGTAAACTGAGAGAGGAGAGGGTTTATAGAGTAAAGTGGGGTGCTGAAGATGGTGACGATAGAAGAAAGGGACATGTGCAACAACCAACACAATGGAATAAACTCGTTGAGGATTTGTTTTGTGCTACTGGCAAAATGACAAGAATATAGAAATGGGGTGATTGGAAGTGGGCGTCAGGCCGCAATGGTTTTTGTTGACCTGGTTGCTACTGCTCAGGGGTTGCTTTGAATTGGTCTTTACTCGGTGAGGCAAAATATTGTCAGTTTTGCGGCTTGTCTTGCATCAGTGTAAAATTCCAGTGTGCATGACAGCATCACAATTCACAAACGTGCAGAGGAGCCAAAATCTGTAAATTTTCAAGTCAGATGTATGGATAAATTAACATTATTTTCTACTTATTATTGGAGCTGGAGGATAGTTACAAACTTACAATAGTTGTTGAATTAATGACTCAATTTGGTCTGTGTGAGACATCTGACCCTGGTCACTTGCAAGCTCACTATCAAACCTATTGTTTTGAAAGAGGGGGGAAGAGAACAACCTAATGCCGGATGTAAAGCTGTGTTGTGGAGCTGTTCGAGACACTCAACTTGATTGCAGCAAACTGAGCTCTGGAGCTGGCGGCAGGCGGACCATCGCTGCTGGTGCTCAGCTTGGACATCCCTGGAGCTCTCTCCATTCAGGGAATGTTGAAACGCAAGGCTGAAAGAAATGCGTCTCTTCTGCTGCATAAGAATGGTCACGCCTCTTCAGTTGCAGGGGAGAGCGCCAGCAACAAAGGAATTTGACTTTCTAGAAAATTGATCACCAGGATAGTTTGACAATTCAAGCAAATTAGAGAAGGAAACGACAATAACACAAAATGTAGTAGCAGCAAACTTCAAGGCAATTAAATTATATGGTTCACGAAAGGAGGTGTACAACACTGTCAGCAAAACTCAGAGAAATGATTCTACTAGGACAACACTGGTTTGCAACTCCCAAAGAAGAAGCAAAGACTCTCCTCAAATAAGATTTTACACCTTCCAAAATGCATAAAAAGAAAAGCAAAATTCCCTAGATGTATTTTGATGAATCTCCAAAGCTCAATGGCTCCTGTGATGCTTTGAATTTATCTTTCCATATGCCCCTAGACGACCAGGGGGCATCTTCAGCTCCTCATTACGGCGCTTCCTTCTTCTGCTTCTGGTAGACTTTTTCTTGTCATCAGTTAACTCTTGTTCAACTGGCAGCTTGTCTTTCTCTGGTTTTGAAGAACTAGGGCCACCTTCCGCAGACTTAGATTTCTTGCCAGATTTGTCCTTCTTCCCTTCTTTCTTCTGGCCTCCAAGGATCAAATCTTTGCTCAACTTCTTATGATGTGTTACCTCCCATTCACTCTCCCTGTAAGGAGCTAGCTTCTTCATGGAAACGTACTGGTTCAGATCCTTGTCATCAGATGTCAATATGTCGCAGGCACTCAGACCAAAACTGTTAGGATTAACCTTCTTATACTTGAACCGAGTCTTCAGATCTCCAATAGTGTCCTCATAGTCCAACTTGTAGTACTCTTCCATCTCTTTCTCAAGCTCGACCTTGTCCTTGAGAGAGATCTTCCCTTCTGAAGCTTTCCCATCGGTGGCAGTAGACTCTTTATCTTTTTCACTAGCCCAGCCTTTAGGAAGCCCAAGTAATTCATCTTCCTTGTCAAAATCTGGTTTCTCCAAATCCATCTCCTCACCACTTCCAAACTCAGGATCAACATCATCAGCCTCATAATAGCTGTCATTAAACATCTCTTGCATTTTCTTGTCATAATCCTCTGGATCAAAATCCTCCTCCAGGTCATCAGCACCAAGCTTACATGCAGCATCACATTCAATCCCGGCAATCATCCGGATCCTATCAAGCTTCTCTGCAATCTCTTTCTTCTTCAGATTCTTGAGATGCTTCAGCTCCTCAGCCTGCTCTTGCTTAGCTCGGGCTATCCTCTCCTCTTTGCTCTTCCGCTGCTGCTTCCTGCTGCTCTCCTTCTTCCTCACAGACCCTTCAACAACCCTTGAATGTCCCATTACCCGGTCTGCCACCACTGCCCCTGATGCCTCAGCCTCCTCATGCCGGAAACTGTAAACATACTCATATATTTCCTGTTCATCGAGCTCTTCTACGTCCGACAATTCCTGCATATCATCCAGATAGGACTTCTTCTCCTTCCCCGACTCAAGGTACGGCCTCTTAAGGAAAAATTCCTTCAAGAACTTCTCGTTCTCGTCCAGCTCCTCATCCTTCCCGAAAACCTCACCAGCTAGCTCCTTCGCCTCCTTTTCTTCTTTATCCTCCTCGTCATCAGCGCCTGCTCCAGCCTTCGGCTTCTCATGGAACAAATCATCGTCGTCGTCACCTAAAACCTCCTTCTCTGCCTCAAGGAAAGCCTCCAGACCCTTCTTCTGCTGCTCATCGTAGGCGATCCTATCGTACCTGCTACTCCGGCTGGTCTGAGCTGTGAACTCAGGGCCCTCCTCGAGCAGGTGTCGGGCGTTAACGTCCTTGAGGTATAGCGGCTTCTCCTTCTTGGCCTTCTTTTTCTGCTTGGACTCTTCTTTCTTCTCCTCTCCGCCCTCCTCCTCCGAGGAGTAAACCTTGGCGTCTTTGTCGAGGATGCGGGGGTCGCCGCTGCGGATACGGCGGATAACCTCGAACACGCGGCGGTCGACGCGGCGCGAGGCAATGGCGTCCTCGTCCTCCTCATCGGACGACCCCTCCTTGTCGTCGTCGTCGTCGTCGTCAGACGCGGCAACGAGGCCCTTCTTCTTGAGTTCCTCGTAGCGCTGCAGCGCCTCCCGCCGCTTGTTGTGCTCCAAGCGGCGAGCGTACTCCTCGTTGATCTGGATCTTCGAGAGGTCCTCCCCGCCGCTGTCGGAGTCATCGTCGGTTCCAGCGAGGATGTCCAGCGACTTCTTCTCCTTCCCCTCCCTCCCTTTCCCCATCTTCAGCAATGCGTTCACGGCAGAGCAGGAGGCGGCGGGTCGGCGGCAGCGGTGGCGTGGGTAGGTGCTCAGGTTAGGGTTTTCCGACCGCGGAGGCGAGCCCATAATCACCCCACCACCACCCCTGACAAAATGTTGGACGTATAGGCCCATCTAGAAATTTTGGGCTTGACGAAGCCCAGCAAGGTCCAACTCTTCCTAGGGCCAGGGGCAACTCTGTAATTTCGACCTACGGGGCCGCCCATTATATACTCCGTCTGATGCTAAACCCTAACGAGCCGCCCATTCGCGCCGCCGCCGCCGCTGCCCGCCGCCACCCTTCGCGCCGCCGCCCGCGGCCGCTCGATCCGATGGCTCCCACGAAGAAGTCGGTACGAACCCTAACCGATTTTCTCTGGTGCACTATTCCTCCCATTTCGAGGTCAGTTTTTCGCCCGTGTGATTGTTTTTCTGATGGATTTCGGTCTGTGCAGAAGAAGAGCACGGAGAGCATCAACAACAAGCTGCAGCTGGTGATGAAGAGCGGCAAGTACACGCTCGGCTACAAGACCGTCCTCAAGACGCTGCGCAACTCCAAAGGTATCGATCCCATTTCTTTTCTGAGCATAGCTGTCCATTTGTTCCATCGGAATGACACCGTAGTCTAGCGCCGCTTTATGGATGTTGAATTTCTAAGTTTAATGTGTAATAGATGAGCTTATATTCGTGTGAAATCCTTTTGTGATGCGTTTAGAAATCTGTTAAGATGATGGATGGTTTAGGAATGGCAGCTACTGTTTGCTTCATACCAAATATGTTACCGAATTTATATAAGCTTTATCTTTTTCTATGTAGTAAAGAAATCTGCATGCCCTTCAGATTTATTTGTAGATAGGTCATTGTTTAGTAGGTTTACAAGGTTTCGAGTCACGTTGCCCACTTATTACATTCATTGTAGGTCTTCAGGTTTTGTATTTTGAAGTGTAGAATGGGGCTGAAGTTTGGCTCTTTGGCTTCCTTGTATCCGCCTTAGAGATGAATGCAGTACCCTAGAACAATGCCAGCCTTTTGATTAATAGTTCTCCTTTATTTCTTATCTGGAGAACATATCAGGGTTGAAATATTGTTTTTGACTTTTCGTTGTGGTTATTTTCTTATGTTATTTGGTTGTTTCAAGGGGTTTGATTATGTCTGAAAAGTGAGCTTTGATTGTTGTGTGATATATCAATGATATATCATCTAGCAGGGTATATCAATGATATATCATCTAGCAGGGTGTAACCATTGTGTACATGTAGCGTGTTTTGTTCCATAGCATATAACTGGGACTGGAGTTTGGCTCTTTGGCTTAACTTTGCTGTGCCTTTGAGATGAATGCAGCGCCCTAGAATGATTCCTGCCTCTTTATTATAGCTTCCTGATTTCTTCTAAATATGGAAGACAATTGGAGGTTGGGATATTTGTTTACTTCATTCTTTTCCCCCTACCTCAATGGACTGTACTAAGTGGTTCTAGTATATTTGAGTGATAGAGTTAGCTTGGTACGCAAAATATAAATGCAATATAGGGTTGATCTATTGAGGGGTCATGTTTTGAATGTAGTCTCTATGACCTCTACTTCATCAGAGTTCAGAATTTTTTTTTAAAAACACATTGTTGTTGAATGATGTAGTTGAATGAGATATTGTGGGTGAAGCTATTAGCTGGAAATGTGACACCTGAAATCCTTCTGATTTTCCTGCTTAACTATTTACTCACTTATCTCGTGCTATTGAGTCGCTCATGTAGTATTTTGCAAATAATATTGTTTTGACATCTAATGTAACTTAAATTATGTTCAAATGTTGGTTTTCTAGTTCATATTATTTTGATCTCTATCTAACAGTTGAATTTGTCTTTGTTCAGGGAAGTTGATCATCCTTGCGAACAACTGCCCTCCGCTTCGGAAGTCTGAGATTGAGTACTATGCCATGCTTGCCAAAGTTAGCGTGCATCATTTCCATGGAAGTAAGATCATCATCATTCTTTCTGAATAAATTTTTGCAAGTTCTCTCCCCTAGCTAGAATATTCGATGATGATTGGTATTATGTGTGTTTGCTTACACATGGTGTTGCCTTTCTGTTTTCCAGACAATGTTGATCTTGGCACAGCCTGCGGCAAGTACTACAGAGTGTGCTGCCTCAGTATCATTGACCCAGGTTTGTTTCCCTTGAATTGCCGCCTTTGTTCAGGTGACTTGGAGCGCCTAACTGTAATGGAACAACTGCTAACTCTCGTGCTTCAGGTGACTCGGACATCATCAGCACCACCCCTGGCGCCCAGTGAGCGAAGAAGAGGAGCGAGCTTTGCCTATCCCTAGTTGAGATGAGATGTAGGGCTCAGACCTTTGTTGCAAGGCCAATGGCCGTTTCTATGATGAGTTGATCTTGCATAAAGATTATACCTCATATGGTTGTTATGTAAGGCATATCTGTGGTTTTGTTTGATGAGATCGTCATAATTATTTCGTTCTCTCGTCTATGTGGGTCACCGCAGATCAGGTCGGTATGTGTGATGATCTTGCTGGTCCTCGGTTGCGTTGCCCAGTAAGCTTGTTATGATTCGTTGATCGCCTGGTTTGGTTTTGCATCTTCTGAAGGCGACGTGCTATTTGAATTTATCTCCACGCATCCTTCTCTTTTTTGCCAACATTGTTCCACCTGCTGCCCGTTGTTTCTTAATCATGTATCTGTCGCTACCAGCCTCTGGAAATGATGTCCTGTAAGCGAAGGCTTTCACCTGATGCCGAACCTACCATCGGAGCTACACGCTTTTGAAGCTGGCACATGAGCACATCACATGCCGGCGACGCTAGAACAGGTCAGAACCGTCCGGCGCGCAGATTAGATCAGCTTTCAAAGGTGCTCTTTGCGTTGGAAAAAAAATTGTACGCTTTTGACGCGCTGTGGACTGCACCGGAAACGGGAGCTGACCTTTCCGAACCTTCTAGCAGCAGGCACAGATCCACACCTAGCACGCCACAAACTGTTACAGGAACCCGATTAGCTCACCAACCAACGTAACACCAGCAAACTGCCTCTAATGAGTAGGAGTATACGAGTATATTTGTTATATTCAAGTGAAAAAAACGGCATGAAATTTAAATTTCTTTGACACTAAACTTATTAGGCAGCTTAATTCTTCACACGAAGAAGATAAAAAGTTTTTTTTAAAAAAAACTAAGATAAAAAGTTCCCGACGAACAGAGCCATCGCCCGTTAACCCCGTGCGCCAGCAGGAATTCTCCGGTTTCCTCCGAAATCTGTCCCCCACCGGCCTCCCACCCGAACCTGGTCTGCCACGTCGGCGGAGACCAACGCATTCCCGTTGCCGCTGGCCAATGGCCTCCCGCCGCGTGGCGCGCGTGCGTGGAAATTGTCCTAAATCCCACCATTACCGCGCCCACGCGGATACCACCTCGTCCCCGTAATCAATCTATTGACCGCCCGGAACCGAGCCCGACCCCGGCGGCATCGAGCGGAATCGCGGCGGTCAAAGCCCCCCCGCGTCGCCGCGGTTTCCACGGGCCGGGCTGCCTGCTGCTCTCGGGAGATCGGATCAGGCGGGGCGGTGGGCGAGATAGGGTTCCACTGTTCCAGAGCGAGAGCTAGCGGGAGCGGGAGCGCGCTGCCGTCCTAGGCCGGCGGCGGCGGGGGAGTTGGAGAGATTGGGAGAGATGGAGTCGTTCCTGCAGAAGCTCAAGCGGCTGGACGCGTACCCCAAGGTGAACGAGGACTTCTACAAGCGGACGCTCTCCGGCGGCGTCGTCACGCTCGTCGCCGCCGTCGTCATGCTGCTGCTCTTCATCTCCGAGACCAGTAAGTGCCCCTTCCGCGGCCAGCGCTGGTCCGATTTGTCTTTTTTTCCTTTTTCATTGGTTTCGTGGATTCATGGCTCGGCAGGTTGTGGAATTCGGGTTGCAAGTATTTTTTTTCAAAAAAAAAAGTTGAATTCTGAGGCGTGTTTTGTTTGGGCGGATTGTCTGTCTGCTATGTTGGGTAAGATTCAGTTTCAATGACGCTCGTGATGATTGTGTTGGGAGAAAATAGGTTTGATTTCGAGAAGCTTCTGAGCGTGCCATGCGCATGCTACTTCTAGATGAAGGCGGCCTTTTCGGCTTGCTGTACTGCTTTTGGTGGGTGAGATCCGAGTTTTGGTAGACAGAAATTACTTTTGGGCATTGCCACAGATCCTAATGTGTAATTGGAATATTCTTCTCTCTAGTTTGGGCGTGATACATTGAGGGCTAAAGGTTGGATTTCAGTTGCTTTCGGTTTAGTTCCTGCGGTTGTGCCAGTTTGGTGGGGGACAATACTCTAAATTTCCGGTTGACACCTGGATTTATGTGCTGACGTATGAGCTTTGGGTTTATATTTCGTTTCGTGTTCAAAATCACGCCTGCAAACAATTAGGTTCTCAGGGTTAGCTCTACTCTGCAGTTACTATTTGTGTCTCGGTAAACTCTAGTGGACAGAAAGGTTCTATTTTTAGTCTGCGTGTTTGGACCGTCACGGACTCGCAACTCCTTTTTGTGAACCTGAGGCAGTAGTACCTGTTTCTTTTTTTTCTTTTTTCCTTTTTGAGAATGCAGTAGTACCTGTTTCATGTTTTGCCTTTTGTGGGTATCAACAAGGGTCAGTGTTGTGATGGCATCTGTCTGTATGTGACATTTTACCCAAAACAAATTTTTTTGCCTAGTGTTTCCCTCAAAGTCTAATTTATCACTATGTCTTGTGGCATAATATTTGTTCTGGCAAAGCTGCAAATTTTAGGCCAAAATGACAATAAAAGTGAGGAATACGCCCATCATCCTAAAATAAGGACATGTTACCTTACTTGGTGTTTGTCCAAACCAAAATGGCCCAAGTAAGGTTTATGCCTAGCACCAGCACTGATGCAATTTGGCTATTACGCCTTGTAGTTTTTTTTTGTCTTTGGAAATGTTGTTATATTACATCTTTTGCTTAAATAAGCAGAGTGAAGTAGCTACTAATGACTTTTCTGTTTGCATCATATTATCTCAGGGTCATATTTTTATTCAGCAACAGAGACTAAGTTAGTGGTTGATACGTCAAGAGGAGAAAGGCTACGAGTAAATGTTAGTACTTTTATGCCAATTAGATGTACAGGTTACCAGTTGTTTCTATTTTAAATAGACATACACATACATTGTAGTGTAGTGCGTGCCTGGCGATTGTTAGTTATTACTATCTTTTGTAATGCTAGCTCTGTTTTGCAGTTTGATATTACTTTTCCAAGCATTCCTTGCACTCTCCTCAGCGTTGATACGACAGATATTAGTGGAGAGCAGCATCATGATATTGTACGTTCTGAAGTCATCTTACTATGTGATAATCTTTTAATTTATTTGTTGATATTCCATATAATGGTTCCATTGTTCTTTTCCCTGCAGAGGCATGACATTGAGAAAAGAAGATTAGATTCACACAGTAATGTTATTGAAGCAAGAAGAGAAGGCATCGGTGGAACAAAGGTTAGTGATGTCTGTTGCAGACTTGCAAAAACATAGGACTTGAGTGCCCTGGTCAGGCGATGAATACTTTATGTGCATGTTTCTTTGTATAGATTGAGAGACCATTGCAAAAACATGGAGGTAGGCTTGACAAAGGTGAACAATATTGTGGCACATGTTATGGTGCTGAGGAGGTATGTGCACCTTTTTGTACATTTTGTTTTTTTTTTGCACCATTTTATTTGATTGTAACTTCTATTTCAGCACTCCTTATCCATTTTTCGCTTTCTTACCTTTTAACATTGTGTTGCTTGCACCTATTTGGAGTTCAGTCAGATGAGCAATGCTGTAATTCTTGCGAAGAAGTCAGGGAGGCATATAAGAAGAAAGGATGGGCCCTTACAAATCCTGACCTAATTGACCAGGTATACCAGCTATATTACCTGGATTTATTCATCTATTGTTTTACATATAGCTTTTCTTTGGGAGAATACTGTATCAACTTTACAGTGCTCAATTAGTGCACTGCTTAAGAGATC
This sequence comes from Panicum miliaceum, assembly GCA_032594955.1. NCBI lineage: Eukaryota > Viridiplantae > Streptophyta > Magnoliopsida > Poales > Poaceae > Panicum > Panicum miliaceum. The sequence continues at coordinate 15,097,754 of CM064058.1, read as the reverse complement.
ACCATCTCCGCGATGTCCCTTGCCTATATTTTGTTCCTTGATCCATCATCTGCCTTGAATAACAGAAGTTGGTGCCATGACATTTTGCATACCTGAACTAATTGTTTGATGTCATTTGCCTGATACTACCTCTAGTTCAGAATGAGCCTTAGAATCGTATACTTCATGCGTTGGTTTCTAATTAGCAAGAAACTGCATTTTGTGCTTTTAAGCTTCCTGCACACTTTCTTTATTCCTGGGATTCAATGGTGTTTGTGATTGTTATAGTGCACCAGAGAGGATTTTGTTGAAAGAGTTAAAACTCAGCAAGGTGAAGGCTGCAATGTCCGTGGCTTTATAGATGTCAGTAAGGTTGCTGGGAATTTCCACTTTGCCCCAGGAAAAGGATTTTATGAATCAAACATAGATGTGCCGGAGCTACTTGAAGGTGGTTTCAATGTAAGTTGATCACGTGAATGTTTTTCCCCATTATTTTTTTGGTGTTTCCATTCAGTGCTTCTAATACCTTAGCTTGTAACTTTACCAGATCACTCACAAAATAAACAAACTGTCCTTTGGGACAGATTTCCCTGGTGTTGTTAATCCACTTGATGGGTAAGTATTTACATTTAGCTCTTTCAGCACAAAATGGTGTTATTTTTTCCCACAAGAATTCCTGTTATCCTAAATATGTTTTTTTTCTTGGAAATTTCGTTTTCTTATCCACTTCACAATTCATGAACACAGTGCTCAATGGACACAGCCAGCATCAGATGGGACATACCAGTATTTCATAAAAGTGAGTCTTTCTTCATCCATGTTTGTTCCAGTTCAATGACTAAATGCTGCTCTTGGTCAAAGCATTTACTGGCCATCGTTGCATAAAAAACTTATAAGTTTCGTACCCAGGTTGTCCCTACAATATACACTGATATAAGAGGGCACAAGATTCATTCAAACCAGGTTTGTGGAATTAATTGAATGATTATATAGTTCTTTTTATTCCCTCAAACAATAAATATCTTGCTGTTACTTCCATTCCCAGTTCTCGGTGACGGAGCACTTCAGAGATGGAAATATTCGTCCAAAACCCCAACCTGGTGTATTTTTCTTCTATGATTTCTCACCCATAAAGGTAACAACGGAGAGAATAAAGATGCATATACGGTTTTCTGTATAGCATAAGCATTTTTATACTTGCATTGTTCTTCCGTGACTTTGTCTTTTTTTTCACGCTTTTAGCCTGTTAGTTCCAATTTTTTCGCCTATGTGCAGCTGTGTATAATAACTTCACATTCATGTACAATTTGCGCTTCCTGTTATTATCCAATTACACCTGGGACGATGCTAAAAGCAATAGCTTTCTTTACCCTCTTTTCTATTCTATAGTTGCACGCATGTGAAGTTGCAGCCTTGCAGGCCATACGTGAAAAGGTCAACATAGTATTACTGGTCTGTGCACGAAAAAAAAATGAAGAGCAGCAGGACCATGGTCCTATGAACCCTTTTTGGTAATAAATTTCCAAACATATTTTTGCATGACCATCAGGAATCCTAATACGCTATGTGATAAATCACATGGGCAATGTAGAAGCAACCTTATGATTGTAATAAATTGATTCTGAAATGTTTTAATTAGTCCGGTTAGTATTTTTGTAGTCTTCTCAGATTGAAAGATACTCATCTCAGTTCTTCAGGTCAGTGACCCTGTAAAACTGAACTGCCTGTTGTTTGTAGGTGATATTCACAGAAGAAAATAGATCCCTACTCCACTACCTGACGAACCTCTGTGCTATTGTGGGAGGTAAGAGCATCAACTCTAGTTTATGCACGAACTAGTTAATTCTGTTTTGTTTTATTATGAACTCTAGTATCAATTGTCGAAAGATTGCTACCTTTTCAGTCCTCACTCCAACATAAATGAAGCTTTACAGTAATTCTTAAATAGTACTTTTGGCAAACTTTTTGTGGAATTAATTGCACACAGTTATCATCTGTAGCGGTTCTGCATAAATCCCTGATAAAATAGTTTAAGCTGAACTTTTGACTATAGTACACTAGCTGAGATTTTGTGGAACCGGATTTTCGCATTCATAATCAATTGCAGTTCTATATAAGCTCTTGATAAAATAGCTTTAACTAAGATTTTTGGTGTGTTACACATTATATGAATGCAACTAACTAATTTTGGTCTGCATGATCCTCAGGTGTGTTCACTGTCTCCGGCATCATCGATTCATTCATATACCATGGACAGAAGGCACTCAAGAAGAAAATGGAGCTAGGCAAGTACAGATGATCAACATCGCCCTTATGCCGGCCCTCATCGTTTCCAAGTTCTGTGGCATGTAAGGAGGGATGACGAGAAGCCACTTACGTTGCTGAGGTTGCAAGCCCAGCAAACTGATCTTATTGCACGTTTGCTGATCAGATGTTACCTGTAAAAATACAAGGAATAGCCTGATCTTGGAGAAGTGCTTTGATGTTTATCATCGTTGACTGTCCTTGAATGGCCTGAACTGGGAGGTGGGGTAACTTGGAGGTGGATAGATCATAGGTCGCACATAATGTTTCTCGTGAAAGTCTGTTGAAGGAAACAGCTTCACTCATGGTGTCCCGCATCTAATTTTGTTCGCTGGTTGCTGCTGCTTTTCAGGACGAACTTGAACGATTCCATTTGATTATATTGCTTTCCCCTAATGGACTTGCACGATTACCTTTTTTTTTTCATTTTGTCTTCCATATGAGCTCTCAATAAACATATACTATGATATATTCCGGTTAGTGATTATCAGATATTTTCAATTAATTGAGCAATGCATTCATTCTACTGTTAGCACGACATTGATGGTATTTTCCAACTTGTGATCTTCGCAATGAACTGAACAGTTGTTGCTTGAGCATAGATGAGGGATTGCTTCTCTAGTCAACTAAGGGGTTGCCTTTACGGTCTTGATATAGTACATTCTCCATTGTCTTTTTTTTTGGTTTTTTTTTGGGGTGCGTGAGAAGCATTCTCCATCGTTTTCAAGACTCCACCTCAGGATAAGATGAATAAAATACTGATGCTGATCCGATTTTATTTGCACAGTTGCACTTTGATACGATCATTTTCGATCTGAAGAGCTGAATGGATAAGAACAAATTAAAGCAGCTTCAGAGATGGATGGTGTTGATTCCTTGTCAGACTTATTTTCTCATTGACTGATCTGCACATGCGCCTTCATTATGCGGGTCAACCGATATCAGCCAGTACGGATTTCACTGCAAGTGGCGATATTTTAGCATCACTACTCTTTTTATGCCAAAGGTAACATCATCATTGAAACTATAGAAACTAAGCAACATCTTAACCATAATATCATGCGCTAGTTGTTAATTTTATATTAAAAATATAATATCTCTTAATCCATACATGTCAACCAGTATTAGCGAGAGAATATTCCCATCAAGCAAAATATCCACAATTTGATACGAAGTTAACGCGTGAATGTACGATCCATTTTGTTTTCAAGGAATACAAACTTCAAACTTATGCACTATCCAAATATTTTGCAAACTCTTCAATAATTATAGCTTGAAAAAAGTATTCATGCCAGTTAAATACTAATACTAGTAGCACAGAGGGATTTCTTTTGGGGGCAAGCTTATGCATCACCCTTTCAAAGGTCTGAAAGAAGTGTTATAAGAATGGATATGAGAAGTGGACACCATCCAAAGAAACTCCTTTAATAAATTACCAATGCGCCTTACTGATCTAGATCATGATCCAAATCACATGGGAATGATATTAACAAGCAAGTTTTTTTTTGTTATGAAGTCTTTGAACTTCATTGAAATTGAGGATAGAGATCATTGACCAATGATAACTAATTTGGAATTGCAGGTTCTTTTGCCAAGCAGTAGGATAGACAAGATAACCCATAAGTGAAGTCAACTTCAGGAAAGCATCTCACAACTGTAACCTGCAATGACTACGCATTAAAAACATTCGAAGAAGCGTGGGAATCTAAACCGAGCGGAAGTTGTCCTCCTGCATGAATCGGTCAGCATCGGATCAGTCTTTTTCATTTCATAGTCCCAAAATGAATGTCATGTACCTGCAGGCATAATCTGGCTCTCCCTTTTTTCAAGGCTACTTTCAACTTCCACCTGACCAACAAAAACTGGAAGAGCAGCAAAATGTACAGAACTAATTTATACTCATGCAGTTGTACACATGGCAGATGTAATAACTTATGTGCAATGGGGCATCTAAATATCTCAACTCTTGTACTAAGACAGAAAGAGAAACACAAGGCTATTTCACTGGAAAGAGTTGACAGAAGTATACATTACAGCATCACACATGGCATCAGGATGCATAATGGTGAGCAAAAGAGAGATACACTAACTTCATCTGATTTTCATATAACCAAATGTCACCACTGCACAAAGAGCTAAAACAGCAGATAAGCACCATCTAGAGATCTAGAGATGGAGCCATCTTGGATATTACACAGATGGAAAGGTCAACTAAAGGTGCCATGCCTAGCACCACCAAGCTAGATACCCCCAGAAAACTGGGGATACCTAGAAGCCATTCATCTCCAGAAGGTAAGTACGTCTCTTCATCAGCGCCTTCACAGCAACCTTGAATGGCCCATCAAATGCTCCAGAGATGAAAGCATCAGTTTCCTTACGGTTGGTATGGCCTCCATTGCTCCCCTCGGTTGATGGTTTGATAGCCACCAATGTAGCACCTTGCAATGCTATACCACCAGGCAGCTCAAGATATGGGGCATACTTGAGCTTCATGTTGCAGGCTGGGACCTGAGTCCTGTTGGAGCATGCTGAGGCTGATAACTGGTTCTCCCTGAACTCCTTCAGCTGTTCCGCCCCCATGCACAATGTGCCTTGGCCATCAGCATCAGTTAGTACCAGGCTTGTAAGTGTAGGATGGTCCTTGATAATTGACCGGAGAAGATAGTGCCTCGTTGATGCCGCAATCAGAGAACTGATTGTCCAGATGACACGGAGTTTCAGCCCACCATTGGTATAGAAAGACTCTGGCATGCTTCCATTATCCTCCAAAGATGGTTCATGCTCTCCACCAACAGGCCTGCGATCAACCCGGGTACCGCCCAGAATCACGCAACTCTGAAGTGTACTCCCATACTCTGCCCGCCATTTCAGGAGCACTCCCTCCTCAGTACCCACATCCCCAGAGGGGAGCTCAACCCGAAGATTCCGGATGTGCGTGAAGTTCCGGAGCACCTGGGCTGGCGAGTGCTGCGAGAGCTGCGCGAACAGTGGCCTCCCATTCCCATTCGTGTTGCGCATGTTGTGGAAAGGCTTGATGATTGTGAATAGCATCAGCTTCAGGAAGTGTGAGAAGATGTTCCGAGGCTTCGGCGAGGACAGGTTGAGCGTGTCCTCGGCGTCGCCGTCGACCGCCACGACGCGGTCAATCTTGACATACACATCGTGGACGAGGGAGACAAGCCCGCAGAACCGCTTGGAGACGGCGGAGCACCGGCCCAACGACCGCACGTCCTCCACCTTGTTCAGGATGAGCAGGACGAGCGAATCCGGCAGGCAGTCGAACTGGTCGACCTCGAGCACCGGGTCCGCGTGGATTCGAGCCTTGGGGTGCATCGCACGGCACAAAGGTCACGCCTTTCAGCCACGCAGAAAGACCAAATGGCACCAGGATTGCCAAGAAACGCTGCTGCCCCGCAGCGAAACCTTCGGGCACCCGAATGGCTCGCCAAAATGGTAAGAACCACCCGTCAAATCGACGCGACTGCCTGAACAGAACGATAACATCGGCGGTAAGAACAGGGGCGAGCGAGCAAACAAAAATGGCAAGCGGTTAATCAAACCCACATGCATCACAAGTACCATAAGAAATCAACAAGGGCCTCAAATCAAGAATCGCAGCATGCGAATCCCAGAATGGTATACCTCAATCACCGCCTCGGCAGCCGCGACCCAACTCGAGCGGGCAAATCGAGCTCGAAGCTGAACCGACCCCACGCGAAACCAGACCTCCCGCCGGAAAGCGTCCGGATCCGGCGCCGGCGAGCGCCGGAGAACCCGAGCCGGGAAACCGCTGCCCTCCGAGGAGCAGCCCAGAGAAATGGCGGCTCCGAGCCCAGAAAAACCTGGAATTTTCCACCAAACCGAGCACGGCTCGGTTCCTGCGAGCAGCTGGAACACCGGAGGGCTCCGATTTGGGAGGCTTCGGGTGCGAATCCAGCGAGATTAGGGTTTATGGGGCGAGGAGTTGGGGATTTTCCCCTTCTCTGTTCAAGTTTTTTTTAGAGAGAGAGATGCAGAGGAAGTGTTGCGGTGCGAATGCTTTTCCCTTCTCTCTCTCACACCGTCCGACGCGGCTTTAATATAGGGCTCGGAGGTGGTGGCGCCGTTAAGTAACGGCTCCGTGCCGTCCATCCACGTCAGCGGCGGAACCGTGACGGGGTTAAACCTCTGCAGGACAGTGTCCTTTTCCCCTAATCCACTAGTATAGTGCGTTTATTAAATCCTAATAATTTCGTATTCGAGAGCAGGAGGATAACAGTCCAGCTTAAAGCAGCACGTTCTCCTTTAGAACTAACTGTAATATGCGCTAATCTTACTTCTCTCTCCGGTTCAACCATAAAAAGGTGTCGTTTCAGACATAAAAGAGTGTCATCTGGGATGTGCAAGCAACATGCCTAACCCGTAACAGTGTCATCGTCAATTCAGAACGCTAAACTCAGGGGCAATTCCATCAGAGAAAGAAAACGTGAATCGGATGGTAATTCCACCCCCATCCCCAACGGCTGAGCAATAAAATCCCAACCGTCGTCCTCAACCCCGAGCATCACGACCAGTCAAAGAGAGAGAAAGACAAGGAGACGCGAGAGAGAATTCGGGAGCATATTGGCATGTTCAGACCGGCCGCCGTGGTGCGGTGGCCGACGTCGCGAGGCCGACATGGCTGTGGCTCCTCTGCGCGAACCAAGGCGCAAGCGGCCAGCGCGCCGACGCCCGCCACGGCGGTCGTTTTCCGCCGGCGATTCGCGGCTTGTGCGCTAGCTTCGCGTGGCGGTACGAACAAAATCCACCGGGAGGGCCCACCGGGGGTGCCTGATTAGCAGCTGGGATCAGGCTAAACATGGTGCCATGGTGGCGTCGTCTTCCTTGGATCCGTCTGATTACCTGCGTTAAAAATAAAGACCGGCCGCTTTCTTTGTGTGATGGAGCTGATAGAGGCTTGTCGTCAGACATGCTATGCTGGCTGTCAACAGGCTAATAAAAACGGCACCGCAACTGCTGTCGCATGGAATCCACCGATCGAGCAGCCGGTTCCGTTCCGAAAAGAAAAACAAAAATCTGAAGTATACTGTGCCACGATCTGCATCCTCCTCTCTGAAGTAGCAACGCGACGCGACGCAAGCTGGAGCAAGCTGCGGAAGGAGTCGAGTCGCGGGGCAGCACGGGGCGCCCGGATTTCCTCGGCAAGCTTGCAGCCGGCGGGCCGGCCAGTTGCGCCGAGAAGCGCCCGGCCGATGAAAGCTGACCGACCGTTTCTGAGGGCGCTGCCGGCGGTGGAACAGCTACCCCGATCGGCTTCGGATCTGTCGGTCGGCCGACGCTGCCAAACAGCATGTGCTCACTCTTCCCTGGCCCCCTTTTTGATGAGGTCAGGTCGGTCAGCCGGTGATCCGCGACGGCAGGTGGTGAAGGTTTCCGTCAACTGCTGCATTCAAGCCGGGTTTGGTGACCTTGTCTGCCTAAGGTCTCTTTAGTTCGCAGCGTAAAGTTTTTAAAATAATTTTTTTTATATTTAAAGTGTTAAATATAAATTAATAAAAAAATTAATTGCAAATTTTATCTAAACTGTGAGATGAATTTAATAAGCCTAATTAATCTGTTATTAGCATATGTTTACTGAAGCAATACTGTAACAATTTATTATTTAATCACGATCTAATTAGATTTATTAGACTCGTCTCGCGATTTATAGTATATTTGTGTAATGCGATTTTTTTTCAACTATATTTAATACACCATATGATTTTTTTTACTATATTTAATATACTATGTATGTATCTAAATAATAATGTGACTGATGTGTAAAAATTTTCTCTTCGTATTCAATTTTAAATTTTTACTGCAATAGTTGTGGCAGCGCCGCAGCAGGGCGCTGCTCCGCGCTCGGGCCTGCAGTAGTAGTGTGCAGGCTGTAGCAGGCAGGAGTCAGGAAGTGGTGGTACGGGTACGCAGGGGTCTGCAGGGCGGCAGGATCTGCTGCCTGCTGGGGCTGTGGGTCCCGGTCTCCCGGAGCTGGAGATATTTGTGGATACCGTCCATGACATCCCGGCCCCAGGTCCTAGGTCTGTGCCTTTGCCCTTGGATTCTTTTGATTTCTTTCGAGTCACTGAACGGATTAGAGGATCGTACGAGAATATCCAGACGAAGCTTAATCCCATTCGCCAGCGTAACGATGACAGGATTCACATGAACACATCACCGATCAGAAGCTAAACACACCCTCACGCGCTGCTGCCGAAAGACGCCAGCGCCACGGCCCAACTCTGCCGTGGCATCCCATGTTCGTTCTGGTCTTGGAGCAAACCGAACCGGCAGCAGCGGCATGTGTGGCTTGGCTTCGCTCAAGATTCGGATTCCATGGCGCCTCGGCGATAGGAGTGCCCCCGGAGCGACGGCGATCGTGCAGGGGTTTGACGGGTGACTCGTGTGTCGTCTACTCGTCTCTTCTCGGGAGCTGGTGGTGGTTACTCGAGATTCTTTTTACTGGAAGAGATCATGTGCTAGTCATGCAATCTTTATCTTTTTTATAAAAAAGAAAACGAAGAAAGTTGATAGAGAACTTGACGATAATACTATTTTGATGACAACAATCTCAAAACCCAAATCTTTATCTTTTTTTTTATCTCTGATGAAACCCAGATCATCCAATCAGTCCGTCGCTACCACTAAAGCCTGGGACCAATGATCAAAACCCAAAGGTTTCTTTGGGACTCCATGTCACGGGTTACATGAGTCTAGTGCACTGCGACAAAACGCCCATAGACGCGAGCGCCCGGGCGGCGGAAGCTATCAAGCTTATCCCAAAAGAAAAGAAAGTTCAGAGCAATCTGATCGTGAAACGGGGCCAGCCATCGGTCAATTCAAGCATGAATCTCTCCGGACCGGCACGCACGCAACCTGTGCAAGCACCTGAACCGTATGGCTTCAGATTTGTTCAGGGAAAACTTTTGGCATCTACAGCAAGTGTGTGCGTGCAGCGGCTGGCATCTGGTGCAGGAGCTACTGAAATGCCTAGCCTTTTTCGTTGGCACCACGCTATGCTTCAGACGATCAAGCTTGGGAAAAGAATCCTCACACAAGACAAGAGTTTCAGTAAACTGTAAGGGATACTACAGTACTGCAGAGCTGAAACTGGTAACTGGAAAACTGCCGGCAGTGCAGGCCCAGGTAATTCAGAACTGAAAAGGAAAGTACAAGTAAACACAATCAAGTAGTGCTGGGTGCAAGTATTCAGCACTCTAGCACCTCATCTTTACACGCTATTACACACAAGAGGCTGTGTTTTCAACTGTGCAAATGTACAGGAACAATGCAAACCCTACCAGACGAGCGAAGACACGCGAAATAGGTATGCGTCGTGAGCAAGGTCCTCAGCAAAGCTCCTCCGCTCTCCAGCCACATTGTGGTTCTGTTCCAGTGTAACGTTCTCCAAGAGTCCAATGCCTCGTATCCATTCAGCAGATGACAGCGTTCACAGTTTCGTTGTCCACAAAGCTGATCCCATCCGAGCACTCGTTTCCAGCATGCACCAGATCGCTATCCTGGCCTGGCAGGCTAGGCGATTCCCGCACGCCGCGGATGTAGTTCCTTATGAGGTCGTTGTGCTCCGGATCGCCGATCGAAGAGACCGTGTCGCATTCGGAGACGACGCTCAATCTCGACACGCTCCTGTCGCTGAACTGCCTCTGGAAACTTCTCGCGCCTGCTTCCTCAGAGTTAAACTCCTCCGGTCCAAAACATGGCTTGAATCTGGAGAAATGTCTCAAAGGCGGTCTGGCACAGTTGAAGCTTTCGTGCCTTGTGAAGAGGGTGTCTTGATGCGAAACCGCCATGGATTCCTGGGGCTCCAGATCGTGACGTGCAGGGACACCGGTTTCAGTTGATTGCTCAGTAAGGAAATCGAAGGGGCTCTTTTGTGGATGCAGAATAGGAGGAGCTGAGCCAGGAATTTCCGCATCAACAGCAAATGGGTTCATCTGTCGTTCTGAAATTGAAATAGGCTGAAGTTGTGGACCATCCATGCTGTCAAGATCAAATGTTATGCTTTTCCTTGATTTTCTCCTCACCATCATACTCTCCAACCTACGGAAGCGCTCCATCTCGGAGTACCCAAGATCCATGACATTCTTCTCGTCATCAGCTGTCCACAGAAGTGCAGACTCAGGTCGAGCATCCTTCTCCTCACCATCAGCTTTGGCCTTGCTATTGTCAGTCACATCATTGCTATCACTTTCAACTTGAGAATCATGAGGGGTGACGATGGAATGATTATCCGACTCATTGTTAGTGATGCGATGAGGACGAGAGCAATCAGCACCCAAAATAGGTTCGGTCTCATCGAGCACGGCACCAGTGTCGGTCATAGAAACACCAGGAGAGTGCCTCTCAGCATTGTCAGGGTCAAAACCTGATGAACTATCATTGCTGCCAACTCCAGTGAGTGGTGAGCATAGAGAATGATCTAATTGATTGTCCACAACAGAATTAATAGCCTCTATCTTTATATCAGCAAGCTTCTTCCTCCGACGCACAGAAAAAGCACGACCCCATCTGCATTTACCTGCTGCTCCATCAACAGTCTTGTGTTCTGAAACATCTACCACCGCACCACTTTGTGAATCTGTACATACTCTCCCTTCATAATATGGACTTGCCACCATTTCAGCATCTTCCCTAACATTCTCACTTGAAGAATATACACCTAAGGTCGCTTCTTTCCCATCAACTCTACTCCGATGCACATCCTCGAACAAGTTGGCATACTCATTGCCCTTATCCTTGCTCAAACACGCATCTTTGGACTCTTTCTTTGCATAAGTAGTGAGAACTTTCACGGGTCTACCACCTGCAGCTTCAACTCTATCATCTCGTTGATCATGTCCCTTCAGAAGAGGAACATTTTCATCCAGATCAATGCACTTGTTACTGTCTCTTCTGCCAACACTTGCCTCCCTGATTATGTCCTCCTTCATTGCAGGCACTGAAAATCTCTGGTCTGCTTTAATATTTACATCTTCACGGATCTCCGGAAGATGTGCACCCCCATAGTTTAGCAGTACACCAAGGAGAAGGGCCGTGCATATAATGACAGGAGAATTGGAGAGAAGGACAGCGAAGAAACCCGGTGAGTACTTGTACAGCAGGTAGGGCAGTAGCAATAGAAGACTGAACAGAGCCCAATTTTCAGAGGCACATCTCCAGGTCGTTCTGACAGCACACCTTAGAGTTTTCTTGATACTGCACAAAGCATCCTGCTTTGCCTCGACGCCCATGGCCTGCCCTCTCCCGAATGTCCACACGAATCTAGCAGAAGAAAACACACAAGCAACATTAGCTCCGTGAATTCGATAGGCTAGGCTAACCCACAAATGAAGTGAACAATAACCAATCCGTAGCTTCCCTGATGCCCAGATCACACCAGGCCTAGGATGGACCAAGGTATGTTCAGCCAATCAGGCAGAACATAATAAACTAACAATAAATGGCAAAGCACAACCAAGAATACAACCCGCATGACCCCTCTTGCAATCTTTGATGATTTATGGGCGCATCTAGTGTGCCCAGCAACAAATGCAACCCCCACAATTATAATGAATCTCCGAAAGCCATCAGTCCGGCAGCATCGTTGATTCGCTGCCTCGTTTTTTTTAAAAAAAACAATGACATCGCCTACAGGCTGCAGATGCTGTGCGATAGCATACAGATCGTACCTTTAGGCAGCCGGCGATCGGATCCACGCTTGGGATCTGAGAAGCCGAAGCGTGCAGCGCCCCCGCGGGAACGCAGCAAGTGGAGGCGCACCGGCGGGCAGCCTCGGAAACCAGAGGCAGGCCCGGAAGGAGGCGGTAAATAGCACCAAGGGGTCGCCTCGCCCTGTCGAATCGCCGTCGGCGGTGCCAGCCAGGGGCAGCCACCGCAGCAGGAGGGGGAAGGCTTAGGGCGCCGCGCACCGCTGGCGCGCGCCTCCAGTGCGGCGGGGCGGCAATGGCGGTGGCGGAGCGGGTGGTCGAGGTGAAAGGAACTAAAAGAAGGCAACAGCAAGGCAGGAACACGGCGTGAGAGAAGGCAACCAGACAGACAGGCTCGAGATGGAGTGAGCGGGCGCACCGCACCGGCAAGGCGGATGGCATTGGCATGGCCGCACGGAGCACGGTAGTGGGGGAAGGTGGCAGACTGGCAGCCGCTGGGCCCCGCGCGCCAGCGGCACGGCCCCCCGGTGGCGGTGGCACGTGCGTCCACGCCGCGGCCGCGGGACGGGAGGGGAGGGGTGGGTCGGGTATTTCCCCGCGTGTCTGGTCTGGTTCTGGTATCGGAGGGAAGCGTGTGGCGGTGGGTGGGTGGTGGACTGGTGGTCCCGGTGGGGTTGGGGGATCCGCCGACTTGCACCTGATCATCTGATCTGATGCGCTGCTGCTTCGTTGCGGCTTTTTCGTCAGGGATTCAGGTCAGGATGGATGGGATGCGAGTCCTGGTCCTGGACGGTGCCGAAAAGCCTCTTTCGCCGCCGGGCAGGCTCGCCGTCCAGGCGTGTGGCGCCGATGATGGCCACAGCTGAGAACAGGTGATGGTGCGCCGGCTTTAGGAAGGCACATCAAAGAGACCCCGCCTTTTCTCGAGCGCGCGAACCATAAATTTTTTTTTTGCCGTGCTGCCTCTTCGGCACAGCGCCTGATTAGTGGCGTGCTTCCCGCTCAAGAATGCCAGGTTGGAAAGCCATGGCCGTCGGGAGGATTTCTGGATATTATCGGTCGTCCTGTGATGAGAACCGTGCTGAAATTGAAACCAGGAGGTGGCGTGTCGGTCAGACAATGCGACCTCAACGGCAATTCATGATGATGCTTGCACAAAATGTCTAGTTTGCCTGGGATAACTCGTAGAGAAACTTGAATAGCACATGTAGGCTCCCTTTGGCACGGCTCCATCTCCGGCTCCACCTGGAGCCCTACCAAACAGCGTGTTTCACGGCTCCAGCTCCAGAGCTCCGAAAAAAACGCTCTCTGGAGCACTTTGGGGGAGGTGGAGCCAGAAAACATGGCTTCGTCCGGTTCCGCCTCCTTTCCAGCGCTTCCCCCGGTGGGGCCCGCCGGGGTGACCGCATCATCGCAGGGGCACTGAGCGAAAGGTAGGGCGGAGGCCAGGGTAGTAGCGCAGCCAGGGCAGGCCGGAGGCGGCTGGCAGCGTGGCGCGGAGCACGCGGTCGGCGGTGCCAAGTGGAGCGCGCGGCCTGGGTAGGCTAGAGGCGGCCAATGGCGTGGCCCGGAGCAGAGGCGGCCGGAGCGGCGTGAGCCGTGAGGAGGAAGGGGATAAGGAGGAGAGAGAACGTTGAAAAAATATCAAGAAAAAAATAGGAAAAATAGAAAACTAAAGGTAATTTGGATATTTCACGTTTTAGACAACATGAAGAAGCCGTTTGCGAAATATTTATTTTAAAATGACTTTTTTAAAATGACTTCATCTCTACTATTGAAGCCGCTCCACCGGAGGAGCCGGAGCTGGAGTGCTTTTTGGAGGAGTCGGTGCTTTTTGGAGGAGTCGGAGCCGTGCCGCCGTGCCCAACGGGGCCGTAGTAATAGCATTTCATTTCATCTAGGAGGATACGCCTATTTTTCCTGCGCATACAAAAAACCTGGCGCAGCCAAACATGGCAAAAACCATACCAAAGAATCGACCGAGAAAAAACACCTATTTACATCTGCATGACACCTCTCTACAGCATAGTCACTCCAAAACCACGTGGATCGAATCCATCCATCATCTGTACACATACTCATCGGACAGTACGATCCTGAGAAGCTCTCGCAGGTTACCAAATACGTGCCTCCCAGAGCTCTCTGCTCCAATGTAGTTCAGAAGCTGCTCCGTATCCTAATCATCCGCATGCAAATGAACATAGAAGTCTCAGTTTGCAGGTGAAAACTAGATCAAAGAAGCATTGCTGGGAAAAAGCAGCAGATATGATACAAGATTCCGACGGAAGTGCAAACCTTGTGCAACAGATAAATGGCATAGGAGGCTCTAGTGGAGTCGTCTTCTTGGCATTCCAGGAAAAGGGGGTATTCTGTTAGTTCAGAGTCGGTGTTGCGCGTGCTTGCGTGTTCTGCTGGAGCAGTGCATGCTGTTTCAGCTGAAGGCAAGCGATCACTCACATAAGATCGGGATCCTCCAAAGCGTACAGGGTACCGGAGGGGAACATCGAGATAGGAGGCAATGAGCAAGATTGCCTACAACAAATAAAAAGAGATAAGCAACTTGTGATGGCATCAGGTACCAAACCAGAGGTACATGATGAAGGTAGATTATTTTTGAAATTTGTGATAAACTAAAAAGCTGAAAGGAACATAGTGCCTTGTATCATTCCAAACTAATATATGAAAACTCAAATGTTCTTGAACTGATCTTTTCTACAACTACTATGCTGTGGTGCAATTTTTATTTTTATTTTTGGGTAATTTTCTCCCTTGTGCGGGACAATAATCCCAGATGGGTTGGGATACTTATGCTGCTCAGAGGACATCACATTATTATAATTAGTAAAAAAATAGCTAATACACAGACTTACATGTGCTGCATACCCCAGAACAGTTGCAGACCTCTGAAGCTCTTTGTCACTGTAATTCTTTTGCTTTCTTTTAGGCTTCATAATTTGCCAGCCAAAAAACGTCAAACCACGCACTTGTGGAGATTTAATGATGCTGGGTACACGAGTTCCATATGCTCCTGAAAGTGTTCTATTTTCCTCTGAAAGTGCTCCACACTCCCCTGAAAGTGTTCTGTCATCTCATCATAAATGGTTTCAAAAGGTGATTCTGGAATGATTTTTTATTCAATTTCGATTGTAGGAAAAAGGTCAAAAACACATGATGCAGATGTTTACCAATGATCCTTAAACAAGTAATACCCTAAGCAAGCTGTATCAGAACCTAGATGAAAACTTCAATGCATATGGATTCTTCTTTTTAAGCAGCTGCAACCACTCGGATCCCCCAGTCCCTGGAGCACAGAGAGCAATGTCTCCAACTAGACTAGCATATCGAACATTGAACTGGAGTACCACCGAAGGCATGGATACCAAAATTTGGTTAGGGCGGAAAAATAATCATAGAGATGAGGTAAATTCGGCATTAGTTCATGGACTAAAACCTAAATGTAATCACGGTATTTCCATCATAACACCAAATATATAAGTCAACATTAGCGTACAAGGAAAGTATCTTGCTAACTTCATAGAGGTAATAGATGGGGACTACTGAACAAACCAGGCAAATTCATTCTTCTTTAAAATGATTTTTCTTAAACGAACAGGCAAATTCATTGTCACTATCCTCTGTTAGAACAAATGAAGTATGTCATAAGAATGTATTTTTCCTAAGAGAGATATCAAGAGAGGCATATGAGTAATGGATTCTCACCATTAGTATCGGCACCAGGGTTTTCTGCATGTTGTGGCAGATCATGGAAGACCCTGACAGGGTACAAGGCAGCAACCTGGCCAACCATGCACTGCTGCCTCGTCCTAAGCAGCCTCTGCAGATCCTCAAGCCTCGCCTTGTCCCCAGATAACGCCTCCTTCGCTTCCTGCAATCAGCGCGAGTTGATTCTCTTACACAAGTGCAGATAATCCAAGTCCGAATCCAACCTAGCTGCACTTGGCATTGACGCGAATCCGCAGAAGGATCGCTTCGAGTACCTGCACTCGCTGGTGCGCGGCGGTGAGGGCCCTGGACAGCGGCAGCACCCGCTCGATCTGCTCATGCAGCCGCTCCTTCCCCCGCTCGACAGCCTCGGCCGCCCGACTCCTGCCGACGACGGCCTCCTCCGCGCGCGCGCGCTGGAGGTCCACCTCCCGCCTCAGCTCGCCCAGCGCCTCCGCCTGCCTCAGCGCCTCCCTCCTCACCTGCACAACGAGCGCCACACCACATTGATTTTGATTTTTAGAAAAAATCAAACGACGCGTTGGCAGAAGGGGCCGATTGGGCTCAGGCCATTCGCGGGCGTGGCGGGCACGGACGCACCTCGAGCGCGGCCTCGATGCAGCGGGCCAGGGCCTCCCGCTCCTCGGCCGCGGCCGCGAGCGCCGCGGCGCGGCCCCGCAGCTCCCGCCCCGCGACAACAGCCTCCTCCACCGCCGCCGCCAACCTGGCGCCCCGACCGGGCGCGGACGGAGCGGCCCCCACCCGGACCGCCGGACTCATCGCGGCCGTACGGCCGCGGCGGACGATGACGGAGAACCCGCTGCGGCGGCCATGGCGCGCTCCCGGTGACGGAGGCGTCGAGACCGAGGCTTGCCCACCAAAAGGCTGTACCAGCGGGTCGGAAAAGCGAAAAGCAACGGAGGTTGGAGGGGGAGGAAAGGAGGGAATCGAATCCGCGGTGTCGTCACGCTGCGTTGCGGGGGGACGCAAGACAAGCCAGCGGTTGGATGTGAACGCGCGACATCGATGCGGTTGCCGGCTGGTTTGAGATCGAGAGTTTGTCTCGGCGACGCAACGCAACGCGACGCGACGCGGGGAGATGGGACGGCGCGGACGACCCAGACGGCCATGCCAAAGCAGGACCACCAGGGACGCCCGGGGGCCGGGACTCGTGTACGCGAGGCCGGGGGTCTGCGGCCTGCGGGTCTCGCCGCTACGGCGTGCCAGCCACGTCCGCGGTGCTCCTGCTGCCTTCAGAAATCAGAGTGCATCCTCCTGGCTCCCGTCCCGTGGTCGGTCGAGGACGATGCGGCTCGGCATGGACCATGATGACGATGATGTTTGATGCCAGAGCGCACGCCAGGTGGTGATGCGAGATGGACGGGGCGTCGGCATGCGCTGCCGCCCGCGTGCCCGCGACGACGCCGACGGCGGCGCCGCTGGAGATGCTGCGAGGATGCGGATTCCTTCTCGTACATTCGGCTCGGCCCATCGCTTTCAGCGAAAAATAGCAAGCGCACGCAAGCAAAAGCAACAGCGTCCCGGCGTCAGACTCAGACACGCGCTCCAGCCTCCACCTGTACAACTAGACAAGGGAGCCGAAACAGGACCAGTCAGCGCAGCACAGCAGCATCAGGAACTGGCCCCTCTCGCGGCAGATTTCATTCGCCGGCGGCCACGATGGAACTGGTCAGTCTCACGGACTGACTCCCTTGCTCCTCCTCCTCGAACATTCAGCATAAACCTGAACCTGACAGAAATCAAGCCGCAACACTGCGCAAGACGAACGGCAAGGGAGACAGAGATCGAGTCAATAGCAACAGGATCCTAGACCAGATAACCTTACATGACAGAATCTAAGGAGAAACGGTTAACAGCCAGGCGTCCGGCGCAAACAGGGCTAAGGACTACTAAAGCAGGTGCGACTGGTAGACACTGCAGCAGCAATACATCAATCCATGCCCCTATGTATGAACATCAGAGCAAAAGGCGGGGCAACCGACACCACGCAGTGCAAGTACGCGGCGCATGACAAAGGAAATGGAAATTCTACAGTCCAATGATGATTTACTGTCTTCATAGTTCACATTTGCAAACGATGGCATAACACCATATAGCTCAAAACTTGGGTCCGGTGGAATGATCTACAAAAGAAATAACAGGGAAACAGAAGATGTCAGCAGATTTTACCCACCAACAAAGGATACAATGCTAAAACCAAAACGTAGTAGTCTAATGCTGGGCGAAGAACAGGTAATTTGTGCAGCATTTTACACTAAACAAATAAAGGTGGGGACCTTAAACTATCATCCCCCTACACGTGCAACTCCAAAAATTAACTTGCACAATGTAAATAAATAAAATTAACTGGTACTGAGGGAAGATAAATGCCTGATTCTGATACATATAGTGAGTCAGAAAACTAGGAATTTAGGGAGCAACACACACAAATAATTTGAATTTGTTGTGTGTAGTGCAAGGCAGCTTTGTTCTGTGCACTAGATGGGCATGAAAAATAAAAAGTTGTTCTTAGTTTACTCTACCTTGTACTCCTCAGCATGAAAACTAAAGAAAGATCCTGATAGATGATAGTTCGTAGAAAACTCTGCATTGTTTTAAAATGGTGCTAAAAGCCTACATCACTCTTGGACTAATCATATTTGTCTTCCAGAATTTTCATGTCTACTGGTCTCCAGACTGAACCCAGATTGCATGATCAGAAATATCCACGTGTATGATGAAACAAATAAACCAATCTGTAAAAGAACCTTACCTAGCAGAATCTGATTAACCGCAACGAGTAAGTCTTGACAAATCAAAATAACCCCCGGCAGTTTCGTGATCCACACATGCAGTTCTTCGTTCTACGAGAACCTGAACCACTAGACTCAGCTCCAGCAACACCATAGTCATAAGTCAGCTCTGTCATGGGAGGAATATGCTTCAGTGCAAAGAACATTATATGCGGATGCCTGTCATCTCCATGGTCATATTGAACTGGTTGCCAGAAGACATTCGGTGAGCAACTGTGGTTCATGAAACGTGAGACATTTCCCATGTTCTTTGCACTTATCTTGATGGGCAGTGGCTCAAATTCATCTGCTGTTACGTACGTGCTATCCTCACCTATCAGTTCAGGCCCACAATTCCATTTTAAAGTCTTATCACCAGGACATGCAGTCTGAAAAATGTAATCATCTTCACCATCGTTGAGATTGACTTTGAGCTCATCTATGACCTCACCGGCATACTCACATATAAACGCACCAGAACGAATAGGGTCCCAGCAGCGAAGACCCCAGCCTCGGTTGGTGGTCCTGAAGACCTCAAAATGTAACCTGGCTCCCTTTTGGGTCACTCTGTTCCGGCAATTTGTAGAACAGTTGCAAGAATCACCACATTCATAGATTATTGGTTTGCGGCATGCCAACAATCCTGATGAACTGTAAGGTAAATCGCCTCCATTATGTTGTCCACAAGCACAACTCGGATCACCAGGCAGGCAAACACTCTGGCATCTGCAGCCCTGCAACTTCTTCATAGAACTAAGGGGCCTCAAGTATTTGACCTGATTAGTATAGGTGAAATGTCCAGGTCCTTTATCATGGTCTACCTCATTGACAAGACAAACTGGCAACATTTCAGCCTTAGATGACAGATCAGCTAGTAGAAGATTGCCTCTGGTAGCAGGATTAGTTATCCATTTCTGAGTCATCTTCCATATTGCAGCTCCATCACGCTGTCCAGGTTCACGCAGCAGCTTGTACTTGAAGCAATTGATACCAGACTTTGTTCTCTCCTTCCAGGACTCATGAATCTTGTAGAGGCCATCATATACGTAAATTTTCCCAGTTATGCAAAATGGATCCTTGAAGCCCCGTACAACCCTTATCTCATTCTTCCTGTGCAAACTCCTCTCAAGAGCTAGGTTACCCCTCTCAAGCTTCTGATCATGCCTCTCCTCAGTATTCCTACTATTTCCCCCTTGACCACTGTACACCAGCACATCTGTGTCATCATCCTCATTCTCATAACCGCCTGCAGAGACGATACATATTGCTACAGAATCCTCATCTTTTCCAAACTTAGTAGTCATGTAATCAATACCTCCCATACTAGGTGCATGCAACCCAATGATACACAGCTCCATCCTGAAATAGAAAATATCCCCTATCTCAACTCCAGGGACAGTTCCTACCCTCTTACCCGAATTGGCCCTGATGTTACTGGCCATCATGATGGCGCCAGCCTTCAGGTCTGCACGTCTGCTAGCATCCTGTGTTTCATCCATCTGCAGATGTCTTCGCCGGAGTGCCTCAAAGGTCATGTGAACTGATTCCACAATCTCCCTTTGATCGGATGTAGATGGCAGAAAGGCAAGCTCCTTGCCAGCGACGAAATTCTTGTATGTGGGCTTAGGGCGCTTGAACTTACCATTTGTGCCATCTGCACCAGATGCACCAGAACCAGGAGGACGGCCTCTCCTAGGCTTCCGTTCAGATGACAAAGTTTGGTTACCCGAGTAAGGCTCATCATCACCATCAACTGACATGCTTGGTCTCGTCTTGTATGCAGAGATAGGGGTGGCATCAATGGGGCCGTTGGCACTGGTGCCGGCATAAGAAACTCCATTTGCAGTGGCACTGAAAGTAGCAAACGATCCAAAGGCAGGAAGATTCCCCGCACCAAACCCTGTTGGGAATTGGCCAACCGGAGTGACACAGACCAATGGTGGTGTACTTGACTGATTAACATTGACTCCCATGGGTGCAGGGAACATGGGAGCCAAAGACCTTAATGGCCTGGCATCTAGGAGCTCCTGATTAGGATCAGGTATGAAATTTGAGGCCCTGTACATCTCAGATGTATGAAAATTCCTGCCAAAGAAAGCAAAATATTAGTAGTATTAGAAAACGAAACTCCCTTAAGAGCATTGCATTAGCAAAATAAATCCTTGAACTGCATCCCAGAAAAAAAATGCAAGCAGCTGTAAGCAGCACATGAACTTCACGCGCTATTTGACAGTCTGGCATACTTTTGTCACCCTACAAGTCACTTTGCATAGTTTTTCTGAACAAATTGTGTTGGCAAAGTACTGTTAAAAGAAATATTCACCAAACAAAAGACTTCACAATTCTATTATAATGGTAGTTTTTTTGTTTTTTTCCAGGGCCAATTACAACAGTAGTTTTTCTTATATCATAAGTCACTCATTGACTGTCACAAACTCTACGTAACACAAATTTATTAGCCATTATGAGCACATAATCGACGACCATGCCAAAACCAAATTCGTACAAGCAAGCCTCAGGCCCTTGTCACCTTGTGCTATTCAATATGAATCATCATGAATCCACCATCCAACCCAAATGGTTGACCACCGTGCATTTGCCAATGATTGCAACACATAAGGGGAGGGCCAAGGAGATTCAGAACAGAGAACTAGTAGTGACTTGGATACGTTTATGGACTGTGGTCTGGTCTCCGACAGGCAACAGGGTGTCAATGATGTCAAGGAAGTTGGCTGGTGATCAGCTATGAAGTTGGAAAAAGGTGTATGAAGTGGGAGATAGAATAGCAGCAGCAGTGTATTGGCAAAATAGCTTGTACTAAACAGAACAATCATTTGGATGGTTTCACTGCAAAGTTTCACCAGGGATTCTAACTTGCAGAAATCAATTGGGGCGAGGAGCATCCCTCTTGTTATGCTTTTACTAATCACATTTCATACAGCAAGCTGAGAAGGTTCGCCGCACAGGTACCTTCATAAACACATTGGGTCTAACATGCATTGAGGCGCCAATCACCAGCGCAATATCGCGGGACCTTATAGCAATGGTGTTTAAAGAAACGACCTTTTGAACTAGCCCCTGGTGCAACCGAGATGAGGCTTCTCCCCTCCATCGAGCGCAGCTCATATCAAAATCGGGGAGAAGTACCCCAACCTAAGGAATCACAACCCCAAGCGAACCTACACTGAAACAGCATGCCTGCCCCCCAAAACATCAAGGCTAGATTAGATAAATCACTCCCCTAGTGGATTGGAGGGGATTGGAGGGGAATGAACTAATTTCTCCCTCAATCCCCCACAGTCCCCTCCAATACACATGGAGAATGGCCAAACAAGCGCAGCTATTGAGCAAACCCTAGGAGACGACCACGACAACTTAACCCCCTAAATCTGCCCCAATCGCGGAGCCGAAAGGAACGCAGCGGTCAAATGAACCCCCGATTTTTCCCGCAAAACAAACAACCCCGCACCACGGCGTATTGATCTCGCGCGAGAGAGAGGACGAAAACCGAATCATGGATGGATGACGCGTCGACTAGCTCGCGTGGCGACATGCAGCGAGCAGATCAGCAGCTAAAACAATGGGGGCACAGAGAGAGATTCGGATTCGATTGCTCAGCAGCCGCGGCAACGAAATGCTCCCCCCAAAAACACAGCGGACGCCTGGAGGAATCCGCCCGGCAGGCTAGGGTTACTCACCAGCAAGAGGAGAGGTGGATCCAGGCCCGGATTGGTCTCCGCTCCACCCGGCAGAGGGCGGGAGCGAGGAGCAAGGGGTCGGCGGAGAGCGAGAGAGAGAGAGAGAGAGAGAGAGCGCACGGGAGGAAAGGCACAGGTGAAGGAAAGGCACGGGAGGAAAGGCTCGGGTCCCCTCGCTCACTCCGTCACTCGTGCGGCATTCACTGTCTGCGGCCGAAATCAATGGCAATTTGCAAAAAGAAAATTTATAAACTTTGCAATTTGCAACTGAGGGTTCCCTACACGAGGGCACAAAGCCGCCCGGTTCAAATAAAAAAACGAAAAAGATAATTTTACAAAAAAAAGTTCAATTTGCCTGGTTCAGCCGGTTTACTTCCTCAAAACCAAAACCACCCACTTTCGCACCCCGGCTAAACAAAGGGCGGCGGAACGATGGCGGACTGGTTTTGGTTCAGCTTTGTGTTCCCGTGGATCAAAGCACACTGGCAATTTTATCATCTCGCGTATGTGACTAGAGAAAATAAAAGAAAAAGATTACGTGGACAATGAATTTATAAAGTCTAGAGGGTTATATTCTTTCATAAAGGTAAAAAGACTAAAGGCAATTTTGCAAATTTCCAAAAGAAACTATCATTGTTAAAAGATTTATCGTATCAAAACAGAATTACTCATCTTCGATCGATTTACCGCTGCTTATTCGTTGATCAAATTTTAGAAACTAGCCATTTAGGTTTTAAGACAATAAGATTTGGGGACTTACACGTGGTGGTTCTTGTAGTGGGAACACCGGAAGGCCGCAGGATCTTCATCAGGTTGGATGGCAAGGCGGCGGAGGGGTCGTTCGTCTTGATTGCGAATGACGCCTATTGGATGAAGTTGCTGGAGAGGAATAGGAGCATCACACACCACTAGAGCTAGTGAGAGAGATGTCGCGGGGTTGTCAACCCCAGCGGTGCCCTCCATGGTAGCGGCATCACCCAACCGGGTGCCAGATCGAGGTACGTTGGCAACCAAGGTAGGGGAGCCGGGATCCATCGGCACAACGGAAGATGTGTGAAGCTGCGGCGGAGGTGCTCAGAGATGCGCCGTGCTGGCACAAGAGACGATGGACACTAAGATGGTGGAGTGGCGGCGCATATGATGGAAACAACTTAGTGGGGTTAGGGTTATGAAAGTTATATATGAAGATAGGATCAATCCGAGCCGTTGGATTGAAATCATGTGCTGAGAAAGATTTCTTAAATAGGGAAGGTTGGGTGAATGAATCTGAATTGTTGAGGTGAGAAATCGCAACATTAATTCTGAATTAGGTGAAAATGTTGTGAACCTCAATCACCTTCGAAGGAGACATGCCCTTATGGAACTGTTGCGAGTAAGCCCCCCAATGTCACCACACGAAAGGCGTTTGATCTCGTGCTCCATTGCCCATTGAGAATGCAAGCTATAGTATATCTATATATTTGTAATTCGAGGTGATAGAAAAAGAGGTGATCAAGCGGTGAACCCCCAATCGGTGTCCTCGGTCAGATGTACCACCACGCCAACAATCAAGCAAGCCACGCTGCTTTATGCTGTAGCACGCCGGCCGCTACGCACCATGTAGCCGGTCGCCATGGTATATCGGTGTCCTTGGCTGCGAATGCGAGCACCAAGAGGGCGCCGCTCGCGTGACATCAAGCCACCAATTGGTGCTTCGCGCGCATATCGGGGCTAGCGAAAGCTTTGCATTGGCGCGCGCGGGGCTTCGGGCTTCGGCCGTGCCTCCTTCCGCTCGGGGCGCGGGCGGAGACGCTGCTGTTGGGCTATGGCCCGTGCAAGACCACCAACGGTCCCGGTGTCGAAAGTGACAGTGGGTCAGTGGCACCGGCCGCGGCAGGTTCACCCGGCCGTCCGCGCAATCAGACACCAGACTTGCGCGTCAAACAACAGGCAGGAGCGTGTCACTGACCTGAACCCCAAAGGCAAAGAGCACGAGGCAGCCCGTGGTCCCCCGGACCCTCAGCCAGCATCCAACTGACAGGCAGCGACATACATGTTGCCCGGTTGTACCTGTACACCACGAATGACACTGCAGAAGCCGTGTTCTGAGGCCGGTTCTGCGTCCAGGAAACGAAACTGAGGAACTCGTCCTGTCGATCAGGACAGCCATCTGGCCATCTCCTCCAGCGCCGCCGCCTGCGCAGCTGCTTTCGTCTGCTTCGGAAGGTCTGCCGGGACCTGTATGTCAGGCGAGCAAGAAGTTCACAAGAGAGGAGCCGTGAAGAAAAAAATGAGAGGAGCCCTGATTGAATCGCTGTGGAGGGAGCTCTTGCTCCTCTACGCTCGTCCGATCATTACCTTCTGGTGCACTGACGGCTCGATTCATCACACTCCACAACCACTCCAGCTCAAAAACCTTGCCGTCGTCCTCGGCTTCGTCATGTACACCTTAGATTCTGGATGGAATAAGGTTCAAGAGCAATAGAGGGGTAGAGAAATCTCAAAAGCCTTGTTCTTGGCTTCGTCACGCTGTTGATTCTGGGGGTAGTTCTAACATGACACTTAAGGTCAATTTTCAACTGAAGTATACTCTCCGGGATGGCATCTCTCAACAGGGCTGCCACTGGCACCAGCACCTCGTTACGACAAACCTACATCACAAGAATCCGTGCCAAGAAAAAACTACAGTTATTCTAATTAAGCTAGAGTGCTAGGCTGCTAGCCTATTGTATTCTGCTGCCAATTGACAACTCTTTCCAAAACCGCCCCTAACGAACAAACAAATGAACCTAAGAAAATGATTGTATAGCAGCCACATCATGTACTTCTTGAGGCCACATCGTTGTACTTCTGCTCTTCTTCTTAATGAAATACATGCTCGGACATCGAATGTGAAATCTGTTCGTCATCCTACGAACTACAGCCAGCCTCAGACCAAGCTTGGAGTCATAGCGCTCCTCCATAAATAACAGCAAATTATAATTGTCATGGATACAGAAAAGAGGTTGTTTCTTACTTAGTATTTAATAACATCCAAAAGGAAAAAAAGGTGTTAAATAGAAGTGTAGATTATAATACATCAAAATAAAAAACTAAGTCTACTCTGGTACGTGCTAATCCCAAATCCCAACACAAGAATACGAGTACCCTTTCCCATTTGAGTATTTGACATGGACTGCTACTCATTAAAACAAGCGTATGCACTAATGATAGCTGTAGAGGGGTCATCAATGCATAATTGCACACAGAAGAACAGAGCACAAGAACAGGCACCCTAAAGCCATATACTTCAAACTGTTAAGATGGTACTTATGAGTGCAATATGATACGAATGTGCCACTACTAAATGTGTCCTAGTGAGAAAAAAGAAAGGAAGCTGGGCAGAATCAGAAAACAGATAGCTAAATAATATAAATTGAAATATTTTAGTCAAATAACAAATGCGCAAGTCATGAAACGAGCACTGCACATGTCTAATAGACATTACATACAATATATACTCTTAATACAATCAAACAAAGTTGCGAATGCAAGTGAAAATTTAAATCAGCTCATCACATAAGCTGGTAAGCCCAGCCACTACCATAAGGCCTATATTATTATAAACTAGACAGTATGCCTTTGGCTCCTTTCTTAATCCACGTAAATAAAGATAAAATGAAGGCAATCTCAAGTATTATGGTAAGAACTCACATAGAGCAGCCCTGAAGACTGGATCATGTAGAGCTGTGGCCCATCCCTATGATAACCTCCAAGAGTAACTCACAGACAAAAGGCCTGATCCTGATTCAAATTGCAACAAACATGTCAAGTAGACATATTATCAAAGCACACTACTAGGTCATTGACTAATTTTATTTAAAAAATCCTTATTAAGTCACCAATAAAGTGTACATAGCTACACGATCAGCCAACTCCTTTACAGGCATGAGTTCTCCATACAGCGTTACTGCTTTAGAGTACAATTCTGAGAAAGCGCTAGTATATAATCAAGATTTAATATTTTTCACTTTTCATAATTGGCGGCCTCTGAATTTTCTAGTTTGTTCTTGATACTATCTGCTCATCAGCTGCTAAACCAGCAACAGCCTAAAAGTCGAGGACAGGAACTCTCAAAGTACACAAATTTGTTATAAAAAAATACTGATCATACATAAGTATCACAGTATCAATATATACAATGCAAGCGGCATTCAAGTTCTCAATTCCAAAGGTAAGTGCAATTTTACCCCGCGTATGTTCTTATTGTCAGAGCTCAATGACTATAGGACTGCTTACTCCTATGAGAAAAGAAAGAAAGAAAGAACAATGAAGAACATACTTACCAGGCCAGAGTTTTGGTGCACCAAGTGAATTCTCCATTGAACCCCTCCGGAATCATCTTTGATGTTACCAGCTTCCCTACGCCCTAGAGCTGAACAAAAACATAACAGGTTATCAGTTATCACACAAAACAAGCACCCAAAGAAAAAACTCTGACCAAGGATAAAAATCCAGCAATGACCACTCACCAGAATGATCGCATCTTTGCATTTGATCCCAACAATAGCCCTACAAACAGAATCATACAAAGAGCAGAGTCTAAACATATAATAACAAGAACAATGCAAAAATTGGAAAGGAAGCTTGTGGGGACTGAGGAGTTCCAAACGTGCTGTTGGCAACACTCTACAACCTTGCCAGCATACTCAACCTGGAAGACATGGCCATCCGGAGAGAATGTGGTGACAGACTACAGACAGATCGTAAATATGCTACTCATTGTCAAACTGCTTCCATCTCTCTAAATTGCTTATACACATTCATCTTCAAGACATCATCACTGGACACAATTTGCCGGCCACTGCTACGACCACGACCGCAACACACTAACATTGACGGCGATGCAAAACCCTTACTGTCAAATGAGGGGGCAAAAGGTAGTTTTCAGCTGGTTTCTTTGGTCCCAATGCGACCGGCCTTGAACTTGGAATTTGCCAGTATATTGGTATTTTTCCAGTTTGGCAGAAGTCAGAACTTGAGATTTCAAACTTCAGTCAAAATGTGACTGGAGATCTACCAAATTGCTCAATAACAACAAATTAAATATACAGGGATATAGCATCTTTGACATCAAAATAAAAAGCAGTTCTACTGATGGTGGGGTAATGCTAGAAGCAAGAAGCATTCAGTTCAAGTGCAAAACACATTATATTTTAAACCAAGGAAATAAATATTTTCCATTCATATGATGACACTCAAGCCCTTACTCCACGCATATAGAAAACCCCTCTTTAATCTGCACATATTCTTTTTTCCCCCTCCGCCGCAAATTGATCAGCTCTCTTCAGTTCTAAAATACAGATACATTACATCAGCCGGCGCTAAGTATGCCGTTGATGTTGTGCTTGTTCTTCTGCACCGGCAAATGAATTGAAGTCACATGAATCCATCTCTGCGGTCTTGCTCCTCGGCCTCCCTGTTCGCCGTCTGCACGGCCTTGAACCACAGAAACCCCTGAAATTTACACAGCAACTCTTCAGTCAGTCAGCAACAAGCAGGCCCCACATAGGAGGCACGGTGCCGGTGCGTATGTCGATACGTACGGAGGTTGGGATGCCGGTGAAGACGAAGAAGCCCAGGAGCGGTGCGTACAGGGCGCTGTCGGAGCCAATGATCCCGAACACCGGCCGCTGGTTCGTGTACTCGAAGATGGAGCCGATCTGTGGAGCCATTTCGTCAGAAAAGACGCCGAGCCAGGCTTCGGTGAGTGACGAGTGCGTCGCGTGCAGCGAAAGGAAAAGGAGGAGTTTCCGAGAAACGCACGGCGGCGATGGCGGTGACCGCGGACGCGAGCAGGTACGCGTAGAACGGCACCTGCCCGGCTTCCTGCCCCTGCACGGCCCCGCCCTTGCGCTCCCAGGGCGGCGGCTCGTCAGCGCCGGGCTTGGCCCACGCGGGGACCTGCTCCTCTGCCTCCCCCGGTGGCTTGCCAGCGGCGGCCAGGACCGTCAGCCTTCGGCGCCGACATCGTCCGGCGATTCGCCCCCCAAGGAGCGAGCGGCCGAGATGGTTGTTCACAGACGTCGGCCTCAGACCGAGGTGATCTGAGCTGCTGCACAAGGAGGCGGAGACGGCCACCGCCGCGACCGCCATGGAGACGAACCCGACGAGCTCTCGCGCTCGGCGGGGTGTGTCGGTGCGAGCGGTGGTGCTGGATGGCTAGCGCAGTCAGGGGAGGGGGAGGGGATTCCCGTGGATAGGTCGTGGACTCGTGGTCGCTGACGCGGCGTCGTGAGAGGATAGGATGACCGACGTGGCTTGGTCTGGCACAAGTCTGCGTGCGAAGTACTTGTTGGGCCTTCCCTCGAGTCCGTCAGGCCCAACGAAGCTCCAAACTAGGAGTACAACTAAATACATTAAGGAAATCCATTCAAAAAATAGGTTTCAAATTTCATTTAGATCTGGTTGGGGTGCGCCAGGCCCTGCCAGCAGTGCAACGGCTGGGCGACACTCGAGGGCCCCAGTGGCAAGCCACTGTGGTGGGCCCTCCCCCACAAAAAATAAATTTAATATCGAAGTGGGCACATGGCCCACATATCAGATATTAAACTGATAAGAACAGATACTACACTTGATCTTAGCCAAAAGGCCGAGAAAGGTATGCTTTGGAACGGTGCCCAGGGTCTCGTTTTGTAGCGAGTCCACGCCACGGCTCTGCTTGCCTGGGCGATGTGGGACTAAACAACCGAACAGCGCTGCTGCCGCTGCGTGCGCGCATGCTCTCTGTGGTCTGGGCGAGGTGGGCGGGGCGGGCGAGCGCTCTGGCCGTCTGGCGTATGTAATGGGCTTTGGCCCAACGTGGAAGCAATCGCGATCCGCCCAGCCCACCTGATATGAAGAAGATTGGAACGCAGAAGCTTTCCGGCCCACGTAAACCACGCCGTGGATCATCGGCTGCCACCGCGGCGGCGCGCTGATGGAGCAGAAGTTCATCCAGCAGCACACAGCTCACAAAATTGAATGGATGATGGAACCTGCGAGCTGTGATGATGTGATCGCGGTCGCGTCGTGCCTAGTGGCTTGATCGTTGATTGACACCAAGAAGTGGTGATCGCCAGTCCAAACTGGTACACCCAGAATTCATTGACACTGAGTCACTGACGCAAGATAATACAGAATTACAGATACTGAATCTTGGTCCCCGGCGATCGCTCGTGGCCGGCGGCGGCGACGCCGCGACGGACCACCGGGTCATTTCTTGTCCCTGAGCAGCACCTTGACGTACTCCTTGTACTCGACGCGGCCCTCACCGCGGGGGTCGGCCTCGCGGAGCATGGCGTCGGCCTCCTCCTCCGTGAGCCGGTCGCCGTGGCTCACCATCACCTGCCGCAGTTGCTCCGCGGGGATGGACCCGCTGCGGGCGTCGTCGAACACGTCGAAGCACTCCGCGAGGCGCTCCGCCGACTGCCTGGCGCCCATCTTGCGCGCCGCGACGGCCAGGAACGCCGCGAGGTCGACGGCGTCGGCGCCCGCGGGGACGCCCGCGTCCTCCAGGAAGCGCCGCGCCTCGGCCTCGTCCACGTTCTGGCCCAGCGAGCGCAGCGCCGTCACGAGCTCGCCCGTGGCGATGCGACCTGCAGGGGGTGTTGGGAAGGAGACGGAGAAAAGATTAGTTTTTCGTGCGTCGCGGCGGAGAGCTAGTAGGCGCGCGTGAGGGGTGCTGCGGCGTCCTTGCCGTCCTCGTCGGCGTCGAACAGGTCGAAGATCTCCTTGCACTCGTCGGCCTGCTCCGGCGTCAGCTTCTCCGCCATGCTCGCCCAAGCTGCTCGCTCTCCCAGCACCCCAGCCGCCTCTTCTTGCGGTGGATGCTAACTGTTTTTTCTCGAGGAAGAATGGCAGAGTTTTCTATGGTTCGATTTCGACAGGTCAAAAGGGAAATATCTCCGTTCCCAAAAAAAAAGGGAAATATCTCCAATCTCCGATCTGGCGAGCCACTTTTTCTCGGCCAGGAAATAGCCAAACTTAATCGATCCAGTGGCGGCACCTAGTAATCACAAAAGCGACGTTTCATCCACCCCTGGCGTGATCCAATCTGGCAATCTTGGGTGCATGTAAAGATAGGCCATGCCGCCATGATCCTCACCTAACCATCACGATTAGCAGCAGCCGATCGAGATCCGGCAACTGACACGAGCGGTATTAAAAGGGGTCTGCCTCTGCCAGAATCAGACAAGCCAGAAGAGGGGGACAGAGGTGAAGGTGAACCATGACAGGATTATTAGGAGCAGCTGAAATCAAAGGTTAACAATTCCTATTTTTCCACACCTTGATTGTTCTTCCCCCATACCAACTCGTACTGCAGCCATACAGACAATGGTGATGAAAACTGTCGTTTCAGAACCAACTTGTGTTCAACAGCCTGGAACCGCACCTAATTGGTTCCTCCTGTTCATGATTCGTTCATGAATGATTAGCGTGCACGTGTCAAGGTGAGGAGCTCAAAGATCACAGCACCGCAAGAGATTTGCTGTCGCGAGCGCTCTCTCGAACGATGCATTATCAAAGGAATCACCGGACTTCCATTTCCATCCTAGTCCAATGTCCCCAGGCCTGCACAGTTTCTCAAATTATACGGCAGCTGCGTGCTGTGTGCTTGAGTGAGTCTGGACTGGTATACAAGATTTTGGCAAGACCAAGACCAAGACCTAAACAACAGAAAGGCCGAAACAAACACTTCCTCAATCCAGATTTGTCCATGGCCTAACGTGCACGCAAATTTAACATTACCAGAAGTGCAGATCGATTGGAAATGAAAGATAGGACTTGCGCGAAAAAAAACAATACCCACGAAAATACGAACTTCAACAAATCCTAAGCTCCAACAGGCGCAATAATGCAAGATAACATCACAATCAAAAGAAACAGGTATCTGATGTCGCGTTCCCATGACTACACCACCTAACCCGACCACTACTCAACATTACCACCTGCATGATACTGATACGTACTCATCAAAGGGACATGACAAAGTACAGCTTGTGAGCCTGATAATTCGGTTTGCTTCGGACAGACTTATTTATGGGGGACCGCTCCTCACTTGGCCATCATGACCTTGACAAACTCCTCGTAGTTGATCTGGCCATCGCCGTCCACATCAGCCTCGCGGATCATCTCGTCAACTTCTTCGTCGGTTAGCTTCTCACCAAGGTTGGTCATGACGTGGCGGAGCTCAGCAGCCGAGATGAAACCGTTCTGGTCCTTGTCGAAGACGCGGAAAGCCTCCTTGAGCTCCTCTTCGGAGTCAGTGTCCTTCATCTTCCTTGCCATCAGGTTCAGGAACTCTGGGAAGTCGATGGTCCCGTTGCCATCAGCATCAACCTCGTTGATCATGTCCTGCAGCTCTGCTTCAGTAGGGTTCTGGCCAAGGGAGCGCATCACAGTTCCAAGCTCCTTGGTAGTGATGCAACCTGCCGAAGGAAAAAGAAATCAAACTTAAGATTAGTATTAGAAAACAAGCAATCTTCTCATAGAGGGTTTATAAAGTCATAGAAGTCCTAGCTTGTTCAATTTGAAGCCAAATACTACATAGCTGCTAAGGCTATTTTTAGCTCACATTATTATAACAATACAGAGCACATAATAACGACATGATCACTTTCAGCATGGCAAGTACTTCCATTCACCCATCAAATTACAATAAACTTACTGTAGCAGGAAAGAATTGATAAACAAGCATCGCTTGAAAGAAAAGCCACCTAAAGGAGAAAAGTATCACATCACCTCAGAAGGATGGAAGTTATGTCAAACAAGTAACATGACAGGAGATAGTAAAATGCCAGTCGCTTTCAGAAAATATCAATGATGTCGGTCATCAACATCTCAATACAAACAGTCAAGTTATGGATTTATCACATAACAACATAAACAGTGGAATTAAGAGTATAGCTGACCATAATCCAGGTAACATGAACACATTAATGCAGTGACTGGTTTTAATTCTAGTCCCATAATCAGTTTCCTGCCACTTTAATAAAGAAGCATGCTTCACAGCTATTAATCTGCGCAATCAAACCCAGCTCTAGCATGAAAGTCAAAATATGTATTCAACAGAACAACAGAGGACATGTAGAAATGAGCTACAATGCGAAGTGTGATAAAGAGTGCCCTACTACTATGCCTGGTCCAATACTACACAATAAACATTTTATGACCAACTTGTTGGCTCATAAACAGGCAGGACAAATATGCTACAAGACTATCATGTATGATAGCAAAAAAAAAAATCGAAGTAAAATAATATTTATAACACTTGTTCTTCCAAGGTAAAACGACCACTGCTCAACAGCATACTACCGTACTACAACAGATTTACTTGTTCTTCCAAGCTAAAACGACCACTGCTCAACAGCATACTATCGTACTACAACAGATTCACACCTTAATTTCTAGGCATAGCTCAAAGCCAACACCCTTTCTTCAAAATCATAAGCATACAGTCTCCATGATCTAAATCCAACTACCCTTTCCCTAAGATATCTCCGGTACTTGATACATAGATCATGCAACCATATGTCCACACTGTGCTAAGAACCTGTCTCACAAAGTTAGATGCTCGGATCGTACTATGTTCACTGTTCATTACTCCATTCTACATGAATGCTCCCCTAGATATTCGAATTCCAATCCTATCTCCGAAAATAAACGATTCACAATCCCCAAATCGTTCTCCCCTCGATAGCACTGCAAAATCATAACAATTTTCACTGTTCTCCCGCCTTGCGAGCAAAATCCTAGATAATAAACAGCTGGTAGCTGGGAATGAACACGTCTCTAGATGGCTAGAATCGCTCGGCGCAACCGACGCCCAAAACGGCAAAACACCACCAAATTACTTCACAGATCACCAAACCCTAGGCACCACGTCACTCGGCCGGCCGGATCCGGAGCCGTAACCCCGACGGCTCCGACATAATCCCTATAATTCAGGCCGGATCGGGCGTGGCTGAAAGCTCGATCCCGATCCGACCGCCAGAGATCGGGGAACCTAGCGGGGCCGAGAGAGGAGGGGAGGGGGACAGGTGAGGCGGGTACCGTCGCCGTCCTTGTCGAAGAGGCTGAACGCCTCCTTGAACTCCGCGATCTGCTCGTCGGTGAGTTGGTCCGCCATGAGGGAGGGTTGCGGCGAGGGCACACGACGCGGAAGGAGAGGAGAGGGGGAGGGGTGCTCGTGCTCGCGTCACAGTTGGTTGGCCTGCGCGGATGGGGAACGGGGTGGCCGGTCCACGGGCCGGTTTTATAGGCAGCGGTGAGGCGATGGGAGGATTCCAAGTTCTAACCGTGGTTTTTGTATCCGGTTCTCCGCCCTATTTCCTGTCTATATATTCCTTCTGGCTTTTCTTTTTCCTTTTTCTGCTCTTACTTTGGCCCTAGGCAACCAACGATTCCATGTTCCATCAATCCATCTTGAGCTTGACATCATGACCAAAATTATAAGACTACGATATGTGATTTTGTTTTCTATGACTAGTTGAATATGGTGTTGATTTTTTTCTTATTGACGGTGTGTCGGTGTTAATATAAATTAATAAAAGTCAGGATGAGTGGCACACAGCTAGAGGAGATAAAAGAATGACTATCCTGGATAGGGAATATGTTTAAGTCATTGGACTATTCGTTTTGTGATTGTAGAGATTATTAGACGGTGTGTGTTATGTCTTAGGAAAAATAAATCTACATAAAAGACTAAGATAAGAAGCTGACTTGACAACCCGAATATGAAGTGAGCCTATACATGATAATAAGCGGGAAAATAAGGCATAAGTGCATATTAAAACTAAGAAATTACGTTGTTTTCGTGGAAGGGGAAAAAATCCGGCATGTACATAAATGATATTTTGAGCCAGATATCCAACGTTCTTTATACTACAAAATGCACCTTTTGTGTTATTTATTTCATTATTTATCTAGTTGTTTCCCTTTCCATAAATTAGTTTATAGATACGTGGCAGTACTATTTATTCAACATGGTGTTGCCTAAGTTTTGCGTGATACATGTGCATGCAAGAGAAACTTTTCAAACTTTGCTTTTTGAGAAACTGTATCATGCATTGCTCAGATCCCCAACTCCTCACGTAATGCTATAGGAGTACTTTATTTCTTCTTCTTGTGATCTACTGGTACTAACTAGAAAAAAAGAAAAGATCTAAATTACTCCCCTCAACTACGGCAAAAGTCCGGATAACCCTCTAAACTAAACT
This sequence comes from Panicum miliaceum, assembly GCA_032594955.1. Taxonomy (NCBI): domain Eukaryota; kingdom Viridiplantae; phylum Streptophyta; class Magnoliopsida; order Poales; family Poaceae; genus Panicum; species Panicum miliaceum. The sequence continues at coordinate 15,063,354 of CM064058.1, read as the reverse complement.
ATAGTTTGGTTCATTTTACCACCCAAACTATGCTTTTTGGTTCAAATTACCTCCCAATACAATTTGTCTTTTTTATTTCTCCATGCATAGATGGAGTTTTAAGTTAAAATTTTACAAAAATGATAGTACGCATCATAACGCATCTAGGAAAAATACATCATAAATTTTTATCATTATTTTGATAGGTTAGGATATTTAATAATAAATTAATCATTAGAGTTCAAAATTATATAAAAATAATGATGAAAAAATTATAAAAAATTTTAATATGCATTGTGATGTCCACTAATACTCTGCAAAATTTGAAATTAAAATTCAATTTGTGTATGGAGAAACAAAAAAGATAAATTATATTATGAGGCAAAATGGACTAAATGGCATAATTTAGGGGGTAAATTGAAACAAGTTATAGTTTAAGGGGTTATTCAGACTTTGGCTATAATTGAAGGTTGTAAATTGAACTTTTTCCAAAAAAAAGATAATCCTGCACGAAATAAACCATGCCAGCTAGGCAGCTTCATTCCCTCTGTCAAGTCGTCCATGCTTTTTCTCCGACTCTATCATCATCGGCCTTGTTTGGATCCCTAGGCTATTTTTTAACCCCATTCAAATAGCCCAAATACTTCTAGAGGAGCCAAACATGTGGGTTATTTCTGAGCTATTTGCAAATAGCTCACTCCAAAAAACTATCCCATCCAAGAGGTGCTATTTGGCCTATTTTGGGTGGGCCCCACTGATTATTTCTTTCTCTCTTGTTAAAGTGACAGTCAAATGATTGGAAAAGTAATTTAGGAGCTAAATATCTTTTGGATCCAAATACCTCAAGAGCTATTTTATTGAAGGGTTATTTTCTAGGCTATTTTTTGAATGAGGAGCCAGAAGATGGTGAGGGCGGGCGGTCGTGAGCTCGGCGCCACCGTCCCATCAGTTATAGTTACAGGGGTATTTATAAGGACGGTTACGCCTACCCTTGATACAATTACACCTTTTTACCCCCTAACCACTATATTCCAGGAATATTCCAAGGGTATTTGGTAAATTCCTCTCTGCACACACTTTATAACTCAGCACGCTCGGTGCTTCCAGCCGAAGCAGGTCCCATCGTCCTATGAGCTTCGTTTCCGCTACCCTTCGGCAGGCTTCGGTCCAGTTGCCCTTCGGTCACAACCGAAGCCTTTCCTTCGGGGCTTCGATTCTTGGCTTCACCCTTCGAGGACCTTCGGTGTGGAGTTCTTCGGTCTTCCTTCGGCGAAGCGTCCTTCGGTCGGTCATTCTTCAGCGCGATCCCGAAGTAGCGCTCCCCAACACTAGTAAACTGAAGATGGCTCAAAAAGCTGCTATCTTCATTCAAAACATTCTGGAAAAAGGTGAGGGGCAGGATATTTGCCCTGAACTTGTCTCACAAGTGGAGAAAGAACTTGCCAATGCCAAGTCACAATTTTATGGCAATGATTCACAGAAATCTGCTGTTGTTATCAAGGAGATCTTGGATCAAAAATGCTTTATTCCAACCTCTGCCAATGCATCTGAGCCCTCTAAAACAGATGAAGAAATTGATCTAGAGACTAATACGATGAAGAACAAAGATCCAGTTACATCTGCTATGGAGATAAGTCGCCCTGGTGATGAAAAGGATACCCTCAAGGTGGACCTAGCTGACAAGGAGGTGGCCACTGAAGCCTAGTGTGTTGAGCAGATTCTCCAACACATTCAATGCCATCATTGGGGCTTATGAGTTGATTGATGTTAATATGCCAGGTGGAAAATTCACTTGGTCTACCAATCAAGCTGACCCAATCCTAGAAAGACTGGATAGAAAACTTATTAGCAAAGACTGGGAAGATATCTTCCCATCTGTGGTTATTAATAAACTACCTCGTGAGGTATCTGACCATAACCCACTGCTTATTTGCATTGATACCAACATTCCTTTGAAGCATCTTTCCTTCAAATTCGAGCTATCCTGACTTAATTACCCTGAATTCGTACCCAAGGTGGACCAGATCTGGAATGACCCCTGTTATGCTGAATCAACATTTGACAGGATACAATTGAAACTGAAAATATTTAAGCAATACTTCAAAGGGTGGGGCTTTAATGTCCAGGGTGAAAGAAAGAAAAGGAGACAAAACATTCAGGCTGAGCTACATTTACTTGAAATTGAGGAAGAATCTGGGGTGTTATTGTTCAACCAGTTGGTCAAGAGAGCCGAGTTGAAAAGTGAATTGTTGAAGATTCTTGAGGAAGATGAATTATATTGGTTCAAAAGGTCACACGAAACTTGGCTTCATAAAGGTGACAATAACACAGATTATTTCCACCGAATTGCCAATGGTAGGAGGAGAAAGAATACTATATTCTCTTTACAAGATGGGGATAGAACTGTAACTGGTGATAAAGTGCTCTTGGAACATGCCACTCAATATTACAAATCTCTTTTTGGGCCTGCTACTAGTAATATGATCCCCCTGGCACCTGGTCTTTGGGAGGGGGCGGAGAGAATCTCTCCTGCGGACAATGAGATCTTGTGTAAACCATTTTCGGATAGAGAGATCAAGGATGCTTTATTCCAAATGGAACGCAACAAGGCAGCCGGACCTGATGCCATTCCCATAGAATTCTTTCAGCACTGCTGGAAAATAATAAAGGGTGATATAATTGAAATGTTTGATGATTTTCACAAAGGCAAGCTTGATGTTAGCAGAATAAACTATGGCATTATTACTTTACTACCAAAAGTGGCTGATGCTGACAAAATACAACTGTTTCGGCCTATCCGCCTACTTAACTGTCTATACAAGTGGATAACCAAGGTCCTGAAAATTAGGGTAGCTCCCTTTGCTGAAAAACTTATTTGTGAAGAGCAAACCGCCTTCATGAAAGGTAGAAACATTATGTCTGGGGCACTTGCTCTTCACGAGGTTCTTCATGAAACTAAAAGGAAGAAAAAAAAACTGGGGTTATCCTGAAACTTGACTTTGAAAAGGCATATGATAAGGTCGATTGGAGTTTTCTGATGGAATGTATCAAACAGAGAGGTTTTGATGAAAAGTGGTGTGGTTGGATACATCAAGTTATCTCAGGGGGGCTGTTAGTGTTAAATTGAACAATCAAATTGGCCCGTACTTTGACAGCCATAAAGGTGTGAGACAAGGTAACCCCTTATCACCAATACTCTTCAATTTTGCTACTGATTGCCTTACAAGAATGATCAAGCAGGCACAGAAAAATGGCCTGATTACTGGCCTTGCTAGCAACCTTATTGATAATGGTGTGGCTGTTCTACAATACGTCGATGATACTATCATTTGTCTTGAAAATTGTTTGGAAGGGGCTAGGAACATGAAATTACTCCTCTATCTGTTTGAAATCATGTCCGGGTTGAAAATTAATTTTCTGAAAAGTGAAACTGTCATGATTAATGGAGATGCTGACTTGGAAAAACAATTCTTTGATTTATTCAACTGCCAAGTGGGTCATTTCCATATAAAATATTTGGGTGTGCCTGTAAGTCCAAGTAAACTACATGTTGCTGATTGGGCTCCCTTAATTGAAAAGAAAAAATTGGACATCTGGAAGGGGGGTTCCATGTCTATAGCTGGGAGAACTACTCTCATTAATTCCGCTCTTTCCAACGCCTTTATCTATCATATGTCTATGTACCTTCTACCTAAGTCGGTGACTGACTCCCTGGACAAACAGAGGAGACCTTCTTTTGGCAAGGTGGAGGTGTTAAGAGGAAATACCACTTGGTTAAGTGGTCTGTACTATGCAAAAGTAAAAAGAAAGGTGGCCTTGGCATTAAAGATATGAGGAAAACAAATCTTGGACTGCTTTGTAAGTGGTGGTGGAAACTTGAGATGGAAGATGGTCTATGGCAACAACCTGTAAGAGCTAAATATATAAAGAGAGACCTGATCAGCAATGTCCCTCTTAGAATTGATGATTCTCCTATTTGGAAAGGCTTAATGAAAGTTAGACACATTTACCTGGCTGGGAGGAAACTCAAAGCTTGCAATGGTAAGACTGTGCGTTTTTGGATGGACTGCTAGCTGAAAGATAAACCCCTGTGTACCATATTCCCTACCTTATTTGAATTATGTGAAACAAAGCAGATAACTGTGGATGGTTTTTTTGGCATTAATGGGGATGTCACTTTTAGGAGATGGCTCCCCACTGTACTGCATGGGCAGTGGGAAAATCTGAAACATGAGGCGCTCTCCTACCCCATTACTAATGAACCTGATCAGATCACTTGGAAGTGGTCCGCTAGAGGGGTGTTCACTGTGAAAAGCACTTATGGTCGATTCACTTTTGATGATTCTGGGGATGCTTTCACCAGAATTTGGAAAGCCAAGTTACCTTACAAAATAAAGATCTTTCTTTGGCTCGTTGAGAAGGGAGCCATCTTAACCAAGGATAATATGGTTAAACGAAATTGGCAAGGGGATCCCTCTTGTCGTTTCTGTAAGGGGATCCCTCTTGTCGTTTCCAGCTCTCTCCGTGACTCCGTGACGTGATGCGGCATCTTTAGCCTTCCAAGGAGCGACAAAAACAAGTCAAGAGCGACGGAGAGCGATCGAGCAGTTTCCGTGACCGCGCACGCAAAGACCAACGAGCCGGACGTGTCCTTGTACAGCTGGTGTACACTTCAACACTTGTAGTAGCGTTGTACGCCGACGCCGCGACGCACAGATCGCTCGCAAAAAGGTGGTTGCGTTGCGTGAAAATATACTCTAGCTTCGACGCCACTGGATCGGATCGTCTCCCTCCTAGGCTTCCTTTTCTGGTCCACTCCAAGCCCAGCAAGTGGCCTCTTCGATGGGCTGGCTGAGTGGCGGCACTGTTGTAACGAAAAAAGGCCCATGGGCAGCGATCATCCCGGGTAAGCTTCGCGCCGTCCGCAGCGACCAAAGGTATTGGTCTATTGGATGTGCAGTCATGTACGACCAAACTCAGAAGTAAATAATGGCATCATCCAATCCGCTGACGCATCATCATGTACATATATGACGCAATAAACTGAGCTGTTTACATGACTGCACTCTGCACCAGCATGACTCTACCATCTAACTTAACACTCTCTACGATGACTTCAATTTCTAAACGATCCTAATAGGCTATACCATCTTGAAACTAAGAAGACAAACTAGCTTGAGTAGCATCGACAGACAACCTCGACGGCGCCATCTACGGTGACACTGGAGGAGGCGTGCCAGGCGGGGTGGGCGGCAACATCGGCGGCACCTGGTTCGCTGCCACATATCGACAGATCTCATATTCTCATTGCAAGGAGAGTCATAAAATCTGTTGAAAATAACAATGCAGGAGTAACTTACAGTTGCACATGAGGAGCGTCTGGATCGGCAGCACGGCGCCGCAGGCGAGCGGGAGGACGGCCATGCGGAGGGGGTCGACGGGCCGGGGCAGGAACCGGTTCATGCCGCCGTTCGTGCCGTGGCAGAGGCAGATGGGCGCGTCCCGGACGACGGCCCGGAGCCCGTCGCAGCACTCGCCGGGGGGAGTCGCCACGGCGGCGACGTTGGTGAGGTAGTCCGTGCACGGCGCCACGGCCGACAGCGGCGTCATGCACTCCGCCGGCGGCGGCGGGGCGGGCGAGGCGCCCGGCAGCAGGCCGCCCAGGGCGCCGCCCTGCAGCGGCGGGGAGCCCGGCGGCGGGAGCAGCGGCTGGATGATGCCGATGATGCCGCCCAGCGGCGGGAAGAGCAGGCCCAGGATGGCGGGGAGCAGCCCCGGGGGGAGCTGGACGCCGGCGGGGAGGCCGGGCGGGGTCGGCGCGCCGCCATCTGCTTGGGCGGCGGCCGCCTTCTCTGCCTCGTGGCTCGCGGCCGCCGGCTTGAACCCGTGCTGGGCTTGGACCCTCACCGCTTCAGAGGGCTGCAGCGCCGCCGCCGCCACGGCGAAGGCGAGGAGCAGGGCGATGACCTTGGGCGACGCCATTGCTAAAGAGATGGAATTGGAGGTCTGCTTGGAGGAGGACGTAGGAGCTAGGAGGATGCTATGGCGCTAGCTTTGCCTGATTCTTGTGGATGGCGACGTGGGTTCGGCCTTCAATTTATAGTGCCGGCGGCGTCGAGATAAAGCATTCAAACATTCCTGTAATAATATTGGACTGTTTGTTCTGCCTCTGTAGTAAAATCTGCAATTTGTTTTCCGGATAAAGTTGGACGCGCACAGATGGTAAGCCAGATGAAGTAGTGCTGTTCGTGTTAATCGCAACTACGGTGAATGCATATAGGACTCTGGAGTCCTGGACCGCAAAATAATTTTCTGACCAAGTAGGTGCTGCTCCAAGTTCAGACATTGTTACCAAGTTCAGAGTCCATTGCTCAATGTAAAAAGTTGTTACCGTCGATATCTGAAATTTGAAGCTTGCTGTCAAGAGATATGGCTCCTTTTATTGGATCATCCTGGATACTTAGTTCTGCCTTGTACAAAGATTGGGTTTTACACCACTCTTATCCAGTAAAAACATGTGCTATCAGTATCACATTGTGTGTATCAGAATGGTCTCTACGGCTTAAAGTTTCGAATGATTAGCCCAGATTTAGAACATGGTGCCTATCGGCTGCGTTGGGCCTGGATGACATGGGCTTGGAAATTTTGTCTTGGAAAGCAAAGCTAGGGCCAGACCTAGCCCAGCCCGACAAACGTTAGTCGTGATTCGTGAAGCATGGAAGACCCGAAAATTCTTATTTTTTTTGCAAACATACTGCAGTACTTGGAGATCCACAGCTACTGACAAGGAGTAGCTCTTTGATCGCCACTGTCACCGTCGAGCCTTTTTGACAAATCCAGGCAGCTTGTGATGCACAACGTTATCTTTACCTTTCTTTGTATGGTGGCCATCGACGTCAAACATCGACCATTTCCTTTCCCTGTCCTTGTTATCCACGTCTCCAGCAAATGGATACATCAACTTTATCCAGGCGATACAACCGAGTTGCTAACTGATCTGCTGCTCTCACCATCTGCTTTTCTTTCGTTATCTCTACAGCAGAGAACAAAGACTAGATATCTGCACAATTCAATGCAAGACTCCAACAATTTTCAGACCACATAATTTTTCAGAGCTTTAGGAAGCGATATCTGCACAATTCAATGCACGAGTCCAACAATTTTCAGAGGACATAATTTTTCACAGCTGCAAGAAGCGCCCATGGAGGAAAGTTCTTTTCAGACCAATAATTTTCATTTTCTCGAACAGGCGAACAGCACAGGCGACGAAACCGGTTTATTAGTTCCAGAAGCATTAAAAAAAAAGAACAGCTAGGGGCTCCTGCAGTTCCCTTCTGTACAATACTACTATGTCAGCTACACTCTAATTATTCACTTCCACCAGTCCCTAGCCAGCACTCCTTTCTTCTTCAGCAGTATCACCTCCTCAGCGGTTTGTAGAGCACAAAGCTCACATACTTGGATTCAAACCGGTGAGTGACTCCAAGGGCGAGCAGCGACTGCGATCCCCACCCTTTCTCGATGAACAGATGGTTGAGGACGACGTGCTGTGGCTTTGGAGCTTGATCATCAATGTTATCAGTATCACCAAGGACAGACATGAGAAGCTGGGGAGGGAGGGTGGGTGGCTCCTTGGCGAATTCCTCGTCTCCCGGATATTGCAGGTCGTAGCTGTGTTCGGGTGATGGAGGTGCCTCAAATTCAGCTACGCTGTCGAGACTTTCGGGAACATAATCCTGTTCAATTCAAAGATGTTTTTTCAGATGAAATGGGAAGCAACGTTATGTTATGGAGCACCTTTAGATGGCATAGAGCAAAATACCCCCAGTTATTTGCTTGCTTTGCTGTTTAGGTTCTCACAAGTTTGAATGATGAAACAGAAATATAGTATCCTTACTGACATGGACATCGAGGAGATTGGCCAGTTGTCCTCTCTCATCAGTTACACAAGGTTGCTCAGGGATGTATCTCAATTCCCCATCCACAATGATCCGGTAATGATATACTCCAGACGGCAGAACCAGTAAGATGGCGTGATCTTTGCCAGACCTCTCTAATGCTCTCCTGAGATTAACATGCCGGGTTTATGAGTTTACTCCAGAATCTGAGATGTAAATAAGATTTCTGAAGACACAGTCTGATTTTATCATATACCTCGATGTCCAGTTATCCCATGATCCTTCCAGAAACACCTCATTTCCTCCTTGACTCCATGTAATCAGAGTTGGAATCCCCTTCTCCTGGGAGTGGTTGGTGGTGGATTCGTCTGTTCCATTTATCGGTGAATGGTTGAAAACAGGAGAAAATTCAGTAGGTCTCTGAAGTGGAGTCACTGGAACCTGCAAGGTACAGTTACCTGTCAGTTGAAGCGGGACCAGCACCAATGCCAATAAATGCAATTTGTCCCAGCTGAAAATGAGTTAAGCGATATTGAAATATGCTTAGAGGTAATACTCCTACAATAAAAGGATTTTAGAGCAATCCGTGCATATATCTCCCAGCATTACAGGAGTCTGATAGGATTAGCAGTTCCTTTCAGAAAAGTGAAGGGTTAAAAATGTACATAACTTTTCATAAGTTTAAATGGAAATTGCGAGAAGAAAGTCAAGTGGATAACCATGCCAAGCGTATGGTTATGTCTCTGTACATTGGTGTGGGAATACTCGATATTGTAATATAAGATGAGTCTGGTGAAGAATTCATAGGTCAATGGGAGGCTTATATACTACTAGTAATAAGATGACTTCAAAGTTACTATAAACACAAGTGGAAGTTATTAGGAGTATGAACTGTTACATTTTTTTTGGACCAAATTGCCCAAACATCTGCTTTATGACACATCTTTACCACTGGGACGAACAAATACTTCAATAAAAAACTTCATCCAACTAGACATACTAGCTTAATGCTCCAAGCAGCAGCCATCTGTCTCTCATGTAAATTGCAGGTGAGGGGATAATCAAATGATTCAATCAAATACTACAATGTGCAGTTGCAGGTCCTAACTAATGGTCACATTTAAGCAGCCTCGAATAAAGTACTGTACTTGTGTTGAATCACATGATTCTTTTCGAGAGCTTTTCTGATCGTGAATCACATTTCTAGATCATGCGCCTAACATCTCCCCCTTCTATGGGGACCATCCAAGAACCAAGAGCAAGCAATCTGTTCTACAATGTAAATCATTGACTGTCGAACCGCAGTATGCATTCAAAAAGAACGCATGCCCTCAAACCAAGACAAGGCGGTAACAATTTTGTTACAATGTGGTGTGGACGAAAAATGGAACAATCAAAAACACTTGCATCATCTAGTCACTTTTGCCACCACAGCTAAATATCTAACAGAAGGATTAAATAAGTATATCTGTGGGCAACTTATCCACTACACCCAACCCAATCCGAGATTCAGAACTACCAAATCCGTTTGCAGAATCCAGGTGCAGCCAAATCCCTCTGTAATATTTTTGTTGCACTGCCTATCTCTTTATCTTTCTTCTTTTCGATCCCTTTTTTTATGTTTGCATGGTGCACTGTTATCCTGAACAAGATTCCATTCTTTGAGAACATCACAAAGATCTATAAGTTGCAGTCTTTCGACAGATCTGCAAGATACATCCAGGTATACGCATCGCTCCTACAGCCGAAACAGATTTAATTAACAATGTTGGATTACAAAAGAAAAGAAAGCACGCAGGTTCTGTCACCAACAAATATAAGCAACTCCACAGCGAGCAAAACTGAATTTGTCCGCGAAGGAGGAGCAGAAAGCAACCGAGCAGCAATATTCCTCTTCGAAATTGCTAATCTGCAAGACCCTAGGATTACCACAATCCGCACGAAGCACCAACAAAACGAGGCAATGGAACGATTCCATCACGCGAAGGTGTCAAGAACATCGGAAGAGGGTTTTTTTCCTCTCGAAACATTCCTTCCTTTTGGGGTACCAATAAACCATCATCAGTTCATCACCTGCGGCACGAAGAGGTAGGGCACGGGCGGTGTTTGCTCCAGCATCACCGCGTCCAGCGGCGACAACGGCGGCGGTCTCGCAGCGGCTACCCCTGCCGAGCTGCTCCCGCCGCCGTTGCGCGCCGCCAGCTCCGGCGACGACGCCATGTGGCCGTTCTCCCCTTCCCTGGCGCTCGCGTTCCCCATGCCCGCCCGGATTGCCGCCGCCGCCGCTACACTCCCACTCCCGCCTGCACCAGTCAAATCCTCTAGGCGAGTAGCAGTACTACGCCCACCTCTTGAATCCGCCGTTCTAATTAAGCAAAAGTGTTATGGCGAAGCAAGCAACTAGGCGGAGGAGCGTGGGACTACGGCACTGCGCGAGAATGCCACGGGGGTTTGGGTTAATTTACGCCGGCGAGCCACCGGGCGCCCCCGGAGCCCGGAGCTGACACAGATGGCGCGCGCAACCACCGGTCGGCTCGCCGGAGGCGGAGGGGGGGACGAGATATAACGTGGCGGGTCACGTGCCTCACGTTGGTTTTTCTGGAGCTATCCCCGCGAGCTTTCTCCGCCGTCGGATCAGATGGGTCGGGCCGTCTCGGCCGTTCAGGTGCGGTCCGTGCATGCAAGCGTCGTGGACTCGTGGGGGCAAATTACCGCGGTGGCCCCGGCGGTCTGATTTTGGATTAGGCCGGATTATATTCTGGTTTGTCGTTGGGTGGGTTCTGAAACATGTGAAGTCAACATTTTGGACGGTTTTTTCTAGGAGGATATGTTCTTGGATAGGAACGGAGAAAACGTGTTTATATGGATTGGGGTGCTTTGTATCTCATGGCATAGCCGGCAAAGATGTCAAAGACGTGCACTGCATCTAAAAGGAAGCATGCTTATGGAAACTACGTTTGTTGTATGCCCGAGCGCGGTAAATCGACTTGACAAATTTTTAGTTTGTTGTGATTGTGGGGGATCTGGATATTTCAACTCCACGATACTAGAAACCTATGAAATTTCCGGTTATGCTCCACCTACAAGAAACATGAGCTTGACACGTGCGTTAGGGCGGTCAGGCTTCAACTTGCCAAGAAGACTTGGATGTTTTTCACCCCTAATGACTTGAACCAATGTTTTTTTTTACCCTACTCAAGAGACGATGAATTGATGTGTACTAGAGTACACGTTGGAGCTCGCAAGCTAATCACAACCAATCGAGAGTGAGAGAGAAAGGCCATATGATACGATGATGGTAACTTCGAGAGCACGGTAAGGACGGAAGCGCTACCACATTGTGGCCGCCTAAAGAACAGCAATGGTAAAACGGTAACTCGGACACAGAGAAGAGAGGGCCCCTACCCAACCCAAACCGACTAAAGAAAAATGGAGCCCCTCGCCCCCTCGTGCTTTGAGCTCGGATCGAGCAAAGTAGATCAGCCGCGGTGCGGCGACGATTAATTAAGGTTGGAGAAGGACGGACCATGATGATGACGACGAGACGGTAATCAGGCGGAGGGGGACAGGCGGGCGGGCCGGCGAGGGAATGGATAGGCTGGTAGGCCCGTGCTTATCCACTATCCTCTGCGACAGGCTGCTGCTCCGGGGGATGACCCGCTGCCGCGACGCGATCGTCTGCGACGCGTGGCCGTGTGGTACCGCCTGTCCCTGCAGAAGAGCGGAGCCCAGAGCCTCCGCGTTGCGTGCAGGTCGGCAGGTCGCTCGCTTTGGAATTCATCAGCCTGGCGCGTACGTGCGCTCGGCTGAGGAATAATAAATAGGACAGGGTGCTGGTGGTGACTAAGCGAGCCAGGTGTGCGGCGAGCAGCGTAGCGAGGCGAATGCATTGCTGTTTGAAGAGGAAACAAGGAAGATGGCCGTCTTGACGCAAGGCGCCCCGTCGGCGTCGAGCGAGATCGATAACGTGCGCTGGGACGCCGGTCTTGGTCAGAAAGATCGGTGACGGCGGCGGCAGGCAGAACAAAGGCTAAGCTTAATTTTCTCCCCTCCACCGGCGAAAGCAAGGCGCGACATGGACCATGGCCGTGCATTGCTCGGACATGCATGCTCGCGCCACGGCGTCGACGCCAGAGAGCTGATCGGCGTCGACGGAGTGAGTGACCGGTCGAGTGCATTGAACCGTGTGGCTGGTAGCCTGGGACGATGGTTCCTTGCTGCCGTACCTACACGCGCGAGCTGGGGCCACGGCCACGGGCCACCCATACGTGCATGCATCTGGACCAGAAAAGGTTTCGTTCCCGGCTCGTCACGTGTCCGTCCGATCGATCCGTCCGCACTCCGCAGCAGTCAAGCACGCTCGCGCCGCGGCCGCGTTTATGCGCGCACGGCGTTGGCGTGCTTATCCTCGCGGCGGGACTGTGGGAGCGTGGGTAGCTGAACCCGCGAATATTAAGGGCAACAAGCGTTACTGGCTGTCGATCTGTGTTTAACTCGCGCATGGAGCAGCCCAGACGCCTAATTTGTGCACGCTGAGATCCAATGGAGAGCTTGCTCGGGCATGTGCGGCGGAGGACCTGAGGCATAGCACGGAGCTGTGTTGCATGTATTGGGCTGCGTGCAAACAAGGATTCAAAGTGAAAAAAAAATCTGTACCTTCCCAACATAGTGTCGAGATCAAAATCCAGTTTCACCATTATACTGCTTATAACAAGATCTATAAAACTAGACTATACTTAACTATATTTAGATGAATTTTATCTGAAACAATCTTATTTTGTTCCAGTATATTTGTCTAGAATAATTATTCCAGCTTCACAATAAAATTATCCTAGCATCATAACGAAATTGTTCCTATGGCAGAACCACCTGAATTAATCCGGTTTAAGCGCGCTAACCATCACCACGAGGGCAATCAGGACTAACTCGCACTTCAAACGGAATAATCCATCGGTCTGTCGGGTAACCTCCCGATACGACCACGGTTTTTGCCGATCGAAACCACACATACATGTACTCACACGAAGGTGAGCCCAGAGAATACAACATTCCACAAATTTTACACCATAGGGTTCATCATAAATTATTATTACACTGAGTTTAAATTTGTAAAACAAGGTAATTCAGAGTTCAAAATAATCGAGTTCTTCGGAGTTCAATGCAGCGGGAAAAATAACGATAAACTACTCGACGATACACGATGTCTCGATGAAGCTCGTACGAGACATCACTCGGCATTATCATCATTGGCCGGGGACGCATCCCATTGCACCGACTAACCAGGAGGAAGGGTACAAGGCCAAGTCAAACTAGCGATCATATTCTCAAAAGTTTCACCTCAAAACAAGCCACAAGCAAGGCTGAGTATACTAATACTCAGCAAGGCTTACCCGACTAGTGGAATATACTTAGCCGACTCCTAGACATGCAAGGCTTTTGGCTTGAGGGTTTGTTTTGCCGAAAAGCATATACAAGTAGATCCTTACTTTCAAATTTTAGCTCCAGATTCTAGTTTTCTTTAACCATTCTAGGTAAGCAACTATCCAATATCATATATGGTGAAAGAATTAATTTTTCATCCAACAAGCTTAATCATCATCATTGTTCCTCTTCTTACTCTATGTGGTAAAAGGGTCAAGCAGTCTCAATAACCGCGAGAAACAGACGATTCGAATTGAATTTCTTAACCTTGCAAGGGAAACCTAAACACACGTCACGTGGTTACTCCAAGAGTCACACGTGCAACTTTTCCCCTTTCTTCCTGGGTTGTGGATCATGGCCTCCCTCCGAGACTACAGTGCCTAGCACTTGCCGGTCCGATTAGGTACTTAAGTTTACCGATTACCATATTCTCGGCATGTGGTTAGTACGTTCAAAGACTTAACCACCACTACCACACACTGCGGCCTTAGCATTTTTCACTAAACAGACGGGGCCTCAATCATCAACATAAACATCGTACCATAGCTCCGGGGCTTGCCTTCTTGGGTAAAGTTAGTTTGGGGCTCGTCCGAACTCGGGTTCGGGCCTTCGAAAGCTTCAGTTAGATTCACTTGACCTTCACGCTGCTCACTCTCGAACCCGGGCACCAGCTCGTACGTTCCGTCGGCGAGACTAGTCGATTCTATACGAATGCACAAGTGTAAGTTGTAGTGATGATATATGACGATTATTTTCCTTCACGATAAAGTTGCAATCCACAATAACATAGATTTGGTTGTGAAGTTACTTAGTTACGATTTCTTGGGCAATCTTTAACAGAAGGGGGTGGTGTTGTATTGGAAATTTAATTTTTCACAGTATAAGCATGGATTAAGCACAAACAGTGATTTAGGTAACTTCTGGTGATGAAATTTTTATTCCGAGTACATTATGCAGAGACAAAAGCACTGTAAAAATTTTAGGCATTTTTATGCAGCAGAATAATTATGAAAAAAGTATTACACAGCCACTGCTAGAACCTAGTTATTTTTATACAGGACGAACCATGCAAGTGTTGATGCCAAAAATTTTACAGGGTGTTAATCTATCCATATATGTGTTACTGTAAATTTTTTAGATTTTACTGTGCAAGATACAAGGCATAATAAATAGGATAATATACACCTATTTTAATAAATATTAATTTCTACAGGATGTTTTACAGGGTTTCTGTGTATGAAACTTTTTTACGTCAAGAGCTACTCTAAAGTGTCCCACAGTAAAAAGTTGAACATTTTCCAAGTACAGAAACTAATTATTTGAATCAGTGCATTTTTCCCACCACAAAATTATTTAAATAGGTTACAGAAAGGAAAAAGGTTCTAAACTTTTTCTGTGGTATTTAGGCATCACTATAATAGCTCTAGAAAAGTTTCATAATATGAATCACAATATGACAGCAGTTACAAATTAGTTCTATTATTTCATGGCATAAACAAAGTTTAACAAAAAGTTTAGCTAGAGATGGGTTCTGGTCCTAATATTATTACACTGGCCTACACATCAAGCAACCAATCTACTGTCGAAAAATCAAGTTCTGAACTGGTCTACAATAGTGGGTACATTTAAAGTCTATTAAACCTTCCATTTAATTTAGAGCAAGATATAACAAACATCTGAAGAACAAAAGTTGTAGATTTTCTTCTAACGATTCCAGAACAGTTGAGTTTGTATTTTTCTAATTTTTCTATGATTTTATAAAAATTTTACAAGTTCACCGTTTTTGAATTCAAGGTTTAAACACAGGTTTACAGTTATGCCCCTGGAAACTTGCGTGCATACTCTTTTAAAGATTTCAATCGTTGCAATTGGGTCCCTGGGCGGCGCTGGCATGGCGGCCGGCCAGATTCCGGCGAGGGGAAAAGGGTCGGGAAGATCCAGGGAGGTGAGAGCTGCCTTGGGGTAGGCTTGGTAGGGGTTGGGGGTGACCGGAGGTGGCTTGTCGGTGCGGAGCAGAGGGGCGGCGGCGGTGCGGAGCGTCGGCGACGGTGCTCCGGCGAGGAGGGGAGGGTGTGGGCTGGTCGATGAGCTTCGCGGCGTCGAGGGAAAACCGTTTCGAGGCTTGGCTTGGATGGAGGAGCTACGGAGTAGGCTGTGCACGGAGCAGCAAGGGAGCGGCGGCGGCGCGGGCGGCGCTGGCGGTGCTCCGGTGGTCGAGCTGGCTGGGGAAGAGGCCGGTGAGCTTTAGTGGAGGGAGGGCAAGCTCGCTGGGTGATGGGTTTGGGCAGTGGGAGGTTGGAGGATGGGACTCCACGGGCGGGTGGTGCACGGTGGCGGCAATGGCTGCGGCGGCGGCGTTCTGGGGGTTGAGGCGCGTGCGAGTGGCCTGGTGTCGCCTTTTATAGGCTGCAGGTGGGAGGGAGAGGACCGGGCAATGCTGGGGAGGGGCGGCACGACGGGGGCACGTTACTGGTCGCGGTGGGCGGCGAGCAGAGCCGGCGCGGCGTGCGGCGGGCGCGGGCAGGGGATTGGGCGCTGAGGATTTAGCGTGGGGAGCGGGAGATGACGCGGCGCGTGGGTTGGGCGAGGAGCTGGAGCAGCTGGGTTGCCGGGCGGCGAGCGCGGTGACTGGCGGGACGCCGCGGGGACACGGGCATGGCGCGGTTTGTCCATTGGGCGCGGCGGGCGGCGAGCAGAGGCGCGTGTCGCCGGCGTGCGCGTGGCGTGCGCGGATTGGGGAGGAGCGCGGCGTGCGGGGCGGAGCGCGTGCGAGCAGGGCGCAGCCACGCATTGGCTTGGCGCCTAGCACCGGTCAGGCATCGCCGGCCAAGTGGCCTGCGGTGACTGCGCGGCGGGCTGAGGGTCGGGCGGAACGTAGAGGGAAGGGTTTGCAGCGACGGCGCGTCGGAGGGTCGGGCGAAGCGTAGAGGCGGGCGAAGCGACGGGTCGGGCGAAGCGGAGGGTCGGGTGAAGCTGAGGGTCGGGCGAACGGAGGAGGAAGGGTCTGAAGTGAAAATAGAAGAAAAGGCAGGGACTGGTTTGCAATGTCAAGTGTTACTCAAATTTTTGTGTTGCAACTCAAAAATCTCTGAACATGAAAGTTGTTCAAAATGAAAAGTTACACAAGTTTTGTTTCAGGCCAAAGTTCATTTGAGTTCTAGTTTAGATGTTATTTTAAAAACTCAAAAAGTATGATTCGTAGGGCACGTCATTTCCTTGGCAAAAATTTGTATTATGTTTTAGGCTTCAATTAGACTTTTGTTTGTCCTGTCACTGATGATGTGGCTACTTGATTTCGTAGCCATAAGTGCTTTGAGGTGAGAGTTATTCAATTTGTTCGAGCAAAATCAATTTATAATTCATTTCTTTTAAATTTTTCTTAGTTGTTTATGCATTGTGTTAAGCTAATGAGACTTATTTCGTAATTTAAACACCCGAAGTGTTACAGTTCAACTCCAGAAAACTTAAAAATTATTTTAATATAGTCAAGTGAGATCTTATTTTGAAGATTTGATCATAAGAAATTTAGTGGTGCAATCCGAATTTGATTTGAATATTTCAGTTGAAAATTATAAATTTATTTTACTTCAAATCTTCATTGCGTATATCTTCTCGGGAGGTGCGCACGTGGGCCCGCCGGCCCATTGTATTTCTTTTCTGCCGTTGCCCGGAACAGCGCCCGCTGAACCTGTCTGTAGTGGCCGTGGAGACGAGCATCACGATGACTTGATGGGCTAAGCAGGTGTATTCCAAGCCCACTACCCTGTAGCCCAGCTCACTCTTTCCCTTTGGCCCAATGCAGGATAGGAGTAGAAAGCGCTTCTTTTCCTCACCGAAATCGCAAGAACCAACCCTCCTGGGCATCATCAACAGGGGGGGTGGTGACCGCTTCGAAACCGCGGCTTGTGCCGTTGTGCGTGAGTCCTTCCCAACTGCTTTCGTCCCGGACTACGTACCTGAACAACAAATATGATTCTGTCTGGAAGCATTTGATTAGGACGGAGGGAGTAACGTTCGAAATTGCAGAGACTGCTGACCTCAGCCCGGCCTTTCACGGCCCTCGCCCGTCCGTCCGTCCAGCCGTCCAGGGGCACCGGCTCCCCTCCGCGCGCTCGTGCCAAGCGGCGCCGCGCGCAACAGACGGGCAGGGAACCCGGCCGGCGCGGGCTACAGGCTGTCAGCCTGTCGGGCTGCGCTCGGTGTTCCGCCGCCTCGATCTGTTGTTATAGCTGTTGCCGGCGGCCTGCCCGCTTCCGTTTCCGTCGTCACGCGCGGATCGCTACGGCTCCGCGCCTACGCAACGCGGCGGGGCAAAGGCATGCGCGCACCACGCGCAGCGGCGCCATCTCAAGGCAGCCGACGATCTCGCGAACCACGGCGCCCTACTACCCTACGACGACCGACCGCTGGCGGGCGGCGCGCGTCTTGTACCGTAGCGCAACAGAAACCAGACAGCTCTGACGGACAGCGTCGATCATCAGTTCACCACCACCAGATTAATTATTTTTTCTCTCTCTCACGCGATCGGCGCCAGGTGCGGAGTACAAGCGAGCCCCGTCAGAGGCGGAGGTTTTACAACGAGAGGAGCGAGCGAGGCCCTTCTGCCCTGGCCGCACACAGCCGGCCCGCGTCGTCATCGATTCGAACGCTCTCGTCTACCTACCGCTCGGGCCTTGGTGCCTGGGTCTGTTGTTATTCATGCTGGCAGCCAAAGCCAGTCTAGCAGCGGGCGTCGTACGCGCCGGGACCCTGCTTCAGCCGCGGGTTGTTGGAGAAGCTGCAAAGGGAGACACGAGACGAGCGCCGTTAGCTGTTAGCAGATCCGAGCGCTTGGTCAGTTGGCACATGACAGTGCCTGGACATCGTGAACGACTCATGCAAGAAGAGGAGAGGGGGGAGACGCGTCTACCTGCTGAGGGGCACGTTCTCGAACGGCCCAGATGCCGGGATGGTGCCGCAGAGGTCGTTGCTGGAGAAATCCCTGCATCAGGAAAGGAAGAACAATGTTACGGCAACGAACGTACTGTGGATCGAGATGTTGGAAACACTGATCGAGGACAGTTGAAGCTCAGCTGAACTTACACAGATTCAAGGTTGGGCAGTCCGGACAGCTCTCTGGGGATCGGTCCCGTCAGGCGGTTTTGGTCGATGCGCCTGCCCAAGCACGGCCAGAGGCATTCAGCGATTCACAACGCGATGCGTGCGACAGAACTTGGAACGGTTTCAGAAGACTCTGGTTCTGAGACTTACAGGAACCGCAGGGACTTCAGGTTCCCGAGCGTGCTGGGCAGGTGCCCCGAGATGTCGTTGTTGTACAGGTCCATGCTGATCAGGTTCTTCAGGTCGCCGAACTCCGACGGGATCGGGCCCTGCAGATTGTTCCCGCTCATTTCCCTGCCAAAAAAAGATGTCAGTATACTGCGGTTGCAAGGCAGAAAGTGTTGTGGTGATGTGTGCTTTGGGTGTGCTCTTAGGTGGTTTTTATGGTAGGAGGGAGGCTTACAGCCAGTGTGGATGGTTACGGAACTGCGTGCTTTGAACTGCGATCTTAGGTGGTTCTTAAAGTTTGAGGGAGGCACTGGAGCCAGGGTGGGTGGCTTCAGTTACCACTCTAGCGGAAATGCTATACTTACAGAAAAACATACATATACATAACTTAAAGTAGTACAAATTTTTGTTACGTCACTGATATTGGACTTTCGGCTATAGTTACAACACACCGATAGGTTGCTGAGGTCTGTATGGTATACTTTATGTAAATTTTGTTCATTTTTATGGTAGCTTTTGCTCTTACCGTCCAAAATTCATATGGTTTCATAAAAGAAATTGTGGACGACAGCTGCACTCAAGGTCATAGCGCGTGACAGTCGATACATGCCAAAATACTAGTCGTTCGATGTAGGAATGACGTTTGCCAATCAATTGCGTTGGGAAAGCACCATAAATAACTATATATATTTTTAGCTACAAATATATGTATTTATAGAAATATGTTCATGACCACAATATGCCATTAGGCAACTAGTTCTATGATTAGTGGAAAAATGCTCAGCGTCTAATGAATTATATATGGAGGCTATGAGTATGATTCGTGTACGTGTGCAGCAACTCTCGTTTTCTTTGACAACTACATTTGAAATCTTAAGATTTTGCGTTACAAGATTGGTGCAATGAGTGTGCATTTTCTATTATCCTGATTATATTGCCGTGTAAGGCGAGTGAACCTCTAGCTGAATTGGTTAGTGGCTCCAGTAGCACTCCTCAAGTCCTGAGCTTGAATCTTCGTGGGAGCGAATTTCAGGCTAGGGTTAAAAAATATCCCCCTCGCTGGTGTAGCTAGGGTTCGAAGGTTTTTCTCGACCGGAAAACCGGTTGCTTTCTCTTAATGAAATACGGTTGGGGCCGTCATACCCCACCCGATCAGAGTTTTTATATTGCCGTGTAAGAGAGTTTAATAGATGAAAGTGCCATGCTTTTGCTCTTAATTAATTTTGGTTGTAACCTATTAGTACATAGTCTCTGAAACAAAAGAAATGATGATGAACGATAATAAATGGGTTTCAAGACTTATCTTGGATGTCACTCCTATATAAATGGTTTTCAAGACTTATGTTGCATTGGATACCACTCCTTTACATGTGATGTAACTATACTTTACATTTATGTAAGACATCTCTCTATTTCTCAATTAAACAGTGTATATAAACTAAATATATGGATGCAGATTTATCTTAGGCTTGGTGTTGTGTGCCTTGAACTGCAGTCTTAGGATCTTTTTTAAGTGGAAGGGGGAGGCCTGGAGCCAAGGTACGCGGTTTCAGTTACCGATCTAACGAAATGCTTTACTTGCATAAAATGTACCACATTCGTTTCAAATTGTAGGTCGTATATAGTTTTTATATATATTTAGATGTAACATATATCTAGGTATATAGTAAAATCAATGTACGTAGAAAATAAAATAGAACTTGGAATAGATCAAGTACGTACGCAGCGCAATTGTATTTACAGTTTGCTTATCTTTGTGGCGGTTTCCAATCTCTCACATTCAAAGGACCACCCACCTATTCTCGTCAAAAACTGTGGGCGGCAACTGACTCCAGGTGTCTTTTCGGACTTAAAAACAACAACTGTACTCTAGGCCAGAGTGTGTGCACAATCCAAATATACACACCAAAATATGTGTTGTCGCCAATCATCAATAGCCTTGGTCGTTTGAAAATTGAAAGAGCAACATAGATAACTAGATATCCTTTAGCTACAAGTATACCATTCATGATTCATAGAAACCTGTTCGTGCATCTTGGCATCTACTAGTTCTATAACTAGCGGGAAAATGCTTCTCTTCTAAGGAATTGTTAAATGTTACTCGCACGATTATTTTATATGTATTTGCGTACCATACGCCACATTTATACAAGTAGCATCTCTATTAAACGAGCGTATAAGCTAAACATGCTTAGTGTCGCTCCCGGAAATAGGCAACAGGTAAACTACTCGACAGCGTGTGTGTCATGCGTCGTGATCGGAGATGGCCTAACACGCAATGACTCGAGAGATTATACTGGTTCAGGCGAGAACGCTCTACGTCCAGTCGGGGGTCGGTCGGATGTATTGCTCGAGCCCAGGTGCTCGTGAGAGTTGGGGAGTACAGGCTTTTCGAGTGGACTTCTGTTGTCTAACTTGAGTTCTGATGTACTCTATTTTAAATCTAAAGGAACACCTCTTTTATAGCTCAAGGGGGCCCATGTTACAGTGAATTCCTTGGGGGAGAAGGTTTCGGGAAGAAATAGCTTTGACTCCGTCAGTCGGGTGGCCCAAACCGTCAATGGGCCCGTACAGATGGTCAGTCGGCGATGTCCTTGGTGGATTGCGTGATCCCGAAATCCTGGGGGTCTCCTGGTCTTGAACCTGTGCGCTGTGCTTGATCAGTCAACAGGTACGGGGGTCCTGCGGGCCTTCAGCTGGTTCGAGTGCAGGCACTCGGACTTGGTGCTGTAGGCTGTGGAATTTGGTTTGCGGGGAATCCCTTTTGACGGGGCTCATGGGCCGGGACGGCCCACAAGCGTTGTCTGGTCCGAAAGGCCGTGGGTGTGAGAGTCGTTCAGCCTTGCTCTAACAAGGCGGACCCATTGGTGACCCTGGTTCTAGGAACCCAACAGAGGCCCCCAAGCGTCTTCACGATTTTTGTCTTAATTGCGCGGACGCTTTGTCTTCGTCAGGGGGAGTTACGGCGCGCGGGTGGTGCCGTGCTACGTGGCGGTTGTGCAGGGGCATTATCCTTTTACCCGGCGGTTCGTCCGAGGGGTCGCCGGGTTATTATGACGGTTTTGCACCGTCTGCCTCGGGTTGCCCCGATGGGGGAGTTGACGTGTCTCTGACCCGTTGTGTCACGTTGGAGGCCTACCGTTTCACCATTTTTAGGGGAATCTGTTCCCTATTCGATTGGACTGTGTGGCCCGTGTGCGTGTGGCCCGCGTGCGGTCACTCGCAGGGGCTCACCGGATTAGTCCCCCTGGGCTATAAATAGGGGGTGTGCCGAGCGTGCTCCATAGACCACCCAAGTCATGTTTCTCGTGTTGTGTTGTGTGCGCCCTCCTAAGGGCGGCGGTAGTTCTTCCAACATCTGGTGTTAGAGGAGAGTTTGCGAGAAGTGGGGGATGACCTGCGGGAGCCGGGGGATCGGTGCCGCAATCGTCAGACCAGCCGGCGCGCCGCGTCCGGTTACGAGCGACCATCGCTGCGTTGGTCGTAATCGTTCGATTGAACGGGTACGGCACGCGATGGCGCCCTTGCTCTCAGACGACGATCTTCGACCAACAGCGGCGGTCTCGAGCTTGACGTCGCAGCCCAGTGGCGGAAGTGTCGGTACTTTGACCGCACCGATCAGGAAGACGGGAAGAACTCCTCGTTCCGTGCGAGAGCCAGGCGTGCTCTCAGGAGCTTGCGGATCCCCAAGTTGGGATTTGGTTCCTCTTTTTCTAGGTCGACAGACGGTCTCTTGGGGAACACGTTTGTGGGAAGCGTCGGCGGCCGAGGAGGAGCTCTTGTAGCATCTTCTTCCTCGGCCGGCGGCGTCAAGCAAGGCTACCTGGTGGCGTCCCCATGCCTAGGCGTTCGAGAGGGTGGTGATGTTAGAGGAGGGTTTTCGAGGCAGATGTGCCTCCACACCTCCTCGCACTTGTAGCAGCCGCTCCTTAGGGCCCTAGGCTTACTCCCCTAGTGGGAGTAATAGGATTTGTACCTTGTAACGGCCTTGAGCCGAGTGTACTTTATAATATTTGTTTCGCTTTAAAATGAAATGATTTACTCAGTTCAGATTGCTTTTGTTGGTTCGCATGTCTGTGGTGTAAAGGAATGACTTCATCGTGAATTACAATTACTCTGGGTCGAGATGAAAGTGCCCCGGCTTGGCGGGGTCTTTGTTAGTGCGAGCAGTGTCGCAGTAATCCGAACTCCTTTGTTCAGTTTCTTCCCAGCAACTTTTTTAGTCGGAGGGGTTGAGTCGGCGTCATTTGATCCGTGTGGAATCTTTGACGGGGCCGAACGTGCCCTGGCTGGCAGGGTCTTTATTAGCGCGAGCAGCGCCGCAATAGTCTGAACTCCTTTGGTTTAGTTTCTTCCCAGAAACTCTTTCAGTCGGAGGGGTTGAGTCGGCGTCATTGATCCGTGCGGAATCCTTGACGGAGCCGAACGTGCCCTGGCTGGCAGGGGCTTTTGCGCGAGTGATGTCGAGAAAATCGAACTTTTCTTGTTCGGGTGTGCAACTTAGGATCCCTCCGTGACTTGCGCAGTCGGACGGGTGGAGTCAGCGTCACTTATCCGAGTGGACCGAGTGACATGCTCGGTGAGCTCCTAAAGGGTGTGCTCGAGCGCAATGCTTCGAGCGATCCGAGTGACGCCCTGTTTCGTCGTTAGTGACAAGGTTGGCCGAACCCGCATGGGGCGCGTTACTACTCCACGACCACCCGTCCCAGTCAGATCTCCCGAGTCGTTTGACCAACTCGAGCGGCCCGCTGGCCTCCCTTCAGGTAAGGATTCTGCAGGTTCGGCTAGAGGTCAGGATCGGACGAGAAAATCATGGCACTCCGAGTCACCGGGGCAAGTCAGTTAGCAATTGCTGGAGTTGGCCATCTATTTTCCCCCTGGCTCTATTTGACGCAAGGCAGCCAGGTGCTCGCTGGGAGCCGGCTTTTGAACCTCGGTCTATGAGTCCATGGACTCGGCACGTTTTGTACCTGAAAATAGATTCAAGAACAAATAGGCAAAGTAGATTTGCAAATGACGAGTGCAGGGGTGTGCATTGGATCTCACCAGCGCGGTGATGGTCGCGGTGCGGTTTTACCTGGGGACGCTTAGCATCATCGTTTGTCAGGCTGCGTTGTGGCACTTGATGAGACGTTTTGCTTGCCGTACCCAACTGCGCTTACGTCAGGCAACTGCTCCATCTCCCGTTCCTGTTGCGGTCATGGGTCAGGCGGAAATGTGGGAAGGGTCGTACCTCTTGGCCTTTTTACAGGAGTCGATGGGTCGCACGACACGTGGAGTCGTTTCCCGGCTATAAATACCCCGTCTCCCCTCCAGCCTCTTCACCAGCGAGCAACAGTTGCACCATTCCTGCAAGAAGTAGAGAGAGAAAAACCCCAGTCCCCCATTTCTCGTTCTGTGTGTAGCAATGGCCGATCGTTAGCGCGTTGCCGGTGAGGGCTCGAGGGGACGGTGCCGTTGTCCTTTGCCTCTGCGCGCGGTGCTTCGCTCCCAGGGGTTAGCTGCACCCCTTTGTCTCATGGATTATTGTTCGATCGAGACTGTGGGGACTGATGTTTGTGATTGATGCAGGGCTGCCTCGACCGGATCCAGGATGCACCTGACGGGCGGTGGTCCCGGCGGCGATCCTTCCTCCGACTCGTCACCGCCACGGTCGTCATCCCCCTCGAGGTCCGCGTCCTCGTCGGAGTCTGACGGGAATGCGCGGGAGATGATCCGCGTCCTCATTCGGGAGGGCGCCAAGGCGAGGGAGCAGTACGGCGCGGTGACGCGGGAGCTGGACCGCATCAGGGCCGTGCTGGAGGCCGCGGAGAAGAAGGCCACCAACATCAAGGGGGCCCTTGACGCCGCAGAGCTGGAGACCACCGGGGCTCGCATCGAGGCAGTGGACGCCCAGGCGCTTGCCGCAGGTTCGTCTGCGTTCGTGGCACGTTCGTTTGTGTTGGTTTTTTGGGTGGAATGTTGCTTGATCCTTCTTGTGTTCCAGGGCGGGAGGAGGAGGTGGTCGCCATCCGGGCCAAACTGGAGTGCCTGCAGCGGCACTACACCGACCTGGAGGTGCAACACGACGACCTCTCGCGCGCCGCGATGACGACGGTGGTGGCGACGGGGACGGGAGGGCACCGGCTGCCCGACCGTCTGCGCGCACTCCTCTTCCGCGTGCGCGACCTGGTGACCGAGAGCCTGCGCTAGGGAGGCGTCGTCTCCCTGGCGGCGGTGTACGCGCGCTCCACGTGGGACCTGCACATGTTCCCACCCGGGTTCCTGCCCCCACCTCGTCCTGCAGCAGATGCGACAGCTTGCTGCCGGCTTCCGGGAGTGGGGCGACGGCGCCGCCGCGGAGGTGGACATTAACGCCATCATCTACGGCGATGCCGGGCCGAACCTGGGCGGCGCGTAGGTGGCCCCATAGGTGGACGTGGTGTCCGTGGTAGTTGCAGGCCGCTTTTGTTTTAGTCCGAGTGCCGGGGGTAGGGCGGCCCCCGAGTGTCATGTACCCTGGACTTGGATTAGTGGGCATAATGCTCGCTAACCCGATATGTATCACCCTAAATAAAGTTTTAATGTAAAAACTCCTTGTTTGGGCTTATGAATGTGTTGACTCATGTTTCTTTAGCCAAAATGGGCCTTCTTAGCAGCGTGAACGGGTCTCCACAAATCGGGTTTGTACGAATTGGTTTGTTTCTGCGGTGTGAACAGGGTATCGCGAGCCACATTTCTCGGGGCGAGGCGACGCTTCGTGTGCGGAGTCCGCAAGCGTGCCAGTGGTGGGGCCCCCGGGCCGCGTGGCCTGCTGTGACAGTTCGGCTTCGGCAGGGCTTGCGAGCCCACTTGTGATAGGTCGCGTCTCATTAAGGAGGCTGCGGGAGGGAGTCTTTTGTCAGTTGACTACTTTTCTCTGCCTTCCACTCCCTTCTTGCCCCTTTCGCCTATTCACGCCATCTCCGCCGCTATTGCCGCTGCCGCTGCCTGTTCCCCGCTCTACACAGCTTTGCAGCTGTTGCCCGACCGATTCGCGCCGCCGTGATGTCGCACTGACGTCAATCGAATATCGATGAGACGCTGCTGGAGGATTTCGCGGCGAAGGGGTTCCTCCCTCCAAAGGAGGTGGCAGGGTGGAGAGCGCCGCCGCCGGAGCACAAGGAGCCACACCCGGAACCGCATGAGGTGGTGAGCTTCCTCGCCTTCCATGAGCGGGGGCTTGGTCACCCTGCTCACTGGTTCCTGCGGGGACTGCTTCACGAGTGGGGATTGGAGTTGCAGCACCTGAACCCGAACGGGGTGTCGCACATCGCCGGCTTCATCACCCTGTGCCAGGCGTTCCTTGGGATTGAGCCGCATGTGGGCTTGTTCCGAGCGTTCTTCTATGGCAAGACCTCGCCGGCGAAGGGGGAGACATCGTCTGCCGCGCCCGTTGGCTGCTTTGGTCTTCAGAGGAGACCCCGCCATGATGATTTCTACCTGGAGTACACCCCTGCAGAGTCAAACAAGGGGTGGCACGGCAATTGGTTCTACATCAGGAAACCGCTGGAAGCGCCCTTCCCTGAGTTCAACGGGGGGCGGCCGGTGAGGGACCTGAGTTGGACATGGGGGACGCCGACGACAGAGAAGTTCTTTGCGAAAGGGATAAAGGAGGTCATCCAGAAGCGCGTGGTGGAGGCAGGGCTCAATGGCGCGACACACTTCTTTACCATGCGCGAGCGGCGTGTGATGCCGCTGGTGGAACGGAGGATGCCGTTGTGGCTTTACTCCGGTCCGTCCGACCCGGATTGGGCGTTTGCCGAGGAGCTCCCAGAGGATGATGTGTACTCCTGGCTGATGATGGTCCTCAAGGGGGCGGACTAGGAAGATTTCAGGGTGCTGGCTCCCTTCAATTGCAAAAATCCCCCCAATCTGGTATGCTTTCTACCCTTGACTGCTGTTTTGGTTGGTGGTGCAGAGCTTGTCAGGTTGTTCATGGTTGCTCTGTTTATGTAGGGACTCGGCCACCTGCGCTCTCTTCCTCGTCTCCCCGGAGGCCCTGAGGGCCAGGCAAGGCAAGCCGCCCAGCAGGAGGCTGCCCAGAAAAAGAGGAAGAAGAAGGGTGATCGGGTGGCGAAGTGGGAGGTGAAGGAGAGGGACATCTCGCACCGCGCCCAGCATGGGGAGGATCGTGACAAGATACAGAAGGAGTATCCTTCCACCAGCGAGGCCGAGTCAAGTCCTGGTTCTGATGATGGGGATGACTCGGAAGAGACGTGGAGCGGGGTGCCGTGCTTCTCCGCAGCGTGCGAGGCTGGTGACGTAGGGCCGCAAGAGGCCAGCAGCTCCAAGGCCTCGTGATGCCGGCGACTCTGGGTCATTTTCCGATGAATCTGGCATCAGGAAACGTGCGGCGGAGGGTGCTGCGGGGCGAGAGGATGAGGAGGCGAAGCGCGCTCGGACAGAGCGGCGTTCGGGGTCGCCGCGATCGCCGCCCGCGTGTTTCGGAAGCTGCGGCTCTTCATCTCCCCCAGCGCGGCCGCCACCGCAAGAAGTGGCGCCGACGCTGCCTCCAAGGACTTCTAGGGAGAAGATACCGGCCCGCCGCGGTGGCCGCGCGGTGCTAGTAGGGCGTGGGGTGCCCCCGATGCTCGGGAGAGCATCCGACGTCGTGACAGTTCCTGCCGGAGGCATTCGTTTGTCGGCGGGACTTCCTCCCCTCAAGTTCGGGTACGTGATCTTCCCCCTTAGTCCTAGTTGACAGGATGCCTTGTGATTTGGTGATATGATTTTGCCTTTCTTGTCTTAGAGGAAGGACGGAGGTTCCCATGGGCAGTGCCCTGGAAATGGTCAATTGGACCCTAACCCGGCCCTTCTCGCGATGATTAGCAGAGGGAGAGGGAGTGGAGCTGTTCGTCCGACCGCCCTGCCAGAGGTGCTCCTCCTTGCGTCGGAGCAGGCGGTGACGGTGGCCTTTCGGCCCACGGCCGACACAGGAGGAGGTCAGAACGCGACTCCTCCTTCCTCACCCTCCAAGGAGTGTCCCAATTCCCCGACCATCATGGTGCTGGAGGATGAGGATAACGACGGACGGACGCCACCATCGCCAGCCGCGGCGAAAGTGGGGGTTGGGCACGCTCCGACTGAAGATGGTTGCGTTGCGCAGACTTCCTCTTCACGTGAGGCCCTGACAATGGGAACGAGTTCCTCCGCATTGGTGCTTGCGGACGACTCATTGGTGCCATAGGGCGGCGCGTCGTGCGAGCTGGTGTGGCCTGACCCATCGGAGCCTTAGCGGGCTCGTTTCGTTCTCCGCGATCTAGCTGAATCGGAGCTTTGGCAGCGGGCTGCTCAAATCGGGCAGTCTGCTCTCGACGATCTCGCTAAGGCGGAGTCGGGGCTCGCTGATGCCCTGAAGAGGGTTCAAACTGCCCGCCTCACCTCGTCGGGGGAGCTCCAGGAACTCACCCGCCGTTTGGAGCTGACTTCCCACGAGAAATCGCAATTCCTTGTGGGGGAGCATGCCCGGCAGCAGCGTGATGCTGGGGCCCGTCAGAAGGCGGAGGAATGGGCACGGGAGTTGGATTCAGCGCAGTCGGCAGAGGGCCAGGAACGCGAGCGTGCGGTGGTCGTGGAGCAACAACTGTCCTTAGTTCGGTTGGCTCTGGAGGAAGAACGGGTTGCTCGCGAGTCTGCGGAGAAGCATTCCCGGGCCCAGGCCGGTGAGGCGATCTCCCTAAAGGAGCGGGATCACGCGTTGGAGGCTGCTGCAGAAGATAAAGGGTTTCGGTCGCCCTGGTTGATTTTTCTGACGATTGCTGACTCCCGACGTCTATGACTGCAGAGTCAAAATAGAGGAACGCGATCCTGCAGGACAAGCTGACGCGGTCGGAGGAAACTCTGCTCACCGTCGAATCGAAGGCTTTGGCGCTTTCCCAGGAGAGGGATCGCATCCTCGAGAGCGAGAACAGCCGGCTGGAGAAGGCGGCCAATGACCTTCTGGCGGAGCTGAGTGCGCTTCGGGACGCGGCGCACAGAGTCGTCGTCGATGTCCTGCGGCCCCGCCCGGCGGAGGGGTCGTTTGTTGCCGATCTCCAGACTGTCCCAAGTGAGGTGTCGAGGCTCATTGCCGATGGTGTCCTTCACGGGGCATCAGGAGTGCTTACCTCGGCGGCGACGCATTTCCCGGACCTGAACTTCCAGGTGGTCGGCGATGGGTACGCGACTTGGTCGATGTTCGATCAATTGCGCAAGGTGGGCCTACGCCTGGAGCCTGTTGCACCGGCAGTCTCGGAGTCCATCACAGTCGACTGGATCAAGGCTGCGCGTCGTGTCGAGGGATCTCCGGTCGAGAGCGTGGAGGGCTTCGATGGCGTTGTGCCGGCCGCTGCTCCGCCGCACCCTACAACACAGAGCATGCCTCCCCCAGCGCCAGTGGGGACCAGCGAGGGGCAGAATACGTACGAAACAGTAAAATAAGTTTGAATTTTGTTGAGTTTTTGTAATTCTGAACATGTGGGGGAATCCCTGTGGCCCCCGAGTGACAGGTCTTAATTGTTTAAGGCCGGGAAACTCTAACTCAAACCGTGTTTTAAATTTTTCATTTTTTTTTGTTTCTTAGTTTCGTTTCTGTCGCCTGAATCATCCCGCACTTGCACTTTGTACCCTTAAGCTGCTCGTTAACCGTAGGCTGCAGTATATAGCCTGGGGCTGGCCCTTTTGGCGTCAGCTGCTAGTCACCATAGGTAATGACGAGGACTCGACGGGATTAATGCGTTACGAGGACCATTCATGCAACAAAGCTGGAAAAAGACTGCTCCTTCATGCAGGCGCAACAATTTTTGCTTTTCAAAGGCAAAGTTAGTGGTGAAAGGAGGGCCGCCGTGTGGTGGAGCATCCAGGTGAGGCCCCCGAGCGTCCTGAGCTGAAAAGTGTTCAGACCGGAACACTGGAAGAGCCTAGTGAGATAGCAATGAAAAGCGCAAGCATACGAATGAAAGTTTAAGGGTAGAAACGACGTAACCGTTCGATGTTCCTGATGTTGGTGAGAACGTTGCCGTCGCTGTCCTTCAGTCGGTAGGTGCCCGGTCGGACCACATTAGTGATCGTGTATGGTCCTTCCCATGGCGGAGAAAGCTTGTGTTTGCCTTTTGTTGACTGCGCCCTCCGAAGCACCATGTCGCCGACTTCCAGAGTCCTTCCTCGTATCTTCCTCTCGTGGTACCTGCATAAAGTTTGCTAATATCAAGCGGAACGGAACAGGGCTATATCCCGTGCTTCCTCCAAAAGATCCACAACGTCCTTCTGTGCCTTCGCGGCTTGATCTAGGTCAAACACCTTAACCCTTGGAGCGCTAATCTAAGTCGGAAGGTGTCACGGCCTCTGATCCGTAGGTTAAAAAGGGTGGGGTGAAACCCGTGGAGCGATTAGGGGTTGTTCTCAGGTTCTAGAGTACCGACGGGAGCTCGTCCACCCAACGGCCTGCGAACTTGTTGAGCTGGTCAAAGATGCGCGGCTTGAGTCCCTGGAGGACCATGTCGTTTGCTCTTTCGACTTGGCCATTTGTTCGTGAGTGTCCGACTGATGCCCAGTCGATCCTGATCCCGTATTCTTCTGCGAAATCCTGGAACTTTTTGCCTGTAAAATTGGTCCCGTTGTTGGTGATTAGGGTGTCCGACACACCAAATCGGTAGACGATATCTAGGAAGAACTTTACGGCCTCCTGCACACATGCTTTCACGATGGGTTTTGCCTCGATCCACTTGGTGAACTTATCTACAGCGATAAGCAGCCGAGTGAACCCACCGAGGGCTTGTTTAAGAGGCCCAATCATGTCTAGTCCCCAAACTGCAAATGGCCAAGTGAGGGGGATAATTTGGAGCGTCGGAGCCGGCAGGTGCGTCTGTCGAGCATAGAACTGACACCCTTTGCAGGTATGGATGATCTCCTCTGCATCTCGCAACACAGTTGGCCAGTAAAACCCTTGTCGAAAGGCTTTGCCAACCAGAGAACGCGGGGCCGCGTGATGCCCATAGATGCCGGCATGGATCTCCAGGAGCAGGTCCTTGCCATGTTGAGTCGGAATGCATTTCATGAACATCCCAACAGTTGAGGGGCTGCGTTTGTACAACTCGCCATTAATTGTGACGAACGTCTTTGCCCGCCGAGAAACTCTGCGAGCCGCGGTTCGATCCGGTGGTAGGACGTCGTTGAGGAGGTACGCCAAGATAGGCGTCCTCCAGTCGGAGTCGGTCGTCGCGGCCCCCGGGTCGGGAGCAACGATCTCCATGACCTGGCGGTCGTTGTTACTAGGTGCGGTGCCAGGGGGTGAGGATTCGAAAGGTCCCTGAACCGGGCCCCCGAGTGTCTGATTGACAGGTTGAGGTGGGGGTTTGAGGCGTACCGAGGGCGTATGAAGGTCGTTGACAAACACGTCGGTCGATGCATCTTCTCATTGTGCCGCAATCTTGGCGAGTGCGTCGGTGTCGGCGTTGTCTTTCCTCGGTAGGTGATGTAGCTCGATTCCTCGAAACTTGTCCTCCAGCTTGCGTACCTCCTGACAATAAGTGTCCATGAGGGAGCTTTCGCAGTTCGCCTCCTTCATGGTCTGGTCCACAACGAGCTTGGAATCGCCGTATACGTAGAGTCGAGTGGCTCCGAGTTCGACAGCAATGCATCAGCCCTTCGTACTCGGCGGCGTTGTTCGAAGCGGACAAGTGGATACGGATTGTATACCGGAGTCGGTTACCCTCTGGTGAGACCAACACGACTCCAACCCCTGTGCCTGGCCCCATGACTGACCCGTAAAAGTAGAGGGTCCAGTACTCATGGGTTATGTCAGGCGTGGGAGCGTGGGAGTCTGCACCTCAGTCCACTCGGCAACAAAGTCGGCGAGCACTTGCGACTTGATCGCTGTACGGGGAATATACTTGAGGTCGTAGCCCATGAGCTCGACCACCCATTTGGATATTCGTTGTACGGGGAATATACTTCAGGTCCCACGACCACCCTGGAAGTTGCCCACAAAGATCTGCTTGAGGTCGGCCCAGCTGCGGATACTGTTGGGTGGTAAGAACTCAAGCCACGGTCAGATGTGCTCCCCAACGCAGATGGGGAGGTACTGGATGACGAAGTTGTCGTTGGTTGCGCCCCCAGCTCTGCATGCAAGCTGGAAGTCCTCGAGCCAGATCGCGGGGTTGGTTTCCCCGGTGTACATTGTGACATTCGCCGGCCGTCGAAAACGTTGCGGGAACAGTGCCTGCCGGATATGCGATGCGAAAGGCTGTGGCCCGGCGCGTCGAGGCTCATGCTACCTGGTCGCTCATCGCAGTGAGGGTGGTAACAGTGCCGCGGGTTCTTGTCCTCGCTCTTGACATCCGACTCGGCGTCGTCAGGCATGCGGGCCGCCATCTGGTCGACATCGGCGTTGTGGCGTGCCGCTGCCTGGCGTGGACGACGCTTTGCGCATCATAGTTAGGGCCTAGACGACCCTGGATCGGTGCTGGCCGTGGCGCGGGTGCCGGGTTGGCCTGAGGGGCGGTGACTGCGCCTCGAGCCCGCGGGGCTTGAGGTCCTTGCGGCTGAAGCACCAACGGGTTGGGTTGTTGAGGGCATGCGCCTCCCGCAGGGCAGGAAACTGGCCGTCGCTGACGCATCGACGAACTTTCCGCTTGCTGAAGGGCAGCGCGTTCCACCAGCGCCCGGATGTTGCGGTGGATTTCCTGTTGCTGAGGGTCGGCAGGAGGCGGCAAGCTGCGGAGAAGTACGGCCGCAGCCGCGATGTTCTGTCTGGCTCGCTCGAACTGTTGGGAGCTCGTCGCCTCCTGCGATGATGCTTCGCTGCGTTCCCGGGCGGCGCTTGCGGCACCACGGGGGTTTGCTGGCGGTGGCGCATGCTGCGGATCATCCTGGGGCTTCCTCAGTGCCTCAGTGTGAGCCTGCGCGTTGGCCAGAGCCTGCGCACGGGGATCTACCGCGGTATGGGTGTGTTCCGAGCTTTCCACGGACGGTTTTCTCCGGGGAGGTCCGCCATGGCGCATCTTGGCCACATGGTGCACCCAGGCTTCGACGCGTCCCCAACGCTCGAGGCGTCACTGAGGGCATCGTCTCCATCATGAAGGAGCTCAAGGAACGAGGCAGGGTTGTACCCTGTCATGCCCACGAACGAGGTCGCCAATGGGGGGAGTGATGACATGGTTCGGCCAAGCCCCCTAGCGTGGGTCGCTGCCGCATTTGGGAGGCCGAACGGCAACGCGGCCCGTGGTGACGTAGGTGGCGGTAGGGGTGCTCCACCCGAGAGCTGACGGGCGACGTTGCCCAGGGAGTACAGGACTAGGTCCACGTCGCTCGCAGAGGGACTAGCACCGGGCAAGAGCTTGATGCGTTGGGCCAGTGCCTCGTGGTCGAGTTCGTCCAGCGGGTTGACGACGAAGCTGGCCCCCTCACACACCGCCGGGGCGATCACGTCCTCCCGGAGGTGGAGCGTGCCGAGGTGGTCGGCGACGAAGTCCAAGCTTCCAAAGCGGAAGGCCTGGAAGGGTGCGACGGGCGGTGGTGACCATGGCCCGGCGCATTTTGGAGCAGAAAGCACCGGCGAGCCGAAGGAAAGCGGGGCGCTCTTACCATCAGCCCCGGTGACGTTGATGAAGGAAGCCATCCGATCGCCGGAGCAAAGGACACACGACGTCCTCCCCACGGACGACGCCAAAAATGTCGCTCCCGGAAATGGGCGGTAGGTAAACTACTCGACATCGTGTGTGTCGTGCGTCGTGATCGAAGATGGCTTAGCACGCAATGACTCGAGAGATTATACTAGTTCAGGCGAGAACGCCCTACATCCAATCGGGGGTCGGTCGGATGTATTGCTTGAGCCCAGGTGCTCGTGAGAGTTGGGGAGTACAGGCTTTTCGAGTGGACTTCTATTGTCTAACTTGAGTTCTGATGTCCTCTATTCTAAATCTAAAGGGACCCTCTTTTATAGCCCAAGGGGGCCCATGTTACAGTGAATTCCTTGGGGGAGAAGGTTTCAGGGAGAAATATCTTTGACTCCGGCAGTCAGGTGGTCCAAACCTTCAATGGGCCCGTACAGATGGTCAGTC
This sequence comes from Panicum miliaceum, assembly GCA_032594955.1. Taxonomy (NCBI): domain Eukaryota; kingdom Viridiplantae; phylum Streptophyta; class Magnoliopsida; order Poales; family Poaceae; genus Panicum; species Panicum miliaceum. The sequence continues at coordinate 15,029,729 of CM064058.1, read as the reverse complement.
GGCGATGTCCTTGATGGATTGCGTGATCCCGAAATCCTAGGGGTCTCCTGGTCTTGAACCTGTGCGTCGTGCTTCGTCAGTCAACAGGTACGGGGGTCCTGATGGGATGAGGCAGCCGTCCCATCGGGGGAGGACTGTTTACGTGCCAAGTCCCATCCCGATTGATGGTTTCTTGGTGGTCAAGCCGTGATGACGGCAAGCCTGATCATCACAAGGACCAAGTGGATGCCATAGTCTTGGTCTTCTGCTGTGACAGAGACGCAGTGGGCCACTGTTCAAGTGTACGACCCCGGGAGAGCCGCACCCACTTGGTACGGCCAGGTTTGACCCTTGCGGACCAAGTTTGGGCGTGCGTGATCAAGTGGGATTTTTCCACCCGGCAGTGACCTGAGTCAGTCGGGAGTCCAATAGGAGAGAAGGAGAGGCGGTGCCTGCGGACCTTCAGCTGGTCCGAGTGGATGCACTCGGACTTGGTGTTGTAGGCTGTGGAGTTTGGTTAGGGGGGAATCCCTTTCGACGAGGCTCATGCGTTGTCTGGTTCGAAAGACCGTGGGTGTTGAGAGTCGTTCAGGCCTGGTGACCCTGGTTCTAGAAACCCAACACTTAGGTTATGCACTGCTTACCTATCGAAGATTTGTCAAAGCTGTTTCTTTCTACATGGTACATGTAATGGTGCTACAGTTTCTTTTTTCTTTCTTTTTTCTTCTGTTTTTTTTTTTTGGCAGAGGAGCCGGAGCCATCCAAATTTCCGATGTTGCACCAAACGAGCGCACTGCGGACTATGTCCTGCCCGTGGACCACCACTGCGATGTTTTCATGACTCTTGCCTGCTAAGCCCTACGTGCCGTGTATATTGCTTAGGGAGTCTGGACAAGGGGATTTTTGAGATTTAGCTTAAATCCAAGCTAAATTTATAAATCTGGATCCAAATCCCCCCAATCAAGTAGTCCCGTAGTGGCGTAGTGTGCAGCATCAATGCTTGTCTGAAAGCATTCTACTGGCATGAGAAAGCGAAACGTTTGAGCAAAATAAACGAGTATTTGAGTGCTCCTTTGCAAAATGTCAGGTAGAATAGATGCTTTGCTTTTGTTGTGCAACTCCTTGAGATTCGCTCTCAAACAAGTTCTTTTGATTCTGGGTAGCACTACGACTAAGATCTTGTGTACGATCTAACATTTTCAGTACTCCGTGTCACCGAAATCTTCACCCGTAACAGTAAGCAACAAGCCAACTATCCAGTTCAGCGGAATGCAGAGTTGCTCAGGCTTCCAGCTGACTGACATCTTGAGGATGGTGATACATGGAACGAAGTCAATATAAGGGTGATATATTAGAAACGATTGGAACATAGATCACCATCACATAGCTTTAGCCCGCTCTCTTCACAGCAAATGTATTGCGTGTAAACATGTCCTCTTTCTTGCTACATGGTTCAACTCAGGGCTAAGGAAATGCTGGCTAGAAACTTTGTAACACCATCCTCATAATTACAGGAGTTGTATGATGAATACTACCGTTACAACAACAACTGGCCGTGGCTGCAAGGATCAGGTGCGGATCCGGAAGATCCGAACAACATTCTGTTGTTAAGATGATATATATTCACATGCGAATGAGATCATCTAGTGCAGAGGTCAACTATGAAGAATGCCCGTCAAGGAAGGCTTTGCTTTATGACTTGCTCATACCGGGGTCTGCTTTGAACTCCTCCACCGGGAATGCAACGCCGCATAGGTTTTTCCTGCAGATTTCTTGATCCCATGGACCAAGCAGATGGGATTCAAATTCTGCTTGAGTCGTATCGCGCTCTGAATCCGGTGACAACGCATCTATCCTTGGTTTCTTGGGAGAAGGCTGTGTGCTCTCAGGGTACTCATCTAAGCTTGGAGGTGAATGTGAAAGCTTCTGATCCTCAGAAGCTTTGATTGATCCACCAAGCTTTTGTTGCTCCTCTATGATCATTTGCAAGTATCTGCCTTGAGCTTCAATTCTCAGCTGCAATTGCCTTTGAACCTGAAAATATAAAGTACAATGAATTTCATCTAACCGAAAAGGGACTTCTCAAGGGAAATTTAGATTGATCTTGAAGCTAAAAGAACTGACAAACTACAAAAAATAAGCCAAAATAAAATAATTATCAAAGAGAAGCAATTTACAACTAAACATCACATATGAGAAGGAAACACGTTAAGGTATAACTTGACAAATAATAAGCGAATATTAAGAATGGACCAAAACATCAGCTTGTAGAAGTCATGCCTAGCTAAGTAGGTTTGGTGGGTAAACAGACCAATATTAAAACAAACAGTATGATATAAATTTGCTAACATCTTTCGATAACAGACCTCGAGCTGCTCATGTAGCCGCTTCTGAACCTCCATTTGCATCTTTAATGCTTCATTGATTTGTAATCCTCTAAAACATGTAAGAACATTTAGTCAACTAAATAATTCATAAAAACTTGGCACACACGACTGGGTAAAAAGATAACTTACGGTGCAGAATCCGTGTTAGAGAGGGAATCACTCGAATCCTTTTTTTCATCCTTGGAACCTACATGATATACCATCGTAACATAAAATGGATAGCTGTTTAGTTCCAGCATTTGATATTAGGGAAGAGGAACGGGCTGCAGAAGAAAAATTGAAGCAGAGAAGGATATTCACCTTCAGCAGGAGATTCTGGTATATACTTTGCAAGGCGATACTTCTACAAGCACCAAGGAAAGAGCAAGCATTAGTTGCAATGAATTATTTTGAAATATGTTTCCTTCAAGGGAAATTCTTCACCTGCAAATGGCTCTTTACATGATAAATTGTGATCCCTGGAACACCCATCACAGTGAGCACCCCTTTAGGTGTAGCTCCTGAAGAAATATGATAAAGAGTCTCAGATATAGAGTACTTGTAGTTGCAATCCCCAAAACATCAAGTACTCTCATGATAACCTTCTAGCTTATCAACAGCTAAATCCAGATTACTAGAGTCAGATATGCTGCACATGCAATACTCAAAGCTGTTTCCCCATTTGACAAGGACCACAGTTCTCGAGGCACAAACATTTTCCAATGTGATTGGATTTAATAACAAGGCAGACACAATTACAGAGGGTCCAAATAACAAGTACACATGAATTTCGGAAAGCGTGCAGCAATCTGATCCTAAACATTGGCACGGTTGATTCAGTTAAATTTCCAGTTTGCTACGCATATATGACATGTGTAATGCATTCAAGTAATATACTACTAATATGCAGTCAATAATTTGCAAGATATAACTCCTTGATTTTTAAACCATCAGTACAGAACATTTGTGCAGATGGCAGTTTATGCAATGCATTAACACCAACTACAATGACTAATACTCAACAGAGAATAGAATACCCACTATCTGGTCCACCAAGCTGGGCGATGGCATCCACAAAGCGATTATGGAGATCTGAGGTCCATCTTAAACGTTGTTTCCCACTTCCTACGGGATTAGCAGGGTTGCTTATGTTGGCTCCACCAATAGCCCCAATATTAATTGCATGCTCACTATTCTGAGCCCTCTGCGGAGCAAAGGGCACAGAAAAATTCTTAGCATGATACATCATGTGAACACTGCAACGATTAAAATGAGATGTCATTCACATAAGGCCAAGTATAGCGAGAGAAACTAGGATACTAAGCTATATAAAAATCCCCAGCGTTTATATGTCGTCGAACATATCAAGTTGATGCTAAAATGTCAGAAAACCAACTTTAAGTCTTACATCATTTCACTGTATAATTGCCCTTAGCACAGCTAAAATATTTTTTTTGTGTGCAAGTGAATGGGAAGAGCAACATCAACACATATGAACACTATAATTCGAAATCAAATCACCATGTTTCAAACCTAAGAGTTACTGCTATATATAAAATAACTGCAATCATAGACATGAAACAAACATTCCAAACCACCCAAAAAACAAGACTACAAAGAGTCCAAGACAGCCTAACGACTGAGCTCCAAATGGCAGGCAGACTAAATTTTAGCAGGAGTTAGCTTTCGCAGCTTGGTGTCAATGGACCAGTAAACACGTGGCAACTAAAATTATGATTTCGACAGAAATAAAACTAGTAACAGAATACTTGAGAACTGACAGATGGCAACAAGGTCAGAATTAATTTTGGAGGCCCCAAATGCCCATAGAAGTCTTGAACACCCACACGGGGCTGGAGCTCATCCGAGCTTAGGTTTTCAAACTAATTATAATCGCTAAATGTTTGTAGAACAAACACAACTGTGGAAATTACCAGAGCACAATCGCAGTGGAAATTAAAGTGGATCAGAAGGTGATCTCAGAACCTAAGCAAACACACACCGCCAATCCAACCTTTTCCCAACACCAAAATTCATCGAAAAGCCTCAACTCCGCAAACAACCCGCAATACAAGACTATAGCAAGTAGAGAAATGTAAGACGACTCGTAATCGTAACCGTTCCCGTAGGATCAAGGTCACCGGAGCAGGTTCAAGCCACCACCACCCAAAGACTAACTAATACACGCCTAGCCTCATACTAATTACACCCCCACAACAATTCACCAAAGTTATAGCTAAAAAATCAACCCACCGAGCTCACGGATACTAACAAGCGAAGCCCAGCACCCTCCGCGCCGCGAGCAGCTCGCGACGGCCGGAAACCACACCGAATTCAGCGGCGAACCATTCCACCCGAACGGAAAACCAAGCGGCGAACCTGAGCGAGCAGGGGACGGGGGGGACCGACGCACCGGCGGTCTCGGTAGGGCGCCGGGGCTTCCCTCGCCGGAGCCGCGGGATCAGGGCCGGGCGCAGCGCGCGCGCGGGTGGGGAGGGGAGGCGGCGTGCTCCGCGGGGGGCAGGGCAGGGGAATTGAATGCCGCCGGAGGGCCGGATGCGGATTCCCAATCGGGGGTCAAAAAGGGGCGGAGGAGATGGGCGGGGCGGGGGAGGTGGAGGCGCGGGAGGGGAAAGCGGCAGGTGGTGGTGTCCGGCGAAAGCGACGCGGGGGGGGAGGGGGAGGGGGAAGGAGGGAGGGCTTGGGAATTTGGGGGATTTTTTTTGTTCTTCTTCTTCCCGTCCGCCCCGGTGGTGGTAGTGGTTGGTTACTGGTTAGGGTTCTTCCGCGCGAAACGAACCGAGCCCGGAGAGCGGGAGCCGGGAGGGGCCGTGGGGAGTCGTCTCCGTCCGCAGCGCACGGCGGACCGGGTCTACCTGGGAGCGGATCGGAGTCCAACCCATTCCACACAGGGTGCAGCAGCAGCGAGGAACTGACTGGAGAGTGGAGACTTGGAGAGGCAGCAGGTGGACACCGGGCAGAGGACAGGGGCGGGGCAGAGCAAGAGCGTGGCTTTTCTTTGAACACGCAGTGCAGTGCAGAGCTGCACACTGTGTCCCGGCTCCCGCGCCGCGCGTGCTCCACTGCTCCTCACGATTGACCCCTGTCAAAGTGAATCCCATGCTCCATTTTTCTCCTTTTCTTTTGATGATCATCCATTTTTTTTCCTACTGCCATGTATTCGAGAGAAGAGAATCCGGGTGTCATCTCGGCTCCAGGTTCCAGCTGATGCGGCGTGACGTACGGGTGAGATCCTCCGGGTAGACTAGGCTAGATCACGCTGCCGCCCCTCGCCGAGGAAAAGGAAAAGGGAACGGCATTTCAAGTGTGGGGGAAGAGAACAGGAGATGCCCTCGTCGTCATGAGCACCGAAAACGACCGACGAAAGTTAAAACTGCAGAACCGGCGGCCTGCGCTGCACTGCAAGCAAAAAAGCGGTGGCGCCCGAGATCTAACAAGAAGTAGGGGCGACGCAAGCCATCTCGGGACAATCATGGCCTCGGAGGAAAGGAAAAAGCATGGGAGGGGAGGCCGGAGGCGAGGCCATCATCGCCTTATCTCCCGGCAAAGGAGGGAGGGGAAAACGTCCGCTGGAATCATTGCGAGTACACCGCCCGCCCCAGGGGCCGGGGCAGGAAGGCTGAGGACACCTGCCGGCTCGTGTAGTCGTGCAGGTGTAGCCACGTTTAGCGCTCATCCATCGTTAACCATGACAGGGGCCACAGGGGCCTGGGGAAAGAGAGGAGATGTCAGTGCAGGGCAGCTGTGGATTCTGTGTAGCAGTGTAGGGGCCGGCGCTCGGCGGGGAATGGAGAGCCTGGGATGCGAGAGCCGGGAGCGTGTGTGGCAGGGGGACCCCGGGCGTGGATTCGACCGGTCGGGACGGCGACGTTATCGGTTGGAAAAGCGTCGTGGAAAGCCGCCCTCGCCGCTGGACGCACCCGCGTGCGGCCCGGCCTCCTGTGGCCTGGTCATCTCCAAGTCTCCTGTTGGATTGTTTCTCTAGGCCGGAGCATGCGACAATCCGGGGAAGGGACACGCCGGGCGCAGGCCGCTCCAGCTCCAGGTCCTTGGAACTTCGGATCCACCGAGAACAACAGGCGAGCGGATGACAAACCGATCTCCATCACTTCTTGTTGTTTGTTCGAACATGAGTAGCAGCAGCAGCTATACTAACCGGATGGGTAGTAAACTAAACTACTCGCAAAGCTGAGGGCTGGGCGTAAACATGAAAACATCGGCGAGGGAGGCTGGCGATCACTCTCCCTTTTTGTCTTTTCGAAGGGGTCCTGGATCGGCGTGGTGGCGGGAGCGGGAGAGAATCGTTGGATGCGATGGGGGCGGACCACGTCACGGACAGCAACGGTGGGTGGCCTCGTCCTTTGTCTTGGAGTGGATGGCGACGGCGACCGCGACCGCTGGAGCCTAGAGAGGAGGGCTATCTACAGATCTACTAGCCCTCCCCGTCCCATGAACGACGTACTCCAGTAAACGGTGGACGCGGCCGGTGCGCTGGGCAGCCGTGATGCTGATGCGCCTGCCTGGGCGTGCGTGAGTTGTCGCCTGCCAGCTGTCCAAGTCAGCATCAGTAGCCCTGCGACGACCCAAGAAAAAGACCGTCGCCCATGCCAGCCTGATCGCGCCTCGCACGATGGCGTCAGAGCTGCTGCGCCTGCTGCGTCCATCTTCTCTCTTCGAGTCGTCCTGACTCTGGCTCGCCCCGGTTTCCAGGACGACGCCCACACGGATGGCGTGGCCCGCATGCGCTGAACTCCATAGAGCGTTGGCAGCTACCAAAGCCACTGTGTCAATCCATGGAAACTATACCCCCATAACTAAAAGGTCATTAGTCACGTTACCAATTTGCTAGGACCTTCCACTCTCTTCTTCAGTGGAGAAAGAGGAACCATGGGGGGAGGTTTGAATGGAACGGCAGAGCCAATGAGCCATCTCACCCTAGACTACATACGAGCTCTCCGCAGACCTCAGATTCCCTTTTTCTCTTGGGACCTAGAATCCCGTCCTCCCGTGAGCTCTGGCATCACTACTTCCGAGGGAGTTCCGACGGGGCATCTCCTCCGTTCACGTCCCGCCGACCGCCACAGCCAGGCCATGACCTGCGGTGCAAGCGCCGGCCACACCGCCGGTCCGCCGCCGCGGCAGCCCACCAACGACACGTGCACCCGCGGGCCTCGCTCGCTCAGTTAGTAGGCGGGGCTGAGGCTCGTTGGTTGGGCCACGAATCCCTCTATCTCTATCAACCATGGGCTCGTTTACGAAAAGGCCGGGCCGCCGTCACAGAACCGCAACCAGGTGCTCCGGCGTGCTGCGTCGACATCCCTATAGATGGCCAAATGGGCTCGATCTGTGGGCTGCCCCAGACCCGCACGAAAAAAAACCGGCACTAACCTAACCCAGCCCACCAAAAATTGGGTCAATGCCGACCCGACCCGACCCAATAGCTCGTGTCGTGTCTGGGCCGGGACCTCGGCTCATAGTGTCAGCCCGGACCCGACACGGCTAACGGACCAAACCCGACTAGGCATGGCTAATTCCCTCGACCTACTAGCCAATGAGGCGGCGCGGTCTGTTAACGGCCCGTCAAGGGCGCCGACTATATTAGCCACCGGTGCCGCTCGCCCCTCCTCCCGCAAACCCAAATCCCCCTCCTCGCCTCCCTCGCGCTTCCTCGCGACCTCGCCTCTCCTGTTCCTTTGCCGCCCTGACGAGCATGTGCTCTTTCGCTTCCTCCTCTCCGGCCGGCATCCCGGGCCATCTCATCTCCTACACCCTCGCGCCTCTCCTCCCCGCCTCCCCCACTCAGATCTAAAGCTCGTCGTCTTCTTGTTGTCTCGCCGCCGGTCCTCCGCCACCGGTGGCCTGCATCTGCCGCCGATGGCCTACATCCCTTAGTGCCTGGGGCGGCATAGACACGACGGGTTTGCCGTGCTGGCGGGTCGGCACGGCACGACTAACCCTCTGGTGTGCCGCGTGCCGTGGGTCGCCGGCCAGGCATGCATTGCCGGCATGACACGGCACAACTAAGACATCATGCCTAGCCGTGCCGTGCCTAGCCGTGCCGAATAGGGTTCGTCGAGTCATGCCGTGCAGCCCATTTGGCCATCTATAGACATCCCAGTGAACAGAAAACCAAGCGCGGGCGTTATAGCGTGGCCAACGAAAGAGAGACCGGCCGGCATGAGCCGCAGATGAGAGCTGAGGCTTCACAATAGGGATGAGATGGCGGTTTCCATGGGTGTCTGATCTTGAGACGAGACTTCACAAGAGGGACCGTTCGATTAACACTTTGGAAACCAATGGCTTGTCAAAAGAAATGAAGCGTGTGCAAACCAGTACCGTTGCATTATTATTCCAAAATCATTGATGCTACGCTGTGTAATTTCATATCACGTTATTTTCTTTAGGACGCAGAAGAAGGGATTGCGGGGTTAACGAAAACTAGTAAATGGAGATGAGCCGTGTCACAGTGAATTTAAACGAGTAGCTAGCGCCCACAATGTTTAAGGGCTCATTTTCATATACTATGTTTTTTAATTCATCCAAACAATCAGAGTTCAGTTTAGGTTTCGAATAAGCCTTTAATAATATTCGCTGTGGAAAGCTTCTGACATTTCTTGGGTATAGTTTGCATGCATGAACTGTAGTTGAGTCCAGCAATCAACCAAAAGTTATATATGCAGTCATCTATATTACTACCTAAATAAAAATAATGCAAACACATTGCAACAATTTTCCAATCTGCACATAATTCTTCCAGAGAGCAGCAATATCATACACATGAAATGCAAAATATCTTTTCTTTTTCTGAAAGTAATGCTACCTACATGTATCAGGCAATATGAAAGTAAAACAATTGCAATATAAGACCCATTTGCTTTAGTTTTCAGTTATTACAAATTACCAGCTAGAATGCTACTGTAATTGACTACATTAACACTTTGGAACTGTATATGCGTAGCAATTAATAAATCAACTAAGCACCTATATGTAAATCAGGCATATATATGCTCATGAATAATACTTAGAAAATTTCGTTTGTTTTGAGGACCTACATACCTCCATACAACAATAGCCACATACAGCGCACAACAAGTTTAAACTAAGCTTTATTGCATCAAAAGCCAGCGATCTTTCAAATCATTCCTCTGTATATTTAATATGTCAGTACCAAATGGATCGGAGTCAAGTACGGATCAATGAGAAGCTAAGCCAGTATTTTCAGGGGGAAAAAAGAGCCGGAATCTGATTCTCCTGGTTCATTCAAACACTTAACTAATAATCCACCCTGAGCATTTCATCTATGATTTGTTGGTCTCCAAGAGGAACCAATTATTAGCACGAAAGCGATCAGATTATTGTTGACTCAAATACCTGACCAACCCCATTACCATTTCATCATGTGGCGCCCACACCATACAGTAGCTCAGTGCAGTACACTTTGCCGGTGGCAGTGAGTGACAAGAGATTGCTTTTGGAGCTAGATATAGCAGCCAGCGTACAGAATTTCAGTTCCATTACTTGCCTAGGAACGAGCCTGCACACGCACATACGATACAGATCATCCTCATGCGATCGAGATGCAATACGCGTACATCTTGTGTACCCCCTACCACGCGATTGGGATCACATCAGCTCGCCGTCGCCGTGCGGGCCGTAGAGGAACGTCGGCGGCGAGAACACGGAGTAGCTGTTGTCGATCAGCTGCGGCGCGAAGCTGTCCTCGTCGTAAGCCGCCGGCACCGAGGCGTGCGCCGCGCCGGCGGCCGAGGCGGCGTCCGACGACGGGGTGCTGACGGGGCTGATGGGCAGCGCGCCCGCCTGCGGCCCCACCGGGCTGCCCCCGCTGCTGTCGTCGGCGTCGACTGCAGCGCCGCCGCCGCCGCCGTACTTGTACGGGTCGGCGTGGCGGCCGGTGAGCTCCTGCACCACCGCGCGGAACCCCGCCTCGCTGGTGGTCACCCGCATGGGGTTGCCGATGTACACTACCTTGATCGGCGGCTTCTTCCCGCCGCCGCCGCAAGCAGCCTTCCCCTTGCACTTGCCCGGCGAGCTGCTGCTGGCCGCGCCGCCCTGGTGAGCATTGCTCTTGGAGCCGTACCGCTTCCTGGGGATCCCGTCCATGGCCGGATGATCTACGGGTCAGAGAACCGAGCTGATCAACGGGGCTAATGGCGAGGAGGCAGCGAGCTCTGTCCTGTGGTGCCGGTGCACAGGGGATGGTGATGGAGTGGTGATGGCGGTGTGGCGAGCGAGGAACGGGGAGTATAAGATGGTGGATGAGTTTCCCGATTTAGTAGCCATGAAAGGACAACAGGAACGGAAGAATTAGTAAGTATCGTGGTGCAAAGGGGTGTTTGGAGACGGTGGCTCTGGTTTGAGAGCTAAGTGAAACTCCCTATGCGGCTATGCACTGGGCATAGAACTGGTATCCATGTGGGGTGGGGGACTGGGGAGGAGATGGAGGGAATTGGCTAAGTCTACCCTGAGTAACTCCTTCAGTTTTCTATCGAAGGAAATATAACATCCGGTCTCTATCATCAATAAGACGTCATGGCATCAACGATACATTTCATAAATATACTACTATCGTCTAGGAAAACTAAAATAAGTGGCTTAGAAGAAACAAAACAATAAAATGAAGGTGAAAAATTGCATTGCCCTCCTAACCACCGGACACATTGTAACTTCTAAACTCTTGATCTTTTGATTAGCAGCCTCCATAGTTTTTCAATATAGATATGACCTCGATGAACTCCTAAAAGTCCTTTGTCCGCCGAGGTCGCTAGTTGAGGGGATGGAAAAAGAATATAGATAACAAAAGATGTGCTTGCCTAATAAGGAGACACATATTTTGTCCATAGGTCAACTTGAAACACAATTTAATAAGATCCATGTAGCAGCAGCAACAACAACAATAACATACTCAGAAGACAATTGTGATTTGGAGCATATAGATTTTCTTTTCTTTTTTCTTTAAATAGAATGCATGTTGATTACTCCTTTTGTTCCAAAATGTTAGGCTTTTCAATTTCATCATCCTAAGCCAATCTTTTCTTTAACTTCTAATTTCATTGAAAAATACACTAAGATCTTCAACATCAAATTAGTTCCTCAAATGCACCATGAAATATGTCTGGAGAACATATATATTTTTATCATAGAATATAAGTGTTAATGCAGCTTTTATAAACTTAACAGAAAGAAAAGTTAACTTAGGCCAAAACTAATGATCAAACATCTTGGAATTGAGCGATAGTTCATCTTAGCCGCTGTGCTCTGGAGTGGCTGGGGTGAGCCTAGCAATTAGAGGCGAGAGCAAGGGAATCTGATGCGAGTTAACACGGCAGGATAGAAGAAACGGGAACAAAGGCAAGCGGGAGCGACCCCATGGCAATGAATACACTAGGCGGCCCTCGGCCACGTGGACCGCCCCCATAGGGGCTCAGCCCGCCCGTCAGCCTCGGGGGCCGCGCTGACGCTGGAGTGCAACCAATCGGCTCCCGTTCTTTTTCTCACCGCCCGCCACCACTTACCCGCGCATCTGTACTCGCCCTCCCCTGCTCCTGACAGGCGGGGCCGGGATCCGACGTGGCCTCCGCGGGAAGGGCCCCGGCGGAGGGCGATCGGGACGTAGCGGCCAAAAGAGCAGACCGGATTTACCCGGGTCCACCCGGCGAGCGCCTAGTGGGGCGCTGTGCAGGCGTGCACTGCCGATACGCGACAGGACAACTGACTCGATACCTGTGGCACAGATAAAAGTGCGCGACACAAATTAGCAAAATCTACGTCACTTCGTGGAAAATTGTCACGTATACAGGTTAGTGGTGTGACATGCAGTTCAAATATCTTGACTAATAATAGTTTTGTTTTGAAAATACTATTTAAACAAAATGAAAAACGAACCTTTTAGATTCTGGAAAGCGCAGCAAACTTTTTTTTTTGAAAGGAAAAAGCGCAGCAAACCCCATGAATGCTTACTCGCAAAAAGGAAAAAAAAATCTGTGAACGCTTATGGTTATTAGCACATAATAAAGCGACGACCGAAAATTGAAACTGCGGCCTTCCTCCTCCGAGTTGTTCTTCGTAACATTGTTTTATTCCCTTTTTGCAGCAGTGCATCTCCAAAAGGATGGATGGGAGCTCTTGCGATTGGTCTTATTCAAGCGAAGAGACACTGGAAATTATTTTCAAATGGTAGGATTTTTTTCCGCAATTTTTTTTGAGGGCAGGATTTTTTCCGCATTGATACGTACCGCACTGAACGTGACGAGCTCTTTCCCGAAAACTTATGTCTTGCCTTTCTAAATAAAGAAAGATGGGATAAAATATGACAATAATTTATATCCTTTATTTGTTTTTCATGAAAACATTTATCAAATTCTTGTATGCTTAAGACTATCTGCATACACGTAGTTATTTACAATAGAAAGGGGCTAACTGAACAAGTGAAAACATGCGGCCAACCTTAGTTTTGGTTCTCCAAAGCGTGGGTGAAGATATATTGCAATCAGAGGTACAGCTATAACAAAAACAAGAATGTTTATCCGAATTCTAAGGATTTAAAACCCATTTTCTCATATTTGCAACTAAGAAACTACTTTCTGCGTCACAAATTATTAGTTATTTTAGTTTTTCCAGATTTATAGATTTTGCTATGCACACAGATATGGTGCTCATCTAGATAGCAAAATATATATATTTAAAAAAGTTAAAATAAATTATAATTTAGGATAGAGGTAATAGATGACATAAATTTAGTCACAGCCTATTGACGTCTCTTTATCATTCTGATAGAATAATGTCTAGATTTGTGGCGTTTAAGGCAACTGCCTGAACCGGTATAATTATATCGTTTGGCAAAAGTTTCTATCAGGCATCCATTCGACTTTCTATAATGGTGGAAAAACTGAAAGAGGAAGCAAAGTAGAGATGAACAGAATTGTGAAGTTTGGGCCACGATGCAGTCATAGCCATAGAGAGAGAGACAATAATTGATGAGCTGTCACCACTCAGCCATCACCATCCTATTCTAGCAATGCAATCAGGCCATGAGAAATAAAGCTAATACAAAGATTTACAACTGGCTTAACCTGCAATCCAAAGGGTTCCGGACCCATCCAAATGTAGCCATCATGCTTCATGCATAATCCAAACTTTTTTTTATGAAAATATGACTCGAGCCCGCAGCAGTTTATTAAGTAGAAAAGAAGTTTACAACATAAAACAACCTAGCTAGTATCTAATTAATACTTCTGAAGTTTGAGTTGTCATGGTTGGAATTCTCATGCAAAAGGGTATGTAGCCTAGTGGTTACATGAGCCTCGGTAGCACCTAAGGTCCTGGGTTCGACTCCCTATAAGAGCGAATATTCTAGGATTTAACAGTGTTTGTGCTTTCAGTGCGTCTGTGGTAACTTCGTCAATATCGAGGATTTGCCGGCTTAGTCTTCGAAGATGCTCATAGGGTAGAGTTTGCGCTTGTGCGTTTATAGGGTTGAGTGTGCGTGTATTGTGAGTGTCTGAGTTGTACTATGTAATTTTGAAAAAAACAGTTGGAATTCTTGTAGTTGTTGGCGGGGTGTATTATGCCGGCTGCTAGCTGTTTGTTTACTTGTGCCCCATGATACTTTCCTGAGCAGTAGTTTGTAGGTGGGGTTACTATGCATTCCTATTCGTTTGGTTTTTGTCAGATTTCCCATATAAATTGGCGGACCAATTATATTATATCTATTATCTTAATACAATAGTGTTAAAAAAGACCAACACGTTTGCCGAGAGGATCTAGAAATTTTCACCTTAATCTAAAAAAGAGAAGGATTTGCACTATTGGATTTTATGAATATATAATGGTCAAAAAAACTCAAGAGTCCATATCAAATATAATTAATCTATTATCCTAATATAATAGTATTAAAAGAAGCACCATATTCGCCGAGAGGATCTAGAAATTCCCGTATTAATCTAAAAAAGAGAAGCATTTGCAACGTTGGATTTTATGAAGATCTAACGATCAAAAAAACTCAAGAGTCCATATCAAATATAATTAATAAATAGCTAAGTTTGGAATTTAAAAAAATAAGAAAATTAGAACATGACCGAAGAGTCCATGCTCAATACAATTACTAAATAGTTAAATTCGGAACTAAAAAATAAGGAAATTAATAATTGACCAAAAAACTATATCAAATACAACTAAATAAATAACAGTCTAAAAAATTCAAAAGTCCATATCAAATAAATTAATAAATATCTGATTTCGAAATTTAAAAATAAGGAAATTAGAACATAATGGAAGAGTTCATGCTAAATACTGCTACTAAATATTTAAATTCAGAATTAGAAAATTAAGGAAATTAATAGTTGACCAAAAAATCCACCTTTTGTACTCTTCAAGCAGATATTCCACAATACTTCCTTCGCTACCATAGACTGCCTCGACGCAATCAAAACCAGTGACTGGCGGAAGAGGGATTGTTGCAAATGTGAAAGGGTTGTACAGCAAAAGACTGGAGTGTTCATCTGCCACGACAAGCTAACCGTGAGTAGGGATGAAAACGATCGGGAACGGTCGGGAAAAGCTCTTAACCGTTCCCGCTCCCGTATTTTTTTGCCGGGAACGGAAACGGGAACGGGAAGGCCGGACGGGAAAACGAAACCGGTAATACGGGATATCGGGAACGGAATAATTCGAACGGGAACGTGTCGATTACGATCGGGAAGCGGTAACAAAAAACGGGAATATCAATATACGTAACCGCTTAAAACAATGAGCTCGACGTGCACACAACGAAACAAGTTGACAAGTAGCAACTAGCAATGAGTGCCAGATTCCCAGACTCCGAGTACCCAGCAATGAGTGCGTTCCAAGAGAAGGTATTCCGCTGCGGCATTCCATCGAACACGCGGCGAGCATCGCTCAGGCAGCCACATTTCGCGTACATGTCGACCAACGCGCTGGCGGGGATGACGCTGTCGGCGAGGCCAGACTTAAGGAGGGCCGCGTGGGACTTGGCCGCCGCAAGGGTGAGGTGGCGATGGTGGCGGCGCGGGCGTCGGGCGGGCCGGGGGCGCCTGGGCGCGGCCGGCGCGAGGAGGAGCTGGGGAGGAGGGGGGCGACCGGGCGACGGCGGAAGAGCCGAGGAGGGGGGGGCGGCGGCCGGGGGCGCGGGCGCCTGGGCGCGGCCGGCGCGAGGAGGAGCTGGGGAGGAGGGGGGCGACCGGGCGACGGCGGAAGAGCCGAGGAGGGGGGGGCGGCGGCCGGGGGCGCGGGCGCCTGGGCGCGGCCGGCGCGAGGAGGAGCTGGGGAGGAGGGGGGCGACCGGGCGACGGCGCAAGAGCCGAGGAGGGGGGGGGCGGCGGCCGGGGGCGCGGGCGCCTGGGCGCGGCCGGCGCGAGGAGGAGCTGGGGAGGAGGGGGGCGACCGGGGCGACGGCGGAAGAGCCGAGGAGGGGGGGGGGGGCGGCGGCCGGGGGCGCGGGCGCCTGGGCGCGGCCGGCGCGAGGAGGAGCTGGGGAGGAGGGGGGCGACCGGGCGACGGCGGAAGAGCCGAGGAGGGGGGGCGGCGGCCGGGGGCGCGGGCGCCTGGGCGCGGCCGGCGCGAGGAGGAGCTGGGGAGGAGGGGGGCGACCGGGCGACGGCGGAAGAGCCGAGGAGGGGGGGGCGGCGGCCGGGGGCGCGGGCGCCTGGGCGCGGCCGGCGCGAGGAGGAGCTGGGGAGGAGGGGGGCGACCGGGCGACGGCGGAAGAGCCGAGGAGGGGGGGCGGCGGCCGGGGGCGCGGGCGCCTGGGCGCGGCCGGCGCGAGGAGGAGCTGGGGAGGAGGGGGGCGACCGGGCGACGGCGGAAGAGCCGAGGAGGGGGGGGGGGGGGGGCGGCCGGCGCGAGGAGGAGCTGGGGAGGAGGGGGGCGACCGGGCGACGGCGGAAGAGCCGAGGAGGGGGGGGGGGGGGCGGCGGCCGGGGGCGCGGGCGCCTGGGCGCGGCCGGCGCGAGGAGGAGCTGGGGAGGAGGGGGGCGACCGGGGCGACGGCGGAAGAGCCGAGGAGGGGGGGGCGGCGGCCGGGGGCGCGGGCGCCTGGGCGCGGCCGGCGCGAGGAGGAGCTGGGGAGGAGGGGGGCGACCGGGCGACGGCGGAAGAGCCGAGGAGGGGGGGGGCGGCGGCCGGGGGCGCGGGCGCCTGGGCGCGGCCGGCGCGAGGAGGAGCTGGGGAGGAGGGGGGCGACCGGGCGACGGCGGAAGAGCCGAGGAGGGGGGGCGGCGGCCGGGGGCGCGGGCGCCTGGGCGCGGCCGGCGCGAGGAGGAGCTGGGGAGGAGGGGGGGCGACCGGGCGACGGCGCAAGAGCCGAGGAGGGGGGGGCGGCGGCCGGGGGCGCGGGCGCCTGGGCGCGGCCGGCGCGAGGAGGAGCTGGGGAGGAGGGGGGCGACCGGGCGACGGCGGAAGAGCCGAGGAGGGGGGGCGGCGGCCGGGGGCGCGGGCGCCTGGGCGCGGCCGGCGCGAGGAGGAGCTGGGGAGGAGGGGGGCGACCGGGCGACGGCGGAAGAGCCGAGGAGGGGGGGCGGCGGCCGGGGGCGCGGGCGCCTGGGCGCGGCCGGCGCGAGGAGGAGCTGGGGAGGAGGGGGGCGATCGGGCGACGGCGGAAGAGCCGAGGAGTGGGGGCGGCGGCCGGCAGGGGTGGGGGGTGCGGTGCAGCCTACAGGGCCTGACCGCCCGAGGAGGGGGGCACTGGGGTGGGGTGGCGCTACGAGCTGGGCCGCCAGAGAGGGGAAAGGGCGTGCGGGCCGGTAGTGGGCTGGGCCGCCAGAGGGGAAAGGGACGGGCTGAATACGGGAAACTTCCGCGGGAACATTCCCGGTAATATACGAGAACCGCGAATTCGGTCGGGAAATAGTCCTAACCGTTTTCGTTCCCGTTCCCGCCGTATTTTCCCATTTTTTCCCGTTTTCCCGTTTTTCCTGTCTAAACGGTATTCGATCGGTTTACACGGTATACGGTCGCGGTCGGTACGGGATTTTCCCGTTCCCGCTTTCATCCCTAACCGTGAGAGGATCCAACCCACTCAAGGGAGCGCCCCTGGGGCGAACTAACCTCGTAAATCTTGTAGGTATCAAGGAAGCTGCGGAATTCATTGTTGCGCCATCTCCGTCGGAGCGGCGATTTGTCTTCCGGCTCCTTAACGGGGTGATGAGACCAATACATTAGCCATGGCGTGCAAGAACGAGGGACACCAGCAGCCGTGGCAGCAGAACGCCATGACGTGCAGACAGTCGTGACAGCTATGGATTCCGGGACCTCGAGGAGTCGCAGGATGATGCCCAGGAGATCGCCGGGGAGGTCACACCCCAACGGCTTGTTGCACAGGAATCTGCCATTATAGATGTAACACCCCCCGTGTTAATTCTTTGCATGTACCTCATTTACAATGACTTTCTGAACTATCACTTGCTACTCTGGGAATGGGATGATGGCGGGTGTTGTATGTCGCCCTCGAGTTCACTGGGTGTTCGCCGTGTGGGGCTCCTCACCCGGGTTTTGGCGGGCATGGTTCAGGGGTCGGGGTGATGACGGAGACGATCTCTGCGTGTGGCCCAGCATGGCATGCACGTGTCGTGTGTGCTAGGTACACCTTGCAAGGTTAAATAGGATCGATTCGCCGTGACTCGCGGATATGAGAGCCTTGGTCACTATGTCACATCGTAGTAAAGAAGTGGAATGAGAATAGAAAGGTGCTGATATGAGATATGTTTATGATGATCTTGGAGAATTAATTTCATAATTATGCTTGCTCTAGATGTTTATGCAAACCTAGTTGGTAATTGTTATTTTAAACTTGAGCTAAAATATTGAAAGTAAGGATCCACCAAGTAGCTTTCCAGCAAAATAAACTCCAGAGCTAAAAGTCTTGCATATTAGGAGTCGGCTAAGTATATACTATTAGTCGGGTAAGTCTTGCTGAGTATTAGTATACTCAGGGTTTGTTGTTGATCCTGTTTCAGGTGTAGCTGTTGCTGGTTGGAGCTAACCAGAATTTACATTGGCGGGCTCGATGTGACGTCCTCACGTCTTCGTATCGTTATTTTTAAATTGAACTTCTATTTTAAATTTCTGCTGCATGCTTAACTTTGTGTTGTAATTTAAATTTGAGAACTTTTGTCTGCTTGTAATCATTTGTGCTCGTCTTCATGCAAGACTTTCAGTGTTTGTTTCGATCCATGATTATCGTATTTTATCGGACACCCGACAAATTGCCAGGTTACACCGTTTTAAGTGCGTGATAATTTGATTAACTATTAAGATAATAGTTAGTGCACTTAAGTCGTTTTAATTTGGACGGTTCGGCTACAGTAAATGTCTGCTGTATGTTAGGTGATGTATACGGCGTGATATGAGAACAAGTGTATACAACAAGCAGGCAAACATAATCACGCTACGACTTGGACAAGGAGTCCCTATGTTTATTGTTTAATGGAAGTTTACGACACAAAATAGCAAAGCGAATTCCACTCGGGAAAGACTTCAAGGTGGACAGTTGAGGCAAGAAAAAAATACTAACCGTTGTCGGTACATCACCACCCAACAGACGAACTTGATGGAAAACAGGGGCGAAGCCAAGTTAAGCTTCCCTGGTGCCCATGCACCAGGGTAAATCTTTTTTTTACCACTAACTAAATATTTTTTCACCATATAATCATGGGAAATTACGTTACTTCCCTGGGTTGTGCACGACGGTCGATTTGAGCGTGGCTGGGCTCGCAGAAAAGAGGAAAAAGGATGAATCCACCAACGCAAGCTAGGGATTCCTTACCACCAAACCAGTGGGGATAAAATTAGGTCGAAACCGAGGTCCAGATGGAGCCCCGTTCCACGACAGCCGGGAGGATGAAAGGATGAAAGGCGCGCCGTTGTGGTGGAAGGATCCCTCGATCTAGGAGGCCTAGGTGTGTTCGCCATCGATGGGGGCGTGGTGGAACGGCTACAGCCCACAGAGGTTGGAACCGTGCTTTGGTAGTGGTCAGAAATGACCGAGCTGGGCTAGGCCATGTCTGGATACGAAAGGCCCCAATGCACGAATGGTTCGGCTCGCTCCAGCTTAGCCCAGCTCACTCAGCTACGCCACGACACGAAGGCTTCCGGTTATCTTCTGTATTTATATTTTTAAAGATACGCAGGATTCTCCGTGCAACCATGTAAACTTCTAATCTGAGCCACAGGATGTTGATCCAAGAGGGCGCGCGGGGGGAGTGGGATGGGGATTTGCAAAAGCTGATTAGGGGTGGGAGTGGGAGTGGGAGGGGGGATTTGCAACATCATATGGCTCCTTGGATCAACATCCTATGATCCAGATTAGAAGTTTGCATTATTGCACAGAGAGGTTGGTTTGCACTAGATATGTTCCCTCCGGGGAGGTGATGCCTAAATGCTGGCACTAACTACATATAATTCTGCAGTTGGCTACTCCCTCTGTAAAAACCCGTAATTATGAGTTGTATATCAGTTAAAGTGATTCACATTTGATAAAGTATCTAGTGAATGATATTTATAGTATGAAAATATATTTTTATAATCAATCTAATAATATTTATTTAATATAATAAATATTAATATTTTTAATTTATAATTGATCAAATTTTGTATATTGAAACATGACACTATGCTAGAAATGCACTATTTTTTTCTGGGACGGAGGGAGTAATAACGAATTTGCCTGTGCTGATGCATTTCCTGATCGAACGTGTTTGTGAATCGACCGGTCAGGCGCCGGATTGTTGCGTCGGAGTTCCCGGACGCCGCCACCGCTAGACCCGGTTGCAACAAGTTGCAATTGTAAAATAAAGGCCCAACATGGCCATGTCATTATGTGATGTGGTAAAACCCCTCCAAATACGAACCCCTGCTTCTTCCGACCTTCCCACCACATTCTCCGCCGCCTCGCTTCCGCGCCACGCGCAACGGTGCTCTTCTTGAATCGATCCCCACCGGAATCAACCTAGGGTTTCCGCTCCCCTAGGCCCCCCACCTCTTAGGCCCGCCTCGTCGCCACCATCGCCGCCTGCCGGGTCCGCTTCCCCGCCACGATCGCCGCCTGCCGGGTCTGCTTTTCCGCCACGAGCCCACGACCGCCGCCTGCTGGGTCCGCTTCCCCATCACGCCCGCCGCCCGCTGACCCCGCACCACCGCTTCCCTGCCGCCTCCATTCTGTACATGCTGCCATGGCGACAGCGGGAGATGGGCAGGCGCCGGCTTCGGTGCAGCTGGAGGAAGCCGCCGTTGCGGCGGCTCTGGAGCTCCGGCTTTACCACCTCCGCGACAAGGGCATCATGCTCCCCATGGGAGCGCTTGAGCTCTACGGACCATTGCCTGCCCCGAGTCTCCGAGGGGACACCGGCGCCACCACGTCCCTCGACGGAGGCGGAGGAATGTACGCCTCTCGGCTTGGGCAGGGGTTGTATTTCTCTATCGTGGAACGCGGAGAGATCAAGGTTGTGGTCTATCTCGCATCCTTGGTGGGCCAACCTGTGGAGGTGGCGGAAGGGGAGATCATGAATGAGGCGAAGAACCCCGAGGAAACAGATGAGACCGGCACCGGCAACGGGGAGGAGGAAAAGTCGGGAGAAGAAGCCGAGGGCGAGAAGGAAGAGAAAGAGGAGGGGCAGGACTGCTCTGAGGAGGAAAAAGAGGAGGAAGAAGAGGGGGAGAGGGAGGACTACTCAGAGGAGGAAGAGGAGGAGGAGAGCGAGGAGTCCTCAGAGGAGGGTGAGGAGAGCGAGGAGGAAGAGGAGGGCGAGAAGCAGTTTTCGCTCCAAGTCTGCATCTGGCCCGGATCTTCACACTCGTGCTGATTCTCTTCTGTGAGTGAAATCAGCGAATGTTTTTGGCATACTTATTTTCCCCTTTGATCTTAGCTCTCCTATTTTAAGGTTAATTCTTTGGCACTTCTATGTTAGTTTTGTAAGTATGTGAATATTAAAGCAAAATAGATACTAATAATTATGGGCAATTCTGTATTGATTAGCTTCAATTAGATTAGTTTTGCAATATTGCTCTTTTGTACTGATTATGTAAAAAAGGCTTATAACATTATGTTATTTCAAATTTAGACACGGTACCATCAAAGCTCTTTTGTAAATGGCATCCATCACTTAGATCTGCATTTCTGCAACAATGCAGCTTTATTTGTCTAACTTCTAGGAAGTTTGAACATAAACATGCAAAACATGCTTTTATGATCTAGATAAATGTGTTGTATAATAATTATGATAATAATATGATAGATTTAGATTTAACTAGTTTTTTGACATTAATATTCTCAAACCTTTTTTTCTTAAGTACATTTACCTTTATGTTAATAAATGATTAGGTGGAGGTTGCCGGAAGCTGACAAGGGCATCTGAGGTACGTTGGTTACATCAAAATCAAAAGGAAACATTTCTAGGACTTATCAAAATGAAAGATGATCAAAAGGTGTGTACAAAGCTACAAGCTTTTTGTTGAGTACATGAGAAGAAAAAGAGCATTTACTTTCTTCCTAGACCACTTACAATTCAATGCTAGTTCATCATAGCATTGACTGTGTTCCAGACCTAGGGTTATCTCTGTAGTCTGATGAAACTAAGATTCATAGTTCCTGCACACCGTACATTAATGTGGATTATTCTAAAATGGAAACTGAAACCGGTCAATAAATAGATTCACACTATTTATTGAGTGTAGCTGATCTCACTTTATCAATACATCATCTTACACAAATAAAGTAACAGTGATCACAGAAGTACCTACACATTTTTTCTTTTCTTGAAAATGAGTATAAATTCACCTCATTTACAACGGCAACAGAAGCAGTCAAAGCTAGATCATCTTATTACTTTAAGTAAAGGCACCGACAGGTTTATGTGACGAACCAGCATAGGAACCAATCGTTGGATGGTCACCATTTTTTAATATCTCGGAATCTTTGTGTAAAGGAGACTGCCATCATGACAGTTTCTTGTGCTTTATGAATGCTCAAAACCATCTTTTGAACATATTCTTATAGAAGAGTCGTCATTTAGATTTAAAATATTGGACATAATCGCTCTATCCTGCTAATTTGTCAGAATCAAATCACTCAATTCCTCTCTTTGCTATCCAAATCCTGAATCACTCAAAACTATATTGATCTTGTAGCCTCACACTACAAGCTTACACAATGCAACACACTAGATTGTCACAACCTAGAACAACTTGCTTGATCTTCACAATCAAGCACTACGACACACTAGCTTGATCTTTCACAATCAAGCACTACCACACTCCAGCTTGATCTTCACAATCAAGCACTACATTGCTCTATATCTCAAACTCTATGACACCCACCCATACTCAACACATGAGGGGTACATGTCCTTTTATAGGACTTACAAACCGCCATACAAACAAGAGCACAACTCATCTCTAGCTAATCACTAGCTAGCATACTCACTTTACAACTCATTGACAACTACATAACCTATCCAATTTGACTTTGATCTCTTCAAGGCTAACCCACCAAAGATAACCAAAGTTCAACCTAGAAACTTCAAGTAATCAAATCCAACTTTACTACCTAATGCTAGCTAAGCATTAGCTCAAGGAAAAAGTCAATTTTCTTTGACTTCGACAACTTATGCCCATAGATGCATGTAGATGCAACTACACATTTCTTATGACAAGATTATTTCCAACAAAAAAAATGCAAACTCAGCAGCACAGTTGGTTTTGTCATCTTTAGAGGGGGAGGGGGGGGGGGGGGGGTATTCGGTGCCAATAGAAAAATTGTATGGAGGTTAAGTGATTCCATTATTACTTGCTGAATCTTAACATCTAACTTTATTGCAGACCCCCCTGCATTGGTCAAGAAACTATATCTTCAGGCTGGACTTTGAAGGACCTTTGGTACTAAATAAACTTATAAGTATTTTTCTGCTATAGGATATCAAAGATTTTCTGCGGATCACATTATTTTTATTGCTGTAGTTGCACTCCGTTGACGTTGGAGAAATAATAAAGGCAGAGTTGAGCCCTACTATGGATCACTTCAAGATCAGCAAATCACTTGGTAAGATCTTTTGATATGTATGTATACATTGTTAGATCAAAACAATTTGCAATCACTCTTAGCCTCTTACAAATGAAATTTGTGATATTTGTAACAGGTGAAGGAGCCATTGGCAAAGTATATCAGTGTGCTTATGAGGATGGTTGCACCAATGATCAGTATGCAGTAAAAAATATGGAATTACAGAAAAGTGATGACATTGACGCATATAATAACAAGGAGCCCAGTGTTGTGAGTTTTAACCTTCTCCTCCAAAGTTACTCTTCTTTAGCATGACATTTTCTATGTTTTCACATTCTAGGGAGGTGCTTATAATGTCTTTCTTTAAAGAACCCAGTGTTGTTACATTTTACCAGGTACGTTTAATTGTTTGTGCATTTCTACAAGTCTGTTTGATATACTAGTTTCTAGGTGTTAACTGCTAAAGATTGCTAAAGTATCATGTTGACACATTTATTTAGGCGTGGACAGCTAAGAACTCTTATGTAAGTGAACTGGATGAAGGTGGAGACAAATGTCCAGAAGTCAGGGGGGAACAGTCAGATGATTCCGAGTCTGATCTACATGAACCAATACATGTGATTATCCAAATGGAAACCTGCATGAGGTAGAGTGGTTTACATAAGCATATATTTGTCTAAGGGTCAGGAGTTATATTGATTTTCTTAAGAATTTAAATAGTTTACTCTATATCATTTGTTTAATGTTTGTCCAAATCAGTTACTCACAAGCGGATGCACTTGGCTGTATACTCATACCTACATGAAGATTGTTGTTTTCATACAAGTAGTATTGCTAAGTCCCCCTTTTGCAAAAATAGCTACACAGTTCTCCAATTGGTGCAGTGCTGTACAACCTTTACTGACGAGAATAAAAAGACATGGACATAGCATATTAACTAGCCAACATCAAATAAAAGACATGGAGGTAGTATAACATTTTCATATTCCCTATGTGTTTTTTTATTCATCTTGATCTTAGATTCTTGAAAATACCAGTGGCTATGTAGAACATGTATTTTTCTTCCTGAATGAATGACATAGCATATTAAACTTTATTTGCAGGACTGTTGAGGATATTTCATCTATCGATAAACGTGAAATAAATATGGAAAAAGTATGGACACTTTTTGAGAAAATAACTGAAGCTGTTGAATGTATACACCAAAAGGGTGTTATACATCGGGACTTGAAACCAAGCAACATTTTTATTGGACAAGGTGGAGAAGTAAAGATTGGTGATTTTGGACATAGTTGTTGGGCAGATAGTTACAATGATGGCAAAGAAGGGACACCAGACCGTGGTACCCGTGTATATGCTGCACCAGAACTTTATTCGGGACAGGTTACATGCAAGGTATATTCATTCTGACTTACAGGCAATCTGTTGAAACTACAACAATGTTTTCTCACATGCAACTAATAGCTGTCCTTAATTTAGGTGGATATTTATAGCCTTGGTATCATATATCTGGAAATATTTCATCCTTTTGGAAGCGATTCTGAGAGAGCTGAGGTTTTGTGCAACTTGAAATTGGGTACATATCCAAACAATTGGATGGGTGAAACAGTGCTAGTGGAAAAAATGACTGCCTTATGCCCCTTAGATCGTGCATCGGCGAATGATGTATTGGTAACTACTCTAATCTGAACCTTATTTCAGCATTTAGTTGCTTTCGAAGCATTGCAACCAAATGCAACATAAATCAAATCATTTTTTTAGTTGAAGCTAGAGAAGTGCATTAAATAGTACCTTTTTATCAATAAATAAAAAGAAACTACCCCCCCATTCCAAGATGTAGATCACTGTTGACTTTTTTTTTACAACTTTGAATGTTTGTTTTACTCAAAAAATTTATGTAAGTATTATTTATTTTGATATGACCTTTTTGTCATCATAGGTATTTAAGGATAACTCATATTTGTATTTATTTGCACTAATTCTTTCAATAGGACGAATGGTCAAAGTTAAATTCAATAAGTTAACAGTGTTGCAGGTGGAGTACAAGAATTAACCAGAAACCTACTGAAGAAAAAAATAAAAAAAATAATAAAGCTCTCTCTCTCTCTCTCTCTCCAAATATTGGGCAGCCAATATCAGTTGCAAATTCTTTTCTCACATTTGGTTATTATCCACAATTCTTTTCTCATGATTGATTTTCTGTAACATCCCATTGAATGTATAATTGGCCTATCAAATTACACAGGGGGGTTTAGAATTTCTTGTTGTTTTTCAGGAGTACATCGGCGAAAGACGGAACTTCTGATGGACAATCCAACAAATGCAAGCATCCTAAGCAAAGGGAATTCTTATTCCCTGGGAAGGAGTAAAAAAAAAGCTTAGGTTCAGAGCCGTTAAAGCAACTAAATGGCGAGAAACAAGTGGTTGACTTAAGAAAAACACCTGGCCAAATAATGATGCTCTTGTTATGTGATGTGTCGGCTAAGAATGCTCATGGTCAAAGATTATATTGATCATGATAGGATTTTTTCCCCTGGAAAATGGATCATTATGTTTTCTTCCGTATAAGGATGAGTTGGTCAGCTTCCTCAACGAGGTTTTGCGTTGCCCCCCTGCCCCCCCCCCCCCCCCCCCCCCCCCCTCCAAATCTGACCATGATCCTGTTGGTGCCGTCGTTTCATTTTGGCTGTTAAATCGTGCCCTCCAACCATAACAAAAGGGAAGAGCGTGACCAAACTTTCTTCGTTTCATGTCGTACATCCTCACGCCTCCCCAACCACAACGCAATGAATTAAGCAATTGCCACGTTTGCGTCACCCGAGGAGCACAGAAATAAATACACTGAGCCATTAGGTCAGGAAAATTCTTGATGGGTAAACATGTTGAGTGATTCAGTCCAAGGAACAGAGCATGATCCACCAAATCCTTCCTTGAACCTTCTTGCATCCATCCGGATCAACCTTGCAAATTTGGAACCTAATACCATCCGGGTATCCACCTGCGAGAATAGCTGAGACCCCCAGGAGATTGCCCCATGGTGTAGGCACCAAATGCCTAGTAAGGATAGGTCCTAAATGGTGTCTTGCGGCAACCACTAGCTCCTTTGTTGGCCCATTCAATTTGTCAACATCCCATTTCTCCACCATTCCGAATACTGTAATTGTGTAGAACTTCCCACCATGGTATGCGCAGTCTGCATATCTGTCTCTGCTGCTTACAACTATGGTAGAAGCCACTTGCCACTTCCTCTGTCCTGCCTTAACAAAAGAGAGCCAATTGCTATCACAATGGATGATCATCACGGTGTAGTCACCACCTTCGGATGGACTGCAAGACAGCGCCGCCTTCTGATAGAACCATGTTCCTAGTGAACTTGCATCACAGGTTATACCTGCTGCAAGGTAATGTTCCGAGCTCCCTCCGCTACGGTAGACTACCTCCACGCACGAGAAGTCCGTGACTGGCGGCAGAGGGATCATGCTTGTGGTGAAGGGATTGTAAAGCACAAGACCGGAGAGTTCGTTTACCAAAACAAGCCATCCATGAGAGGCCCCACAGCACGCGACGAAGCAGCCATGTGCGAAACTGACATCATAGGCCTTGTCAACATTAAGGAGGTGGCGCCAGTTACAGGTCAGAGCTGTGCACTCGCCCTGTGCCTGCCTTCTTTTCTCGAGAAGATTGTCCCAAGACAAGATCAATGGGCCGCAACAACGTGGAACACCGGCAGCTGTGGCGGCAGCCCTCCATGTTGTGCAGACTGATGCAAATGCAAGTGCTTGAGGGAGCTCAAAGCGTTGCAGGATGACGAGGATGATGTCAATTGGGAGGTCAGACCAGCCAGGGCTTGTACAAGATCCTGCCATATCATATATTTGTGAGTAATATTCAGCACACATACATGTAAAGTGTATTTTTTGTTTATAAGGAACAAACCAATCCATCTATAGTTCGGACAAAGGAGTCCCTTCAATCAGGTATAGTTATCTCTCCAAAGAAGTTTTTTTTTTACGTTTTCTCAAAAGAAATCGGGAATCAAATCCACTCGGACACGCACCTTGCCAACGAAGAAACCAATCCTCCCGTCGCTCGATGCCTTGGTTAATCGCTGCCAAGGGTTTGGGATTTGGTGATTTGGGGCTGGGATTCAATTTCGCAAGTTGGGGAAAGATGCCGAGCAGACGAGCGCTGGAAGCCAGGGGATCGATTTGTGGACTGATGGGCCTTGGGCTCGCTTAGTAGGAGGATTTAAGCCCAACACCATATGTATATGTGTACAAATTTAAACCCAGAGAGGCAGAGGGGAGGGATGCACTCGGGTTGTGTGGGCTTCTAGGCTTCTTTGAGCCAGGGTGGGAAGAAAGAGTCTTTCCGGCCCACGCTAGCGCCGGCGCCGCGACGCCCGAATCGCCTCGATCCAACGGCGGGATCGGCACGCGCCGGCCTCCCCGAACCCCGTGCGCCGCCTGGGCGAGTCCTCGGCTCAGGTTTTTTTCCTTCGCGCCCCTCTGTTTCGTTGGAATTCATGCATCCTGTGAGATGTTCCCGGGCTTGTCCCGTAGCTGCCCCGCACGCATAGTGGCCTTGCTTCTGTGAAGGGAGATTGGGCGATATGACCGATTTCGTGCGTAAGTTTGGTTGTGTGTGTAGGTTGGCTTCAAACCTTTTTTTGTTGGCCTAGGTCTTTGGTCGCGTCTGGTATGGTTGGCACTTGGTTGTGTAGGTGCTCTCATCTGTGGCTAAGCTACATTGTTTTGTTAGTCTTCGAAATTTTGATTTGTTGAATATGAATATAAATGGTCAGACTGTGGATGCTAATTTCAGGACTTCACACTTCTTTGTTCACTGCAGGTGATAGACTGGACGTGTGGATTTAGGAGGTTTGATCTAATTGATTTTGGTTGGAGTTTCATATCTCAGTTGATTTTATGTTGGGTTCTGGTGCTGATATGCGCGCCTTATGCGTGTGGGACTGTCTCCTAGTCTAGAAGGTGATGTTGGATGATGCTGAGGGAATTCATATGGGATCGAAGAAGTGTTGTTCGCCACCATGAGGGTCAATTTCGGCCTCCTTGTGCCTGTGATGGCACAATACTCCGCACCCACATGGGCTACTTTAGTTGCTGGGTTCTTCATGCTCCTTGCACTTTCCCTGTCCATGTATCTGATATTTGAGCACCTCTCGGCATACAACAACCCCGAGGTTTCTAATCTCTACTTTTAAGGCTTATCATCATGTTTTTTTGGGGCATAGTTCTGTTTATCAGTATTATGACAAGCATATGTTTTACTGTTCTGGGTTCTGTTCTACTTGTACAGGAACAGAAGTTTGTGCTGGGTGTTATCCTCATGGTCCCTTGCTATGCAATTGAGTCGGTAAGGCCTCTAAACATTTTATGTATACACTAAATTATTCCAGCAACATGTCTAATGCTCTTGTTCTTCTTTTGGAATAGTATGTTTCTCTGATAAATCCAAATACGAGCATCTACTGTGGCATCCTGCGCGATGGTTATGAAGCATTT
Organism: Panicum miliaceum; assembly: GCA_032594955.1. Classification (NCBI taxonomy): domain Eukaryota; kingdom Viridiplantae; phylum Streptophyta; class Magnoliopsida; order Poales; family Poaceae; genus Panicum; species Panicum miliaceum. The sequence continues at coordinate 15,000,810 of CM064058.1, read as the reverse complement.
GCTATGTACTGCTTTGGAAGGTACATTACTGCATGTTTAGGTAAGTCATACATATAGATATTGCTTTCTCGAGAACACACCTTAGAAACATTGTGATAATCCCTATTTGCTACATGTTGCAGTTTTCTTAGCCTGTGAGCTCACATTTATAGTAGAGTTGGCTAAGGATTTTCTCCAAAGTAAATTTCTATAGTTCATTGTTATATTTTGCTATGGGGAATTTTTTTCAGATAGCAGGAATATAAAATGCCTTTGAATAATGCAATATTTTGGCCTGAATTACATCGACTGCATTCTTGTATCTATCCTGTGTGGCACTGCCATTGTGCATCCCAAAACTAGAAGTGTGCCTTTTCCTCAGTCCTAATAATATATAGTAAATTCCCAAGAAAGTCGTAGAGAAATGTTAGTATTCTTATTTTTATGAAAAATGGTATTACATTTACTGATTTACATACGACTGTATTTTCCAACTTCGTGTACGACCGAGCCAGTAAACCAGGAAGCTCCTGACTCCATTAACCACTCCAAAGCTGCACTGTTAGTGCTGCTGGGTGCTGGCTCATGCCAATAACAGTTGTACACGGGGTCTGAATAGGCAGTCGGATGTATAGCTAGATTGTTATCTTTATTATCTATAACACATAAATATAAGTGTACCAGGTAGCTCATAAGGATGAACTATCATTAACATGATGGAGCCACTGTTTCAGTGTAAAACATATTTATTGGTGGTTTGGTCGCTATCTTGGCAGGCTGTCTATTTATATCATTTCACTTGGTAGTTTCAAATACTGTTTTCCTGATATATGTTAACAATGTATAAATTATAATGTTTGGTGCAGATTGTGTATTTCTTTTCCTTTGTTATGTTTGTTTATTATGAATAATGATGTAGGTGGGGAAAATGATGGTGTATAATTCCCTCTTCAAAAATGCTATTGTTTTATCTTCCCCACCTACATCATTATTCATAATAAACAAACATAACAAACAAACATCTGCACAGCCCCTTTTGCATCATGATTCTGAGAAGGGAATTATACACCATCATTTTCCTGTAAATTTCATATTGAAACCCTGGAGACTGGGAACGCGGTTTTACCTGATTATCAAATTCAGAATCTTCCAATATGTATTTCCACTAACTCATCTTGCAAATTTTTGGATTTTGAAAGTTGAAAATCAAACTTAATTAAGTGTGTTGCACTTGCAGGTGATCATAAAGACCCTCACGGCTAGCTTATCTCTTCTTCTTGAACCTTTTGGTGTGTATTGTGATGGAGAATTCAACTTATGATGTGGGTAAGATAGTCCTTCCGCTTGCTTGTTTATCTTCACATTTGAAAAGTACATCTTCATAGATTAGGGTTTGGTTATGGCTCAAGCTATGTTTAGAATGGAATTGCTGTGTACTCTTCGTGATACAAATCACCCCCTACTCCTTGGGAAACGTTTCCACATATTACTTTTATCCTTTTCCATCTCAAATAAATCCAAGCTGAGTGCTGAGATAGCTAAATCAGTTAGTTGCTTCACCTTTGTTCACATTTTTCTGCATTTGTCTTACTAGAATTCCAACAACTGTCTGTGCGATGCAGGTACCCTTACTTTGCTACAGTCCTTAATTTTAGTCAATATTGGGCCCTATACTGTCTAGTAGCATGGTACACAGCTACTCCCTCCGTCCCAAAAAATAAGTCACCCTGAAATTCAAAATTTGTCCCACAAAACAAGTCATCCTAGCTTTTGGACAGTTCTATGGGTCCACAATCCTTGAAAAATACATCTCGCATCCTGTAGAGCTCCGTGATTTCCGTCGCACCACCTTCCCCTTCCAACTACCGTTATCCGTTCGTTCCTCGTCCTCCCCTCACACCCCTGGCTGCGCGCCTCACCGGCACCGCCGCCGCTGTCTTTCCTGCCTATTCTTTCTGCGCTGTTTCCCCCAAAGCAAGCCCCAGCGATGGATGGTGCCCGCCGCAACACATGAAGGCCGAGGGTTGGAGTTCAAGGCAGCGGCATCCGCGATCGCAGCTGGGATCGTCGTCATTGAGGTACCTGGTGGGATCGGGTCTACAAGCGCATTGCAGTTGAAGGCAAGGATTTCGTCCAAGATACACAAGATGGAGTCGGCGATGAGTTTGAATTCATCCCTGATTTGTGCCAAATCTTCCCGAGTTTATAACTCTCTCATCCGAACTCCAAATCAGACATTCTACATATACATTTTGATCGTCTCGATGAGTACGCAATGCTGCAATCAAATCAGCATTTTGGCAAAATCATCCAAACCGGTCAGACCGGTTTGTGCATACCGGTCAGACCGGTCTGCACAGCCGCGCCAATTTTGGTTGTCAACAGGACCCTTGTGAAATTAAGGAAAGCAACCGGCCTACCAAAATGAAGCTCCCACAATTCGAACCAGATGAGATAAGTGTGACAAACATAAAAGAGAGTGTTCGGGATTTTGTTGTTGGAAGCGGAGAATATGTGAGTTCTGGGAACACATCTTGTTTCTTCCCGAGCCCTGTTCAATAATTTTCATTTCTTTGCACTAGCCGTGGTCCAGCGCAGTCACGTTGCCGCGCGATTCAGTTGTGTCCCCAAACAAACTGGGGCCATGCCATGCGGCTGCTGATTTGTCCGGATGATAGTCTGCCTGAGAGTCTGAGACCTGCAATATAATTGTCGCAACGTAGGATCGACGAGACGACAAGGACCGTGACAATATGTACACGATATGAACACTTCTATTATACTGTACACCCGAGTAGCATGCACACAGAACAAATTCGACACCCGATCGTTTGGCATTTCACGAGGGTGCTCCCCTCCCCCCCCTTCCCATGTATCAGCTAGCGCAGTGTGCGTGTTTAGAGCTAGAATGCAATGCATGCGTTTGTTGCTTCTCGATCGGTCCCTCGCCGTCCACCATGCCCGAACGAGCCGCGCAAATCTGTTGACGAGCTCGACGCCGGGGCTCACGGTTCTCACAGGACGACGTCGCGCCGCTTCTTGGGGTTGGACGGCTCCGGGTCCCCTTTCCTCATCATCGCCGCGAACTCGGTGTAGTTGATCCGCCCGTCCTGCACATTTCAGTTGGAGCCCATCAGGCAGGGCAGCTAGCAGAGCCATACTGTATGCATACAAGTCCTGGGGCGGGCGGCTTATATTACGTTGTCGGCGTCGACCTCCGCCACGATCTCCTTGATGTCCCGGCCGTCGAGGAGCCCCTTCTCCCTGAGGGCCTGCTCCAGCTCCTCCATGGTGATGTACCCGCTGTTGTCCTTGTCGAAGTACTGGAAAGCGGTGTAGAGGTGCTCGTCCCGGTCCATCCGGTTCATGTGCATCGTCGCCGTTATGAACTCCTCGTAGTCTATCGTCCCGTTCCCGTCGGCGTCGGCCTGCACACCGCCACAAATTAACGGGCCGCTGCGGGGGATGCATGCTGGGACTGGGATTCATGCATGGGTCGCTTACAGCGTCCATCAGCTGCTGGACTTCGGCCTCGCTGAGCTTGGTGCCCTTCTTGGCCAGCCCTCGCCGGAGCTCGTCCACGGTTATCGTGCCGCTGTTGTCGCAGTCCATGCTCTTGAACATCTCCTTGAGACCCCTGATCTCCTCCTCCGACAGGCATCCGGCGATGACCCGTAGCGCCGCCTTCTTGAACTGGTTCATAGCTCTGAACTGCTTGAGCCGACCGAGGACAGCGTTATCCAGCGGCGTGTCAGGCGCCTCGCCATCCTCCTTGATCCACGGATGATCTGAACATGCATCAAACGACAGATACAGTTTCAATCAGTATAGCAAAAGGCACCGGCCGCCTGTACATACTACAAATTTATTAGCTTAGTACAAATAAAGTGACGAAACACTTACTGAGGACGTCGTATGCAGAAATCCGCTGCTTGGGGTCAGGGTTGAGCATCTTCCTGACGAGGTCCTTGGCGCCGTGCGAGATGCGCGGCCAAGGGTCGCTGGTGAAGTCAACCTGCCCTCTCAGGATGGCGTTGAAGATACCGTGCTCCGATTCTGTGCCGGCATCATGCATGATGGTTCAGGCAATGCGAGCAAGTTCATGAACCGTACGCTTGCTAAAAAAGCTCGATGAAGCAAGCTAAGATAGCTTGCCTGCCCAGAAGGGCGGAACGCCGCAGAGCAGGATGTAGACGATGACGCCGACGCTCCAGATGTCGGCCTCCGGCCCGTAGTTCCGCTTTAGCACCTCCGGCGCGATGTAGTACGCGCTGCCGACGATGTCCCTGAACACCTCCCCTGCAGCAGCAGCAGCCGTGCAAAGTTTAGATTTGAAGCAAATACAATTCTGAGCTTGAGAAATGGGAGAGCAAGAATCGAACTCGAACCTTCTTTGAAGAAGACGGAGAGGCCGAAGTCGGTGGCCTTGAGCGGCGCGTTCTCGTCCTTGCTAACGAGGAGGAAGTTCTCGGGCTTGAGGTCCCGGTGGATGACGCCCATGGCGTGGCAGGTGTGGACGATCTCGACGATGGTGCGGAGCAGCGACGCGGCGGCGCGCTCGGTGTAGTGGCCCTTGGCGATGATCCGGTCGAAGAGCTCCCCGCCGGCGCAGAGCTCCATGACGAGGTGCACCGAGCTCTTGTCCTCGTAGGCGCCCTTGAGCTCCACGACGCCGGGCTGGCCGGAGAGGTGGTACATGATCTGCACCTCGCGGCGCACGTCCTCGATGTCCTCCTTGGTGGAGAGCTTGCGCTTGCTGATGGTCTTGCATGCGAACTTCTCCCCCGTGGCCTTGTGCGTGCACAGCGACGTGACGCCGAACTGCCCGCGGCCGAGCTCCTTGCCGATGGTGTAGGTGCTCTTGACGTCCTCCATCGGCCGACCCAGCACGGGGCCGACGGGCGCCGGGGGCTTGGCGGGCGTGGGCGCCGAGGTCGCCGAGAGCGCGGCGGCCGCCCCCCGGCTGGAGCTGCCCCCGGGGCGGCTGGAGCCCGCGGAGGCGTCTGCCGGCGCGGGCTCCTCTGATGACGACCCCCCGCAGCAGCAGTTGCCCATGTCGGCCGGCGCCGGCGGCGAGGGGGGACGGCGGGCGACGCGGGGGCCTTGCTCGCTCGCGCGCCGGGGACGCGGACGCGCAGCGAACCGGGGAGATTGTCCGGGTGGGCGACGGGGTGCGCGGGGGAACCTTTTCCGGGAGGGGCGCGAGGGGTGTGGCTGGCCATGAAAGGGAAGGCCGGGAGGGAATGGCGGGAAGGTAACGGCTGCTTGGTTTGGCTTCGGTTGCCTTCTCTTTGCTAAACACAGAAAAACAACAGAAGCTTCCGTGGGCAGTGGGCCCACGGGATATCTTTCTGGCCCTGACGTCACAGCTTGGGCGGCGCTATCAATGCCGCCGCCGGCCTGGACGATCGGCGCGCGCCGTGTCCTCCTCAGCCCGCTGCTCCTCCGTACCCGGATCACACATTGGAGATTTGGAGGTAGCCAGCTTCGCCGCCGTCCTGCATCCGTCCTCGTCGCCGTCGGCGCCGCTGGGTGCCAGAACGCCAAGGCGGGTGGAGGCCGCGCGCATGGTGCTCGACGGAATGTCCCGGACGGGGCGCCCCCACGCCATGCCAACCGCGCACCGTCACGTGGCGGTCGCGTGACGCGACGAAGTGATGCGCCCGTGAGGCTGGTCCACGCACGGAGCAGTAGCCAGTAGGGGGGGGGGGGGGGGGGGGTGGGGGAGAGCTCGAAGCCGGCGTGGCGAGGACGAGGCCACGACGATGCACGGGCCGAGGCAGAACTGCCTGGCGCGCCGTGCAAGTGCGCGGCATTCTTGGTACGCTTCGTTGCATCTCCACTGCATCTACCCGTCCACCGGTGCGTGCTCCATCCGACCCCTTTGTCATTGCCTGGTGCTCGATAGCTTTGAGTAGCCGTGGACTCTGCAAGTGTGAACGCTCCCTTAATCAGGCTGCAGCTCCTGCAAACTTTTTGTGGACAGATTTCTCAAGATTATCGGTTTGCATCAGGTCAAGCAAACTCTCGTTAGGGGGTTAGGCTGCTGCCTAATCCACGAAGTCCCGCTCCAGCTCTACCCCTATTAGATTATTAGGATAAAAAGTTCAGAGGCACATGCTGCTATGTGCTATCACACAATGCTACGGCGTGGACGCAACTGTTCATCGAAGACTGCAACGCGCTCGTTGTGGAGGGAAAAGAACTTTTGCCACTGTCTACACATTTTTGTGATAGATTTGCATTCATGGTGGTTACTGAATGCGTGTTGGACCGGACGTAGGACACGTATGGCAGGCCTAGAGATATTACTAGGGAATATGTTCTACACAATGTGCTACATATATACCATTTGTGCAGACCACAGAGACTTCAGAAGTTACAAGCTGCCCATATCCCATCCGACTCGCTCGGGTTTCTGGCATTGAGCAGTCTGCAAGATCCGTTCGGAAGACATCGCCAACCTGACAGAGGTATGCTGCTAGACTCTCAATTCACCCGTGCAACCTGGGTTTTTTTTTTGGCTGAGCAAGTAGCTTCGATTTTGGCTGTCTCCATTCGTTGTTTTAAGGAATTTTTTGGATGCTTGAGTCGATCCACTGGATAAATTCATAGCCTCGTTTTGCTCCCCCTTCTTTTGCTTACGATCATTGCCATCGCCTAGGAGAATCATATATTTAATTTTTTTTGTTTTTCTTTTCTTTTACTGAAGCTGTAATGTGCAGCTTGGTTGGCCTTCTGTTCTCTTCAGAGTCCTTGTTCAATCCAGCCAACTAATCCCTTTAAGTTCGCTAGTTAGAGTAGTCCCTGTTATATTCTGTCATTCTGATCGTATCTGGTGAATTGGTAACTACTCCAAGTTTTAAGAATGAGATACAATGGCTGCATTAAGCATCTATATGGTTCAAATTTATAGATTTTTCAATCTATTCTTTGCATTGGAAGTACTGCAGCCTGCAGCACCTGAAGTTAGACTTCAGTCAGAAGTACAGCTAAGTGGAGCACAACCAAATCTGGCAGCTTGAGTTACAACAACAGGAAATTCTGAGATCTTGGAAGAGTCTCAGATGGCTTACGCAAGCCCTGGGACTGATACATCAACGGATCCAGATACTGACGAGAAGAATCAATTGGTACTTACCGTTCTGAAAACATTTTTTCGTACAATTTTGTAGATGGCCAGTGACTTACTAATGTGAATGTTACCTTTCGTTGTGAGACACACCATAAGTTTGACATGAGTAGAACTTGAAATTTTGTTGTGATAATTATATCTTTTGAAATTTTAGTGCATCATTCCTAAATTTAAAAAATACACCTGTTGGTTGTTTCTCTATTCTGATGCTATTACAGTAGCCATTAATTAGAGCGTGTTACTCCTATTCTTGGTACATACTGAGTTTTGTTTACTTATCAGTTGGAACTAGGACAGCTTGCTTCCCTTACAGCTTCTGGTTCTGGTGACAAATCAAAGGACAAGCTAGGTCAGAAGGTATTTAAACTCTACACACTCACTGAAGGGATCATCTGTTGATTCTGTTATTACATTATAGACTTCTCTTTTTATTGTAATGGTAGGCACTCCGTCGTCTGGCCCAAAACCGTGAAGCTGCTAGGAAAAGCCGTCTAAGAAAGAAGGTAGTTTCATGTACCTGATGATGGATCTCATTTTTAGTATTTTCCTTGTGTATAAGGAATCTCCTAAAATTATTTACCCATTTCTTCATCCTCAGGCATATGTGGAGCAACTTGAGAATAGCAGGCTGAAACTTGCTCAACTGGAGCAGGAACTCCAGCGTGCTCGCCAACAGGTATGTCTGTCATCTTTTGATTTTTGGAATCAACAAAAATCTGCAGCACCTTTTGACCAAACTGATTTTTCAATATTTTCCTGCTTGTTCAGGGCATTTTTATCCCTACTCCGGGAGACAAGCCTCATTCAACTAGTGAAAATGGTAACCTACTATTTCTTTTGTGTCAAATGTTTAGGTCACACTGTACAGTATCTTGAATTAAGCTGTTATATATTCATATTTCTAGGAGCTTTGGCTTTTGACACGGACTATGCACGATGACAAGAGGATCACAGCAAGCAGATAAATGAATTGAGGGGTGCTCTCAACGCACATGCCAGTGATGACGATCTTCGGCGTATTGTTGATGGCACCATGGCACACTACGCCGAAGCTTTCAGGCTTAAGGGTGTAGCAGCCAAGGCAGATGCTTTCCACGTGCTGTCGGGAATGTGGAAGACCCCTGTTGAGAGGTGTTTCCTGTGGCTAGGTGAATTTCGGCCGTCGGAGCTTCTTAAGGTCTTCAGCCTCTCTCACCTGTTCATCCTATCGTATCGACGTACTTCTGCCAAGGCTGAAAGACTCTCAGGTCGCTTTCTTACGCTGATGCCTCTTCTTCTTCTTCACCACAGCTGCTTGCAAGTCGTCTGGAACCCCTTACTGAGCAGCAGCTCGCCAGTAGATGCAGCCTGCAGCAGTCCTCGCAGCAAGCTGAAGAAGATCTCTCCCAGGGGGTGAGAGCACTGCAACAGTCGGTCGCGGAAACCCTCGCGTCAGGATCGCTGTCCCCTGCAGGTTCTTCTGGTAATGCCGCAGACTGCTCGGGGCAGATGGCAGTGGCGATTGGGAAGCTTGGCACCCTAGAAAACTTCCTACAGGAGGTACAGCTTCTGCAAACCTTGAAACTTCTTGCCCCTGCACTTAATCTTGTTCCCGGCTGGTTAATGTGTTGTGGTCGGTAAAATTGCAGAACCATCTCTTTTTTTTGGAAAGAAGATTAACGATCTCGCATTTTGCAGGCCGACAATCTGCGGCTCCAGACTCTTCAGCAAATGCAGCGTGTGCTGACCCCCCGCCAATCTGCACGGGCGCTGCTTGCAATCAGTGACTATTTCTCCCGGCTACGCGCGCTGAGTTCTCTCTGGATTGCCCGTCCACGGGAGTGAATTCAGTTGGCTCATCAGTTGGTCATGGAGTGGGAACGTCAGCTGCTCACCAGTGCGGCAAAGGCGGAGGCGCTACGGTATTCGGTATCTTCAATAAATCTTGCTTGCGAACAGGAACTTATAGTCATTCATTTCCCCGTGTACCAACTACTATGTAAAGTGGGAACACAGTAGTTGCGTCAAAATGGGTCTAATGAATGAAGGAGCTCCATGATGTGCATAGTTGCGGATCGTGCTCTCTAGCAAAGCGTGAGCGCGCGCCCGAGCATCCTCGCCGCACCAACGACGGTATCGTGGCGTTCAGCGGCTCAGATCCGGATCAATACGGACTGGAGGCCTGGCCGGCAAATTCCAAAACCTAAAAAATTCTAAACAGCACGCATGTTGCGTGTAATTTTGTTCATCACTTTAGTATTCCGGTTTCGTTATTGTATACATCCAGCAAATATAGAGCAAAAGGATGAAACAACAACAGTATAACTGTGTAATCGCCAATCAGAGTTTTATTACCACCGCAAAAACACGATAAGCTAAATTCAGAAAGAAGAGAAGCTACATAAGACGGTGCACTGCTGCTACTGCTGCACAATACAAAACTTCAGTGGCGTGAAACTCAGAGTACATCACAATGAAGTAGCAAATCCGCTGGAATCTAGTGCGTAGCTCAACCCTATATCCGTTTCAGAACCTTCTCAGCAGCCAAGATGGTCTTCTCGATATCCTGGGAGGTGTGCGCCAAGCTGGTGAAACCCGCCTCGAACTGGGAGGGCGCCAGGTACACACCCTCTTCCAGCATGCCCCGGTAGAACCTCCCGAACTTCTCTGTGTCGCTCTTCTTGGCGTCCCCGAAGTTGTGAACTGGTCCGCCAGTGAAGAATACGCCGAACATTCCTCTGATGTGTCCTCCACACATCTCATGCCCTGTTTTGGCACCAGCATCCAGTATCCCACGGACGAGGTCACCAGTGATCTTGTCCAAGTATTCGTAAGTGCCGGGCTCTGTCAGACGCTTGAGTGTGTGAATTCCAGCAGTCATGGCAAGTGGGTTTCCACTGAGAGTTCCTGCCTGGTACATTGGCCCTGCTGGGGCGACCATCTCCATGATGTCCCTCCTCCCACCATAAGCACCAACGGGGAGACCTCCACCGATAATCTTACCCATGGTTGTCACATCAGGGGTGATCCCAAAGTACTCTTGAGCCCCACCATAAGCCAAACGGAAACCAGTCATCACTTCATCAAAGACCAGGAGGGCACCATTCTGTTTGGTCAAGTCGCGGAGTGCATTGAGGAAACCAGGTTGTGGCGGAATGAAGCCAGCATTGCCAACAACCGGCTCAAGGAAGACGGCAGCAATCTCCCCTTTGTTGTCCTCGAACAATGTCTTCACCGCCTCAGCATCATTGTATGGTGCGGTTAGAGTCTCGTAGGTCGCTCCCTTGGGAACTCCAGGGGAGTCTGGGAGACCAAGGGTAGCAACACCACTGCCAGCTTTTACAAGGAAGGAGTCAGCATGGCCATGGTAGCAGCCCTCAAACTTGATAATCTTCTCCCGCCCAGTGTACGCACGTACAAGGCGGAGTGCTCCCATGCAGGCTTCTGTCCCTGAATTGACAAACCGGACCATTTCGATACTTGGTACAGCAGATATGACCATCTCAGCCAATACATTCTCCAGCACACATGGAGCACCAAAGCTAGTTCCTTTCTTCAGAGTTTCAATCAATGCAGCATTCACCTGAATCAACAAGATGCAATTACAAGCCAGCTTATATCAAATGTTACCGCATCAAGTATAGTTTCCCCCCAATATTCAGTGGTTCAAAAATCATGCTATAAGTTGACAGATATTTGAATGTGAAGTAAATTCATAATGTTTTACCAGTTTGGTGGACAAAATCTGACTACAATAATTAGATGCATGTAAAGCTCCATTAGTACATTCATAAGTGGGATGGAGGGTAGTCAAACTAATCCAATTAAGTATTATAGCAAATAGAAGCAAGTTTCACTATCATAAAAACACACACTCTTGCATAGGAAACACAGAAGCAAACTGACATATTAACTAGCAAAAGAATTATGATGAAAATATTTCATACATCTCACGTAACACATTTACACAGATTATCAATGCCGTACCTTATCATCTGCATGACCAATGATTGCAGGACCCCAGGAACCAACATAATCAATATATTCATTCCCATCCACATCCCACATACGAGAACCCTTTACAGAGTCAAAAACTATAGGTTGCCCTCCAACAGATTTGAAGGCACGGACTGGCGAATTAACACCTCCGGGCATCAACTCCTGAGATACAGTGAAACATCGATCAGTAAAACATCCAGAAAGATGGGAAGAAATGGTGACAAACTGACTGAGATCTCAAATGGTGAAAGATCCTAAAATTGGTCCAGGTGATTGTACACTGACAACTCATGATAATTTTATATCCAATCAGGGTTGTACTCATATCTATCAGTGTGGTTCACCAGCTACAGATCCAAGATCTGAAGCACGGCTCTCTCAGAGGAATGGCTACTAACCACACAAAACTATATTATTATTTAGACAGCTTTGGCACATTAAAGTATGGGTGCTGCACCTAAGGAATTCTATCCCAGCGCAATTTCTTACAGCGATCATTCCATCTGCATGACTGTGCCATGTGTCAATTTGTTTCAGGAGCGTAGTTGACCTTACTAAAAGCTCACAATGTCTGTCCCCTCCAGACCTTTCCGGCTTTCCCAGCCCCCGGTTTCCATTTTCCAACCCATCTTTGACAATCCACCTCTAATTGCGTTACCAGCAATCCATCGGCGGAAAAAAATAAAGAAAAAGAAAACCAAAACCAACCGGCCACAATTTTTCCACAGGCGAACCATTCCCCAAGCTGGCCGCAAGCGCACGTCTCTTTCTCCAGAATTCACACCTCAATAGGCCACGATCCTCTTCCAAAGGAAAGGGAGCCCCTGCGGACGGCACTTAGGAAGCCGCAAAGCGAAGGAATCGGAGAGGACGGTACCTTGGCGGCGTTGAAGATCTCCTCGGACTTCTGCACCGTGTACGCCTTCTCGCCCTTCTCGACGGATATCGCGGCCCGCACCACCGGCAGCCGGGCGCGGCGCCCGGCCGGGGCCCTCGTCGGCGCGGCCGGCCGGGCCGAGATCCCGGACGCCACGGCGGCGGCGGCGGCTGCTGCTGCTCCGGCCATGCTCGTGCTGGGGCGCTCTCCTCTCGCGCGAGGTCGGTCGGAGGGGGAGCAGATAGATGAGGGGGATAAGAAATTCTGGAGGGGTTTGGTGCGATTGGGTCTTAAAAGCTCACGCGGGCCCACCAAAACCACGACCTCGTCTCGGTTTTTTTTTCCTTTTGACGAAACCAGCCAGGAAAGAGCAGGTGCTGCTTGTGTTTAGGCCTGCCTGGGCCAGTTTCAAAATAAAAATAGCCTGCCTGGGCCGAAATTTTATCACACATCGCTTTGCGAGCACGAGGGGCGGCGAGTTGTTTAAAGGCGGGCGGCCCTGTTGGCTGTCGCTCCGCCTATCCGCACCGGGCGGAGCGGAGGTGCGGGCTTGAAGCCCACTAAATTAAAGTTGATGTCCAGCCCATGTACAACGCTAAGATACTGTTGTACTTGTATTCCACATTTGGAGTCTCAAAAAAAAAAACTTGTATTCCACATTTCCACTTGCATTGTAAGAGAGCTGTGTATCTTAAGTTCAAAAAAAACATTTTTTTCTGATTGTACGGCTCTGTTGACATGTGCCGTTAAGCCTAATAGCTCTCGTTTTCTTTCAAAGCAGAAAAAGTAACTGGAGAATACTTGGAAGTGCTTAATACCTGTATTGAATACCTGTAGAAGAACTCATAAGGCATTTTGTCAAATGAGGCACGTAAAGCCAAATCCATAGCAGAACGGAGAGATTTACTACAATCTACTGCGATTAATCGAGCAACTGTATTGTCAAAGCAGAAGTGTCTGCACTCTTTCCCTCATTGTTATCCAACAACAGCTGTAAATCCTGAGAGAACAAACGACGAAACAACATATAGAAACATCAAACATTAAACTGATTTAAAATAACAATAGGAGAAGAGATGGCTTCTGACTTTTTGACATTTAAACACACCACCCCCACCCCCACCCCCACCCCACCCCAATAGAAGACTAGCAGGTGTGAACATGAAGCTGAGTTGAGACTTGTGTGCACCTGATGATTCAATCAATGATGCTAAGTGGTGAGCAGCTGTATCCGGAGCTTCTTTTCGAGATTTTCCATCCAATAACGTCCAGCCATGGAGCAAGCTTGACTAGTCACAATAGAAGGATATATATACTCCTACACGTTCCTTTCATTATTGGTCCTTCCAGGAAGTTGCCAGGATTGATTCCTTGGTCGAGTACATGTGAGGAAGCGCAATTATACATGATAGTGAGGAACTGACCGCTTGTCCCCTTCTGCATGGCTGCACAAAGTCAGCAGTGATATACCAAACAACTCAAATGAATTTGGAAATCATAAAAACACATGTATTGCAGGATCATTTTTATGAAATAAACAATTCCTATATATCATGGTCGTCTAGTCGAATCGAGTGTAATATTAACAGACGTCACCAATCAGATAAAAGTTTTTTCTATAACCTATTTGCCAGCTGTTTCAATAGCATGACAAAAGAAAAACAGATTTATATTGGTTAAATTCTATTGGTGCTCTGGCAGTAAGGGCAACGACTTCAGAGTCAATGGTATTGGAATATACTTTGGCAGTATAGGCAACGACTTCAGAGTCAATGGTAACTAAGCGTGCCCTCAAGCCCCCTCATCAGTATTCCCCATTTGGCCATTTGCTTCTCTAGGAGAGAGACAGTAGACAACCAAAGAAACTATGCCGATCGGAGAAGCTGTGCTGTCTGCCTTCATGCAAGCACTTTTTGATAAAGTGATTGCATCTGCTATTAGTGAGCTGAAATTCCCTCGAGACGTCACCGAGGAGCTGCAGATCCTAGCAAGCAGCCTGTCGACAGTTCAAGCACATGTTGAAGATGCTGAGGAGCGACAGCTGAAGGATAAGGTCTCACGCAGCTGGCTAGCCAAGCTCAAGGAAGTCGCATATGAGATGGATGATTTGCTTGATGAATATGCAGCTGAGGCCCTCCGGTCCAAAATAGAAGGCCCATCCAACCATGACCGTCTGAAAAAGGTTAGGAGCTGTATCTGCTGCTTTTCTTTGGACAATTGTTTACTTAACCACAAGGTAGTGAAGCAAATAAGGAAGATCGAGGAGAAGCTTGATAGGCTTGTCAAAGAAAGGCAGATTTCTGGTCCAAACATGATCAGTGGGACTGACAGGCAAGAGATAAGAGAGAGGCCCAAGACAAGTTCACTCATCGATGACTCAAGTGTGTTTGGAAGAGAAGAAGATAAAGAGGCAATTGTGAAGATGTTGCTGGCTCCTAATAACTCGAACCATGCCAACTTATCCATTCTTCCCATAGTGGGTATGGGGGGGCTGGGAAAGACGACTCTAACACAGCTTGTCTACAATGATGCAAGAGTAAAGGAGCATTTCCAGTTACAGGTGTGGTTATGTGTTTCTGAAAATTTTGATGAGATGAAACTTACAAAGGAAACCATTGAATCAGTTGCAAGTGGGTTCTCATCAGCCACGACGAATATGAACTTGCTTCAAGAAGACCTCTCAAGAAAGCTGCAAGGTAAAAGATTCCTTCTAGTCCTTGATGATGTATGGAATGAGGACCCTGAAAAATGGGACAGATATCGCTGTGCTCTAGTTACTGGGGAAAAGGGAAGCAGGATTGTAGTTACCACACGAAACAAAACTGTTGGGAAGCTGATGGGTGGGATGACTCCTTACCATCTGAAGCAGTTATCAGACAACGACTGCTGGCAGTTGTTCAAGAACCATGCATTTGTAGATGGTGACTCCAGTGCACACCCAAATTTGGAAATAATTGGCAAGGACATTGTGAAGAAGTTGAAAGGCCTACCTCTAGCTGCTAAAGCAATAGGCAGTTTACTATGTGCCAGGGATGTGGAGGAAGAATGGAAGAGCATATTAAAGAGTGAAATATGGGAATTACCATCTGACAAGAACAATATATTGCCAGCTCTGAGATTGAGCTACAGCCATTTGCCAGCCATATTGAGAAGATGTTTTGCATTTTGTTCAGTATTTCCCAAAGATTATGTGTTTGAGAAACGAACGTTGGTTCAGATCTGGATAGGCCTTGGGTACATTCAGCCTCAAGGAAGGAGAACGATGGAACAAATTGGGGGTGGCTACTTCGATGAATTGCTAAGCAGGTTCTTCTTCCAAAATCAGAAGAATGGGTATGTGATGCATGATGCCATGCATGACCTAGCACAGTCCGTTTCTATTGATGAATGCCTAAGACTGGATGAATGCCTACGGCAGCATGACCCTTTACACAACAGCAACCCTGCAAGAAACGCCAGGCACCTATCTTTCTCTTGTGACAATAGAAGCTGGACCTCATTTGAAGCTTTCCTTGGATTTAAGAGAGCACGCACACTTCTACTACTAAATGGATATAAATCGATGACAAGCCCTATCCCCAGTGATCTGTTCCTTAAGTTAAAGTACCTCCATGTGCTTGACTTGAACCGAAGAGACATTACTGAGCTTCCGGATTCTATTGGGAATTTAAAATTGCTTCGATATTTGAATCTTTCGGGCACCGGAATAACAATGTTACCTTTATCAGTTGGTAGGCTCTTCAACTTGCAAACACTAAAGTTGAAAAACTGCCATGCACTGGATTACCTCCCAAAGAGCATAACCAATCTTGTAAATCTTCGATGGCTAGAAGCAGGAACAGATTTGATTGCTGGCATAGCTGGAATAGGAAATTTGACTTGCCTTCAACAGTTGGAGGAATTTGTTGTCCGTAAGGACAAAGGATACACGATCAGTGAGCTGAAGGCGATGAAGAGGATCACAGGACATATTTGCATTAAGAATCTTGAGAGTGTGGCTAGTGCGGAAGAGGCAAATGAAGCTCTGCTAAGTGAAAAGACATACATCAACATTCTCCATCTTGTATGGTCTCATAGGAGACACTTGACTTCGGAAGAAGCAGAAAGAGACATAGAAATACTTGAACGCCTCAGACCACATCATGACCTCAGTGAGCTGACAGTCAAGGCATTTGCAGGCTTCTACTTTCCAAATTGGTTAAGTAGTCTTACTCACTTGCAAAGTATCCACCTGTCTGACTGTGTGAACTGTTCAATTCTACCTGCGCTTGGAGTGCTGCCTCTACTCAAGTTTTTAGACATTGGGGGTTTTCATGCCATTATTCAAATCAACCAAGAGTTTTCAGGGACCAGTGAAGCTAAGAATTTTCCATCACTCAAGGAACTCATATTTGAGGATATGCCTAATCTCAAAAGGTGGGTTTCAGTGCAGCACGGCCAGTTGCTTCCGTCACTCACAGAGCTTGTAGTGTTTGACTGCCCGCTTCTAATGGAATTCCCATCCCTCCCATCGACATTAGTGAAACTCAAAATTTCTGAGACAGGGTTTACTGTTCTTCCTGAAATACATACTCCAAGCTCTCGATTTGCATCGTCATTGGCATGTCTACACATTGACCAGTGTCCAAATCTTACATCCTTAGATAAAGGTCTGCTTAGCCAGAAATTACTGGGTCTCCAGGAATTAACAATCGCCGACTGTCCAGAACTAAGTCACCTGCCAGTTGAAGGATTCAGATCCCTAACTGCTCTTAAGTGCATTTACATTTATAATTGTCCAAAACTGGCACCATCACAACAGCATAGCTTGCTGCCCTCCTCACTTGAAGATCTTCGCATCAGCTCGTGCTGCAATCTCATTGACCCTCTTCTTCGAGAGATTAATGAGATATCGTTGACAAACCTTGTCATCACTGACTGTACCAGCCTTCACAATTTTCCAGTAAAGCTACCTGCAACTCTGCAAAAACTGGAGATCTTCCATTGCTGTAACCTAAGCACCTTGCCTCCTGGTCTAGAAGAAGCATCGTGTTTAGCAGCTATGACAATTTTGAATTGTCCTCTTGTACCATGCTTGCCAGGAGAGGGCCTCCCACAATCATTGAAAGAATTGTATATCAAAGAATGCCCGATGCTAACAGAGAGTTGCCAAGAAAATGGTGGAGAAGACTGGCCTAAAATTGCACATGTAACAACCATTGAAATAGATGATAGCACCACACCCAACTGGAGTATAAGAAGAAGATTATTCTGAATGCCTGATAGCAACACAACAGAAAGGTATGGCCTACATGACTGTTTGTTTTGCATATGTATATCTTGTCAACCAACTGTGGACAGTGCTCAAATTTATCCTTGGGAATCAGTTTTGCATGTTAGTACATACTGACCTTTAAATGAATTTTATATCTCAGACCACCAGCAGTAAGGAATATACTAGAAACCCATACTAAACATTAGTAGCAACGGATATATGTGACTTTTGCATTTGAGGAAAAAGCAACAGATTAAAATTGGAACTAGTGATAGTCCAATTAATGATAGACAATCCCAGTACAACAAGTAAACTAATATGAACCAAACAAAGGACAATATTGTTTACTTCATCTCTGGTTAAAAATGTAGTGTTTGATGTTTTAAATAAGCTTCCTGTCGACACATATTACTTCATATCATCAACGATAGTCAATTCATATCTTCTCTGTAAACAAAACTAAGATTTCAAATGTTTTACAAATAAGTTGACGATGCTTGCATGTATGCCAGCAAGTTTACAGAATTTGTCAAAATATTGATGAAACTATACCACAATTGAGTATTAATGTTACTGCAGCTCAATGTTGGATATGCACGAATAGTCTCAAAAGGATTAAATTTCAGATATATTTGTCTTTTTTTTCAGGTAAGGACTCTGAATTCTTTTTGGACAATGTCAATGCTTGAAGACTCAAGAACATTATATGTTCCGTCTGCTATCATGACAGTATGATACAGTACCCTAATGTGCAAAATTAGAAGTACTTCAGCCAAAATTTTTGGAAAAGTAAATTAGGAAGCTTCAGAAACTGAAATGAAGAAGACAGTACTGGCATTAGGCAGATGTTTCAGTTTCTTTCCGTTTGTGTAAGTGCATCCAAAAATTGGGAATCTGTGCTTCTGATAGAATTCATTTAAACCATCATGTCAATAGCAACTTTTTTATGGTAACCCAACTACTCCAACAGGCCACAGCAGTTTTCAACAGATAACCCACCGTCAAAAGTTTTGTTATGGAAATCAGTTTTTACTGTCCGTTCCCCTTGAAGGAAACTGACGCATCTAATTTCAGTAATTAGAATTTAGCACTGCTTCTAACCAATTCCTTGGGAATCGTAAATTTTCATATATAATCTGAAAAGCAAAGGCGACCGGTTGCTCGTGGTCATCCCATAGCAACTATGGCTATGCTCGGAGGGGAGAAAACTGAGCAAGGCGGTGTGCATCCAACAGCTCCAGCAAAAATAATGCATCGCTCGAGAGGAGGAGGCTTTAGCCAATGGAGACCCTGGGTCTCCCTACGAATCAACAAAACTGCGAATCCGCATCTAGCGAGAGAAAAAAATCGAAAAACTCACCATCTCAAAACCGAAGGGCGCGTTGCAGATTTGCTGCATTCTTCCTCTCTCATCCGAAGGCAGCGAACGGGTGGCGATGCACGCCGAAGCGGCTGTGGGACTGGCTGGGCATCGCCGCATCGGAGTGTGTTTTTCTTTTTCTTTTTCTTCTTCCGAGAGCTATTTTTTCCCAGGGCGTTCGGAGTCGGGGGTATTTAATTACGAGGGTCCGGCTAACTTACGGCCGGCTGTAAAAACAAATCTCCGTACGGCCGGCCGTAAAAGCAGCAATCCGTACGGCAGACTATTTTCTTTGGTAGGAAAAAAATAACTTGCCAACTTAACCACCCCACAACAAACCGGAGCCCACCTAGCTTGCTCGTCCTGTTTTCCCCTTCCCGTAAAAAGCTTGCCTCCATACGGCACCGCCTAGAAGACAAAAAAAACTGCTCAGGCGGCCGCCGCCGCCGCCCCAGAAAACAAAACTGCCGGATCCCAGTGCCGGTGGCGGCGACGGGCACATCAGCAGGATAGAAAATTGCTCAGGCAAATAAACACAAAAAAGAAGACGACAGATTGGATGCTAAACACGATACCGAGGACCAAAGAAAGAGAGGTACGTGCGTGTATGACACCCAGCTTTTTTTACGAGATCTGTGAAAAGGAGATTTAGGGTTCCTTGCTAGGGGATTTAGGGTCCTCTAAAAGAAAAAGTTGCTTGTAGTTGCCATCTAGTAATCTATACATGTATAGGATTGAATCTGCTTGATCCTGTACCAATCCTTCAGCTGGCACGTTGTTGCTTCCTTCAGCCATCCCTCCTCCCCCATCCCTTTAGTTGGACCTGCAAAATGTAGTTGTAATAGAGCAGGTTAGTTTTATTTTTGAAGTAATTCTCTGTTGTGCAGTTTATGTAAACACATTATTCCTTGTTAATGCTAACAAAAATTGATCTGCCAGCAACACGAGGTTGCTTACCCCCCTCAGACAAAAAGTTGCTTTTGCAGAAATGCAGTTGCCATGTATTGATCTGTGCACATACAGAATTGGGTCTGCTCTTAGGTATAAAAGTAGTAATATTGAGAAAATGCTTAGACATGATACAGTGTCATGCCTTTGTGTAAACACATTATTGAATGCTGATGCAGGGGCCATGGATTTGAATGAGCTGCCCCCTGAGTTTGATTATGAATTCCTCAATGAAGATATTACAAGTCCTTCCTACTGCACTCGGCCAGCCTTGGGGTTCCCTAGGATGCAGTGCAATGACTGTGATTTGAACAACCAAGGCCAGGATGATGTTTGTCCCACACAAATTGCTGATGTTAGCACCCAGAATGCAAATGCTTGTTCTGTTTACACCCAGGAGCCTAGTGTTTTTGTTGTTGATGGTGTGCAAGCTGATGTGGGAGGGGTGCTGGGGGATGCTACAGAGGATGCAGTGCAAGATGAGGTTTGGTCAACGCTGCCAGTGCCGTACACAGGGCAGACTTTTGGCACAGTGCAGGAGGCGAGGGAGTTCTACAATTCCTATGCAAAGAGGCTTGGTTTTTCTATCCGTACAAACACTATGCGCTTGTCATGTTTAACACGGGAAAAGCAGAAAGTTCAGTTTGTTTGTAACAAAGAAGGCCGTGGAAGGAAAGTGAAAGAGGAGCTTGCAAATGCAGAGTCCGAGGATAGCAATTATGAGGCAGAAGGGGTGGATTCTGAACCTGACAATGAAGATGCAGATAAGAAAAAGGGACTGGATGGTGGCAAAAAAAGAAGAGGGAAAAGATGCTGCATACAGATTGCAAGGCAAGAATGGTTGTGAAGTTGAGTGCTGATAAGTGGCATGTAATTTTCTTTACGCCAGATCATAACCATGACCTTGTTGTCAAACCATCCCTGAAAAAGTTCCTAAGATCTCACAAAGGTATCCCTAAGCATGAGAAAGAATTTATTGAGTTGTTGCATGGCTGCAATTTGAGCACAGGTCGAATAATGCAGCTTATGAATGAATTCTATGGTTCTGCGCAACTTGTGCCATATGAAGCAAAAGATGTTGGCAACTTTCGCTCCACCATTCAAAGAACAGAAAAGTTCAAGGATATGCAGGAAACCTTGGACCACTTTAGGGCGTTGGCAGATGAAGATCCTGAATTTTTCTACAAAGCACAAAGTTGAGTGCCTGTTTTGGGTTGATGGTGCGGCTAGGCATGCTTACATTGAGTCGTACAGTGATTTGGTGTCTTTTAATGCAACATACATGACAAATATGTATGACATGCCTTTTACGCCCTTTATTGGTATAAACATGCATGGGCAGTCTTTCGTGTTGGGATGTGCCTTCATAAGGGATGAGAAAACCCCTAGCTATATCTGGCTGTTTGAAACTTTCTTAGAGGCAATGAGAGGCAAAGCACCTGTGAGCATTATAACTGACCAAGATGTTGCTATGAGGTGTGCAATTACGCAAATTTTCCCAAATACTAATCACAGAAATTATCGGTGGCACATAATGGACAAATTCAGTGGGACGATAGGCCCTGTCCTAGAAGGGGATGCAGAACTACAAGATGATTTCAAAGAGTGCGTGAACTACACTGTGTCTCTCTCTGAGTTTGAAGTAAAGTGGGCGGATATGATAACTAAATATCATTTGCAAGACAATGAGCACTTTCAGCGCCTCTATGCAATTCGAAGCAGTTTTATCCCGGCATACTACATGCATTGTTTTTTCCCCTTTTTGCAGTCAACTCAGAGGAGTGAGGGGTTTAATGCTGTGTTGAAGAAATATGTTAACCCAAACATGTTTGTACTGCACTTTGTTAGGCAATATCAGAAGATCCAGGATAAATGCCTAGTGGCGCAGGATGGTCAAGACTTCAGAACAGATGGTAGAGACAGAAGGAGGTGGTCTAAATATCCTATTGAGAGACATGCAACAGCTGTGTACACAAAAAATCTTTTCTACAGATTCTCTAAAGAATTTGAGAAGACAGCAGAATACGATGTGAAACCCGATGATCAGTTCCAATATTGGCTAGTGCCTAACAATACCTTTGTCTATGGCTATGGCAAAAGAACGTACCTAGTAACAGCAATTGAGCAGGAGGAAAGCTACTACTGTGAGTGCAGCAAATTTGATATGGACGGTATGCTTTGTTGCCATATCATGAAGATCTTGACCAGATTGGGTGTGAAGAGTATACCGCAGCGTTACATATTAAAAAGATGGACACAAGAGGCGGTGACTGACAGGGTAGATGCTGAACCTAATGTGCATGTGCATGCTGATCTTTTTGCCCGTGGTATGCCGTTGAACAACAAAAAGACTTTGTGGTTCACTAACCTATCTTCATCATTTGCGAGTTTAGCAATTGAAGGTTGTGTTTCTAAAGAAGCTTATACTGTTTTGGACAATCACATAAAGATGATGCGATCTGAGCTTGATGAAATCAATAAGAGAAAAAAAAAGTGGTAGGCGGATGGGGCGCAAACATAAAGTTGCTGGACCTGATGTGGCTGCTGTTACTACCACTGATCCCCCCCTTGTATCTGAACCTACAACAGAAAATGACTCTCTTCTTCCTGAAAATCTTGCTTTGGCCCCAATTCTTGTAGGTAAATACCATCCCCCCTTGCTGCTGTGTTATCATATTCTGTATGATTAAAAATGTAAAAGTCTTTTTTTTGCAGTGATGATGGTGGTGTCCCTCCTAGCATTACTGATGCGTTGACTGATGTTGGTCCAACATCGGCGAGTGTAGGTAACCCCCCAAGGTCTAAAGTGAAGGGCCGGAAAAAAGAAAAAAGACTTAAGAAGGGAATGAATGCAGAGCTAAAAAGGAAAAACAAATGTGGGTTCTGCAAGTTGACTGGACATAATGCTGCTAGATGCCCTGAGAAATTGGGTGGAGAAGGTGCGGGAGGAGATGCTATGGCTGCTCAATAGGGCTGTGAGAGAGATCAGATAAAAAGAGATGTTGTGTTTGGGTCGGTCTAGGATATAGACAATGTATGCCTTGCTATAGCTATAACTTGAGTTTTGTATTTTTGTTTCTCAGCGAACTTTTATATCCCAGCAAAAAATTGCTTTTATTTCCATGAACATTTGGTAGTTGAAATATGTTAAAAGTGCATAATGGGCAGGTGGAATGAAAAAAAACTTTTTGAAGGTGTCAAAAGAACGTACCTACACCAGATTTAAGATGGCTTCCCATTCTGCGTCATTTTCCTCATAGTTAAGCCACTTGTGTGTCCATATCATGCGAATGCTTGAGATGTCCTTCTCCCCGAACTGACAGATTGAGCGTCCGTCCCAATATTGAGCGTGCAGAAGCATGTGGAAGCCACAATCGTGACTGAGAAAAAAAATGAGAATAAAAAACAGAGATTAGGAGAACTGAGCTGCAAAATAAAAATTGACCGGTGGTTATCAAATGTTGCTTACTTATTCCTCTGTTTTGGAACAGGAATATCAACAGTTTGGTAATTGTTGATTGGGTTTGCAGTGTCGGCGTAGTAGATCCTCCATAAGTTTTTAATTTCAGTAATGATTGTGTTGCAGCACTCTGCCAGGTCCCTATCTTCCAGAGATCTCATGGAATCAAGCACTTCAAACCTTTGGTTGCGCAAGTTAAGCACAATGAGGAAGTAATGTCCTGAGTGTTCTTCGTCTTTGACCAACTTCTGCAGAACCGGGAATAATACCTGTGTTTATTTTGATCAATAGCATGTCAGCACCCCCCCCCCCCCCCCCACCCCCCAACCAAAAAAAATTCTGATAGAAAAAGAGTGTTTGTTGCCAAAAAATGTACCAGCTGCTGAATTAGCTACGTTGCTTCCGCTCAAACTGCATTCTTCTCCCATTGCCTTATGCATGCTGCTGGAATTGTTTGCCTGTGCTCTCCCCTTATCAGCCCCTGTTGTTTGCCCCCTGAATGCACCCTCATTATCCTTATCTGCAGATAAAAAAAGTGCTCATTTAATGATCTCATGGAGCAGCATGAATATACTAGGAGAAAAAATGTAAAAAACTGATAGATCATAACAAAAATTCCTAGCTGGTCTCATTTTTTTGCTTGTTAGAAATGTACATAACTGCCAGCCATGCTGAGAAAGCTGAAAAAGGGGAAATGTAAAAGATATAATGTGTGTGTGTGTTGGGGTGGGGGTGAAAAAAAACCTGATGATGTGTGAGCCATTTGTTTTGGTTGTGCTTCAGATCTAACTTCCACGGGTGGCGTTGGATCTTCAATTGACTTCATAATATCGAATCCGGGGGGTGGGAAATCCCATGAACTCCTCTTGGCCACTCTTGCTGAATTAGCTGCGTTGCTTCCACTCAAACTGCATGCTTCTCCCATTGCCTTATGCATGCTGCTGGAGTTGTTTGTGGTACAGATGTTCTTGTATTGAACTGCTAGATTTTGCACTTTATCTGGCAGCACAAGCCTTGCACGTCTGATCTCAGCGTTCCCTGATTTCTTCCCTTCTTGGACATGGTCTGCCGCTGAAGTTACCTGTGCTTTCCCCTTAGCAGCCCCTGTTGTTTGCTCCCTGAATGCACTCATTACCCCCTGATTGCATCCTCTTGATCCGGCTGATCAGTGGGACGAAATCTTCATTATCTTCAGCAGTTGTAGCATCCTCTTGGTTGTCTTCATCATCATGTCCATGTTTGGGTTCCTGTTCTAAGCTACCATCACTGCCATCATCATTCCAATCTTCTTCTTCCTCTTCTTACTCAATAGCTTCATAATCTGAGTCTCCTTCAGTGTCTTCCTGATCTTCTTCTTGCTCAAGTTGTCTGACTGTCCTCATACGCTTTGATCTCCTCAGACTTGGTCCAGGTGAGTCTTCCACCTCCGCCATTTCTTGAATGAAAATTGATTGCTAGTAAAAAGAAATGGTAGCCAAAAAATGCCTTGCTTAATGTAACTGAAATGCTGGAATCTGTTTGATGGAGAAAGATAACATGTGGGCGTACCTTTGTAGACATCTGTCTAGGTGCTTTTGATGTAACAAAACTGTATAAATCATCCATCTTGAAAAATGATTCCTGTACCATTGAATATCTTGACGGTTTTAGCTGGAACACAAAAATAGATTAGGAAAGCTGATTTTTGGAAAAAAACAGAAAGAAAGGGTTGTCTTTTGTTGTACCTTCTGTTTGCCGAATGAGCCATCACGATTTGTGTCCTGCTTGATAACCCCATCCAAAAGCGTCCTTGTCCACGCTGCAATCCTTGGTGTGGTAGTGGGGATGTCAACATTCTGCACCAATAATGAATCTGCGTATATAATCTCAGAAGAAACAAAAATGATATTAAAATCCAGAAAAAAAGAATGAATGGATGATGCTGAACACAAAGTAGCAGGGGGAAGAAGTGTTTTGTGTGTTTGTGGGACTTACAGCAAGCAAGAGAATGCAACCCCTCACAGAATTTTTCTTATCAATCTTTCTTGCGGCATCCTTTAGCTGGTCAACCATAAACTGACACCAATTCAAATTCTTGACAGATGACAGATCTACTAGTGGTGGGTAGCATCTAGGGCTTATACCCAAGATGGTTGGCGGGCACAAGAACGTTGACACTGCAATCATCAACCAGGATCTCAGAAAATCTACATTGGCCTCTTTGTTTTGCTTTACCGTGTTAACCATTTCTTCAATCTTTGGTGCTGACCCCTGGACAATACAATACTGTTTGTGCATGAAATTGATGGCATCAACATCTAGCTCATATCTGACTTGACCTCCATTGTTGGGCAAGCGGAGTATGTCAGCGACGGCCTGCGCTGTGACTGAAATCCTACCCCTTCCAGGCAAAACAAGCTCTGATGTTTCAGGGTCAAAACAGTCGGTCATAAGCCAATTGGCGAATTCTGCTGGGATTTTGGGGCATGCAATCTTGAGCAGCCAATCAAATTTGACTCCATGTATCATCTTGCGCTGTTCTTGACTCAAGTGTTTGTACGTTTTGATAATCCTTGAAGGAGAAGCTCTGTTTCTTAGAACCTTCACACATTAAGGGGGGCATTAAGAAAACTGTACAAACTACACTGCTCACTGAAAAAAGAAGCATGGGATTTGTCTTCATGCCCAAAAAAAAAAGGAAAAACAGACATTGGGGCGCTGAATAAAATTACCGTGCTAGTTGAAGCCATGTGGCCTTGTTGTTTCTTCTATCCTCTTGGCATTTTAATCAGTAGTACGTGCCTGTCAAAAAATTGAAACTCAGTGATGGAATTATTAAAAAAAAGATGAAAAGGGGACATTGCCTGGTGGATGCTAAACTGAACTGCATGTTTTTGCCTACTGAAGTGTATAGATTTGCCCATATGAAAACAATGTTTTTGCCTAATGATACCTTGTATTTTGCCTAATGAAGTATAGATATTTGCCAATATGAAAACATGTTGTTGCCTAATGATATCTTATATTTTGCCTACTGAAGTGCATAGATTTGCCCATATGAAACAACGTTGTTGCCTAATGATATCTTATATTTTGCCTAATGAAGTATAAATATTTGCCAATATGAAACCATGCTATTGCCCCATCTAAACTGACCGCTGACAGCATAGAAAAAACATTGAAAAAACCTGGCGGTAAAACACTGCTATCGATCTTTTTATTCCCCAGCTATGTGTGAAAAGGCTGCAAAGCAGTAAATTGGCAGTGCAAAAAGCTAAAAACTAACAGTGCAGTGCGTAGCTTAAAAAATGCTAATTCTATCAACACTGGAAGCTGCTGGGCTGCTTATCCCACCTTTCCTGCTACCAGCGTGGTTCGAAAATGAAAACAAAAAATATGGTCCTGTTGGCGTGTGGGGGAAATGTGGATACAGTAATCAAACACATGGTGCACACACCTGAAAAAAAAAGTGACTCGACCTACGTTTCCATCCCCCCACTAAACCCTACGATTATGAATGCAAAAGACGAAAAATCCTAGGTGAGGGTGAATAACTACACATAACCCCCCCACAAACACATTCTTCAGAAGAAACAGAGAAGGGAGCAGAGGGACACACCTCGCCCTCTCGCGCAAAAATCATCACCCCCCCCCCCCCCCCCCCCCAGTCTATGCTTCCAGCACACATCGCACCCACCTTCTTCTTCTTCTGCACCGTCCGGGTGGATCCCCCGCGGCGCTGGGCGTGGCGCTCCCGCCGCTCCTCCCGCCGTGGCGGGTCCCCTGGCGCGCGGTGGCGCTGGTCGCCACGGTGGCGTCGTGGGTGTACCGCACGGGGGTGTTCCTGCTGGTGTGCGTGCTGTTCCGCCTCGCCTGCGAGCTCCAGATCCCGCGCTTTGAGGGCATCCACCACATGTTCGACGTCGAGGCGCGCGCCACCGCCGCCGAGATCTTCGCCGAGCACCGCCGCATCCGGACGCAGCTGCTGGCCACCAGCCACCGGTACCGGGTGTTCATCCTCTGCTGCCTCGTCACCATCACCGTCAGCCAGCTCGGCGCGCTCCTCGTTGTCCTCTCCTCCGCGGACGCCAAGAGCTTCTCCAACACCGGCGACCTCCTGGTCAGCTCGGCGGTGCAGCTGAGCGGCTTCTTCATGTGCCTGTTCGGCGCGGCGAGGATCACACACAGGGCGCAGAGGATCGTGTCCATCGCCAGCCAGTGGCACATGAGCATGGTAGCCGCCATGCACCACGGCAAGTCATCGCCGGACGGCTCGTCGGCGGCCGTGTCTCAGGCGGAGCCCGGCGCGGCGTGCTCGTACAAGAGCAGACAAGCACTCGGTAGTTCAGCAATGCAACAGAAATTGTGATTTTGACCACAGACAAGCACCTCGTACAAGAAAGAGAGAGCTGGAGCTAGAAGAAAGAAAGGCAGGGGCACGGGGATCTTTCCGCGTTCCTCTTCCACGCTGGTTTGGTGACTGGACACGCCATGTAGGTAAAATTGATAAATAATTAGTTTCATATCGAGAGGGATGGTAAAAATATAGTGCGATGGTAAATAATTAAATACCCCTGCCCCTGCCGTGCTGCGTCGGGCGGGCACTGTGGGCCGTGGCACTGGGGGCTGGGCGGTGCCCACGCGATCAGGTACTCGCCGCCGTGATGGCCGGTGCTTTGCCTCTGGGACCTCGACCCTTCCGCTTTACGCTACGGCACTCTCTCGCGTGATCACTCGAGCGCGTGGCGCAGGCTCGCCGTAACCAACAGGGCACGCCATAAAGCAACGGTGCTGCTTCTGACTTGCCGTCCGGTGAGTTCGGCACCGAAAGGTGGCCATGGGCCATGGCAGGTTGGTGCTCGATTCACCCACAGCACCGCTGCAAACATGGCAGAAGCACGCACAGGTGGGCAGCAGATCAAACAACTTCTCGTTGACGAGGTCGTACATTGACGAGCCCAGCGTAATGATCGCTAGCAACAAATGCTCATATGCATCATAAGATAGTGGGAGGTCTTGCGGTACTGAACAATCTGAAAATTTCACTTATGCAGACTAACATTCAACTTCTCAAGTTTCCTGATGAAGACACGTACTCGCATGTCAGGATACCAAGGTACTAGACATGTACATAATCGCACGCAAAATAGCACAAAGATAGTAGTTCTGCATACTCGCATATCATGGTACCGAGGTACTAGACATGTACATTATCACACGCAAAACAGCACACTGATAGTAGTTCTGCATACTCGCATATCAGGGTACCAAGGTACTAGACGTACATTATCAAACGCAAAATACCACACTGATAGTAGTTCTTCACATGGTTATGTTGCGGATACCGACCAACGTATCAGACCACACGTGAGAAGAAACTACATATATGCGGGCAGCAGTGCTTAATCGAACAAGCTGAAACCCATATCCTGCTAGAAATTCAGCAAGAGTAACAATCAGTACGGATGTACTAGTAGTTTATACCAAAAATATTAACTGCATCCTTCAATGGGGGATAGACAACATGCCGCAAATTAATGTATTGCTTATGTGGTAACTAATATAAGAGTCAAAAGATATGTAATACGGTTATTCCAGGCAATCCAGAATTATAGGGAGGCAGAGAAGGGCAGTTGCGATGCCAAACATGAAAGCATAAGCTGCACAATAACCAACAACAGTTACAAACAACATAGTGAAATACCTGATTCCAGAATGTTCTTAACGTCATCAGCAGTCGGGGAAGTGTTTCCACCCAGGACAGCGAGCAGGTAGGCAGCGATCATCTTCATTGTTAAAACGACAGAAGAGCAAACCATTGAGCAATGTAAATAATATGGCACAGAAAGAGATTGCAACATGAAAGCACTATAAATACATACCGAAATGCAATTACACAAGTAAATCCAATTCAACTAGGCATGTCGTGTAAAAATTTATACAAACCGTGTAATATATCCGCGTAAAATTTATATATATATATATATATATATATATATATATTTCTTTATATATTTTTTTACACAAATTAGTTTGTATATTTTGTTTTATGTGAACAATGCTCACTCCCGTGGAAAATGGGAATTTTATCTGTGTTCTTTTTTTGCAGATTTTTTTACCTGAAATAAGTTTTTGAATTACTTTTTTATACTTCTAATGGGAAATTTCGTACGGCCTGCATGAGTGGTCCTCCAGGCAGTCCTGGTATGCTGCGTGTGGTCCCGTGAGACCTGCGAGCGCGTGCTGACTTGGCCACTTGCAGGAGGGCCCCTCATCGTACTCGTGTACTCATACACCCCATGCATCCTCTAAAGAGGAAGGAAGCAGCCCTGCATGAGAGCACCGAAGTTGCCTTTGTGCAGCAGCCAGCAGCCATGAACGGCCTTCTCCCATTAATTCTCCTGCTCCTCCCCGCGACAATCAATGCGGACAATCTTGGGTTCGACATCGGCATCGCCTGCCCGGACGACATGAACTACACGCGCGGCGGCGCGTTCCAGGCCAGCGACGTGATCCGCTGCTCCCTCCGCGCCGCCGCGGCCGCGTCCTCCGGGTTCGCCGAGAACGTCACCGGCGCCGCGCCCGACCAGGCGTACGGCCTCGCGCAGTGCGGCGGCGACGCCAGCGCGTCGGAATGCCGCTCGCGCCTCGACGGCGCGGTGCGGGACATGGCCAGCGAGTGCCCTGGCCAGAAGAAAGCCGCGCTCGTCTACGAAGGGTGGAGCTACCTCAGTGGGCCACTACAACATCCAGCTCGCCGAGGCGGCCATGTCCCCGGCGCCGGCGCCGGCACCGGGAGGCGGGCCACTCATCAACGGCAGCGGCCACTACCCCATCCCGCGAAGCACAAGAGTAGTCAACGTCTCGGTCCTCTAAGGTCTCCTCTCCCCATCCGTCCCTAGCGTTGATTACTTAAGACTTCTATCAATATGAACTCGACGTTGGATGCTCACGCGGTGATCCAATCGTACGCGCAACATTTTCTTATTACAGATTAAAAGACGATAGTGATATTCGCTGATTTGGTTACAGAGCTTAAGTAGCACCTCCCTAGATCCTAAGTTCAACTTCTCGTAAAATTGGATTTTAGCACCTCGTGAGAGCGGATTTTAGCACCTCACCACCACACCAAAATACGAAAGGAAGGTCTCGACCCACACTCACACGGGTAACAATGCTCGGTCTACGTGAGAGACCTTTTGGGGGTGTGGGGGGGGGGGGGGGGGGGGGGCTGCCCCTCGCAGACCTGAGTTTTTGATATTTCGAAGAACGCTGAAACAGCTTCGGTTATAAATTTTCCACTACGGCAGATGCGGGGAGCAGCCTCACGGTCAGGAACACACAGCTCTCCTTGTCTCAGTTCCTGTTGCTATAGCACTGCTGCTGCTTGTCGCTGTCTATATCTGCAAGAACAGAAAAGCACACAAGCATGTGCTGATTGCAAGAGACGGTAAGTGCTGAGGCAACGTCATCAGCGTATCTGACGAACAATAATATGACGCAGCCTTCATGCCTGAATCTTTCATTTCCTCTTGTAAACAGGATACGGAGATGATGAAGAAATGAGATGTTCAGGCCCGCTCCAGTACGATTTGAGTACTCTGCGAGCTGCCACTGAAAACTTTTCAGAAGAAAATAAGATCGGGCAAGGCGGGTTTGGGCCAGTCTACAAAGTAATTTTGATCCTCTAGCCTGAAAATTACTGAGTCTCTCTCTCTCGCGAGACATATGATGGTCTGACTCTGACCTCAACTTTCTTCAGGGTACGCTAGAAAATGGGGAGGAAATTGCAGTGAAGAGACTGGCGAAAATATCGCAGCAAGGGCACGCCGAGATGAAGAACGAGGTCTTCCTGGTTGCAAAGCTCCAGCACAGGAACTTGGTGTGCCTACTCGGCTTCTGCATCGAGGAAGAAGAGAAGCTCCTCGTCTACGAGTTTCTCAGCAACAAGAGCCTCGACAAATTCATTTTCGGTGAATGAATCAGATGGACATAATCCTACTATCCTCTCGCGTCAGGTCACTCGATCGGTCATTTTGTTTGATAAGTGAAAGTACACCATACTTTTCAGGTCCTGCAACTCAACAGGAGCTAAGCTGGGGGCAGAGGAAAAAGTTCATCGAAGGGATCGGCAGAGGGCTAATGTACCTTCACGAAGATTCAAGGTTGAAGATCATCCACCGTGATCTGAAGGCAGGCAACATCTTGCTGGATGCGGATATGAACCCCAAGATCTCAGACTTTGGCTTGGCAAAGTCGTTTAGCATCGATGCGAGCAAAGCAAACACTGACCACGTTGCTGGAACTTAGTAAGTTTGGTGCCTATGAGTTCTTTTTGGTTTCTACTTCAGAAAAAGTGCCAGTCTCTAATTTCCATCAGCAAGACAGCAATAGCAAAGTCCTTTTTTTTTACCATCTAGTCGTATCGCCTGACAATCTGACATGTCGTGTCGTCTTCGAGATGCAGTGGATACATGGCACCAGAGTACGTCCAGCAAGGCACCTTCTCTGCCAAGTCAGACGTTTTCAGCTACGGCGTCCTTGTCCTGGAGATCATCACCGGCAAGCGTGTTCATGAAGATCTCGTAGAATCTGTAAGTTGTAACATTTGAAGTTGCTACTATTTCAGCGTGAACGGGCATTGGGGCCTGAACGGGCAAGTGCAGGTTTGGAGGCACTGGAGCCTTGGGAGCGTGCTGCAGCTGCTCGACGGCTACCCGGCCGACGAGCCGGGCAGGCAGGATATGCTGAGGTGCATCCACATCGGGCTGCTCTGCATCCAAGAGGATCCGCAACTCCGGCCCAGCATGGCGTCCGTTCTCCAAATGCTCAAGCACCGCGTCGTGACCATGTCAGCGCCAACCAAGCCTGCCTTCGTGATCCCTGGACCTGGAGAGAGGCCGAGGGTGGCCGCTCCGGAGCCGTCGTCGAATGATGCTTCTGTCTCTGACTTGGAACCGCGTTGATGGGTCAGCACGGACGACGTCTACCAATCAGTCCTGTTTTTTCTCATGGAAAATTCAGGAGCAGTATATTAGAACTATCCATGGTGACTGGTCGTTTTGTCGGAAAATGATTCCAATAGAAATCGTAAGTTCCACTGTATTATCAGGTCAAAGTTTGACCGCCTAGTTTTTTTTTAAATTCCATTATTTTGAGGAACTTGGGAACTTATTCTATGCATTTATACTATATATAAAGAGCATAGAGGCAGACAGCTACCATGAGCGCGGCAGCCCTTCTTCTCCCAGCGGCCATGCACGGCCTTCTTCCGCTCGTCCTCCTCTCCGCGTCGTCTCTCCTCTTCCTAACCGCAACAACCAATGCCGATAACCTTAGGTTCTACATGTCCTCCGACTGCCCGGCGGACGACACGAACTACACGCGCGGCGGAGCGTTCCAGGCCAACATCGACGCGATCCTCTCCTCCCTCCCCGCCGCCGCGGCCGCGTCCTCCGGGTTCGCCAAGGACGTCACCGGCTCCGCGCCGGAGCAGGCGTACGGCCTCGCGCAGTGCCGCGGCGACATCAGCGCGTCGGACTGCCGCGCGTGCCTCAGCGACTCGGCGCGAGAGATGGCAAGCAAGTGCCCGGGCCAGAAGAGCGCCGTGCTCATCTACGAAGGCTGCCTGCTGCGGCTCTCCAACGCGAGCTTCTTCGGCGAGGCCGACGCGTCGAACCCGCTGTACATGTGTGATCCAGACAACGCGACGGAGCCGCGGTTCGCGGCGTCGCTCGACGCGCTGATGCACGGCCTCGCCGAGGAGGCGTCCGGCTCCCCGCGGATGTTCGCGGCCGGCTCGGCGAACCTCACGCTCTACGACAAGATTTACGGTATGGCCCAGTGCACGCGGGACCTTGGGCCCGACGACTGCCAGGGCTGCCTCGCCAACGCCGTCAGAAAGATCCAGGCGTACAAGAACTGCAGCGGCAGACAGGGCGGCCGGCTCTTCAACTGGAGCTGCTCTATCCGATTCCAGCTGGCCCCTTTCTACAACGCCCAGGCTTCCACGGGTCAGTCAACGCCTCCTGTCTAAATTTTATTATTGTTAGAAAATGGAAGTTTGGAATGGATGATCGATAGATTCTGTCGTTGAAAGATTGTGTACATATACCAAGGGTATGGTGTCGCTTCGTAAAGGTGTCTCTACAGAAAAAGTCATTAGCAATTATTAATGATGTAATTATCTAATTGATCATTAATTATCTAACCTTAACACTCCTCCTTGATCAATTGGTTCCGTAGAGATCTTTACTTGTTCAACGATCATAGTTCCGAAGCTTTGGAAAACCCTATGGGAAAAAAACCAAAGCATATTGATATACCAGGCAAAACTCCTTAAAACCTAGTGGAAAAAATAAGGAGAAACACCATGATATATGTGTATAATCCTAATGTTAATAGACCCTCTAGGTGACCCTAAAGACTTGATCTAAAAATAATTTGATCAGGGATCAATATGTCATATATAATATCTTCGAAAAATCTTTGTAGAAAAAATTAGATAATATGACATCTACCATGTGTTAATCATTACCTCATTAAAAACTTTATACGAGAAAACTTTAGGAGAGTAAAATTCATATAAAGAAAAGAGTATAATATATTGTCTGAAGTAAGTTAAATTTAGAGAGAGATTCTCCCCCTGATTCTTGCGAATCTCGGAGCTTTCTCATACCAATTCTTTCAACACATTTATGGAATGTGGAGTATGATAGAGATTTTGTGAATAAATCCGCTAGATTATCACAAGACTTAGTTTGCAAGATTTCCATCTCTCCATTCTTTTGGAGTTCGTGGGGGTAAAACAATTTGGGAATAATATGTTTAGTAACACATTTGAGTAACACATGCCGAGTTATCTTCAAAGATAATTGTTGGTGTCTCAAGTGCACCAATACCACATGACTGAGTTATGTGGTTTATCACTCTGCGAAGCTATACGCATTCGCGTGATGCCTCATATAAAACAATTATTTCAGAGTGATTGGTAGAAGTAGACACCAATGTCTGCTTTGATGACTTCCAAGATATTGTTGTTCCACCTTGCAAGAATACAAAGCCAGTTTGTGATCTGCCGTTGTAGGGATCTGATAAATAACCAGCATATGTATATCCCAACAGAATTGGATCTTGATTTCTGTTATAAAATAATCCAAGATCTCTAGTGCCATTGAGATATCTTATTACAATTTTAACTCCAACCCAATGACGCTTGATAGGAGCGGCACTATGTCTTGCTAGCAAATTTACCGCGAATGCAATATCCGGTCGGGTGCTGTTAGGAAGATACATTAGTGCTCTAACAGCACTAAGATATGGGTAATGTGGTCCCAATATCTCTTATTCTTTTTCTCGTGGTCTAAACGGATCCTTCTTAATATCTATAGATCTTACTACCATTGGGGTTTTTGCTGGATATAATTTGTCCATGTGAATTTCTCCAATACTTTCTGGACATAGGCAGTTTGGTATACAAATATACATGTATCAAAGTGCTCAAGTTGTAAACCTAAGCAAAATTTGATTTGACACAAATCTTTCATTTCAAACTTCATTTTTAAATGATGACGTGCTTCATTAATATCAGGTTTGTTGCTAATGATGTTGAGATCATCAACGTATACTGATATGATGCAAAATCCTGTTGATAATTTTTTAATGAAGACACATGGGCATCTCATTATTTGTGTATCTCTTTAACTTAAGGAATTCACTTAACCGATTGTACCACATTCGGCCCGACTGCTTTAAGCCATATAATGACTTCTGCAACTTGACACAATACATGTTGCGATTTGCCTTAGAATTTGGTATATCGATTCTGTCAGGAACTTTCATGTATATATTAGAATCCAATGACCCATACAAGTATATGGTCACTACGTCCATCAACTGCATAGATAGACGATTTTGTACTGCCAGTGATATTAAATATCGAAATGTTATTCCGCTCATTACCGGAGAGTAAGTTTCGTTGAAATCAACGCCAGGTCTTTGCTTAAAATCTTGTGCCACTAGCCTTACTTTATATCTCACCACTTCATTATTTTCGTTTCTTTTACGAACGAAAACCGATTTGTATCCTACAGGAAAGATACCAGGAGGTGTTGGCATTACTGCCGAGAACACTTCCCTTTTATAAAGCGAGGCAATCTCTGTTTTAATTTCTACCTTCCATTTATCCCAGTCAGAGCGTTTCTTACACTCTATCATAGATAGAATCTGAATCAATTTGAAGGATATTTGCAACTTGCTTAGAGAAACAACAGCCGACTATTATGGACTTACGATCATAGGACTCTCTAGTCTCTGTGAAATTTATAGCAATTTCTTCTACCCTTAAAGATTCATCATGACTTCCTAAAATAATGGATCTAGGGTATTCCGATGTTCCAGCATTATTGTTTATGGCCATAACTAAGCTGGATTGTGGATCACATCTATCCACAGGATATTGTATATTCTTTAGGTGTCTTTCAACCGGAGGCTGAGTTGTATTTCCTGTCTTCTTTTGCTTGCTGGCAATCACATCTTGCTTCTTTGAAGTGCTTTCCCCCCTTTCTTTTACCAAGTTGGGGATGAGTGGTTTTATTAGGTACCTCCACTTTTTCGGGCACATTACTTGTAGGATGGAGAGACTTTGTGACACCTTTATAATCAGTGAAAGCGTCTGGCAGATTGTTTGCAATATTTTGCAAATGAATAATCTTTTGAACTTGTAATTCAGTTTCTGAAGTACGTGAATCTGAGAATGAAATGCCTTCAGCGTTCCAATTAATTTCCTGGCATTATTTTTGGTACAATTCTCCCTCTAATGTCAGAAAATAATCCTTATTAAAAATACAATCAGCGAACCGGGTAGTAAATAGATTCCTGTAAGAAATACTTAATGATCGACGAAGAGGAATATCCTACGTAGATCCTCAATTTCCTGTGAGGGCCTCCGCTGAGGTGGTGAGATGGGTACAGCGCACCCAAACTTACGCTGCTGCTCAGCGCGCTGATGGGCAACCTCACCAGGAAGGCCGCCCACGGGTCCCCGCGCATGTTCGCCGCCGGCGCCGTCCAGTACACGAGCTTCGTGACGCTCTACGGCCTGGCCCAGTGCACGCGGGACACGAGCCCGGACAACTGCGGCCTGTGCCTCGCCATACTGGTCGATGAGATCCCCAAGTGCTGCTACGGGAGGAAGGGCGGCCGGGTCTTCTCGGCGATCTGCCAGCTCCGGTTCGAGATTTACCCGTTCTACAACGCCCAGGGCGCCCAGGCGGCCATGGCCATGTCGCCGGCGCCGGCGCCAGGCGGTGTGCCAGTCAACGGCAGCGAACTCTCCGGCCCACGAAACACCGGTAGGCAATTCAACGTCTCCTGCCCCTTCTCCGACGCTTGCGCTAGCTTTTTCAAACCGAACGCGTTTATCTATGTGGGTAGTAGACTAGTCGTCTAGTCGATCAACGCTACGTCAACGGTCAGGAATTCGGCATCATCACGTGGTCTATTATTCGCTGATGAGTATGAGTGATATCTAATTGGAGTTGCAAAGTAGCATACCAGTTCGTTTCGGTTTATTGTCTTGCCTTAATTCGAACGAATAATGGTGGACCTCCATCCAAATTTATGGGATGTGCCTTTTCATATAGTAGTGAATTTTCATATACATGCTGTTATTTGTTAAAAACAGCATGGTGTTTTCAGAAGTACAGTTCAAAAAGATGAGTGCTCTTCGTGATGGCTGTAACAGTTTCTGTTCTGAATTTTCAGCTACGGCAGACGTTGCAGGAAGTAGAAGTATAGTCAGGACAGCACTTATTATTGTCTCAATTCTTGCTGCTGTCATGACGCTGCTGGTGCTGATTGTTGCTGCCTATGTCTGCAAGAAGAGCAGAAAACCACACATGCATGTGCAGTTAGCTAGCGACGGTAAGTTGCTGAAACATTGTTAGCGTATCACAAGAACATTGTGCTGCAACCTTCAAGAGCTTGACTCTCTATTTTTCTCTTGTCACCAGGAAATGGGGATGAAGAAGAAATGAGAAGTTCAGAGCCTCTCATGTACGACTTGAGTACTCTGCGAGCTGCAACTGACAACTTTTCAGAAGAAAACAAGCTCGGAGAAGGAGGTTTTGGACCTGTCTACAGAGTAATTTCTTAATCATTGGGCCCGAAAGTTAATGTATATTAATGGTCTTTTTTTCAAAATAAAGCACACAGAATGTCTGATGCTCTGATCTCAATGTTCTTCAGGGTACGCTACAAAATGGGCAGTCAATTGCAGTGAAGAGGCTGTCCAGAACATCGCAGCAAGGGCATGTGGAGATGAAGAACGAGGTCGTCCTGGTTGCAAAGCTCCAGCACAAGAACTTGGTGCGCCTGCTCGGCTGCTGCATCGAGGAAGATGAGAAGCTCCTTGTCTACGAGTTCCTCGCCAACAAGAGCCTCGACAAGATCCTTTTCGGTGATTGAATCCGTGGCCATAATCCTTTCATGCCAGGACACTTGCTCCTCGATCATTTTGTTTATTACTGAGTGAAGTAAACTCAAAACTGCTTCCAGATCCTTCAAGGCAACATGAGCTAAGCTGGGCCCAGAGGTTCAAGATCATCGAGGGGATTGGCCGAGGGCTTCTCTACCTTCACGAGGACTCGAGGCTGACCGTCATCCACCGCGATCTCAAGCCAGGCAACATCTTGCTTGACGCGGACATGAACCCTAAGATCTCCGACTTCGGTTTGGCCAAGCTGTTCGACATCGACTTAAGCGTAGCAAACACGAGCCGCATCGCTGGCACATAGTAAGCTCGGCCTCGCCCCCTCCAAGTTCTTGGATTATATGGCACATTTGTCTATTTGCACTTGCTAACTTGCCGTATGTGTCTTCGGGATGCAGCGGATACATGGCGCCGGAGTACGCCGTGCACGGCTCCTTCTCTACCAAATCAGACGTTTACAGCTACGGCGTGCTCGTCCTGGAGATCGTCACCGGCCGGCGACCTTCCGAAAATCTCATAAACTTTGTAAGTTGCTGTAACACCTGAACTAGAACACACTTTACAATTTATAGTACTGTCAGTGCACTAGTAGAAGCTTACATGTTGCAAATCTGGAATGCATTATATTGGAGAACTGATTCTGGATTTCTGTCCACTGATGGCCGGCACGGGCAGGTCTGGGGGCACTGGAGCCGCGGGAGCTTGCCGCAGCTGCCCGATGGGTTCCCGGCCGATGGGCCAGGGCCGCAGGAGATCCTGAGGTGCGTCCACGTCGGGCTGCTCTGCGTGCAGGAGGACCCGCACCTCCGGCCCAGCATGGCGTCCGTCGTCGTCATGCTCAACAGCCGCTCCATCACGCTGCCGGTTCCTGCCGAGCCGGCGTTCATGAGCCCCGGCGAGTGGCCGAGGGCGCCTGCCGCTCATGCTCAGGAGCCGTCGATCAACGAAGGCTCCGTCTCGGACTTGGAACCTCGTTGATGGCCCAGCATGGAGGACGACGATGTGAATGACCGCTGCTTTTCCGAATGATGATGAAATGCATGACAACCTACCTTTTCGGTTTAACTCCCTAAATAAAATTTAGAGTCAATTTATTTTCCAAATTATTTTAATTGGACCAATCTACCCCTACTGATATTTCTTCTTTTTATTTCTTCGCACACGAGTGGAACCTTAACTTTAAATTTTGTAATGTAACTTATAATATAATACCCTATGCTATAAAAATATATTATGATATTTTCATGAATATTTTTCATGTAGAATTGATTCTCTATAATCAATTTCGTGTTAAATATTTTCAACCTATGAAAATACCATAAAATATTCTTAATATATTTTTTAACATTAGGTATCATGTTCTCTATCCACTCACAAAATTTGAACTTAAAATTTAATTTATATATGAAGAAATAAAAAAATATTATTAGGGTTAGATTGGACCAATTAAAATTGTCGGGGGAGTAATTTGAGCCTAAATTTTGCACAGTG
Source organism: Panicum miliaceum (assembly GCA_032594955.1). Taxonomy (NCBI): domain Eukaryota; kingdom Viridiplantae; phylum Streptophyta; class Magnoliopsida; order Poales; family Poaceae; genus Panicum; species Panicum miliaceum. The sequence continues at coordinate 14,961,858 of CM064058.1, read as the reverse complement.
GGTTAAGCGGACAAAGTGAACTGTTAAGGGAACTAAAATAGACTTTTTCCTTTCTTTTTTTTTGAGTGGACATGCCGCATAGTTTGTTTCATGAAGTCAAGGCAAATTTGTAAAATTAGACAAACAATACGACCACCTCGTTTATGTGCATGCAGTAGGTGTGCATGCATGTGAGGGGAAAAGAAGAGAAAGAAAAAAGAAAATGATGTTCAAAATTAAGCATCAAAATCAAAATCCGAATACACGGTTGTGTTTGTTTCAATAAAAGCTTCAAAACAGGATCTCGCACCACTATGTTTCAATGATATATTTTTTATAAAAGAAAATATTTTTTAGTGTATTCTAATTTGCTTATGATATTTGCAAAAATTGCTTATGGATTTACAGAATATTGCTTCACACGTCTGAGTTCAATTAAGCGGATACTGATGTTCATATTGTGAAGATATATTGTTAGGTGCGATTAGTGGATGAGGGTAAACAATTTTGTTGGGTAGGTAAATATTTATTGCATGATCAATAATAGGCAACTTTAGCAGATCAGTTGAGCATTTTAACTAATTTATTTTAGTATTTTTCCATTATACTTATACATAAAGCAATTTATGTGTCTTTGAAAAATATTGTCGAAGCATATACAAGCGGGATCTTGTTTTAAAGATCTCTTCGAAAGAGATACAGTTATGCAATCGGAATTTGAATTTGATGGATGGTTTAAGAACTTACAACTTTTTAAAATTTTGAAATTGCTTGCATGTACAATAACAACTTCCACTAGTTTAATGGTAAACACTGCATGCGGGTGGATAGCAAATTTAGACTGCCGCCGGCTGTAACAAAATCATTACCAATTTACATCAATAAGCATTTTACAAGGGACTGCACCAAATAAATTGAGTCTACTCGAATAAAGCACCTTCGACAGTACAAATATGAATTATGAACACATAATACTACTCCGGTATTCAAAAGGAGGAGATGCAAATTGAAAAACAATCACCACAAAGCATCGTTACCGTCCATTGCTTGATCGTCGACGTCCATATGCTGATTATTACCGACCCGTGTATGGCATCAACGGGGCTGCAAGTCAGACACGGTAACTTCGTTGATGGACGGCTCCCGAGCTGCCACTGCCACCATGGGCCCCTCGCGATCCATGCTCCTCCCCCGCCGGTTGGCTGCTGCGACGACTGTAAGCGCACGGCCGGGGAGCGCGTACGCCGGCACGGTGGGCGCCGGCAGCGTGATGGAGCGGCTGTTGAGCATGACGACGACGGACGCCATGCTGGGCCGGAGCTGCGGGTCCTCCTGGACGCAGAGCAGGCCGACGTGGACGCACCTCAGGACCTCCTGCGGCCGCCGCCCCTCGGCCGGGCACCCCTCCAGCAGCGGCTGCACGCTCCCGCGGCTCCAGTGCCTCCAGACCTGCGCACGCCCGGTGCATGACACACGAGTTAGCATGAAAATGGCTGGGGTTATTCGTTCTGCTTGGATGGATCTGAGGTTAATTTCAGCTCTCACATAGGTAAGCAGATCTTCAGAAGGCCCTGAATCCTGGGTGAAGGTGTTGCGCCGGCCGGTGACGATCTCCAGGACGAGGACGCCGTAGCTGAACACGTCCGATTTCGCCGAGAAGATGCCGTGCAGGGCGTACTCCGGCGCCATGTACCCGCTGCATTTTCCGAAGGCACGGCGTGTCAGGAAGAACAGATGGATGGTATTTCACCTCTTGGTGCCCGGCGGCGAGCTTACTAAGTTCCGGCGATGCGGCTGGTGTTCCCCACGCTGGAGTCGATGCTGAACAGCTTGGCCAAGCCGAAGTCGGAGATCTTGGGGTTCATGCCCGCATCCAGCAAGATGTTGCTCGCCTTGAGGTCGCGGTGGATGATCGTCAGCCTCGAGTCCTCGTGGAGGTAGAGGAGCCCTCGGCCGATTCCCTCGATGATCCTGTGCCTCCGCCCCCAGCTCAGCTCATGCTGCCGTGCAGGATCTGCGAGTTCAGCTCAGTTCGATCCGCTTGTTAGCATGCCAAATGGTCGAGTGATCTAAACTCTGAAGTGAAATGACGGTAGTCCTGTGGCTGTCTGAATGATTTACGGAGTACCGAAGAGGATCTTGTCGAGGCTGTTGTTGGTGAGGAACTCGTAGACGAGGAGCCTCTCGTGCTCCTCGATGCAGCAGCCGAGCAGGCGCACCAGGTTCCTGTGCTGCAGCTTCGCAACCAGGACCACCTCGTTCTTCATCTCCACCTGCCCTTGCTGCGAAGTTGCTGACAACCTCTTCACTGCAATGTACTGCCCGTTTCGCAGCGTGCCCTGAAGAACATTGAGGCCAGACCGTCAGTGTGCTATGCGGAAGATTGTCAGGTTATTCAGATTAACTTTCAGGTTGCGGGCTTAAAGTTTGTTACTTTGTAGACTGGCCCAAACCCGCCTTCTCCGAGCTTGTTTTCTTCTGAGAAGTTGTCGGTGGCAGCTCGTAGCGTGCCCAAATCATACAGCAGAGACTCTGAGCTTCCCATTTCCTCGTCATCACCATGTCCTGCTCGTAACAGAACACCCAAAAAAAAACTCAAGCCTTATTGCTCGGTGAAAAAAAAACTCAAGCCTGAAGATTGCACTACACTAGACTGACGTTGTTTAAGCACTTACTGGTGCTTGCAATCTGCGAATGCTTGCGTGGTTTTCTGTTCCTCTTGAAGAGATAGGCAGGAACTAGCACCAGCACCAGCACCAGCAGCACGACAGCAACAGGAACTGATACGAGAAGAGCTGTCCTAACCGTACGATTACTCCCTGCACAGACGTCAAACGTCGACGTTTTTGTTGTCGTCGAAAATTCAGAATAGAAGCCATTTCATACTTTTTGACGAAAATCAGTCATCGTCCCAACTCTGAAATCAACTATGCTACTAAAAAGCGAGACGTTTTGTAATAGCCTTTCTGGAGACGACACGACTCTTTCTGAATTCTGGAGACATTTTTGCCCAGTCAAGACGCCAGCTAGTGTTTTCTGGCACGGGTTCAACGAAGCGACAGCAGCGGAGTTGGGAGCCACAGCAAGTGTCAACTATCAAGCGCGTAAGGAAAGTGACTGGACTACAGGGAACGAAGACCTTGGACTCACCGTTGCTTCCTGGGCCTGAGTGATCGCTGCCGTTGACGGACCCGCCTCCCGGGGCCGGGGCCGGCGCCGGCAACATGGCCGCCTCGGCGGCCTGGGCGTTGTAGAACGGGTACACCTCGAACCGGATGGAGCAGGTCCGGTAGATGACCCGGCCGCCCTGCTTGCCGTCGCAGCAGCTCGGGATGGACGCGACGGCGCTTGTGAGGCAGCTGTTGCAGTCGTCGGCGGCGAGGTCCCGCGTGCACTGCGCCATGCCGTAGATGTTCACGAAGGGCGTGAGGGCGGTCTCGCCGGCCGCGAACATCCGCGGGGACGCGTACGCCGCCCTCGCCGTGAGGTTGCGCATCAGCGCGCCGAGCCGCGACCTGAACTCCTCCGGCTCCGTCGTGTTCTGCGGGTTCACAATGAACAGCCCGACGGACGCGTCGGCGGCGCCGAAGAAGCTCGCGTTGGAGTGCCGCAGCAGGCAGCCGTCGTAGATGAGCATGGCGCTCTTCTGGCCGGGGCACCTGGCGCCCATGTCCCGCGCCGAGCCGTCGAGGCACGCGCGGCAGTCCGACGCGTTGAGGTCGGCGCGGCACTGCGCAAGGCCGTACGCCTGGCTCCCGGGCGCGGAGCCCGTCACGTTCTTGGCGAACCCGGAGGACGCGGCTGCGGCGGCGGGGAGGGAGGAGAGGAGCGCGTCGAGGTTGGCCTGGAACGCGCTGCCGCGCGTGTAGTTCGTGTTGGTCGGGCAGTCGGTGAACACTGGGTCGTCGGCGCTGGTTGTTGCCACGAGGAGGGAGGCGCAGAGGAGGAGGATGGGGAGAAGGCTGGACATGGCTGCCGGTCCCGTGGAAGGTGGCTGCATTGCTACGCTACAGGAAACTCGCAATGCTTTTTGTAACGCGCTGTGCTTTCCGACGTCCTCTATATCCTTGTGTTTGCACTCACCGTTGACCGGTCGACTCGAGCCACCGAGAGGATGATCTAAAATGATCTTCATGTTTGGATCGTGATTTTTTTTTTCAAATAAAAACTCTAGCTGATCTAAACATGAAGATCTAGCTTTTCAAATCTTAGCTCAAATTGTTACAATCCCACGAGGGATTGCAAAAGGACAAAAACTTCATAATAATATCTGGATGACTGGATGGTCTAAACATAACCTTAGACAAGAAACCAATAGAGAAAAAAGGAAAAAAAATGTTTGGTAATTCGAGGTTGTTCGAGCATGGCCCGAGGGGCTGTCGTGGGCCGTACTAGCTGGACAACCGAGCCCCACTTTTTCCATGGGCCGGCATGAAATCTGGAGCCTCGTCTAGCAGGCCCGTAGCCCGTCCCCTGTTTTCTCGGCGTCCGTGTGTTTTTGCCGCCGGATTCCGCGCGCGACTTCTCTCGATGGAGCTGTAATGACAAATGGACCATTGCGAAGACACCCCCAACGTCAACCCTTCAAAAATTCGGACATTTGTGCACGCAGGACCTTCTAGAAAACCATGTCAAGTTTTCTATTCTGGCCTCGTGCCGCCCCAGCATATAAGAAAAGTAAAGCAGTCGATGCAGCCACGTCGAGAAGCCAACGACCACCTGACGTTCAGCGTTCGGCTCTTCAGAGGCAGACGAAATCCAACTCCAAGCACCGACTGCCTGAGCCATCCCGGTACACGTAAACAGTACTGCTAGCTGCTGCTCTGTTGATCACGATGAGCTCGGTCAGGCTGTCTAGAAAGCAGAAACCGTGTACCCTGTTTACACCGTCCTCGACTGCAGACTTGGAAGACAAGGTGTAAAGGGAGATGGGCGCATGTTGACACTGTTAAGGACTGTTCGAAACCCAATGTTTTCTTTTTCAGGAATTGCACGTAGAACAATCTAACACTCATACAAATCAGGAGGCCCCAATTCTGAATTAGACTACTGCAACTGCATGGTGCCAATATCATTATGCTATCATTACTGATTTACTGTAAGATGAGTACGCATCAACTTTAATTTCTTTGGTCGTCGGTGCTTGGTCAGTGTCTGAAACACACACACTCCTTTTCAACTACACGGGGGCTGAAAGGTGTAATCGGTTCATGCATTTTTTCCCCCAAGGACCGGTGCCTTTTGGACCAAATGATTCTTCCATCCTTTTGACCTAATCTTAGCTTTTGAGAGTCAAAAATTAAACAGATCATGACGATGAAAAGCAGAGAAACGAACAGGGATCATAGTCTGGCCGGAGTACACAGAACTAGAATGCCAGCCTTTTCCTTCAGAAGCTTCTTCTCTTAAACAAACGCACACGGTTTTTCAGGAAAAAAATGGTTGTTCGCTAAACGGTGCTCAAACTTCCAGGATCGCCGCCGCAACACTGCTTTCAGATGCCTTTGGTAGTTTGGTGCATGGTTTACTCCAAAGCTAACGAACGTGGCATCAAATCTTTCAGGGCACGAGGGCCTCTGGGCATCGGGTGCTGGCCGGCGCTGTGGGGCCGCGACCGTCGCCGGCCGTCGTCCGCCAATGCCTGCAGCTGAAGCCTGAAGCCTGAAGCTTCATGGAACCCTTTTTTTCTCTCAGCTAATCTCGCAGCTAACCTGAGACTCTGCTCCTTGCACCTGTAAACAATCTCGACCTCCACTTTTCTGGCGATCTTCATCTGCGACTCTGACGCCTGAACTGCAGACTCGCTTTGTAGTTGTAGATCTTGATCGTACAACCGGACCGGGCCACGTTTCCCCGTGGCGTGTTGCACGAGCGATGCAAAAAGTTTCAGAGAAAGCAAACAGGCGCGCCTCGGAACTGAGCAAGGCCGGCCGATCGCCCCGGTCGAGCGGCCTGAGACTACTGATCGTTGATGCCAGGCGATCGAGCTGGTGAGTCTGATCCCTGACGCGACGAGTGAGGGCGCGGTCGCTGTAGCGTGCTGCGTGCCGTACCGTGCGCGGCGCCGGGCCCTCCCCTGGCCGGAGATGTCGCCGGTTTCCTCGGGGAGGCGCGTCCGTTTCCGAATTCTGACGAGCTCGGACCGCCAGTCTCATCAGGGGATCGGAGCTCAACGCTACCGTGTCCTTGTGGGTTTCGTTTTGAGTGATGACTCCAAGTGTCGCGTCCAGCCCGATGCTGGGAAAGACGCCGTTGACAAATTTGGCGAGGGCTTCTGGAGCACGAGAACGAACACTGGCGCCGGTTCGGACACGCATAGAGTTTGTGGTTCTGATTTCTGACACACATATTCTGGGCCACTGGCTTTGTGCAAGGGCCTGAGTGCGGCGAGCTCTCCGAGCCCAGTCATGACGGAGCATCGAAGCCCACCACTGCCCACTAGGCAAAGATATTTGCATCGTGTTGAGGATCTCGGCATATTAATAGCCAGCATATTTCCATGGGAGAATCCATCTCTTCTAGCCTTTTTTATTTTTATACTTGTGTTCATTCCTTACCTCTGGTACTACAAATAATACGACTGCACATGCGAATTGCGTAGAAATTCATGATTGATGACAAAGACAAGTGTATTTTATTAGGGGTTACGTCACAGCAAAATCACCGTGACAACTGAATACGATATGATACGTCACGAGCATGAAAGGGTCAACATGGCACAACGCCACAATCTATGACGTAGGAGTACATCTAGTACTACTTTTTTTCACCAATAACGCCACAAGCCCATAAGGCACAACCAAGGGAAGAACAATGTAGTATAAACCAAGTTTAAAAGCTAATATTAGGGAAGATAAAGATAGAATGAAACCAGAAATCGGCACGGCCTTCTGCGTCCGTTTTCTTTCTTTCATATTGTCCTCTGAAACTTATTGTTACAGAAAGATCCAGTTGCTGAAGGGGATCAATCGCCCCATCACGAGGAGCTTCGACACCGCCGCTCTGGCGAACAAGGTATGCAGATGAACCACTGGTATTGTATGTCATACCTCCGACCAAGCTTGTCGTAGAGCGTGCGGTCCCGAAGCCGGTCAGCAAGGCTCCTGCAAAGCCCGTCCCACGCCCTGAGCAGCCCACCAAGATCGCCACCAGCTCCAATGAGAACAGGAAGTCGTCACAGGCTAACACCGGCAGCAACAACTCCGCGCAAAAGAATTCCAGGAAGAAGGTTGTGTGCATGCTTACAACTGTCCTCACCGCCCGTTCTAAGGTGAGTGAGTGATACATCTAACACTTGTGATGCTCTTTCACCATTTTTGATCGATTAACCCTGTTGTTCTCCTGGTCAATGTTGGACCGTGTGTGGCATTAAGCAGAAAGAGCTCATTGAAGATATTGACAAGCTGGATGGCAACAACCAGCTTGTTATGGTGGACTATGTGAAGGACATCTACAAGTTCTACAAGGCCTTCGAGGTACCTACTACTTCATCTTTAGCAAGTTTGCTCGATTGAGCCTTTTCCTGAATCATTGAATGTGTGATCATCATGCGCCATGTTTGTTGTTACAGCACGAGAGCCGCCCCAGTGACTACATGGGCAGTCAACCCCAAAATGTGTGCCATCCTCGCAGACTGGATGGTTGAGGTTCACAGCAAATTTGAGCTTATGCTAGAAATGTTGTACCTCACCATATACATCGTGGATCGTTACCTGTCGCTGCAACCTGTCCTGAGGCGGGAGCTCCAACTAGTTGGCATCGTAGCAATGTTGATCGCCTCCAAATATGAAGAGATTTGGGCACCAGAGGTGAGGCCAAAGCTCTATTAGTACCTACTCTTTATTCTATTTCTGTATGCTTGGAAGTTGAACTCTTGTGTTGCAGGTCAATAATTTCATCAGCACATCATTTGCATAGTCGGCAACAGATTCTCGTCATGGAGAAGGCTATTCTGAACAACATGGAGTGGAACCTCACTCTTCGTACACCATACCACTTCCTGTGGCGGTTCGCGAAAGCTAGGGACGCGGTGATAAGCAGGTAAGGATTGAACTGTGCCCTAGTTTTTTTTTCAAATCAGGAGTATTTGTTGCTAAAACTTCTCATCTGTTTATATGAATACAGATCGGGCATATGATCCTCTTCTTCGGAGAGCTCGCACTGATGGATTACCGCACGGTGAGAATCTGCCCTTCGGTGGTCACCGCTTCTGCGGTATACGCTGCTCGTTATTCGATTAGTTCTCTTTGCTACTCCCGTTATTTGATTATTAATGCATCAACACTTCATTCTGATATAGTTCAGCCTTTTTGATTGATTTCTTGATCTGTTTGCTCTTGATTTGCATGTCGAACGGAATTACAGATTGAAAAGATTGATTCTTTGCTCTTTTTTTACGCTTGTGGGAAGCTTTGCTTCGAGTTCACACGAATTTCATCTCGTGCCAATGATAATCAAGTTCTTATTCCGCTTCCATAATGGTCAGGTGCTGCAGTCAAGGCGGGGAAGCAGAACGTCGCCGCTGCCGGTCGCCACCGGGCTCTCGGTGGGTGACATCAGCGACGTCGTGACCGATGTCCTCGACGGGTAAGAAACCAGAAATTGGCAAGACCTTCTATCCTCATTTTCTTTCTTTCATATTGTCCTCTAAAACTTGTTACGGAAAGGTGCAGCTGCTGGAGGGGATCAATTGCCCCATCACGAGGAGCTTTGACGCCCAGCTCTTAAAGAACGTCGCTCTAGTGAACATGGTACACAGATGAGCCACTAGTATTGTATTTGATTTTGCAGATTCTTGCCTCTAAAGAATTTGATTTGATTTTGGTTGGTGGTTTTGCAGAATGCCATACCTTCGGCCAAGCTTGTACTGGAGCCTGCGGTCCCGAATCCGGTCGGGAAGGCTCCAGCGAAGCCCGTCTCACACCCTGAGCAGCCCCCCAAGATCGCCACCAGCTCAGATGAGAAAAGGAAGCCGTCCCAGGCTGCCGCCAGCAGCAACAACTCCACGCAAAAGAATTCTAGGAAGAGGGTCGTGTGCACGCTTACAACCATCCTCACCGTCCATTCTAAGGTGAGTGAGTGATACATCTAACACTTGTGCTGCTCTTTCGTCATTTCTGATCAGTTAACCCTGTTGTTCTCCTAGTCAATGTCGGACCATGTGTGGCATTAAGGAGAAAGAGCTTATTGAAGATATTGACAAGCTGGATGTCAACAACCAGCTTGCTATGGTGGACTATGTGGAGGACATCTACAGGTTCTACATGTCCTTCAAGGTACCTAGTACTTCATCTTTAGCAAGTTTGCTCGATTGAGCCTTTTTCTTAATCATTGAATGTGTGATCATCATTTGCCATGTTTGTTGTTGCAGCACGAGAGCCGCCCCAGTGACTACATGGGCAGTCAACCCTAAAATGCGCACCATCCTCGTGGACCGGATGGTTGAGGTTCACAACAAATTTGAGCTTATGCCAGAAATGTTCTACCTCATTGTATACATCGTGGATCGTTACCTATCGCTGCAGCCCGTGCTGAGGATGGAGCTCCAGCTAGTCGTCATTGCAAAAATGCTTATCACCTTCAAATACGAAGAGATTTGAGTACCAGAGGTGATGCCGAAGCTCTATTAGTATCTACTCTTTATTATATTTCTGGATGCTTGGAAGTTGAACTCTTGTGTTGCAGGTCAACAATTTCATCAGCATATCAGATGATGCATACATTTGGCAACAAATTCTCATCATGGACAAGGCTATTCTGAACAACATGGAGTGGAAACTCACTCTTCCCACACCATACCACTTCCTATTGCGGTTCGCAAAAGCTGCGGGACGCGATGATAAGCATATAAGGATTGAACTGCGCTCTAGTTTTTTTTCAAATCAGGAGGAGTATTTAATTCTGAAACTTCTCATCTGTTCATATAAATACAACTTGGGCATATGATCCTCTTCGTCGGACAGCTCGCACCAATGGATTACCTCATGGTGACAATCCGTCCTTCCGCTTCTGCGGTGTACGCTGCTCGTTATTTGATTAGTTCTCTTTGCTACTCCCGTTATTCGATTATTAATTCATCAACACTTCATTTTGATACAATCTAGCATGTTCGTTTTCATTTCTTGATTTGTCTACTCTTAATTTGCATGTCGAACGGAATTACAGATTGAAAAGATCGATTCTTTATTCTTTCATTACGCTTCGAGGAAGCTTTGCTTCGAGTTCACACGAATTTCATCCTGTGCCAATGATAATCGAGTTCTTATTCCACGTCCACAATGGTCACGTGCTGCGGTCCAGGCGAGGAAGCAGAATGTCATCACTGTCGGTCGCCACTAGGCTCTCGGTGACATCATCAATGTCGTGGCCGATGTCCTCGACGGGTAAGAAACCAGAAATCGGCACGACCTTCTGCGCTCATTTTTTCTTTCATATTGTCCTCTAAAACTTGTTGTTACAAAAAAGGTCCAGCTACGAGGTGCAAAGGGCTATTAAGGAGAAGAAGGAGTGTTTCAAGCGCCTCCACCTTGATAAGAGTGCAGCCAACATCGAGAGCTATAATTTAGCGAAGAGGGTTGCAAAGCGAGCTGTGAGCGTAGCAAAGGGTAAAGCTTATGATGACCTGTATCAGCGGCTAGCCATGAAGGAAGGGGAGAAGGACATCTATAGGATGGCTAGGATCCGCAAGCGGAAGACAAGAGATATCAACCAAATCAAATGCATCAAGGATGGGACAGATCGACTTCTAGTGAAGGATGAGGAGATCAAGGACAGATGGCGAGAGTATTTTGATAAGTTGTTTAATGGGGAGAATGAGGGCCCTACCCTTGAGTTAGATGACTCTTTTGATGACACCAACAGACGCTTTGTGAGGAGAATTCAGGAGGCTGAGATCGGGGAGGCGTTGAAGAGGATGAAGGGGGGTAAAGCGATGGGCCCTGATGGTATCCCCATTGAGGTGTGGAGATGCCTAGGTGTCAAAGCGATAGTATGGTTAACTAAGCTTTTTAACCTTATTTTTCAGTCTAGCAGGATGCCTGAAGAATGGAGGAGAAGTATATTAGTACCAATCTTCAAGAACAAAGGAGATGTTCAAAGTTGTACTAACTACCGTGGGATTAAGCTGATGAGCCATACGATGAAGCTTTGGGAGAGGGTTATCAAATACCGTCTAAGAAGAGTGACAAGTGTGACCCAAAACCAGTTTGGGTTCATGCCTGGAAGGTCGACCATGGAGGCGATTTTCTTAATCCGACAATTGATGGAGAGATATAGAGAGCAGAAGAAAGACTTGCATATGGTCTTTATTGTCCTTGAGAAATCGTATGATAAAATACCGAGAAATGTCATGTGGTGGGCCTTGGAGAAGCAAAAAGTCCCGACTAAGTACATTACCCTCATCAAGGATATGTATAAGGATGCGATGACGTTTGTCCGGACATTTGATGGTGACACCACTGACTTTCCTATTAACATAGGCCTACATCAGGGGTCAGCATTGAGTCCTTATTTATTTGCCTTGGTGATGGATGAGATCACAAGGGACATACAAGATGATATCCCTTGGTGTATGCTCTTTGCTGATGATGTGGTGCTGGTTGACGAGAGTAGGGAAGGGGTTAATAGGAAGTTAGAGCTGTGGAGACGCACGTTAGAGTCAAAAGGGTTCAGACTTAGTAGGACCAAGATCGAGCACATGATGTGCGATTTCAGTGCGACTAGGCATGAGGATGGAGATGTTAGCCTCGATGGGCAAGTGGTGGCCCAGAAGGATACTTTTCGGTATTTAGGATCGATGCTTCAAAAAGATGGCGATATTGATGAAAATGTTAGATATAGAATTTCAACTGCCTGGTTAAAGTGGCGTCAAGCTTCTAGCGTCCTATGTGACAGAAGGGTGCCACAAAAGTTAAAAGGTAAGTTCTATAGGATAACGATTCGTCCGGCGATGTTATACGGTGTTGAATGTTGGCCTATAAAAAGACGACTTGTCCAACAACTGAGTGTAGTAGAGATGCGGATGTTCCGGTGGTTTTGCGGGCACACACGAAGGGATAGAGTCCGGAACAAAGTTATTCGGGATAGAGTCGGGGTGGCACCAATTGAGGGGAAACTTAGCCAACATCGATTGAGATGGTTTGGACATGTCCAACGGAGATCCCCTGAGGCGCCGGTGCGTAGTGGGGTTCTAAAGCAGGCCGAAAATGTAAAGAGAGGTAGAGGTAGACCTAAACTGACTTGGGACGAGTCGGTTAAAAGAGACCTTAAGAAGTGGAATATCTCCAAAGAGGTAGCTTTGGATAGGAGTGCTTGGAGACTCGCCGTCCACGTACCTGAAGATCCGTGATCTTTGTTTTTTTATGGGTTTCATCTCTAGTCTACCTCAACTTGCTTGGTACAAAAAAGGCTATGTTGTTGTTGTTGTTGTTGTTGTACCGGATGGGATCAATCGCCCCATCACAAGGAGCTTCGACGCCCAGCTCTTAAAGAACGCCGCTCTCGAACAAGGTAAGTAGATGAGCCCGTGTATTGTATTTGATTATGCAGATGCTTGCCTCTGATAATTTTGCTGAATGCCATACCTCTGGCCAAGCCTGTAGTGGAGCATGTGGTCCCAAATCCGGTACGAGGCTCCTGCGAAGCCAATCCCACACATTGAGCAGCCCCCCAAGATCGCCATCAGCTCTGATGAGAACAGGAAGCCGGCCGTCCGAGGCTGCCACCGGCAGCAACAACTCCACGCAAAATAATTCTAGGAAGAGGGTCGTGTGCATGCTTACAACCATCCTCACCGTCCATTCTAAGATGAGTGAGTGATACATCTAACACTTGTGTTTCTCTTTCGTCATTTCTGATCGGTTAACCCTATTGTTATCCTGGTCAACGTCGAACCGCGTGTGGCATTAAGGAGAAATAGCTCATTGAAGATATTGACCAGCTGGATGGCAACAACCAGCTTGCTATGGTGGACTATGTGGAGGACATCTACAAGTTCTACAAGGTCTTCGAGGTACCTACTTCTTTATCTTTAGCAAATTTGCTCGACTGAGCCTTTTCTGAATCATTGAATGTGTGATCATCATACGCCATGTTTGTTGTTGCAGCACGAGAGCCACCCTAGTGACTACGTGGGTAGTCAACTCGAGGTCAACCCCAAAATGCGCGCCATTCTCGCAGACTTGATGGTTGAGGTTCACAAAAAATTTGAGCTTATGCCAGAAATGTTGTACCTCACCATATACATCGTGGATCGTTACCTGTCACTGCAGCCCGTGCTGAGGAGGGAGCTCCAGCTAGTCGGCAACGTAGCAATGGTGATCGCCTCCAAATATGAAGAGATTTAGGCGCCAGAGTGAGGCCAAAGCTCTATTAGTATCTACTCTTTATTCTATTTCTGGATGCTTGGAAGTTGAATTCTTGTGTTGCAAGCAACGATTTCATCAGCACATCAGATGATGCATACAGTCGGCAACAAATTCTCGTCATGGAGAAGCTATTTTGAACAACATGGAGTGGAACCTCACTCCTCCCACACCATACCACTTCCTGTGACGGTTCGCGAAAGCTGCGGGACGCGGTGATAAGCAGGTAAGGATTGAACTGTGCTCTAGTTTTTTTTTTCAAATCAGGAGTATTTGTTGCTGAAACTTCTCATCTGTTCATCTGAATACAACTCGGGATATGATCCTCTTCTTCGGAGAGATCACACTGATGGATTACCGCATGGTGAATTTCCGTCCTTCGGTGGTTGCCGCTTCTGCGGTGTACGCTCCTTGTTATTCGATTAGTTCTCTTTGCTACTCTAATTGTTCAGTTATTAATGCATCAATGCTTCATTCTGATACAACCCAGCCTGTTTGATTTGATTTCTTGATATGTCTGCTCTTGATTTGCATATCGAACCGAATTATAGATTGAAAAGTTTGATTCTTTGTTCTTTCTTTATGCTTCGGGGAAGCTTTGCTTCGAGTTCACACGAATTCCATGCCGTGCCAATGATAATCGAGCTCTTATTCCGCTTCCACAATGGTCAGATGCTGCAGTCCAGGCGGGGAAGGAAAAGATCGCCGATGCCGGTCGCTGCCGGGCTCTCGGTGACATCGGCAACGTCGTGACCGATGTCCTCGGTGGGTAAGAAACCAGAAATCAGCACAGCCTTTTGCGCTCATTTTCTTTCTTTCATATTGTCCCCTGAAACTTGTAGTTATAGAAAGATCCAGCTGTCGGAGGGGATCAATCGCCCCATCGCGAGGACCTTCGGCGCCCAGCTCTTAAAAAATGTCGATCTGGTGAACGAGGTACGCAAATAAGCCACTAGTATTGTATTTGATTATGTAGATTCTTGCCTATGAAGCATTTGATTTGATTCCGGTTGGTGGTTTTGCGGAATGCCATACCTTCGGCCAAGCCTGTACTGGAGCCTGCGGTCCCGAAGCCGGTCAGGAAGGCTACCGCGAAGCCCATCTGAAAGTGCATCTAGTCCCCTAAAAAGAGTTCTGGTGATAATGACAATTATAATTTGGGATATGATGCTTTGAATGAGATATGTGCAGAAATAAAATAAAAATGAAGCATGAAAGATGAAAGGATGGTCCCAAATTCTTCTATGTATGTTGAACAAGTTGATGAAGTATTTAAATTCATTTTTGGTTTGAATTTGAGTATAGGAATCACCGTACTATAAAGGGAGACGTGTTTGATTGATCAAGTTTGTCAAAGTGCTGCTCGTGAGATGAAAACTTAGATGACAAACACAAAAAGTCACGTACACAAACCCTAGAAAATTTCCTTTGTCACTGCCTCTGTCGGAAGTTCTGAGAGCTCCATCGGAACTTCCTACACCGGTCGGAAGTTCCGACCGGATGTTCCCACTGACTCGGGTTAAATTCCGACGGATTTACATATTCCGACATCTCCGTCGGAAGTTCCGACCCCTGTTATTCGTGACCTTTTCTGAGTGATACAAACCTGGGGATGTGCTAGGAAGATCTGACCCAACGTCCAAAGATCCGACAGCAGCCACCAGAAACAGCCAACAGCTCTATTTTGGGGGTGGAGTATTTATACCCCCTCACCCCCCTCTCTTCATTAGGGCCGGCCTAACTCAACCTACACACCTCCAAGAGCATTCATTTCACTCTCCCAAATCCCTCTAGAGCTCATCCTTGCATTGATTGACTTAGGGCTTGGGTGTGAGAAGCATTTGAGGTGTGTGACTTGAGGCTTTGAGTTGGTTTCTCCCTTGTTCATCTCGAGAAGCACTTGAAGCAAGTTTGATTGATCGATTCGCGTTTGTTACTCTTGGAGCTTGGCTCCTAGACGGTTAGGCGTCACCGGGGAGCTCTCAATCTTTGTGATTGTCCCCCGGAAGTTTGTATTACCCCTCTCTTTGTGAGAACAATAGTAAGTGACTCAATCCTCCTTTGTGGTTGATTGAGGAAGGTAAGGGGTTAGTGAAAACCCAGCTCTTCGTGAGCTCCTCAACGGAGACGTAGCTCATAGGTGGAGTGAACTCCGTAACAAATCTCGTGTCTCATTTACTTGTTGTTGTTCATATTGTTCTTGAGCTAGTTTTGACCCGATCTATGTGTTTGTAAGTTTTCGCTACTAAAGATCACTTCTAGAAGTCTCAAGACACTTGTTGTAATCTTCCTAAACCTGTCGTAGTTTATATTTCATATTTATTTCTTGTGTGGGTCGGAAGTTCCTGCCCTCCGTCGAAAGTTCCTACCCAGTATCAGAACTCCCTTCGGAAGTTCCAATACTGCGTCGGAAGTTCCGACAGGTTTGACAGTTTTTCGTGAAGAACTTGCAGAATTTTCAACAGGGCCTATCCACCCCCCCCCCCCCTCTAGGCCTAGTGTCGGTCCTTTCACCATCCCGCGCCCTAAGCAGCCCCCAAGGTTGCCACCAGCTCCGATGAGAACAGGAAGCCATCATAGGCTGCCACCGGCAGCAGCAACTCTGTGCAAAAGAGTTCCAGGAAGAAGGTCGTGTGCATGCTTACAACCGTCCTCACCGCCCGTTCTAAGGTGAGTGAGTGATGCATCTAACACTTGTGCTGCTCTTTCGTCATTTCTGCTCGGTTAACCTTGTTGTTCTCCTGGTCAATGTTGGACCACGTGTGGTATTAAGTAGAAAGAGCTCATTGAAGATATTGAGGTTCACAGCAAATTTGAGGTTATGCCAGAAATATTATACCTCACCATATACATCGTGGATCATTACTTGTCGCTGCAGCCCGTGCTGAGGAGGGAGCTCCAGCCCAATATGAAGAGATTTGGGCACTAGAGGTGAGGCCAAAGCTCTATTAGTATCTACTCTTTATTTTATTTCTGGATGCTTGGAAGTTGAACTCTTGTGTTGCAGGTCAACGATTTCATCAGCATATCAAATGATGCATTCAGTCGACAACAGATTCTTGTCATGGAGAAGGCTATTATGAACAACATGGAGTGAAACCTCATTCTTCCCACACCATACCACTTCCTGGTGCGGTTCAGAAGCTACGGGACGCGGTGATAAGCAGGTAAGGATTGAACTGTGCTCTAGTTTTTTTTTCAAATCAGGTGTATTTGTTGCTGAAACTTCTCATCTGTTCATATGTGTGCAACACGGGCATATGATCCTCTTCTTCGGAGAGCTCGCACTGATGGAGTACCGCATGGTCACAATCTATCCTTCGGTGGTTGCTGCTTCTATGGTGTACGTTGCTCGTTGCACACTAAGGAAGAGTCCTCTCTGGACAGACACCGTGAAGCACCACACTAGCCTCCATGAGCAACAACCTATGTAAGTGTGTCTTTGGTACTAGAAACTCTGAAGTTCTGAGCTTGATTGTTTCCTGTCTATGGAGAGTTTGAGTGGTATATAGGATGCGTGAGATACTGAGCTAATATTTTTCTTTGGGGTGATCTTTAAGGAAGGAACAAAGATCCTGGTCAGCTCCCATGTAGCAGCACCTGAAGGGAA
Organism: Panicum miliaceum; assembly: GCA_032594955.1. Classification (NCBI taxonomy): domain Eukaryota; kingdom Viridiplantae; phylum Streptophyta; class Magnoliopsida; order Poales; family Poaceae; genus Panicum; species Panicum miliaceum. Next base: position 14,944,908 of record CM064058.1, on the reverse strand, counting down.
GCTGAAGACCGTCTACCAGAAGTACTCATCCGAGCAGTTTGAGTGTGTAGCTCTGCACCCACCTACAGCTGGTCCGGGCCTTGTTTTTTTTGAAAGAACCATCCGGGCCTTGTCTAGGGCCTTCACTATCTTCGTTCTATGAATAGACAATGGAAGGCTGTTCTGACATCTAGAATTCGTTGGAGTTGGCTTTGAATCAAGAAAGTTTGAGAATGTTATTTTTAACTCGTTTCTCGTACTCTATTCTCAGGAGTATTATACGGTGTTGGTCATTATTGCTACTACTTTGTACATTGTTGTAACAATTATTTGTAGTTGCATGAATTAAGTTGATAGTATTCTCTGCTGGAAATTAGGTGACCCTAATACCCACTTAAGCTGAGGACCTACACCTATGACACATCAAACAGAAGAAAAGCTTAAAAAGAGCCCACTAAAGGATAGAGCTCGTTGCAAGAAACGCGGAAAATGGAGCTCGGGTTGAAAAGAAACAGGTATTCAAAGATTTGTATATTATAAAAGAAAACAAGACAACTATGAGCTTCATTTATTTTAGTTAGGAAGCAAATGTGAAGGACATTTAAAAGAAATATCCTAGATTATAATTAACTTATATTATATTTATATTTATAAAAATAAAGTAGAATTTAATCAATTTTTATTTATCTATGTACAAATTACACTAACTAAACAACTAATTTATAAGGGAAAATATGAGAACATCTAAACATCTAACTATAATTCATGTTGTACTAAATAAATTATAGTTAAAACACATTTGTGTTGATATTAATTATATTAACATTAATTATAAAAACCGGAGTAAAGACTTAGACTTTGTTTGGATTCCTAGGCTATTGTTTAGCCGCCGCCCCCCCTCCCCCCCAAACAGCTCAAATAGTCCTAGAGGAGCGAAACAATAGGACTATTTCTGAGCTATTTGCAAATAGCTCATCCAAAAAACTACCCCCCAAGGAGTGCTATTTGGGGGCTATTTTGGGTGGGCCCACCCACTAATTCTCTCTCTTGGAAAGTGGCAGCCAAATGATAGGAAAAGTGCTTTAGAAGCTAAATACCCCTTGGATACAAACACCTCAACGATTATTTCATTGAAGGGCTATTTTCTCGAACCTTAATTAAATTTTATTTTAAAAAACTACATGAGAGAATAGTAATTAAATTAAATCTATATTTAATTTTAAAATAGAACTTGATACAGCAATGTTGTCAAACTAAAGCTTAACATAATGTGTCAAAATGGATCTAAAACGGCGAATCAGGGGGGTGATTCAAAGACCTAGTTGCAATTAAACATAAATTTTAAGTTCTAATAAGGAAGATCAGCAAGATAGGTTAGATCTGAAAAAAAACGGGGTTAGCTCTATACGGAAAAAATCGGTTTTCTGCAGGAATAGCAACACAAACAGATTTGTGAAATTACGGTTTCTTGCATAGGCTAGATTGAAAGAACTCGAGCAACAGCCTCCCATGGCCACTGTTCGCCGGATTCCCGGCGATTCCGGGCATTGGAGAGCCCGCGGAGCGGGGGGAAAGAAAGAGGAGAGGGAGGGGGTTCCGTTTTACCTCTTACTTATTGTGGAGAGGCTTGAAATCGGCCGGATTTGACTCGAGAAGGGGGCGGCGACGTTCTGCTCGGCGAGCTCGTGGCGGCGGCGCTGAGCATCACGGGGCGTGGGTGAAGGCGAGCAGGGGGCGCCAGATGGCAGGGCAGGCACTCGGTGCCGGCGCTCGGCCCTTTAATGGGCGCGGCCGCTGCCCAGGGTGGTGCTCGCCAGCGACGGCGATGCTCTGCTCGTCCCGTGGCGGTGCCTCTGGTGGCGGCGCACGCGGTGCAGCGAGGCTCGCGAGCAGGAGGGGGAGGCGCAGAAGGGAACGTAGGCAGCAGGGGCGCGGGACCTAGGGCTCTGCCCTTTATAGGCGCGGCAGCTGGGCACGCGAGGTGCGGACGCCCAGGAGTTGCGGCGGCGGCGGTGCTGCAGCGTGCAGCGCCAGGACTCTGGCAGCGGCGTTGCTTGCGGGCTGGGTCGGGTCCTTGGCAGGCAGGAAGAAGCGTGGCCCAGGAGTATAGCTGGGCTGACATGGTTGAGGGTGTAGCGCTCTCCACATGTTACCTGTGACTAACATTCAAAACCATCACACACAAGGTTCAATATTTATCTAATATTTTTTTCAGAATAAATTTATTTATTGCGCAGAATAATAAACTATTATTCTGTAAAAAATATTTCAACAATAATGTATGTGTGGACTAGTTTGTTGGGCCATTTCAACAATAATGTATGTGTGGATCAGTTTGTTGGGCCAATTTTTAGGCTCAAAGCATAAAATTAATTTTTGGGGGGGGGGGGGGGGGGGGGGTCGTTATGACAGGCCGGGTCGGGGTCACGTGCGTGACCCCGAGCAGCTCCCAGCTCTCCCCTGCTCAGTTCGGCTTGGTCACTGGAAGGAAAAGAGGAAGGAGAAGGATACGACGATCGGGGCGCACTTTTGGTGAGAGAGGGGAGACAGGGAGAGGGGCAGTGAACTAGAACAAGGGAAAAAATTGAAAGCGTGCCGCCTGAGCGGGTTGGGATGATAGAGAGAGAGCGCGAGGGGGGGAAAATACGCTGGGGTTATTGGCGGGTTAGGTTAGGATGTTGCAGCGGCGACCCGGAGCTGGCATTAAGATATCGGAGCATTGTCGGAAAACACCGAAATCAAGGTATGACTCTTTTTTGGGCGTGAATTGATCTGGGAGAAAGATTAGAGAACGAGGAACTCGATAGGACATATTAGGGTGTCGGAGAGGATAGAGAAAAATGACAGCGGGTGATATGAAGGATCGGTCCGACTATGACAAAAATTTAGAAATTATAGAGAGAAAGGAAGAAAGGGGAACGGGAAACCTTCTGGATAACTCCAACTCGGCTGAGGAAAGAGTTCGGCGGTGAGAGGCGGTCGGCTAGCTCCGACATGCAATTTAAACTTCAGGAAGGACGAGAAAAAGGGGAAACAAGGGGGTTTGCTTTGGCACCTCAGCGAGAAGATTTGTGTCTACTTTTTGTCAATCGAAACACGACAAACGATGGCTAAGCTCAAGCTTGCTTGTGGCATTCTAGGGTTTAGGGCGGACTAGGCCCAAAATAGGCTGGATCCACCCGAGAAGAAACGAAAAGAAATTTTACTTGTACATAATAGATTTTTAGGTTAAAAATAAATCTAGAAATATCTAGATAAATCTTTTAAATCATAAAAATTATCCCGAAGATCCGAAAAAAGTTCCGAAAAAGAAATTCTTGAAGAACATTTGGGACACAAGGATTCAAAACAAAATACTTGGAGCTCGTGATGATTTTTGAGCCTTCCAATAAATGGATTTAGCTCTAGGGAAATAAGAATAATTTTCCAGAAGAATCTGGAAAATTCTCGGAAAACCCTAAAGATGGATGAAAGCATTCTATAAGATATTCATATCCTAAAATTAAATATCTTAAGGTGTGACATTTTTGTATGGTGGGAATATTTTAGAAGGTTGCCTCGCATTCCAATCAACATTCTCTTACATGTTCATCTCATGTTCTGCCCTTTTTGCCTGCAACAGTAAATAAGTCGAACATGTTGTAACAGAATGCTTTCCTGCAATAGCACACACTCTTGTGTGTAGCCTGAAAATGTTCAGCAGAATTGTTGAGTGATATCATGCTTTCCTGCAATAGGAATTTTGGAACTCTTGTCTTTTCATTGTTGTCCAAAAATGCATAAAAACGGTTCTGAATTTTCAGTGCCTTTCCTGAAACAGCAAGATGTGAATGTGAATGTTAGTGCCTTTCCTGATTTTTCAGTGCCCAAAATGGTTCTGAATTTTTCAGTTCATGCTCTCCTGCAGTGGTTCTGAATTTTCAGTCTCAAGCATCACACTCTTGTATTATACTTACCAGTGTTGCAGAATGGTTCCGAAGTTTCAATGTGATGCTTTTCTGCAACAGGAAGATGTGAATTTTCGCACTCTTGTTGTACTCTACAGTACGTTCAAAAAAAATGTTGTACTTTACAGTGTTGCCTGTATTGCTCCTCTAAAATATCACACTTTCTGTTGTTGATGGAAAGCACAAATCATTATGAAGTTTATGTCCTGAAATTGCACATTTTTGTGATTGACTGAAAGTTTCACACTTCTTTAAAAGAGTTGCTATCGACTGGATTAAGCAGCATGTTTATTCCTACTGCACTGAATATTCTGCTAACATTCAGAGATCACACTGACACTCACTACAATATTTCAGTATCATGGTTCTCAGCTCTAATACCTTAATTGAACAGATTAGTTTACCAAGGGCAGCGTGAATTTTAAAAAGGCTGCGTCGAGTTACAGATCTGCTGAACCCTGATGCTTTTACAAATAGCTGCTATCGACTGGATGAAGCAGCGTGTTTATTCTTGCCTAAGTATTCAGAGATCTCACTGACTCACTAAAAATCGATCACATCACTTCAATTAAACCAATAAATTGAGTCTTTCTACTGCAGAAGCGTGACTGGTATCTGGAGGTCTCAATGTGAAATGAAATGGATGAAAGATGTGACATCTTTCCAAGAGGACCCACCCTCTTCAGACGCGGCACGAGCCGCGTGCTTAAGCATCGCAGCTCTTTTCCTCATGTCCGCGCCATCCGCCGAGTCAGGGCGCTGGGCGCATCAGCCTCTCCACCGCCGCCGCGATCTCCTCTCTCCCGATGACGCCATTGCCCCGTGACATCTCCTTGAGGCCGAGCCCCGTCTTCCACACCTCGGCGATCAGCCGGTTGTTGGTCGGCTGGTCGAACGCGATGGGCAGGGTGAGCATGGGCACGCCGGCGTACACCGTCTCGAGCGTCGAGTTCATACCGCAGTGGGTGAAGAACCCCCCGACCGAAGGATGGCACAGCACCCTCAGCTGGTCGGTCCAGGGGACGACGAGGCCGGCGGCGTCGCCCCCGCCGGTCAGGCCTCGCACGCGGGAGCGCGCGTCGGCGTCGCGGAGCACCCGCAGGAATCTGACCTTGCTCTCGGCCTGGCCGCCGGCGATCTCGTCGAACTGGGTGGCTGACACCGAGAGGAAGCTGCCGAGCGAGACGTACAGCACCGAGCCCGCGGGCTGCGCGTCCAGCCACGCCATGTAGCCGTCACCGTCCGGATTGGCCTTGCGCTCTTGCGGTGCCATGAAGGGGATGCAAGGGCCAGCCGCGTACACAGGGCAAGGAAGCTCTTGCCTTAGAGCGCCAATGGCGTCGCTCTCGAGCTCCTGGAACGAGGTTAGGATGATGCATTGTGCTTTCCTTACAGAGGAGTAGGCTTCGAGGATTTTGTCTAGCATCGCAGCATTGGTGTGTGTGGGCACAAGATCAGTGAACCTGATAGATTTCGTGCCAGGGATGTAGTCCTCGATCAAGCAAGGATCGGTGCTGTCTGCACAAGAGCACAAGTTCAATCAATGTGCAGAAATGTTAACGAGCTGTTTCCTCAAAAAAAAAAATGTTAACGAGCTGAGAAGAACAGTTATGTCGCTGGCGCGGCCGTGCTCCGAGGGGATCACGTCGGGTATGGCCTCGAAGTGGACGCGGGGCCCCAGGTCCGGCAGCGCCGCCGGGGCGCAGAGCAGGCCGAGCCACTCCTCGGTGACGACGACGGTGATGGCGACGCAGTCGCGGGCGGCGAGAAGGCGGCACAGGTTCAGCATGGCGTTGACGTGGCCGCGGCCCGGGTACGGCACGGCCACGAGGTGGCACGGCGTGCGCGGCCATGGAGCCCATCGCTCCCTGTTGCCGTGGCTAGCTTGCTTAGGCTCGCGACACACAAACACATAGTTGGTTGGTGGCCCAGGGAATCGTGACGAGATCCGCCATTGGGGATGCAGATTATAGAGGGGGGCTGGTGGCATCGCTGCCTCGATAACCTCCGCCGACGCCGGAAAAGAAAAGTACAGAACATTTGGGGGTCTGGGTTTGTTTTCTGTTCAACCCTAGATTCAGGAACATGGAGGGACGCCCTTTAATATAACGAACATGGAGGGGCATTGGGCCGGCCACAGGGAAGAGATGGGCCGTTTCTAAACAAAGAAGTTCGGAAGCCTATCGATGATTTCTGGCCCGGAAAGAACCGGTGCTGAGAGTTGCGCCTGCAACCATCGGTAGCTCGGCACCCGGGCGGGCTTTGCAAGAAGCATGATCGATTTGTTGTGGATGGCCGATGGTGGGCGGGCGGCGACGGTGACCGCAAGGGCCAGGCGGCCAGCGGAGCGGGGACGGCAAGTTGTAGAGTTTCCCCATAACGCACAAGATCGATTCGATTCAAGTCTCCGGCACCTAGGGTCTTCTAGGCGACTCGGAGTGGGTTACGGGTGACTAGGGTTTCCAATTTTTCTCTCCGTCTTTGTGCCTGATCTGGTCGCTCCTGGCGACTGATCTCGAGTCCACGTCCTACCCTTCGTTCGTGTCCACGTTGAGATCTCCAGTTTTGGAGCCATAGCCAAGATCTGCTAGCCAACTAGTCCTATCGCCCGTGGGTTTAGGGTTTTGCAAAACCATGCTGTAGGAGCGATGGAGTCGGTGGAAGATTTGATGAAGAGGATGCAGTTGTCAGAGGCTGAGAAGAAGGGGATTCGAATTGGATCGGGGAACACGGTGATGCCGTGGGGAGACAATGCGCCTAGGGCTTCTGGCAAGGTCCTGGCAGATCGCCTGGTGAACGCGGAGGGGTTGGTGCAAGCACTTGGGAAGATTTGGTGCCCGATCAAAGAAATTGGCTGCAAAGATCTTGGTGAGAATCACTTCTTGTTCACCTTTTTGCAGCCGGCGGGGAAGCGGCGTGCCCTAGAAGATGGTCCTTGGATGTTCGGGAAAGATCTGGTGGTGGTAGTTGATTATGATGAGGGGAAAACGCTGGAGGAGATCGAGTTCGCACACATCCCAATTCGGGTTAGAGCTCTGAAAATGCCGTTCGGGATGATGAAAAGGGAGACAGGGGAAGCGATCGGCGGGGAGGTTGGTGACTTTCTGGAGATGGAGGCGGAGGAAGATGGCACGGCGGTGGGGCAGTACCTGAGGATCAAGGTGAGAGTGGATATACGTAAACCCCTAATGCGTGGAGTAACCCTATGTGTCGGCAAGGAGGAAAAACCACGCTGGTGCCCCCTGGTGTATGAGTTTCTCCCCGATTTCTGCTATACCTGTGGCAGAATTGGCCATGTTGATAAGAGCTGCGTTGTTCAACCGAAGGAAGGTGAAGCGCAACAGTTCTCAAAGAACTTGAGGTTTATCCCAGAGAAGAGGAGATGGGATGGTGCTTCTTCGGGTAGAACGGAGGGGAATCGGTATGTACCACCATGGAGGGGAGGTGGGAGATCGCTGTCGGGAGGATCGGTCCACCTTTCTGCAGGGCGTTCAGGAAGTGACGCCTCGTCCTGGAAGAAGAAGGCCATAGAGGTGAATGCAAATGCAGCTGCTGGGAAAGGGGAGGAGGACGAGGTCACCAGTCCTCTGAAGAAATGTATTGGCCATGAAGTGGTGGGCAAGGCGAAGAAGAATCTGTTCACCGGAGGTGGTGGTATTGCGGGTAGTATGCAAGAGGACGTGTCGGGCCAGATGATGGTTGTGCATGGCGGTGTGGAAGGGAGGAATGGGAAGAATGTGGGCACTAAAACGCGTGATTTACAGGCTGCGAACCATGCAGGCTCTGATGAGAAGGTTGCACTGGGTGGGAAAACAGAAGAGAGGAGATTTGGTACGTTTAAAAGGAGGGAGCGTGTTGTGGAGAGGAATACGGCGGCGGGAAAAACACCACAATTGTCTAGGAGGAAGAGATCAGGAGAGGAAACACCTGACGTGGTGATGGTGGATGGTGAGAAGGTGGTGGGGGAGAGTGAGGTGACCGAGTCAATGTGCAAAAAAGCAAAGAAGGCGGGGCTGGCGAACCAGCCCTGCATTAATCAATGAAGCTAGCGGCTTGGAACTGCCGGGGTCTGGGCAACCGCCTGGCAGTTCGGGGACTTCTGAAATTTCAGAAGTCGCAGCAGGTGGACGTTCTTTTCCTGTCGGAGACAAAACTTGACACGAGAAGGATGGAGAAATTCAGGTGGATGTTGGGGTTGACAAATATGGTGGTTAAAGATGCGGTTGGAAAGGAGGGGGGGATGGCAGTGTTATGGAGGAGAGGAATCGATGTGTTACTGAGAAATCTATCACAGTATCACATTGATATGGATGTGAAGGGGGAGGATGGTTTTGAATGGAGGTTCACTGGAGTGTACAGGGAATCCCAGGCCGATCAAAAACACAAGACATGGGAGGGCATGCGCGGCATGAAAGTGAGTCCAGCAAAACCGTGGTTGCGTGCGGGCGATTTCAACGAGATTTTAATGTCTCATGAAAAGGAGGGCGGTAGAATGCGCAATCAAGCAGCGATGGATTGTTTTCGGGAAGCTCTGGAGGACTGTCAGCTTCAAGATTTGGGGTTCGAAGGGGACGTGTTCACCTGGTGTAACCATAGCCATCGTGCAGAGGGGTACATTCGAGAAAGGCTGGATAGAGCTGTGGCTAATGATAGCTGGAGAATACATTTCCCTTCAGTAATGGTGATTAATGGTGACCTGTACCACTCAGATCACCGGCCAGTTATCATAAACACTGAAGAACCAGAAAATCGTAGGCGCCGAGGGGGTGCAGCCCCTTTCAAGTTCGAGGCGAGTTGGTTGGGTGAGGAGAAGTGCGCGGAGGTGGTGGTGGACGCATGGAATGGTGCCCTTGATGGGGGGTCAAATTCAGTTCAGGAAGCTATCAAGGCGGTGGCTGGAGGCTTGACCGACTGGAGCAGGAATATGTTGGGGGACTTGGAAAAAAGGGTTAAGCATGTTAAGAAGGAGCTGGAGAAATGTAGAAGACAAAAGGTGAATCAAGAACAGGTGTTGAGAGAGGAAGTCCTGCGGTATAAGCTCGAGAAGCTGGAGGAGCAGGTGGATGTTTATTGGCGCCAACGTGCTCATGTGAGGTGGCTGGAGAAGGGGGATAAGAATACAGCATTCTTCCACGCTGTGTGCAAGGAAAGAAGAAGGAGAAATAGAATTGGGAAGCTGAGGAGGGAGAATGGAGAGTGGGTGGAGGAGGAAGAGGAGAAGGAGTTTATTTCTAACTATTTCTCTGATATTTTCAGGTCTAGCAATAGTACAAACTCTCAGCAGCTTACCCAAGCTGTGGAGAGGAAGGTCACGGCCGAAATGAACTCCATACTGCTGCAAGAGTTTACTGAGGGGGAGGTGAAAGAGGCACTGGACTCCATTGGTGATATGAAAGCGCTGGGCCCGGATGGTATGTCATCAATCTTTTACAAGAAATTTTGGGACGTGGTGGGAGGGAAGGTGACAGAAGAGGTGCTTGCTGTGCTGAATGGTGGCCCTATTCCGGCAGGATGGAATGAAACGACAATTGTGCTGATCCCAAAAGTGTCTCGGACGGACAAAATCAAGGACCTACGCCCTATTAGCCTGTGCAACGTGTTATATAAAATTGTTTCGAAAGTATTGGCGAATCGGCTAAAACAGATTTTACCAGATATTATATCCAATGCTCAGAGTGCGTTTGTTCCAGGTCGTCTCATCTCGGATAATATATTGGTAGCATACGAGTTGACTCACTATATGAGAAACAAGAGAAGAGGAAAAGAAGGATACGCTGCAGTTAAGCTTGATATGGGCAAGGCGTATGATCGTGTCGAATGGAGATTCCTGAGGGAGATGATGGAAAAGCTGGGTTTTACCGGAAGATGGATTGATCTAATGATGAAATGCGTATCAACAGTCACGTATCGCATTAAAGTGAATGGTGATCTTACAAATACAGTTGTCCCGGAGCGGGGGTTGCGGCAGGGGGACCCATTGTCGCCATACTTATTCTTGTTATGTGCTGAAGGTTTCTCGGCTCTACTGAAAAAGGCAGAAGATGAGGGGAGGTTGAAGGGAATTAAAATCTGTTCAAGTGCTCCTAGCGTGTCCCACTTACTGTTAGCCGATGACTCATTAATTCTGTTTCGCGCGGATGGGAGTGATGCACAGCAGCTACAAGGGATCCTAAATTTATATGAGGAGTTCTCAGGACAGGTGATCAATAAGGATAAGTCTGCAATCATGTTCAGTGCAAACACGGGGGAAGAGAAGAAGGGGGAGGTAATGCAGGCATTGGACATTCCTAAGGAAACAATGAGTGAAAGATACCTGGGGTTGCCGGTGTTCGTTGGCAGATCAAAAAGGAACTGTTTTGCATACTTGAAAGAAAGGATTTGGCAGAGAATCCAAGGATGGAAGGAGAAATTGCTCTCTCGGGCAGGGAAAGAAGTCCTGATCAAGGCAGTACCACAAGCCATACCCACCTTTGCGCTTGGTTGTTTTGATATCACAAAAGAAATGTGTGATCAGATTAGTACTATGATATGTAGGCATTGGTGGAGTAATCAGAAAGATGAGAAGAAGATGCATTGGGTGAGATGGGAGACCCTGACAAAGCCGAAAGGGGAAGGGGGACTTGGATTTAGGGACATTCACACTTTCAACCTAGCAATGCTGTCAAAGCAGGGATGGAGACTCATCCAAAATCCTGACTCGCTGTGTCCCAAGGTGCTGCGTGCAAAGTACTACGCTGATGGTGATGTCCTAAATGCTAAGGATGGGAATGGTTCCTCGTATACATGGAGAAGCATAGTCAAAGGAATACAGGTTCTGAAAAATGGAGTGGGTTGGCGAGTAGGTAATGGAAGGAGTATAAAGATATGGAGCGATCCTTGGCTACCAAGAGAATGGTCTAGGAAACCAATTACCCCTCGGGGAAATAACCTGTTGAGCACAGTGGATGAGTTGATAGATCCAGGCACGGGTTTGTGGGATACACAATTGGTTAGCCAGATTTTCATGCAGGAAGATGTTAACACCATTTTAGCGATCCCCACTCACGCTGATTTGGAGGACATGCTGGCCTGGCATTTCGATAGGAGGGGGACCTTCACGGTGAGGTCGGCGTACAAGGTACAGAGAGCTGTAGAGCAGCATACCAGCCGGCGAGGCTGTCAGTCATCTTCAAGGGGCTCAGTGTTGGAGGAAGAACATTGAAAAGGTTTATGGAAGCTGAAGTGCCCTGGTAAAATCAAGCACTTTCTCTGGAGAATGGCTCACAACTCCCTTGCTCTAAGAATGGGCCTAGAAAGGAGAGGGATGGAAGTGGACACACGATGCGTGGCGCGCGAAAGGCTGCACGAGGATGGGGGCCATCTGTTTTTCAAGTGCAAGGCAGTTAAACCCGTGTGGCGACAACTGAACTTGGAAGAAGAAAGGAAGACTCTGAGCAGAATGGAATCGGTTCGGGAGGTGCTACGATATATTTTGGGGCTACCAGAAAAGCAGCAGATGCAGGTCATTACCCTGCTGTGGATTTGGTGGCAGGAGAGAAACAGAAGGAGAGAAGGGGAGAGGGCGAAGGAATGTGTGATGATGGCCTGTCAGATTGCACACACGGCCGACGAATTTCTGAAAATAGGACAGACAGCTACTGTTCCGGGTCTGAAAATAAAGAAGCAGTGGCAGAAACCAGATCAAGGCACCTACAAGATCAACTGCGATGGAGCGTTCCATGCAGATTCAACTGTGGGGTGGCTGGGGGTATGTGATCAGGAATGACGGAGAGGTTCTTCTGGCCGGCGCTGGCTACTGTTCGCATCTGATGGATCCGCTACATGCTGAACTTCTGGCTTGTCAGGCAGGGATCAGGAAGGCAGCTGAGGTGGGCATGGGCAGGGTGATAGTCGAGACGGATTCAATGACAACCAAGGCAGCTTTGTCTACGAATTCTTTTGCTCTGGCACCAGTAGTTGGTATCATCTACGAAGCCAAATGTCTTATGAACTTGTCGATTAGTTCTTGTGCCTTAAGTTATTGTTCTAGAGATTGTAATAAGGTGGCGCACACGTTGGCGGAGCAAGGTTGCAAGTGTTCTCATGGTGCTGACCTATATTGGGAAGGCATGCCTTCGGGTGTCGAGAACCTTATGGTCGGTGATCTCACTGAGCCTATAAGTAATCCCCCCCCCCCACCAAAAAAAATCCAAATCCCCCCCCCCCCCCCCCCCAATCCAAAAAAAAAAAAGATTCGATTCGCCCGTTGTTCTTCTACAAGACAGCTCTGAAATTCAGATAACTCAGAGGTATTGACCACTGGGACTCAGAAAGAAGGTGACAACTGGATCAGAGGTGGCTCACTAGGCCTACTTGCTATATGATCAGCACATGTGGTCCATGGACGCCAGTACATACGTTCCATTCGCTTAACCATGACAAAAGCGATCAACCTTTTTCTCAGAGAATGAGAGAAACAGAACCGACCTGCGGCTATTGCTTCCAATATCCACCTCTGGACCTCTGTAATTGCTGCTCCCCTTCATTCTTTCATGTTTGGAGATAACACAGCAATGGAGAATGAAGCTTGCAAACAGTAAGTGGAGCAAGCAAATGAGAAGTAAAAAAAAAAGATAGTAGTAACAATAGGTGAGACAAGATATTCTAAATACTGATGGATTAACTGAAGCCTTCTGCTACTCTGAAAGTCTTCAACTTAAAAGGAGGCCCGCAGAGATCATAGCCGGAGTCTTCCATTGCCGACAGTAAAAATCAAGGGAAAAAGAACCTCACCTGAATTCAGTGACGGAAGGTAATAGTATAACCAGCCTTTGTGCAACAAGAAAAGCATCGTTGGTTGCACAGATGACGCAACTCCAGCACGATCCGTCATATACGCCCTGCACTGAAGAAAGCAGCAGTAACATACGGCCCCCCGAGAAAGCAGGCTGCCAACTGAACCTGCCCTGATGCGCATCATTCTCCCCCACCTAAAATCCGAATCGGAGGGCCAGTCACCGGGCACTCCCACCCCCGTTGTGCGCTGCGTGCCTATCTATCTGCGGCGGCAGCAGCAAGCGGCCGGACGCAGTGCAGGCCGGCCGGCCGCCGGCGTCGTCGTCAGCGGCGAATCACTCAGTTAGATCAGGCCTGATTTGCTGGACTAGACTTGCGTGACGCATGCGAAGTGCCCTCCTGTTTGTTTAAGCTTTACTCAGTTCTCCTCCTCTTTTCTCGCGAGTGCTCTCATGCTCGATCGATCTCCTGACGGTGCGGTTTCTTTCGGAGGCACAGAGTGACTTGACTTTGGGAGGTTTGTTGATGCTCCATATTGGAGGAGATTTTTTTTAAAAAAAATAAACATATTGGAGGAGATCAGTGAGAAAAGAAAGCTGAATGGATTGGAAATGACCTATTATATTCGTGGAAGATCAAGGCAAGTGTAGTTTCACTTGGGGGCCGTGTCTCACAGACAGAAGATGCTGGCGCGAGTGCGTGACTGACGCAGAAGGGCACTGGAGAATTGGGATGCTGACGAGCCGAAAGCATTGATGTACTAGACTTCAGCTAGACGCCCCTTTGCAGTAGTCTACTTAACATATGCAGCGTTCATGCATTATTTGCTCGATATCCTTTATAGGTTCTTCTGAGTGTTGCTTGTTGCCGTTACTCTCAAAGTTGTAGCAGAGAGAGAGAGAGCATCGCTTTTGCAGAAAATACAGCACTCTTTTTGGTTAAACATGTTATGACAGTACTAGTTCATCTTAGCAACAGATTTGTGTCAGCTTGTAACATGTCGAGGACATGGAAGTGTGTTTCCGCCTACCAAGATCATGACCGTCGAGGTGTGATGCTAAACTGAGCCGCTGCAAATTAGTGGACACCCCAGCCGCTCACAAAGAGACACGAGTAGTTTGTGCTTGTGCTGTTGTGCATGGGACTATTAAACTTTGTCTTCTCTCTGCACGCTCTGAAAAGAGGGTGGCAGAACTGGGGTAAATAGCCGCGGTGAGGTTGCTGGGTCACGCGCCTTGGATAGCGCTCGAAAGCTTTTCTTATCCGTTGCTATCATGAGACGGAGACGCGGCTTTCCACAGCTGTGTTCACGATGAACTTACTGAGCTCTCTGAACATCGTTCTTTTCGAAAGGTAGACAGAGATGCACAGAGACAGAGACACAGGGTCCATTTGTTTGGTGTGAGGAAAAAGACCCTCCATCTGTTCTCACCTCAAGGCATACATGCATAGGTTACAAAATGTTAGCATGAGCATGTTAGTACAGTATCAGCAGCACTCCAGTCCATGAAATGGCAGAACCCCTGGACATGGTTAATTTACAGTTTTATAGATTTATAGATTTTGCTATACATCTAGACACACAATATATCTAGGTACGTAGTAAATACTATGAACCTAAAAAAATAAAACAACTTACAATTTGGAACATACATAGCTATGAATCTAAAAACTAAAATAATCTACAATTTAGAACAGATGGAGTAATAAAACCTAAGAAGCATGAGAACATTATTTCTTTCTAAAATCATACTTATCTACGCCCAGTTTATCTATGACAGAGGACCTGCACGACTGCAGAGTTGGTGTTCAGAAAAATCATTCACACCACATCGATCTCAATCGAAATGACCAGGTGAACAATTTTCATCAGTTGGCTCCCAAAGCCTCCTGCTACGAGTTGGCAGATGGCGGGTTGCCGTCACGTCACATTCTGATTCCTCCTCGCGTAGAAACCCATTAGCAGCTTCGCATGCACGGCAAAAACAAAATACAGAGCCGTGGCTTTCCCGAAAACTGGGCCCTGCCGGAATTCTACTCGGAGGCCACTAATCCAGCAGGCTTACATTTTTGGAATATACGAATCCAGCAAGGCCCGGCGGGCCCACCTTACCCACACTGTCACTCAGGCAGGCACCCAGCTGCCTTGGCCTCTTCCCCACCTCCAACGCCCTATAAATTCAGCGACCACCTCTGCTCCGTTCCAGCTCAAACCCACCTGATCTCTGAGCTCTCGATCGAGCACCTGTGTGGCACTGCCATTGCCGTCTCTCTCCTGTGAGCTGGAGCTCTGTTAGTCGAGAAGAGAGAAGGATCGTTGCGATCGCCATGGCGGGGCGCGGCGGGTTCGTGGAGAAGGCGAAGCCCTACATCGCCATGATCTCGCTGCAGTTCGGCTACGCCGGCATGAACGTGCTCACCAAGGTCTCGCTCAACCAGGGCATGAGCCACTACGTGCTCGTCGTCTACCGCCACGCCTTCGCCACGCTCTCCATCGCCCCGTTCGCCCTCCTCCTCGAGAGGTAGCTTTCAGTTCAGTTCGGTTGTTTTAGCGTATACGTGGACCTGATCGTAGCTGGTGGTCTGCATTTGGTCTGACGAATTAGCACTGATCGATCACGATGCAATTCTGAAAAATGGCAGGAAGGTGAGGCCCAAGATGACATGGTCCATCTTCTGGCAAATCTTCGTCCTTGCGATGCTCGGGTTGGTAGCTCTCTGCTCTGCTCTGCTCGTGGATGCATCTTGTGTAGCTGTTCGTGACACTAACACTGACGACACGTCGGTTTCGCCTGTTGTCGTCGGCGCAGACCGGTGATCGACCAGAACTTCTACTACGCCGGGCTGAAGTTCACCGGCCCGACCTTCGCCTGCGCGATGAGCAACATCCTGCCGGCCATGACCTTCGTCATGGCGGTGATCTTCAGGTACGGTGCGCTTTCGAGACGAAACTAGTGTTTGTTGCAAACACATGGGACCACATGGGAACAGCCAACTGAAAACGGTTGCACGCTGTTCGGTCGTGACGGCGCAGGATGGAGAAGCTGGACATGAAGAAGGTGAGGTGCCAGGCCAAGGTCGCCGGCACGCTGGTGACGGTGGCCGGCGCGATGCTGATGACGCTCTACAAGGGCCCGCTCATGGAGCTGGCGTGGACCAGGCACGGAGCGCCCGCCCACGGCGGCGGCGCGGAGGCCCCTGCCGCCGCGGCCATCAGCGGCAGGGACTGGTTCCTCGGCTCGCTGTTCGTCATCATCGCCACCCTCGCCTGGGCCGCCCTCTTCATCCTGCAGACGCACACCATCAAGCAGTACCCGGCGCACCTGTCGCTCACCACGCTCGTCTGCTTCATCGGCACGCTGCAGGCCATCGTGGTCACCTTCGTCATGGAGCGCCGCATCTCCGTCTGGAAAATCGGCTTCGACATGAACCTCCTCGCCGCCGCCTACGCCGTGAGCATCGTCCATCCTGTTCTCGATCGGAAGCAGCACGCGTCCTCCGTCCTCTCCGTGATCTCTCCTCGATCTCTGACGATGGGTTCTTGCATTGGCATGTCTGTTCCCAGGGCATCGTGACGTCGAGCATCGCGTACTACGTGCAGGGCCTGGTGATCCAGAAGACCGGGCCGGTGTTCGCGTCGGCGTTCAGCCCGCTCATGATGATCATCGTCGCCGTCATGGGGTCCTTCATTCTCTCCGAGAGGATCTACCTCGGGGGCGTCCTCGGCGCCGTGCTCATCGTGGCCGGGCTCTACTCCGTCCTCTGGGGCAAGCACAAGGACACGCAGGAGAAGGAGGCCGACGCCAAGATGGCGCTGCCGATGGCATCGTCCAAGCAAGACGGAGCCGGTGTCGGAGATGACGCGGAGTGCAACACGGGGAATGGCGTGATGAGGTCATCCTCCGGTGGACGTGGAGCTGCTGCTGCTGCTGGTAGCGCAGTTTGATGGACTCAGATTCCCAATAATTTGCCTCTGAACTCTGAAATGTTCGTCTACGAAGCGCACACTGGGAAAGCGGCAGTAGAAAGAGACAGTACTGTTTGGAATTTGGAATGGAGATTTTGGCAGGAATTTTGGGAGGAACTCTACGGTTCGCTACAAAATTCCTGCATTCCAAACACGCCGGTTTCACGACAGAAAAGCGTGCGCGAACCTAAAACAAGCACCAAAAGCGTGCGCGAATCTTTGCGTTTGAGTTTAATATCTTTGTTCGAGCAACTAAACTACTGAACTGCACTAGTATTTCTACCAGAGTTTATTAACTTGCTAAGTTGTAATAACTTGTATGGTAGTACATGACTACATGAGTGGGTGTGTATCATACTGTCAGGTATGAAAATACTTAATAATCTGGTTCCAGGCCGGTGTTTCACTGGCGACCTGGTCCCAGTTTTTGAGATAAACCTTGCGTCTGAAATGCGTGCATGCATCAGTTGGTGGAATCCTTGTTGCGACCAACTGGATACATCGCATGATATAGCGAACTTTTTTTTTGAAGGAATGATATGGCGAGCTTGGGTGCTGTGCTTTTGCAAGTATACACTGGCAAAAGATCCATCATCATAGAAAGTTCCTCTCATGAGATGATGAGAACCATATCATTGTTACTAGAATTACTGTTCAGTATTCAGATGCACATATGCCGTCACCCTGTTTTTTCAAAAAAAAAAACATTCCTGGTGGACATAGGTGCAGACTCCACTAAGAATAATATAGTGTACCACTTTGTTGCCTTCTGGATTTTCTGGTAACTAGACCTATCATTTTACGTTACAAAGCTTAGAGCAATCACTAGGAAATCACGAGATCTTTTATCATAAATAAGTCTCCACTTATAACTTTGCCACAGATCTCTATTATTAGAATGCTAACCATAGGCAATAATAAATTGTATTTCTGTAAACGTACATAATTTTCTTTAGAAAGGAACATTTCACACAATTTTCAAATTCATGGTCAATCGATGTATGTGAAGATATGATCAGATGAAGTTTGAAAAAGATTGACTATGAAGAATTTAAGTGATGCTTATTGACATGAAAAGACAGAACATGCATGCAGCTGCAGTTTTATGTTTGGGATGTTCAATCAATCAAACTTTGTAGGCACTAGACTAGTAAAGCTAAATAACAAGAGCAAGTATATTGCTACACGTTAGCGGTCTCGTAGATCGTCTCATAAGTTTATGTAGGATTTTTTATTAGGTAGCGGGGAGAGAGGGAGGGGAGAGAACAAGGTGGTTGTTTTGCGAGATAACATAAAATTTAGGACTATTAGACCACTTTCTAACCATTATACAAGTTATTATTGTCATGCAACTCACAATATTTTTTTTCTATGCACAAATTATGGAATTATGTATTTACTATGTGACAACTTATAAGACGATCCATTGTATATATTGCTTGTTACATCGTCTTAAGATAACGTGGCAATGTATGTGACCGTCTATTAGACTAGACCAATGTACTTGCCTAATGTTTCTTCTCAAAAATAATTTCCAGTAATTAAACAGCTTATGTCCCTGTTTGGATCCTCCTGAGATTATTGTAATAAGCTGAAATAGCTAGGGAGGCTAACTTATAGCATTTTTATAAGCTGGGTGGTTGGATAGTTGAGAGGGGAGTGGACTATAACCAGGCTCTAAATTGGGCTACTTGGATCAGCTAGAGCTTTCGTTAGCTTTTAATCTAAATAGGGCTAGGTTTATCCTTATTCCTAAAAGACGATCGACTTTGTGCCATTCAATCTGTAAGAGAGCATATATATAACTAGCAAGGTGGCCCGCACAAATAGCGCGGGTAGCTAGTTTTTTACAGTTTTTATTTTAAAATTTGGATGTCAATAATTTATTTTCTAATGATGTTATAAGAAATGATTTTCTAGATGGCCTAGATATCATCTATATTCTTTCCATCTAATCTATATTTCTTTTTTCATCAACTATATACTCTTTTTGGAATAAAAATTCAGGAGAAAAGGAAATACCTTATAAAAAACATATATTTTCTTGAAAGTAATATAAAGATTTACTTCTTTTATATGAATATATTTTGAAACTTTTTTTGTGAGTTTTAATTATCATACATGGTACATTAGCCTTAGATTTTCAGAAGAAGACGTGGGTGAGTGATGATTCAGTGCATACCAACAAAAATAAATAATCTCCTTTCTTTTTTTCTATCTCTATTTGGTATAGCTCCATGCATGCATGCTTCTATATTTTCATGCATTACTCCACCTTTTCCCCAACACGAACCATGCATGGGGT
Source organism: Panicum miliaceum (assembly GCA_032594955.1). Lineage (NCBI taxonomy): Eukaryota > Viridiplantae > Streptophyta > Magnoliopsida > Poales > Poaceae > Panicum > Panicum miliaceum. Next base: position 14,925,935 of record CM064058.1, on the reverse strand, counting down.
CTACACATTCACAATTACAGCTGGCGAGGTATAACCATCTCCTTTGGGCTTGTCTCCTTTCTCCTACTTCTGCTCTCAAGGATTTTTGCCTGCTATACCTCGGTCATCGTGGATGCATCCCTAACACCCAACAATGTGCGTCATTCCCTCTTTTGAATACTACTTGTGTCACACCCGATTCTAGAAAGAACCAGATGCATCTCATGTGTGCGTCAGGATCATGTTCACACACACATGATAGACGGAAAAGTGTAATATATCAAAGACAATGCTCAATAAGTAACTAAATAAAGTATTTAACAATATTACACTCCGAATAAAAGAGACACAAAGGTCTTTAAACGATACACCGATATACCCTATACGAAGTCTGCAACAACTCCGTCTTCCACAGGCGATGACTGGTGAACGCAAAGCCTAGAACTCCTCGAAGTCGTCGAAGTTCTCCTCTTCAAAGTTCTCTTCTGAACAGCAGTGGGTAAGGGTGAGTACTCTTATGGTTGGTACTCAGCAAGTGGGGTGAATATGCAAGGCCATCAAGGATAGGCTAAGGTTTGCAGCAGCGGACACTTTTAGTTGGTCAAGTATTTATTAGCAAGCACCTATTAACTAGGTTTAAGTTTATACCATCCCACTTTAGCAAAACATAAAGGTACCATCAATATAATCATAAACCACAAACCACGAGTTAATTAATCTTCAAGTTTCATTATCATGTGAGGGTCCAAGCCACTCTTAACCGTGAGTATGGCTGTTATAACAGTTTTACACTCTGCAGAGGTTGTACACTTTACCCACAAATCGTGTTCCCCTGAGTCGCCCGGGTTTGCAAGGCCCTTAAACACTTCCGAGGTGAGTGGCGAGAATACACTACGAAGCCTTTACAAAGACATGTCGAGAGCTAGGCAGCCCGCTAGAGTTTCAGTAGCAGTGTGGTCCATAAACCTCCCTAATGGTCAGCTCCTTAGCAACGGCAGCTACCCCAAGAAGACCGGGCAATGACCCCTATCACTGACCCCCTCCTTACCCTTTCGGTAAGGCCACCAGCTAACTACACATCTAATTAATTGGCTAAGGTCAGAGCCATATGACTTTGTGGTTGCACTGTTCACTTGGGTGGTTCTCCATGTTCCCATTAATCAAAGTTGATCTTGAATTAACGCGGTATAACAACATTATGAAACGTGATCATAATTATCATAAGAGTAAACCAACACCAATCCCAAAGTTTGCAACTAAGCGTGTCTACCCAACATGAATAGTAAACTCAGGTGTTTCAAGGCTTTGGGTAAAAGACTAGGTATGTGCTTAGTATAGGTAACCCATCAAGTTTATGCAAGCAACATTAAAGTAAAGTGAATTATCATGCTATTGTTGTCTACACGATCACACAAACAAGCATACACAAACAAATAAAAACAGTATAATAAACAGTACAAACAGAGAGTAAAAAGATGATAATTGTGTAGTTCATGATGCAAGGATCGCGTGAGCGCAAGAATCGCTGAATTCGGAGTTGAAACGATGAAGATATGGCTAAAACAGTGATTTAGGGACCTAACTGTGAGAGTTTTGAACTTCCAGGGGCTAGATCTGAAGAAATCAAGGGCTAAAACATAATTAAACCTTAAACAGAGGGTCTGGGTGCAAAACTAGAGGTCCTGGACGACGGGTACAAATTTTGGAAAGGTCAGGGGTCGGAACAGAAAAAGAAAGGGCTCAACTCTAATTATTTTTCTACTGATCTGGACTGCGGGTTGATTCCTGGAAAGCCTAGGGGCTTTTCTGCAAAGGTCCAAAGGATGGCTAGGGTCGGACGAATCTGGTCCGTTGGATCAGAATCGGGCGGCGGGGTAAGAGTCGGGCGAATCGGGCACGGCTCGGATCTGTTCTGGCCGTTAGATCTAGATCGAGCGGCAGGGTGAGGGTCGGGCGAAGGTGGCGTCTCGTGCGCGGCTCAGATTTGTTCTGGCCGTGAGATCCAGATCGGGTGACGGGACGAGGGTCGGGCGAATCGATAAGCGGCCCTGGGCGCCGACGGTGAGCGAGAGCGGCAGCGGACGGCCAGAGTTCACTGAATCCGGTGTTTCGAGGCTTGGTTCGGGCTGGGGTTATGCCGGGGAGAGAGAGGGCGGCACGGTGAAAGTGTTGGTGGTCACGGGACGGTCGTGCAGCGACCGTAGACTGGCGGCCACGACGGCGAGCGGAAACAGAGGTCCGGCGAGAAATCGGGGCTGCGACAGAGCGAGAGAGAGAGGGGAATAACGAGGGCGGCTTGATGCTCACCACCTCGCGGAACTCCGGCAAGAGTTGAAGGCGGCGGAGAAGTAGAGGGACGGCGAGTCGACGGAGGGGCGGCGACACGGGGCGGCGGCGTTCCTCTGGTGTGCGGTCTCCAGCGGCGTGCGACGGTGCGGAGTAGAAGAAGAGATTGAAGACGGCTCTGGGTGCAAAGCGGGGCTCCGGCGTGGGCTTTATAGGGGAGGGGAGGAGACGGAGCGGCCGGGAAAAAGGGAAGGCGGCGGCTCATGCGGCGGCCTGCGAAGGAAAGGGGCGGAGCGCGTACCGCGGCCAGTAAGGCAAGCCAGCGTCGCGGGGAAGGAAGGAGGAGACGCGGGCGACGGCGCGGAGACGATCTGGATTCGGGGTGAGGAAGAAAAAGGAAAGGGGAGGGAGGCGCGGACGACGGGCGACGGCGCGGCGCGTCTGGTGTCGCGGCGGAAAAAGGAAAAAGGGAAGAGGTGCGGGAGGAAGAAGAAAGGAAAGGAAGAGAGGGGGCGCCGACAGGTGGGACCCAGCTGGCGGTGAGAGAGAGGTGAGGGAGAGTAAGGCGGATTGGGCCGGCCGAGTTGGGCCGCGGGGAAGGAAAAAGAAAAGGGAGAGGAGAAGGATTGGGCCGACTGGGTTGGGCCGCGAGAAGAAGAAAAGTAGAAGGAGAAGAGAGAGAGGTTTGGGCCGGGCTGAAAGAAAAGAGTGAGAAGAAAAGGAGGAAAAGATGCATGCATAATTTTACTTTATGGCTTTTATAAAAATATTTTTTTAAAATTTTATTTTCTATATTTTTGGGTGTTACAACTTGCAACTTGAAATGTATGGGTGAGCATTGCAAACATCGACTTTCGTGTTGCTTTTTTTCTAGATCACATTGGTACTCTCTACGTGATGCATCTTTTCTTAGTTGTCGTCTAAAATTGAAAATCAGTCTCAACTCCTATAGTATGCTAATTTCTAAGGCATAGATCAGTTATTTTTAAAATTTTGAATTTATATATACCAGTCAGTCATATTTGGTATGAACTTCTTGGGTTAGTCTAGACTCTGGACGGTTCAATTTTTATAAAATCCAACGGTGTAAATTCTTCTCTTTTTTTAGATTAACGTGAGAATTTGTAAAGCTGAAAGAATTTGCATGTCTCATCCCAGACTTCCTTCATTAGAAACTCAATAATATAATGGCCTTTTCTGTTAATAACATACAGATAATATTTTTCTTCGTTAGCTCTTACAATAACAGATTGTTTAAAGATTCATTTTTTCACTGACAAAAAGAAAAAGAAAGGGAATGCCCTCTGTACATACGCACCTAGTGGAAAATTGAACATGATATAATCATCAATACCTTACAGAATACATTCGATGTAGTTTCACCGCATGCTTCATACATTATTGTGTTAAAAATCTAAATATCTATTCAAACACCGTAACAACTTAAGTATATATACAGGAAATACAAGTTACAGTAATTTGACACTCTTTCATATGAAAATGCACCTTTTAGTTTTGAATTTAGCTATTTTCCTAATAATAAATCCTTGTATCAAGTGTTAATACTAATCTTTTTTATTTTTATAATTTCAAATTTATCAATCTACTAATTGTATTCGACATGGACTCTTTGGTTAAGTCCTAATTTTCTTATTTTTTAATTTCGAATTTTGTTATTTACTTATCGTATTCGACATGGACTTTTTGATCATGTCCTAATTTTTCTTAATTTTTTAAATCCAAATTTAGCTATTTACTTATCATATTCGGCTTGGACTCTTTAATCATGTCCTAATTTTTCTTAATTTTTTAAATCTGAATTTAGCTATTTACTTATCGTATTGGGCTTGGACTCTTTGATCATGTCCTAATTTTTCTTAATTTTTAAATTCAAATTTAGCTATTTACTTAGCGTATTCGGCATGGACTATTTGATCATGTCCTAATTTTCCTTAATTTTTAAATCCAAAATTAACTATTTATTAATCGTATTTGGCATGGACTCTTTGACCATGTTCTAATTTTTCTTAATTTTTAAATCCGAAATTAGCTATTTATTAATCGTATTTGATATGGACTCTTGAGTTATTTTAGACCGTCAGATCTTCATAAAATCCAACGGTCTAAATCCTTCTCTTTTTTAGATTAATGTCGGAATTTTTAAACCCTCTCGGCGAACGTGGTGGCTTCTTTTAAACATGTTATGTCTCGATGGAATAATTGTGGCTTTCATATTTTTTACAACTAAAGTAGCAGTTACTTTCCATATATGTGCATCCACGTAGAACAATGATTTAGATATAAGGCATGCGCTGTTCTCTATTTGAAATCAAATTCTAGTTCTTAAATATCAAATTGATCTACAATTATAACTTGGCTCTACAACCATACACGACGTACATCTTTCTCTTTTTTTTCTAAATAAATGTATATATATGTTAGTCGTATTTCACGTAGACTCTTTGAATTAATCTAGAGATCTTCATAAAATCCAATTGTGTATATTGTTCTCTTTTTTAGATTAAAGTGTAATTATTTTCTAAATGTATATATTTGTTGTTCGTATTTAACATGGACTCTTTGGATTAGCCTAAACCGTTAGATCTTCATAAAATCCTACGGTGTAAACTCTTCTCCTTTTTAGATTAACTTTTTAGACTCTCTCGGCGAACGTGATGGCTTCTTTTAACACTTCCTTATTAATATAATAGATAGATACTCTAGAAGTGTAGCTTTTTCCTTGTGAACTAAAATAAGGTAAGAATAAACCAATATATGGACTTATGCAATGCCAATTTTTAGTACCTGCTTCTCAGGATAAAAACTTTCCATATATACCGTTATCCCATCCCTGGGTTACTTCCTTGTTCTCTAACAACACGCATCCGATCTTCTTTTGATTACAGATGCATCGTCAGAAGCTCTCTTTCTGGTGATCCACTTTATTGGTGGATATCCTGATCCACATTAAAATTCTAGACTGACTGACAACACGGGGTCGTCAGAAGTTACTACCCATGTTCGTTTCGAGTGGAATACCAAAATGCGCACCAAACTCCATGATGAGGAGGAGATCGCCGGCAAGTTGATCACGGGCGCCACCTTGTGGAGGAGAGATCATATAAGCACTACTAGCCCTGGCTGATAAACTATCACGGCCTGCTGATAAACAAAACCAATCAGAAAAGAACTTTAGCAGAGGAAACACAGCCACTTGTCCACTCATCGCCATTGCTGCTGATGCTGAGGGAACCTGCTGCTGGTGCAGTGGTGCTGGACTCGCGCCGCGCGGGAGCATTTCTCCGCGTAAACCGTCCAAGTGCACATCCCACATCCGCCTGTCGATCCATCGAGAAAAGCCTTCCTCTCAATTTTCTCGTTTACACGTCGAATCCGCTTGCGCTTACCTGACACTTGCAGCAACTCGCAACGGCGCTTTGCACCGGTGGCCTAACCAGTCTCCGGTTACCAGCTGCATCAAGTAGACACACAGGTCACTGTATCAATCGAGCTCGAGTCCGATGGACGAGGACGCCAGGAGCAGCCGCTGGGAGTCCTGATCGAGCACCATTACCGACCGCCCGATCGTGTCCTGGAAAAGAAGCACATACGCTTACCACTGCTCGACGCCGACGGCGGCGGCAAGCTGCTGCTTATTCAGGCCTCCCTACTCAGACAGCACTGACGTATTGGCATCGAGCCGAGCGAGGTCACAGCTAGCTGAGCCTGCACGCCTTTTTGCCTAAAATAAGCGGGGCGTGGTGGGATGGGAATGGGATGCCGGCTCAACAAGGCGCCGGATTTATCTGTACTCCCTGCGTGGCTTCGGCAGATCATCAGTAAGGGCGTGCCGCAGTAAGAGCTAGGAAGCCCGGCCGTGGACAATGGTGGTGAGCGATCGTGGAGATGACCGAGATGGAGCTCAATGATTCTAGTAGATGTCGTGCATGGAATCTTCAAAAGGGTCGGCGCGTGATGTCACTCCTGGGCTTGGGTTGGGCAGAGATGAAGGTGAAGTGTTGGTTTGGAAAGTAAAGCTGGGGGGCTTTGCTGTTGCTGCTAGCTGTTGCCTTCGTGCATGGTCAGTTGCATCTTCAGACGTCTAACTCCCAGGACCTTATTGATGTTTGGTCCATGTGTGCGGCCCAGCTCCAGCTCCATCTGCTGATTAATGATTGGACTCAAGAGAGTACGAGTCTGTGTCGTTCAGGGAACTTGAGAGTTCAGTTCTTGCACACCACCAAAACTCGAAGAGAAAGGTTTGGCTCAGCCAGTGGTGAAAGTTAGAGTTGGACAGGGAGTTGGGTAATATCTTCTCTGCTATAGCTTTTTATCACGACGCATTAACAAATTAAAATGTTAACTTTTACCACTCGAATAAAGCTAGGTTACGTACTGCAGGTGCACTCAACTAACACTTCAATCTGTGGCGGCCTAGATGATTTGGTCTGGCCGTCTGGCTAGTGGCTAATCAGTAGCCACCAGCAATTAAATTGCGTTATTATGACACCTTCAAGTCTTCAGCTAACTTGTGCATAGCAAAAGGAAGAGGGAGTTGTTTGAAAACATCTCAATTATCCATGTTGCAAGGAATATAGATTTCCACATGTCCTTCTCAGGTGCCTGAAAATCTGAAATAGATCAGGCAACAAGTGTGGACACGATGGTGCACTATATAAATTTCCCAAATATTTGCGGCAGGAAGCGGGGCCCGGTCTCCAGACAAAAACGAACTTGCGCGTTCAGGAATGTCTTCCGCAAACCAAAATTCTTATAAGACGCACGCCAAATGCCCAACTCGTTGTGTTTGCTTGCGTGCTCCGGCGGCCTGACACGGATGGGCGGCCTGAACCCGATCAGTGCAAAGAATTGGGCCCAACAGTTTAAGGCCTAACAGCTACTAGGCCCATCTGAGGGCCGTAGAGAAACAGCCGTAAAACCAACTCGGCGAGCGGGCCGAATACTTGTACTCGTGGACTTGGGCCTTCTACACCGATTGCAAAACTACTCTGCGAGTGTGGGCGCGTTGGGTTGATTGAGTGAACGTGCACGTGCACGTGGTGGACACGTGGGGGCCATTTCTTTCCAGGTGCACCAGGGAAGAGAGAGACTTTCAAGCTGGCGTTCGACCAAGCTGCAACCGAAACCGCCCGCAGGCCGTTCCTCCGATCGCCCCACGGAAACAAGGCCCACAGGAGCCCAACGACCGTGCTTCGCTCTCTCACCAAACAAACCCAGGGACCATGTTTGGCTTGGCTCTCCGCACATGATTCGGAAGCAGCAGTTAAGCATGATTTGCTCTCTCATGGGGCTGCAATTCGAAACATTTACAGCAAGTCGTGCGCTGGATAATTCCTGTGCTCATGGCAGGGATTGGAATTGGATAGGGATCAGTGAACCATCGACGACCCCAAAGTTGTCGACAAGCCTCGAAATCAGCAGCAGCACCTGGTATCCCCCCGGTGGTTGGTGAACTCAACGCAGACCAGCCAGAAAAAAGAAGACAAAAACAACGGCAAAGTGCTTGGATCCCGGCTCAGCACTGCACACAACTAAGCTCTAGCCAATCAACACTATAAAATACGGGTAGACCTCACACCCTTACATTTAGTTTTCTCAAAAAAAAAAAATCAACCCCAAACAGTTACACTTTCATTCCCCCTTAAGAAAAATTCAATTAACATTGAGCTGAAAGAGAGGAAAACGAGACGAGGAAAGGGGGCAGCCCGGTGGGCCCCGCTCACCTACCGCCAACCTCCCCCGTCTTCCTTCTCCACTCTTCCCGCCGTATAAATTCACCGGACACCGCGCCACCATTGTTCCACACACACCGAACCCCCAACGCCGACGAGCAGCCACCATGGACGCCTCCCTCCTCCTCTCCGTGGGCCTTGCGGCGGTCCTGATCCCGCTCTCCCTCGCGCTCCTCAACCGGCTCCGCCTCGGCCGCCTGCCGCCCGGCCCGCGGCCCTGGCCCGTGCTGGGGAACCTGCGGCAGATCAAGCCGATCCGGTGCCGCTGCTTCCAGGAGTGGGCGGAGCGGTACGGGCCCATCATCTCCGTCTGGTTCGGGTCCGGCCTCACCGTCGTCGTCTCCACCTCGGAGCTCGCCAAGGAGGTGCTCAAGGAGCACGACCAGCAGCTGGCGGACCGGCCGCGGAACCGCTCCACGCAGCGGTTCAGCCGCAACGGGCAGGACCTGATCTGGGCCGACTACGGCCCGCACTACATCAAGGTGCGCAAGCTCTGCAACCTCGAGCTCTTCACGCCCAAGCGCCTCGAGGCGCTGCGCCCCATCCGCGAGGACGAGGTCACCGCCATGGTCGAGTCCGTCCACCGCGCCGCCACCGCCCCGGGTGAGTAAGCAGAGATCTCGCCGCTCCTCTCTCTCGATCCCGCACGATGTTAGGTGTATGCAATTTCGTACAAAATTGAGGGGTGTTTAGTGAAAAGGCGGACGATTCTTTGGTGCCAAGACTTGTGGGTGGAGCCGGTCATGGGGTCCTTGCTGGCATGCTGGGGTGTCGCTGTGTTGGTGGATTTGGTGACCAGCTGCTGCCTGCTCCGTCGTGTTGACTCGGCTAACCGGTGCTGGGATTTTGCAATGTCTACTCGCTCTGCGCCCTTGGTGGCGAGCTCCAATCGTTGAGGAAAATGCCAAGCTTCGGTCTGCAATTTCGTAGGCGTATTGATGGCTTTGGCCTTTGGGGTCGATAGTGTCATAAGATAGCAGCTCGCAGGGGAAATGCCAAATCTCAGCCAATCACAGTCAGGTTGAGCAGTAACGAATAGAAATGTCTAGTGCTGTGAAGGTGGGCACATGGTGAACACGTTGTTACTTGTTAGAGAGGTACTATATCGCCAATAGTTTGCTAAATTTAGTGTGCACAATAGCACGCTACTGGTCAGCTGCATTGAGCTAAGAAACGTTCGAGGTTATTTTATTAGGCATACCTGATTATTAAACAGATCATGGTGGTTGAAGTTATAAAATTAGACATGCCAACATGGAGTTGTTCTTCTTGATCTAGATGCGACTTAATTGTTTGGTCGGGCTTCAGCTAGTTTGGTGGTTTCCACATTATATTCCGTTAATGATGTTCTCCAACTCGAGCCTCAGACTAGAATCATAATGCTGGTAAACAGTCTAACTGAGAGAACAACATGCAAATTTAGCCACTCGGTTTTATGACAAAGCATTCATTGGCTTACTGATGCCCCAAGCATTCACTGTTGGCATTATACCAGTTTGACTAAACCAGCCACCTGGACTCATTGTTATCGACTATAGCCCATGCAAATCATATTAGGGATCCTGTTTTGATTTATTAACAGTCAATTTGATCAATGCATGGGAGATTATAAATGTGGTGACAGCTTGCAAATGTACGAATTTAGATTTGTTTTAATGCAGAATTATGTAGTTCACTTGTGCAATCTGAGAGCATTTTGCACAATCTGGATTTCTGAGCAGATTGCCTTGTGAGTTGCGACATTTGCAAAAATGTTACCTTGATTTGTCTGAGACTCCAAAGTCCGAACTAGGTTAATACCAATGGAGTTCTAAACCATTTTGATAATATGTTACACAGATGTAACTTTGGGCTCAATCAACGTATCTTTTAGTCCTTAAGCAGACTGTGATGCAGTATTGGTATTTGATTATGAGTAACCGATATATATTGTAGTTTCAAAGTAATCAGTCAATGGGTCTGAACTGATTGCTGCAGCATATCCAAAAGGGGGGAGTTCAGATTGCAAAATGCATGTGAACCCTATCTGGTGATATTGTATTATACCGAATGTATCCTCTGCACTATTGTTAGGTTTTCTTTTCTAGTG